>CM062196.1:12977500-13577500 GCA_031216445.1 Lateolabrax maculatus
TCTTAATATTTTGTTGATTTTGGAACATACACTGCAGTGGATTCACAATGAGTGTCTGAAAACACAGCAAAATATTTTCCATTTCCATCTCATGTTGAGTTCTTTGGCTTCCATTCAACACATGGATTGTTTCAACTATTTGCAATTTTCAGAAATGCAAATGCAAGGTCACCCTCCTCATTACACAAATGGAATATCAAACAACTCTGAAACAAAGTGGAGATGCAGATTTAAAATACAGAGGAGTGACACTGACGTGAGACTGGTCAAAAAGCATTCCCCATGGAACAAAGCTCTTGAAAAGAGCAGGGCACATGTAATTACAGGAGTGGGCAGCACGTCGGGAGTGTAGGCGCACCTTGGCACTGTCAGGCGCCGGGGAGTGAACAAGAAAAGAGCGGAATAATGGTGTGAAGATTATGAAGAGATGTGTGAGAGGCCAGAGGAAGGGGCAGTAAATTGGAGGTTGAAGAAGAAGGAAACAAACAAAGCGAAAAGGGAGACGGAGGCAGGTCACCGAGGCGAGTCAGAAAGACTTTGAGCGAGAATGAGGCAAAGATGGAGGACTGGTTGGCAGTGGCTCCAGTCAAACCAGCTGTTCCCCGTAACACCGATGCTCAGCAGCAGACTAATAGGCAGAGTGAGTCAGTGGCTCCGTCTCCTGTCTCCCAGGCTGCCTGGAGGGGCTGTATTGATAATATCCCAGCCTGCAAGGCTCAATCCATCCCCTGGGGCGCTCAGCAGCAAGTGGATGAAGAGTCCCCGGACGGTCTTTTGGCTCCACAACTAGACACTGCAGCTGAGGAAGAGATCTGAACACGATAGAAGGCAGGTACACACATGTACAGACACACATGCAGACAAACAGGCACACTGCCCGAGCGCCTTCCCCACACCTCATTTATTCTCATTTTGAGTCTCCCTTCTCACACTCGCTGTAGAGTGAGGGGCAGAGAGCAATGATCACAGAGGAGGCGAGGAGATGTATGAGGGAGGGGATGGAGAGACGGGGGGGGGGAAGAGAGGCGAGAGAATGACAGCCTACATCGAGGACCGTCCTCCTCTCTTCTCTCCCATCAGAAGTGCTAATCCAGCCAGCAGAGGTGCAGACCACCGCTCACACCTGCCTGCTCCTCTCCATCTTGTTAGGGGCCAGATGGGAGAGAAAGTGACTTCCTGCTGTACTTCCACCACAGGGCTCGTTCCCTCACATTAATACCTTCACTGCTCGGCTCCATTTGTTACACACACTCAAGACACACACTCAGGGGGAGCCCGGGGCTGTGAATGATGGCCATATGCAGAACTGTGCTCATCTATAACCCCCTGTGGCTGGAACAAAGTACAGTAGACTCCTTGAGTGTTGAAACCAAGGTTAACATTTGGAAGTGGTGCAGTGCAGTCTCATTCAGCGGCTCGGCGTAGACGTACGCCCAGCTGTGGTCAACGGGTCCGTAAAGGTTACTGAAGTGGGTTTACAGGTAGAAGGTCACCGGTTTAAATTTATATGTTTACCTGTAGAAATCTGTCCGGGAAGGTGAACAAGTACGTCGCTGTGAGATGTCATGTGACCGCTCTGTAGCCGACAGCATCCAGCTGTCACTGCGCAGCTCCCAGGTGTGAAGGTGTGTTAATTTTTGAATGTGAAACAAAGCAGAGCTGGAAAAGCATGCACGCTCAGCACAACCCTCCCCCTGATAAACAGAGGAAAGAAAAACAAAAAACAAGATAGCTGTGGGGGATCAAAGAAGAAAGCACTGTAGGAGTGGGGTCCACCGAACCAACAGTGGTTTACCATTAAAATTCAAACAGGGCAAACCAAGGGTATGGATGCACAATGCTTGGTGTGTGTGTATGTGTGTGTGTGTGTGTGTGTGTCCATGAAACAAAATAATAGAGGATTACTGTAACGTTTCCTAGTTAATGTGTTGATTAATGTAGCCTGTATTGCTTGTTGAAAAAAGACATAAACCTGGTGACCTCCGCATGAATAAACACATATCACCTTGAATTAGCTCCATATCCTGTGCGTGTGTGTGTGTGTGTGTGTGTGTGTGTGCGCGCGTGTGCCCGCTTTCATCAGGAGAATAAGCACTTTTTTCAACTGTGCCTTGTATGTTTGATCGTACTTGATACCACAAATATAATTAAATCATTTATTCAAATCTTGCAGTGGACAACCTCTACTCGTCTTTAGATAAGGAATTAAGAATAGAAACCCAAATCATAGTAGAGCTTCAAGTAATGATTATTATTGGTTAATCTGATGATTATTTTCTTGATTAATTGTTTTGGCTATAAAATTGTCTATGTTTTGTATTTAAATGAAAATTGCTCATTATAAATTCCCAGAGCCCTACAGCAGGTGTCATATTCAAATGTCTTGTTTGGTCTGAGCAACAGTCCAAAAGCCAAATATATATCTATATTTATCTATAGACTCTATAAACAACTGAAATGCCTAATTGATTATCCTAATAGTTGTGGATTAATTTTCTGTCAGTCAAATAGTCAATTCATCGACCAATTGTTTCAGCTCTAAATCAAAGTATTTGAAAGATATCAGGGGCCACATTATACAAGGTCAGAATTAGGGCTGTAATTAATACATATTTTCATTGTTGTTAAATTCTGTTCCAGTTTTACGAGCTAACCGTTCATTGTTTAGTCTAAAAAATTGAAATAAAAAAAAGCATCGCAACTAAATTACCTAATTATCCAAATTGCTTCTTTTGTCTGACACAGTGGTTCCCAAACTTTTTTAAACCACCATGTGCACCCAGCACCCACTGTGACAACCTCTGGTCTAACAAACAGTCCAATAATCAACTCAGCTGCAAATCCTCATTTTTTAAAGGCTGAAACCAGATTATGTTTGATTAATAAATGACTTAAGCAACTGATTATGAAAAATGCTCTTGACTACTCTTAGTAGACTCACCATTTCGGCACTTGTCCAAATTCAGGCCAACATGAACGGTAATAAAACAACATATTTTTTTTTATAAAATGTTATCCCCTAATTATGTCCCCTTTCTTATGAGTATAATTGATTACAAATTACATTTTAATTATTTTACACCCTGCCCAAAATGTATTTTAGTTAAAAACTTTGCTTGGAATATGCAAATGTGTTGTAGAGAAAAAGAAACGTATGCACAATAAATAACCCAACCACTGGGACGAGCTGAGTGAAGACCATCCAGGCATGTGTTTATCTGTTGGTTTATGTGTCACATACAGACAACACCCCTGCTGAGAGCAAAGATGTTGTAAACGAGGCACCACAGATAATGTATTGCAGCGGGTGTCATTGAATGTGTCCCTTTGAGAATACACGTAAAACACACACACACACACAAATGTCAGGACGCAGAGGCAGGTGTGAGGCCTAAAAGACTAATAAAACACAGCAGTGAACATATGGGAACATGCTATACGCACACATACAGTACAGTACACATGCTGCCATTAAACACACAGTGGGTAGGGAGACATACATAATCCGCACACACACACACACACACACACACACACACACACACATTTCTATACACAGGCTGTACACAGGCAGTATTTGTCTGATAAGAAAGGTCACTTTTGTCATTTGAAAGCACACAAACCACTACAGGCTCCACTTTTAAAGCTTCACCGGAAAGGAAAAGGAGGGCAGCTGTGCCTCTGGACACCTCACTCAGGCAGTCATAATTACAGAACAAATCACACTGCTCTTTTCCCTCCCTGTTATTTGAAATAGTGGATTAAGAGCCAGAAAAAAAAAAAAAAAAAAGGCTGATTTTTGAAGCTCAGCCATCTGTGTTTGCGCAAGAGCATGTGTCTGCTTCCTTATCTCATCTGAACCATCCACCTCTCACACAGCTCCCAGTTGATTTTTTACTCTCCAAGCCGGGGAGGTCGGCTCAGGGCCCTGAAACTGGGTCATCTGGGTGTTAGTTTAAAAAAAAGGCAGGACACTGGCGGCAAATCTGCTTGGACCAGGCACAGGTAGGGGAGAAAGGGATAGAGCAATTGGTGGGATGGGGCCGAGGAGAGTGACGGGTGGAAAGGTCAGGACAGAACAGCGCAGCCCCGTTGCTGGGGGAGATATTTTTGGACAGCACGCCGGGGTCGCAGCGCCAGACTGTCAGCCTCTGCTCTGCCGTGGCCATGGCAGAGGCCGGAGAGCCTCAAGGTCACGCCCTGCGTTTCTTCTGCTGACAGAAAGAGGGAGGGAGAGAGGGATGGAGGGAGGGGTAGAGAGGTCACCAGAAGCTCGGACGCCACGCTGCTGTTACAGGGTCTAAATAAAACTCACTTCGTTCTTCTTGAACGTACTGTACTGTAGGCGTGCGCGCACTCGCACACATCCGTGCAGGGCGGCATTTCGGGTCGAGATGGAGCGAGAAAGGGCTGCTGGGTACACGTTCATCTCCGAGGCGAGTGACAGTTCAGGGGTGTCACCTGTCCACAGGGGCCTCTGGTGTGAAATGCGATATCGCTCAGAGGCTGACCCGCACAGCCCAAGAGCTGCTCAAGTAACATATCAGGTGGACAGGAAGTTTTAAAACCCATTAAGAGTTCAACAATACTTAAATTCAATGTTTATAATTAGTTCTGCTTGATTTTTCCTATTTATTTGTTTCACAGCTCATACTTCCATTGATACTATCTCAGGTAATTAATTGTTTAAAAAAACATAAACACTGAAAAATATTGAAGTTGCCCCATCAAGGAGCTACTTACTTGAATTTTAATGTAGAAATGAGATATGATATTCCCAAACCCTACACCTCAGAGCATCTGCTAATGGGTTGCAGAAAAAATATATAATTTGTCAAAAAAAAAAAAAAAAAGCTGAACGATAATACTATTAAGTTTAAAGGCTATTATAGACTTTTTACTGTAATTACGTGGCTCAGTCTGCTGCATTTTCTTAATCATTACCTGTAACAATACAATGATTCTTTATCAAATCAGTTAATATTTTAATAATGTCCTGGTAGTCAAATGATGGAGGCAAATATCATTTAAACACAATGTCCCTGGTTCACTTCACTTTGTTGCATGTCACCCCGCTCTCTCTATTCCCGTTTCCTGTCTGTCTCTACACGATCAGCTCCATTGAAGGTAATAAATAAATGAATAAATATTTTTAATTTTTTACATTTATCACAAAAAAATTGTCAATTTGAAAACAGTTTGCAGCATAAAACAGAGGTTGAGGACCACTGATTTAAACCTTAAAAAACAAATGACAAAAAGAGGAAATGTGTTTGTTTAAACATTTTATTGCTATGTAAAATTAAAAATCTCATACCTCGAATGAAAAAGTACTACTTTTAAATAACACAAATAAAATCAGGCAAAATAAAAATATTTGGCATTGTGAATTGATGTTCAGTGTATGGGGAGAATTCAATTTAGCACAGTCAGAAGTAATGTTATAAAATGCACACTGTACTGTATTGTACAGGCTGACAGACTACCATCTTTTAAAGTCTAGTCAATGTATTGTCTCATGGGATAGTACACGGAGCCAAGTAAACTACTAAACATATACTGTAACACTGCGTTTCTCCCTATCAACATTTAACACTATTTAACTGAGGTCCTACAGTAGTTTTATGACATATTAACCTTAAATAAAACCCAACTGAACACATGAAGTAGATGTGCTTATTATTGGCACATCCATGATATCCCTGGCACTTGTACCTACAGTGGGGAAAAAGGCTGCAGCTGCTCGTCCCAGGCAAATCACTGCTGTTACAGTACAGCACATTTGGGCTGATGAGCCGACTCATTCAACGTGCTGCACAATCTCTAAGCGATGCAACACGTCCGCATTATCCTTTAACACACTCAAGATGACAAATCTACAAGTCAAGTGTCTTCTGCTGAGTGCAGCCGATACAAAGACATAATAATTAATGACAACACAAAACTTCAAGTATATTCCAAACGCAGCTCCTCTGTCTAATAACTACATGTGGGTGAGGGACTAAAATCTAGGCATGCAAACACTATTGTAATGTGCACCCACTTTCTCTTTCTGTGACAAACTGCAAAGTGCATATTAGGAGCTGGGTGCTCTCTGAGACTTAAATTTGGCTCTTCACGCTGTGGCGTCAAAGTCAGCTCGTTCTCTAAGAGGCAAAGAGGCTTGGCTTTACTACATTGACATTCTAAACATTGTGTTGCTTAAATTGTGCTGCACTTAATATCACACAGGTAAAACATGAAGCATTAGCATTCAAAAGTTAAACATTTTGAGTTCTCTGGGCACCACCTCTCTAGTGTACTCTGAACTGCAAAAACTAGAACATAAAGTGACTGTTAAAACATTTAGGAAACATAAAGCCTCTGATATAAGTTATGAAATAAATTAAATTCAGAAATAAAATAACAGCCAGCAAAAATAAGCTTTTTGTTGTTTTTTTTACATCCACTTTCTCAAACAAGGAATAACTTTGTTGATATCATTCCATATCTGCATTCTGCATCAGCATTCACTGCATTCATGGAATACCTTACAAAATGAGTAAGTACATAAATAAATAATCCTTGCATTGTTTAGTATTTGTTATTCTTTCCTTTTACAGTACCATGACTTGTAACTGTACAGTGAGTAGGTATAATACAGCAATTACAATGAGAAAATAGGGGTAAACCCATTGTCTGGTGTTACTGGGGTAAAGGTAAGGATCAAGGGTACCGGTGGTCTGCGGGTCTGGGCAGGTCCAAATTAAGCTAAACTGAACAAGACCCTTTGGCAATCCCAAAATCACCCGGCCTTTCTTTGTTGGTCTTCCACAGGGGGATTTGGCCAAGGTTGAGGCTCCATCCGGTGTCCAGAGCCCCGAAAAAAATCAGATCCATACCGGACTTGCTGAGATCGGAGTTTGGCTGGATGAGAGTGCTGGGGGAGGGAGGTGTTGAGGTCAAGAGGCGAAGTGTTGGAAGCCAAGGTTGCCATGGTGACCTCAGAAGTGGCCCATCCTGGCGGCGAAAAGGCTGCGTGAGCGTGGCACGGCCGAGGAGATGCGGCCAAAGCTGGACGAAGGCCACTTCATGATGAACTGGGATGTCACTGGCAGCAGATACCTGGACAGACGGACAAGAGCGAGGGACGGAGGGATTAGGGGAAAGGATGAACATAATGAGAGGATTAGATATGCAAAGGTCACAATGTAGAGGTCAGGGCGCATTAGTGCTCAGCACTGAGACCACATATTGCCCACTTTTCATATATTGACTACCATTTATGGCCATCTCCATTTGAACATTTCAACTTTAATAAAAGCCTGGTGATTTCAAGATATGAATCACCGTCCCCTTTGAAAAAAAGAAAAAAGAAAGAAAAGGGCTGTGTGAGATCCATATGGTCTGCGGTGTTTTGTGCAGGGCTGCAACTAACTATTATTTTCATTTTTGATTTAATATGCAGATTGTTTTCCCTTTTATTTTAATTTAATAAATCACTTTGTGTATAACATTCCAGAAAATGGTGAAAAATGCTTGTTTTAATGTGACATCTTTAAGTGTCTTGTTTTGTCTGGCCAACAGCCCCAAACCCAAATATATTCAGTTTAACGTCATTTGTGATGAAGAAAATTGTCAAATCCTCATTTTTGAGGAGATGGAAATGTAAATATTTGGCATTTTTGCTTAAGAATGACTAAAGTGATTATTTGATTATCAGATTAATTTTCTCCGATTCACTAATTAATTGTTGCAGCTCTCATTCTGTGTATTGTACCAGATCTAAAATGCCATATACATAGTGCTATCAGTTACAGTCCTGTTTAATTAGGTTATATAAAGTATTTATGTATCTGCTCGTAGAGTAATAAATTGTGGGCCGGTATACTGACAGAAGCAGATCTTTTTTCCTCCAGAACAACTGAATTTGTCAACCTTGACCCTTACATTTTTGGTATCATGAACAGAAGATCCTCACCTATCATTCCGAGGCATAGACGTCAGTACCTTTCTAAGACTTTTCTATGACACCTTCCACCGAGACAGAGCAGTGAGGCAGCTCCTGCTAACAGCGTTCCAGTACCTGAGAATGAGACCAGCGTCAGGTTGAGATAGAGTCAGGAGGGGCTGAACCCTGCTCCCATCTTCCTTAGTTACTGGAAATGAGTCAGATATGGTTGTCAGAGGAATGTCAGATGAGATGATCAAATCCTGGACAAGGTTAACTGAAGGTTATGCAAATGTCGGGGTACTGTTCAGAAGACATGAGACAGTGGAAGTTTGAGTTTTTCCAGACTGATCAATTGGAAGAATGGCTTACATTTATGGGCTTTTGCAGCACACTTGTCATATTGTGATATTATACATCATGTGACCTTATTGCCACATCCACAGAAAGGATCTTAGTTAATAAAAAATACATCTAATACCCGTTTAGTTAAACGAGTACAATGGTCAAAAGAAATCGTCCCTGTGGAAGTATTTAAGATGTGACAATCTAATCAAAAGGGAGCTCCTGGGGCTGAGGATTACAGAGTGAAGAAATAATATCTTCTTTTAAGCTGGTGGAGATAGCATACTTTTTCTCTGACAGCTCTCTCTCCTTGTGAAATAGCTCTTGGACAAATTAGCTGAGCAGCTTCTAAGTCGACCAAAAAAAAAGAAAAAAGGAGCATGTTGCTGAGGGCGTCCGTTTCAACACAGCCCCAGACCCAGGAGAGTTAGAAGGGATTCAAATTAACTTCATTTAGTCCAACGAGAGTGTCCTTGAAATAGCTTCAAGTGGGCCGTAGGTATCCCTCCAGCACATCATCTTCCACTCTGACTGGACTTGGTGAACAAGGGCTCATTTGGAACTTCTTCTTAGACTTCGCCACTCAAACCCCAGAGAACAGGAGGGCAGGATATGCTTTGCTTGAAGCCTTTCCAACTGCTTTTGTTAGGTAGCTCAATGTGGAGTCTTCAAAGGTACATTTAGTGATTCCATGACATGATTTTGTGTAACCTATAAGATTCATTTCTTCTACATTTCTTATGTTTCACTTCCCCCTGCTCGACACCTTATTCCATCATCCCTCTCCATGAGATTCACCATAAATCCATTGGTATTCTGTTCATGTATTTGCGGTGTGATTTCTCCATTTTCCCCTCCATTTCCATAAGGTTTTCACTGAAAACCCCAAGCCCAGGCGTGGAAATGGCAAAAAAAAAAGGAAAGGAAAGAAAATCAAATATTGAACATTCATTGGAGGCCGAGTGTGTGTTCTTCAGAGATCCTCTGTTATTCACTTTGAGAATATTCTGCTCATAGAAAGAATCACGGTAGTGGTAGTGGCAAGCGGTGGGGTGGGGGGGGGGCTTCTCACGTCCAAACGGCCGCTGTCTCTGCAGGCTATATTTAATTGGACCCTCATTCGGCATCTTCCAGGTTCGTCCTCCTTTTGATCATGAAGAAGGTCTTGGCAACAGCGTGCATGCTTGAAAGCCAGAGGGAGGCTTGTTCATGCACTTACGCTTTGCTTCAATCCATCACCTGATGGGGAGGCAGAAAGATACTCTCCTGCTCTGTTCTTTACTTGTAAAGCTACAATCTACCACTGTTGACTACTGACAGGCCTTCCACGCTACACCAAAGTCCTCCATCGAGATGCAACTGCCACAGCGAATTATGGGGGGGCCAGACAAAATTAAATGCTATGACTAAGGATGGAGGGGAAGACTGCCACGATAGCTGACGCAATCATAAACCAAGAGGTACAAAGAGGCTTGAAGGTTATCTGCAGCCCACATTCAGCTCAACACCCCAATTAACCCTAATTACTGCCACACTTTTCAGACAGATGAAAGTTAATAGAATTTGAAACTTTTGTCATCATGGGAAAATTGTCTTTGGCTAGTGACAGTAATTCCGGGCTTAACAAGAAAGTCATTAGTGGGGCTATTTGGCTACTTCCTCTCATCTGCCCACACAGATTGAAGGACTTTTTCTAAGACCCGTGAGGCTGTTGACACACCTGATCAGGGCACTCCACAGTGGAAGGATGCTTGAACAAGAGTGGGCAGGTGTGGTCAACAATGGAGACCCCCAAGACCCCGGCTAACAGACCCACTTTGACGTGTGCCAAAGGCTTCCGAGAGCTCTGCGAGTGTATGTGTTATGTATGTGTGTGTACATGCACAAGAGACAGTGTGGAGGAGCCAAATGTACCTGCATACATGATCTTTGAAATAATTTAAGTAGTCAGACTGTGGAGGTCTGACAAACTGGGCTTCCAGACAAGTATTTTCAGTGTATAGTTACATATTGAACTAGAAAAGGCTGAATGGAAATGGTGAAACTTGAGTGTGTGTCATTCTCTGTCAAACATCCACCTCAGCCTTTGAAAAATCTCATACATAGTACACAGATGTCGAGAATGGCTCTGTTCTTAATCATGGCTGGTCACTAGCTGGTGCATTATTTCACATTTCTTTTCATATTTGTATTAAAACAACTCATCTAAGGAACCAATTCTTACCCCACCGTTTCTCCAGTGTTTTTGTCTGACATTCAGTTGAGTTCAATAAAGTTGTGAAGTTGACTTGATAAAATAAAGATATGAAAAAAAAAAAAAGTTTTTATAATTCAATGATTTATTTACAAGTTTGCATTAAGGATAGGTTTTTTCCAATGATGTCTTAAAACAATACTGACATGCTTATATGTGTATTGAAAGGTACTGGTTGCAGTAATTACTACTTATGAGCTTTATTAATGCGAAGAGATGGGGGACAATATCCACAATCCTCTATCCATGCAAAAATGCATTATTATGCATTATGTGGCTTCAGCAGTTTTACACAAATCAAGTGAGTATATTCCAAAGTTAGTTTGTTTTGCATTCATTTCCCTCTTTATGTTTCCCTAGAGAATGAGAGGACGCTGTTAAGAATTTCTTTTTTTTTTTTTAGGGAACATGGACTATGGATTTTATCTCCCATCTCTTACACTGGATGTGTTCACAGCCAGTATGGACAAGTGGAAAACTATTTCAATGCACATATGGGCATGTGAGTATTGTTTAGAGAGAAAAATGTGAACCCATCCTTTAAATCTACTTGTCAGTAAGATGTGGACACGACTCGAGAGAAATAGTTTGAGGTTAGCTGAATATGAAACACTGAGGAGGGACGATGATCGTTGCATAACAGTCACATGATGTGCATGCACACACACACACACTCGAATACACACACAATTTACCCTCTCATATAAAGCTTATGCATCAATGAGAAAATAATCCTAATTGCTTCTCAGCTATCTGAAGTGGCGGCGGGTTGCGACTGTTCCCTGCATGCCTGATGGAGAGATGTGAACCATCTGTGTGTTGTGAAACTGCAAACTACACGATGCAAGCTGAGCCATTTTCTGTCTTCTTGTGACAAGAAGAGAGCCGTGCTTACGCCGATCATGGCGCTGATGCGGTGCAGGTGAGGCGCTCAGTTCCCACTGAGGCCACTTGTACTGAAAATGCACTGAGGGTAAGATGCTCTTGCTAAAAGCATTGAGTGAAAGGCATAGTTTAGCATGTGGCAGCAGGGTGATTAGCTGGTGATGTACAGCAAGCTGGCCGAATGGTTGCAGTGTTGACAAACAGTGCTCCAAACAGTCTTAACATACTTCCTTCTCCCATCTCCTTCCTTTCCAATACATTGTTTACAATTCTGGGCTATGAATAATCAGATCATTTGAAACATATCCCATTTTCATGCTGTATAAGCCAATCCAAACCAATCAGCTATTTGAATATTAGGGAAGGAAAGGAGAGGAGACCATGCTAGACTGTTGGCTGTGCAACCAAAGCAACCATCTCTGGGCAGGTGGAACCAAGCCTTTGTTACAGCTGTGAGGTGGTGGGAGCAGCAGAAAGCGGGGAACAGGGACGGTGCTGGAAGATGGGTGGGGGTTTAGCAGAACTAAACCAAGCAGAAACCTGCGTCGAGGGGCGAAGAGACGGAGGAAGAGGAAGAAGAAGCGGCAGCGACAGCAGCAGGGGTGGAGCCATGGGTAGAGGCTGGTCCAGCGGCAAATGGTAAGCTTTTTTCATAGACATATATAGACACAGAATAAATAGAGAGACAGACCAATGCATGCTTAAGTGGACTCTCAAGGATACCTACTGCAAAAATATGGATATACCAGTGTATCATTACTTGCATGCTCGAGCTATTAAGTCCAATTATAGTTATATTTTTCAAATCTTCACATACTGTAGTTCACTGATAAATTCTTGAATCTATCCTCAATACAAATATGCCCAGGACAAAACAATCAACAGCAAGAATGTCAGATTAGTCAAAACACATGTAGCTCTACAACTGTACACAAACCCCACTTACTTTTATTTTTAACAGCTGAGGTTTTAATACTGTAGGCGCAAAGTGATAGCCTGTTAAAATATGCGTAAGAGTTATGAATCATGTAAAGCGAGGCCCCAGGAAAAAAGGAGCTCTCTCTCTCGTAAGGTCATTTGCTGCACAGGCTCATCTGGGCTCTAATTGAATTAAGCAGGCCTCAGGGGGCCCCGGGCTAACCTGAGCGCTAATCTGTGGGCCATTATTTCCTGTTAACAGCACACTCCTTTTCTCCCTCTCATCACCCTCCTCCCTCGCTGTCTGCCAGCCTAAAGCATATGTGCTTTATAAGTTCGCTCACTCCAAACCTGAGCAGCTGTCTCCTGTGGGGTTCAACCTTAAAAATAGACACTTTTTGTTTGTTTTATCGGGGTTATGTGATGAAGATGATGGCTCTAAGGCTCCATTTAAGAGAGAGGAAAGGTTTCCTGAGAGAGGTTTGATGATGATAGCTGTGGAAATGTTCAAATCAAAGTTTTCTTGTCTGTATGTCAAAGTGTGTTTATTCTTTTTTGTTTTTTTTTTACTCAATTTAGCTCTGTTTTTTAAACAGAATGTATTATTAGGCATCTCTGTGGTTTATACTGCTTTAACAAACTTTCCATCTGGATCTAAATATCAATCGAAGGAAGACACCAAGATAAATATTCAGAATATCTCCTGTCGATCCTAATGCAGGTTCAGTATCCTGGTGTGCTTATTTTCCTGCCCCTGATATGTATGTATGCTGTTTTTTAGTCTTTTAATACTGTGATGACCATACGTAAGTTTAATCTGTAAACTAGGACAACAAACTGTGAAAATGATCTACTTATGGGTCTAAAGATATCAAGTGATGTGTACAGCACAAACTCTTCACATCCTTAAAAGTTTACATTTGTTTTTCAGGCATTTAGATTAATGCTCACTCCAAAGGAAGGGCTCAACATCTTACACAAGGGCACTGATTACAGCTTTATCCTGGGACCTACCAGCAGGCTCTTGAATCCCACCGTATCCTTGAATCTTAACCAGCCACCCCACTGTATAATGAACTATCTATTGCAGCAGGAATGCTATAAGAATCTTTAAAAACAGAGAGCTCAGCGGGAAGACTTCAAAGGGTTGGGTGTCCTTCTCACCTGGTGTCGTCCCATTCGGGGCTGAGTCCGGTCAAAGAGCCGCGGGACTCCGAGACAAACTTGTAGACGACCAACAGGCAGTCTCGGCACAGCTGGACTAGCCGACGGCAACACTGCAGCTCTTGGGTTGACACCACCTCGCTGCTCTTACTGAAGATGGTCTCCCATGATGAACTGGAGAGCAAATGAGAAGGCATGCGCACACGCATACAGAGTGGAATTAAGTTGGACATTTTAGATTAGCATCCACATGAATTCACCAATATACAGAAGTATACACTACATGTATATCATGTGTATGCATAATGTCGGCACACAGTTAAGTCTGACACATACAGTACATTCATATATGTAAATAAGTTTTCTAACGTGTGGCCTTTACTGTACAAGGGTGCATTACATTTGCATACACACACACACTCGCTCTCACATGCAGACATGCAGGAAGACACACAGACAGAGAGGAAGGATGAAACAAATCCCAAGTACAGTTAACCCCCTTTACAACCCCGGACATACCCCTGACTGTGAGAGAGCTTCAACAACTGAGACACACAACTCCAGGGGGTACGTTTGATGTCTACCCCCTTTCACTCCTTGGGAGGCGGGGGGTGCTTCCTCTGAAAGGGTTCAAAACTGTGTGTGTTTCCATTCTCTTCCTCTAAGTCGTTTTCAAAGCCTGTTGAATTCATTGCCCACAATAGCTGCTAGGCGGTTTGATTGTTGTTAAGTCCCTTAGATAAAATATCAAACAAGAGACAGAGTGGGGAGGCGGGGGGTGGGGGTTGGGGTGTGGCGGCTACGCTCGGGTTTGTTTTCGAGGTGCACCGCTTCACTCTTGCCACGTGACACCGGGGCCCCCTGTTGGGTTCATCCTTGTTTGGGCCATGGCCTGATGTAGGGAGGGGCCAGATGATAGGCTGGTTGGATCATCCAGGGCAGCCCGTGATCAGACGAAGGCTGCAGGGGCGCAGCGTGTTGGGGGGAGCTGAGGCTAGGCTAGGCTAATCCTCCCGGGACTTCCACCCCTCCACCCAACCTTTTCTCTACTGTTTTTTTTTAAATTTTTTTTTTACAATGTCTCATTTCCAATCACTCTCCTCTCCTCTTATTCACACTGGATCCCTCCACTTCTCTACTTCTGCTTATCATACCTTTCAACTCTATCACCCACTCACTCCCTTCTTCACTCTCCCTCAAATACGACTGCCAAAGAAGTAAAGCAGGAGGAAAATGGAAAGCTGCGGGCCGCGACTTTAGTTACACCCCATGAGCCCTCTGTGTCGAGGGAATCACAGCCACTGAACAACTGAACTGTAAAGAATATGGAGAGGAGGATATGTAAGAAGGTCACACCTTTAATCACAGACAAGACGAAAAGTTACCAGCACAGCAGCTGTTTGGATGTCAGGGTTGTATAAACGTGTGTGCGCTAAATGCATGGATCTGGCTGAGGGTGAAGAAGTGTGAAGAAAAAAATGCGTGGAAACCAACTTCATGCGTCTGAAGATGTCTGGTTGTGTGTAATCTCAGAACCCGTCGGCTGTCGTCTGACGACGATTTAGCCTCTGGGGACAAGGGCCAATATTTTTTGTAGGTGTTTTAGGTCCAGATGACTTTTCGGCTAATCTGTACAGATATCTGCATAAGAACGCAGATACAGTTTTAAAGTAGCTAAAAAAAAAAAAAAAAAGCTTAACTAAATCGTCGTTATACGATAGCTGATGGGTTCTGCGTCATGTCAGTGGGTTTGGGGTTTCTATAGGGACATGATCAAGTGGGCGGCCACTGCAGTGATTCATCTTGTAGGAAGCCCCTTTTTGTTGCATCAAAAAAGTAAATGAAAACTTCAAAGTGTCTGATAACAAACCAAAGTAAAAGACGTAAGAGGCCTTCATTCACCTTCTTCCTGCCTCCACTCCTCTCCTCTCTTTTTCTTGCTCTTACCTGTGAAAAAGCCCTGATTAACAGCCCAGATTTGTGACCTTAATATGCACCCTGTCTCCACAGAGTAACATGTTTCTTTCATCCCCGAGAGCTTTCAGGAAAGTGCAGCGGGGTCTGGTTGGTCTGTCACTCATTCTCTGTCATTCAGCTGCGGTTGCTTCCCTAGTCTTACTGAATAAAAATGGCAAATTGTCCCTGCTGTCACTGAAACTGATAGAGTGACGATCACTGAGCTTGAGGACATTGGAAGATTGCATTGTGCCTAAACTATGCAGATGAAAGAGTGGCATTATGCAATGAATAAAGTGGTAATTGGCCTGCAGTGTGATCATTTGTGTTGATTTAGAAGTATTAGGTTCCTTGAACCTCTCAGTTCATTCAGAGGTGTTCTTTGTGATACTCTAGGCAAAGTCGCTCTTGATTTTTGATCAATCACACCCAGCTCACGCATATTGACCAGGTGTGAGCAAGTAAGCAGGGTTTGAACTTCTCTCTCAAGCTCTCTCTCTTTACACAGCTACTTCTGTTACTTTTATGTTTACAACAAAGTGCAACACCATTAATTCTTATGAGAGACTGTCCAAAAATGTGCACCCTTATCACCATTTGTACGATCTTTCAAGCCTTGCCTCACTCTATGAAGGCAGGCTTTTTGCCCCACCTTGGATTGTGACGTAGTCGAACAACATGTCGTACCAACTAGTTATTTTCAAGCGTACCCCAGCCACTTCATCCTCATCCTTAAACAGCTCACAGCCTTGCTGAGACTGGCCTACCCGGTGTTAGAGAAGCAGTTCCACAGGCCCTGGCCATGACTCCAGAGAAGCCGGTTGAAGACGCGGTTAAAGAGCCGGTAGAGGTGGAGACTCTCTACATCGGGCTCTCTCCAGATCCGCTGCAGTGCTGAGCGCACATTGGTACGTACAATGTCCAACACCTGAGTGACAGAGAAAGTGAGAGGCGGGTGGGGGAAAAAAAGAGAGAGAAACAAGTTTAAATCAAGCATGTGATAATGAAGGAAATGAATGCTGCAAGACAAAAGGTAACAGTATTTCTAACTGATATGCAGGAGTTGGCATTAGTTCGAATTGAAGATTTCTTTTTCTTTTTTTATCTTACCATAAAATTAGCGCTCACAGAGGCTAATGCATTCACTCAGTGACACTGAGCAAGTTGACATGAATAAACAGACAGATGCATGCACGCACACAAGGACACCACCACATACAGTATGCACAACACATCCTAAAAACTAATTTAATCAGACCATAGACAAATAAAGTGAGGACTTGAGCAGGTTTATCTCTGTATTCATGTTAGTATATGTAGTGTTGTGTGTGTGTGTGTGTGTGGATGTGGTAGAGTCAGAGGCTGGGGCAGACAGTGGAGAGCATGGGAGAAGACTAATTGCTGCACCAACGTCAGTCTTGGAGAGAAGGTGTCAGAAGTTCCCAGGCGGTCTGAGGACACCTGCACCAGCCTTCCATCTTCCCTTCTTTGTTTTCCCATCCCTTCCCACCTCACTGCCTTCTCTTCCTCCCTTTTTCCTTCTCTTTTCACCCCGCTCTGAGTGCAGCGCTGTGGCCCTTTTGACTTTGATTCCTCGCTCCTCATTACTGACGTTCCCGTCTCACTGTGTGTGTGCGTGCGCGCGCCCATGTGTGTTTGTGATGCGAAGAGGCAAGATTTCCCTACAGCAATATGAGGCGAGCAAGACACGCATACACTCTCAGACAAACTGATAGATGAGTAAACACACACACAGATATGTTTTGGTATGGTAATCAGATGGCAGAGCGGTGGGCGCTACATTCCTGACCTCTGCCTGCTGCTCATTAGGCTGCTCCACTCCAAATAAAACATCAGCTCGCACCACCACAGCCCACAACACAGCCAAGCACAGTTGTGCAGAAAGTAGCGGCTGAGAGATCACATCATTACTGACACGCCTACTGGATGCCATTTCACGTCTTGTCCCCTCTTCTGTTTTGTTTACATCCTATTTGATGTGTCTGCCTCTGACTGTCTGACATAATAATGATCTTCATGCTTGTCTTATTTTATTTTATTTCCCTCTGATGTTTGATTTTGGGCTTATTTTTGTATTTCAAAAGTTGTTTAAAAGCATTCAAAGGAGCGGTGACATTTTGTCATATTCACCAGTTTTAACAATGTCCATTCTATACAGGGTGACAGTATAGATTGTGTGGCAGCAATACAAAGGCAGGCAATTTACACAAGTGGGGCCCATTTTTAAGCCTTTCAGAATTAAGACATCCAAAAATTAAGCATTTTCTCTGAAAATAGTGTCTGAGAACGTCATTGATCAAGATCATCGTAAGTTTTTTCTGTTAAGTCGAGAACATTTCAATCTCTGCAGTTCAAGGGCACATTTCCAAATGTTTTTTGTGCATGACCTTTCGTTTATACATCTGGCCCCTGGAGCCAAACTGTCCGTCCGGGACAGGAGGGGCAGGACAGGGGTAAATTGGCACAGATGTATTGCAATCTCAATCCAGCGAAAGACTCACCTTCCGTTGTTTGGTAGAGTCCAGCTTCACTAGCCAATAGGAGGCCACCTTTGATTTATGGTATTTCCAGTTGTCGAGGATCTGTGGAAGAAAAGTCAGCATTAAAAGTGAAAAGTGAATGTTTTTAACATGCACAAAACTTGTCTTAATACAGACACCTATTCCTTAAGAAGTAGAATTGAAATTGAGCAAAATATACCCCAGAGCATTTTATAGGTATCATACTCTACAGCAACTTGTCACTGCCAAGCCAGAGCACAAGTTAAAGTTGCAGTACTTTCTTTTAGTAGTAGAAGTAAAAACTATAAACTATAAGAATGTGTCAGAAATAGAAAAAGCACATACGGACGAAGTCTGGAGCTCATTCCCACCGTCACACACTCATCCTTTCTTTCACACTTAGATCTGGAATATGTGACGTTGCCGGGCTCATCTATCTTGGGTTTTCACACATTGGTCTCCATAATGGAAAAGTTCCACGTTCGAACATAACCATTATGGATGGAGCTGCAATGCTTGTGCGATATTTAGCATCTGGCACGTGATACTCGGCAACACAGGAAATATAATGTAAGAGGTGAGAGACTGTTTACTGCAGCACATCACTACACGGTCTTGTTATTTTGTCTTCAGCGCGTAGGGAGAGTAGCTGTGTAATTTTGGCATCAGGCCAATTTCCAGCCAGTTTTACATAACTACTGTAGGTTTTATTTAGGAGTCAAATCTCCCGCTTCACAGTGATCTCCATGATCAAGGGAATTTAACGCATTACTTCTTTATTTCTTGGATGCTATACGCAAACCGTTTTTTGTACTGGAACACAACTGCTTTTATTTGGATTTGAGCCATGTAAAACATTTTGTGGAAATGTTAATTAGTTAGTTCCTTCTGTGGAAAAATGACACGGCCATTTTCAAACATGATATCAACATGTAAAATGTGGCGAGCCGAATAAAATGCTTGTCAGATTTAACAGATTTAAGTGTGGTATTTTTTTGTGGGTGGCTTTAAATGCAGCACAACTCGGGGATAATAGAAACATCGAGTCGTGATCTTTGGATCTTTAGCAGAAAATCCTATGTTTTGCAGGTGTGTCAAAAATCCTTGGGGCATGTGTCGTTATGCTCAAAAGCTATGCTGGATATTCCCATGCATTTGCTCCTAGTGCCAACATCACTGTGTACCTACAGGCACTGTTATTGTTGCTCTGTTGACTTAGTCTACATCTCCCCAATAGTGCACATAAACCTCTCACGTAGCATGCTAGATCCCCTGCAAACAGTACTCCCATAGGGAAGCTCCAGTGTAAACTTTATGTTTACCCACACAGACACAAACACGCACACATACACACAATACAGTCCACAAACATTCACAGATACACAGCTAAGGTATTCAGTGAACACTTTAATTTGCTTACCAGAAAGTTATGTTTGCTTGTTTAGTATTCTCTCTCAATAAGAACCTTATGAACCTTGTCTGGTAAGACGCACGCTCATTTGTCACATTTGTTTCATACATACACAGATTACTCTTAATTAAAGCACAACAAAACACGCGTGATACATTTCACCTTTCAATGGTTCCAACTGCGACAAAAAAAGCAGATTCTGAGTGAAAGATAAAGGAGCCAATTTCTCGGATACAAACATACATTTAGCCCAATTAGACCTCAACTTTTAACCACGGAAAACATAAATTGGCAATGATTGTTTTCATGCCAAGTGAACACTCCTTCTCTCCTGAGGCTAAGAGTGAACCGTGCAGGTGCAGTTCCTCATCTGCGTTTCCATGGTGCTCTCATTAGGGTTTGTTAACAGTACAGGTGTGGTGGTAATTGTCTCTCACGACCCCAACACACCCCGATGTCATGCACACACATACTGTTTCTGCTGCTCTTGTGAGGACATTGTATGAGCTTATATTAATTAATTGGTGGCTTGCCGTAACTTAACCTTAATCATGATGTGCTTTACCAGAACCCTTACATAACTTATCTGGTGAGAAAGGATGTTTTATTAAGAAATGTTTCTAATCAAATCAACATTATTAATTTATGTTTAACAATACATGCAATAACATGTGAAACACTAAGTTGCACAAAAAATTAAGGATCGACTTGTCTGACAGCGCTGTCAGCAGCCAGGGAGGAGAGATGCTACTTGGTGCAAGAGGATCTTACAACTAAACAATGACCAGGATACATGCTTTTTATTTCTTTGACTGTGTGGAAATCTGATATTTTCACATCCCAGATGATGAACAAGGGCATTAAAACTTGAGTCTTACTGACAAATGAAAATAGCTTTGAACTAACTTCTACAGGGTTTCTCAGACCACCTTGAGCAGCTTGCATCTGGTGATTCAATAGTTGCTTCCTGCTCCAAACTGCCCAGAGTGCTGCTGAATCGTACCAACACGCTCACCGTAGATGGTGCCTACTGTCTGCTGGCCTTGCAAAGCTTCCAGCCACCCAGCTACTTTACCCGTTGGCTTTTTAAAGTAAAGTAGTCACATCAGAGAGGGAACACTGACCTCGCACTTTGGCCCCACTGTGACATAAATAAACTAAAATAAACGGCTTCTATATTCTTCCTGTATACTTCTCATGTAGCCTACTGAAAACTTTTTTTGTCCATTGAACATGTTGTTTTGCTGGTATTTCTGTCATTAGTCACCCTGGTGAAGACAGTCTGGCGGGCTACTGTCCTTTCAGCACCGCGGGAGTTGTGGTCCTGAGCAGACAGCTGGTTCTGAGGACAGCGGCGGCCGTAACCGAGGTCAGTCAGTGCGGATTGGACGGATGGATGCTTTCATAGTACTTTTGTGCCACTGATGTGTTGCTTCTGGTGTGAATTCAAGGTGAGCCTCCGCCTCTCTATGTTCTTTTCATATTGCTTTGACAAAATGCAATATCCATTTTAGCTTTTAGTATCGTCATTAAAAATGACGTTATATGTTATAATACAGTAATACATAGTTGTGGTTGCTTTAAGTGGGTGTTATAGCTGCTAATAGTAGCTAGTTAATTAATAGCCATTGTTTAATTCTTGGACAAGCTGCTTACAACAGTACATTCATATTAAACATTATTTACTGTACATCCATAGACTCCAGGATATTACTGTCAGCTTTATGAGCCATCCTCTATTGTTTGTAACGTATTATTTCATAAAAATATACATTTAAGAAATATCTTTAGCAATAGCACAAACACACGCAAGTACAAACACACATACACGCACCAAATGCAAGAACAGGACAGAGACCAGAAGTAGAGGAGGCACTGATTAATACAATGGAGCAGTGGGGAATAGCACGTGCCTGCAAACTGAAAGACAGGTTGTCACTGGGGTCATTTCAAAGACAATGGGAGCCAAGCCAAAGCGGACAAGCTATTGTGAAGGGAGGTGAGGAGGTGTCTTAGTGTCTTAGTGAGGCTGCCGAGTGACCGCACCTGGCCACAGAGGGGCTCTGGGAATACACTGGATCAAGGTTTCTGTTCAAAACTTGTACTCCCATGTCCCCATGAAAGTTACCACTTTCTTTTCTTTGTCTTTTTCTTAAATTACCATGTTACTTTTTTCTCTCTGTTTCTGCCTCTGAATCTGAATCATTTTGACACACAATAATACATGTTGGATTATTGTATAAGATAATGCATACACAAATACAATAGAATTAGTGCACTCACCTCATCCAGCACAGCATCAGCCTCTTCCTCTGTTTTACCCGGAAACCTTATCCTCATGGCGGTGAGTGCGGCCAGAGTCTGACGCACCAACTCTGCCTCCTGCTCTTTACTCCTCAGATTTATCAGCGGCTCACCCTACACAAGTAAAAAGAAACCAATTGAGTATACAGATACATATTAATATTAAGCAAAGGATTGATTCCTCACTTTTCCCCTGACAATAAAGGCAAACTGACTTAACATTACATCAAGTTATGTAGAGGTGTCCTCCAAATTACCTCGGCACAAGAGACTTAAAGGTTACATTCACACATCTCAAAACAATGTGAGGATGGAACAATGTGTTATTACTCCAATATGTATATCATTCATTATTATTTAAAATCATCGGGGCACTTTACATTTCACAGTACAGGCATTTTATGAACTGTTCATTAATTTAGGACAATGCTGCCACCTATTATAGTCACAGATCATTATTTCATTTACATATCAGTTAGCTCAGAGCAGTAATAAATTACATGCATTATGTTATGTATAAAAAGAACTTCCTCACTAGTGAACCTACATCCAATTTGACATTTCCTGCCGACATGTACTTATCGCCACATGTGTGATTCCCACAGGGAAGTTAAGTGTGCAAGAAGATTAAAAAAAACAAGGAAATTTGCCTGTCATTTGTATAAATGTGTGTCAGGATACAAGCACACAACCAGTGCACTGTATGGTCTTCTTCAGAACAAAGGTTTTCCACTTTTCTCTATTCTTAACGTTTAAAAGTACTCTGCTCCATTTCATTTCATTCCACTGTATCCAAAGGTTACCAGCGTTCTTGTAAAGAAGGAAGGGGAATGGAAGAAGCAGGCAGAAAGCAACAGATGGCAAGGTAATAATAGATCATTGTGGTGGGCTACAGTAGGCCTATACAGTACTGAAGGAGCTGCTTAAGAGATTCCTAGTGAGCCAGGATACAATATATGCCACAGGAGGAGAAAAGCAAAGGGGAAAAGTAAAACTTACAGTGGCATAACAAATGCATTTGTGCATCAGACTTTGGTGAAATAGAATTGGAAAGTAATTCTTTATTGTTTACTTTAGACCTAGTTGGAGTAGCTGATCAGCAGTGGATTGCCACATTGAACAATATGACAGCTTGTCTATTTGAAAATGGATTTAGTATACTTTTCTGTGACTGTCACCTTATCTGACACATTCAGAATTGTAAAGAGATAAAGCCCTACTTTGTGTGTGTGTCGAGTATCTTACTATGTTGGAGTGGATGGTTCCCATGCTGTTGCTGTGAGGCACACGGTGGGCGGAGCCACTGCGGCTCAGCGAATGAGAGCGCAGCGTGGCAGAGCTTGGCCTGATGAGGGGAGTGGCCAAAGGAACTGTCGGAGAAGGCCTGGTGGCCAACGCCCGCACCTCACTGGGCGATGAGAGGGAGGCGATTGAGCGAGGGCAGGAGATGGAGCGCCTGATTGGACCAGAAAGCGTTGGAGACGCAGAGGGGGCGGGGCTGGTTTTAAGTGACTTGATTGGAGGTTTCCAGTGCATGCGACCTGTAGAGAAACAGAAGAAAGGGAGAGGTGGGGGGAAGGGACACTGACTCACTGTCACACTTCAATTTCTTTTCTTCCCTGATCCTGTCTCAGTGCCCCAGTCACTGTCAAGCTCTCCTCTCTGCTTTCCATCCATTGCCGGGTGGCTTTTGAGATGAAGTGTGGCATTAAAACTCCCATTGCTGCACTCTGGCACACTGGCCCAGTGTGTGTATGTTATTAAAAACCGCAGCATGTGTAGTCGAAACCAGAAACTAAACAGTAGTCCTGTCTGGTTTGGGGATTGGATTAAAGAGCAGCTCTCTTTCTGTCTCAGAGACACACGTACACACACAAACACACGGAAAATGAAGCTGAAAACCCACACTGACACTCTCCATCACCCTTGAAACTGCTCCAGATTGTCTACCAGCCAGTGTATTAGTGTGTGTTTTCTATTCGTACAATGTGTGTGTGTCTGACATCAAGTATACACACAAGTGATTAAATGTGCCTGTCTGTCTATATGTGTTTGTGTGTGTGTGTGTGTGCGTGTGGCTACTGAACCTTCCGAGGTTTGGCCAATGCCAAATGAGAGCATTATGGGGCTTAGTCGTAGCAGCTCTTTGGTGGCTTGGTATGGAGTAGGGCTTGGCAGGGTTGCAGTCTCTCTCTGCACACACGCATACCCGCATACACACAGATACAGAGTCCAAAAGTTGGGCTTTTTCATGGGTTTGTCCCTTATTTTGTGACAAACAAAATTAGCTCATGCAAGGGTCCTCTGTATTGAGCAGTAAAACCACTGGCCCACAAAGCAAGTGGAGAATTTCTTTTTTCCAAGATCGGCCCATAGATTCACATTCTGTGAAAGGTGCCCTCTTTTTCACTCCAGAGAGCTGAAACGGAGTTGATTTATGTGACTTATGCGAATTTGTTGGAATGCTTGAGACTTATCTCCTTTAACTATAAAATGGGAAATATTTCAGCATTAAATTCAAGGTATTTTCAAGGTAAACAACAAAAAAAAGGTCATTCTTTGCCATTTCTCTTTTAATTCCTTCTTCTCTTTCTTCCACTGTTGATTCACTGGAACTTCACTGTTCAGGATGCTTCTCTTTCCTCTTTGTCAGTGCTTAAACATTTGTGTGTGTCCAGCTAGTGTGTGAAGCTAGAACGCGCCTTTACTGCTTTACTCAGCAACAAAAAGCCACATCCCACAAGTCACAGGCTATGATCATCCTGCTTACACTTTAGATTAAAATACAAGGATCTACTACCATTTCATCATATCAATTAAGTACATACATACTCATGAACATCTGTAATGTAGCACCTGCTGGCTCACACCGCATCCCAACCTGCCCTGTGCTGCTGCTGCAGAGTGTGTGTGTATGTGCACTGTAAGTACTGATCAAAGCAAAACTCTCAGCATTTGTATTTTAAAAAGTGTGTGTGCATGTGCATGTT
Organism: Lateolabrax maculatus; assembly: GCA_031216445.1. NCBI lineage: Eukaryota > Metazoa > Chordata > Actinopteri > Acropomatiformes > Lateolabracidae > Lateolabrax > Lateolabrax maculatus. The sequence goes on from CM062196.1 coordinate 13,002,180, forward strand.
TATGGAAATGTGTTCTGGACAACTATGAATATTTTTCAAACTGTATCAATGTGGAAAAAAGTGTACCAAGCTGGAGTGTATGATCATGAGCTTGTAGCAGCCCCGATCATTTCCAATTTCCTTATTGCATCATTATATACATTCACGCGCTCCCCATGTCTCCTGTCTGCACTTTGTTCTCTGTCATAGTCAGATAAAATTGAAACGGAGACGCAAATGATAAAACAGAAATATAAAAAAATTGTTTACATATGTAGGTGCCTGTGCACGTTTACACACAACTTGGGTTTGGCAATTACTGTAAACTAACCGCTGTAATCAGATGGAAGGTTCCAGCCAAAAAAGAAAGAAACCAACAAACAGGACGGGAGGAAGAGAGAACAAGCAAAATGAGGAGAAGCAGGCGAGCAAAAAACAAAGTAAACAAGCAAGCAAGAAAGAAAGATTGCAGGAAACAAGGTCCGTGTCAAACCCCCACGCTCTGGCTTCCCAATAAAGACATTCTTAGACACTTTTATACATCCTGCAGCTTTACCTGAGCGTTCGGCCAAGTTCTTCTCCTTGCTATCCCCGAGGTCATAGGAAACTTTCTTTTCCCTCTTCTCTCCACCTCCTCCCCCTGCTGCTTTCCTCCTTTCCTCCTCTTCTTCTTCATCTGAGGAGGAGCAGGAGTTATCAGCACTGCTGCCACTGGTGAAGTCAGCCAGGTAGTCTGGTCGTTGACGTCTTGGTGTTTGACTGCATTCTGGCATGGCAGTCAACGGCTGGCAGGGACAAACACAGACATACACATACTATGATTAAGAGCAGAATGTACACACATAGATCCACATACATTATAACACACACACACACACATGCTCTTTCTCTCCCTCATACACGCTTGACATTGACTTACACACATACCCTGGAGACTTAACCCCTAGCTTGCCTAAACCTAACCATTACCCCAACCTTAAACCAAGTCTTTACTCTAAAACTGAATGACTGTGTTATGGGGACTTGCATTCTGTCTCCATAAGGAAGGCCAGTCCCCACAATGACTGTAAACAGATTTATGTCCCCACAACACACACACACACACACACACTTATACATAAAGACATTGAGATGTTGTCAACCTCCCTCAGCCTCTCCTCACCCTCAGCCCATTGCCATCTGTCACTGGGAGACCTGGTGGTGACACGCCTTGCCCACATATGTGTATGTTTGCCAGCAGGCTCATTTTGCACAGATGCACGATTACACATGCACGCCTTTATAAGCCTGGCTGTAACTCCGACTAGGAACATGAGTAGCTTCATACCTTGAACAAATTTGACCTGATTGGATATGTGAAGGTTAAATTCAAAGTAAAAGTTTTAATGATTCTTTAAATATTAAATGTTTTACATATCTGACTGATCCGAGTAAATTACTATGTGCACTAAAGCAGTTGGAACTTCTGAGATCTTCTATTTCAAATCTGCTGATGTATTTATCCTAATAAGAACTTTTGATCTCAGCTGAGAGCAAGTGGCTGAAGTCCGCAGACATGAAATAATGACCTGCTTCATCCCTAAAACACAAACGCATAAGGATTTTATTAAGGTAGGAGTTCATTAAGTTGACTGTCTATCTCACATCCTGGAAGGGAGTGCACTGATAGCATTAATAAAGCATTTATACATCTGTTCTTCAACGGTTAGCTTGGGCAGTGCTGTCAGGACACCCAAATTAATGGGCAGGAAGTGATCACAGGGCTTACACAGTCACCGCTGGGTAGCTGTGTGGGTGAGTGATAGAGTATAAAGACAGAGATTAAATATATGAGAGGAAAAATAAAAGGGAAGATGGGAACATCAGATTGATGGGGAGAAAAATAAAGAGGAGGGCAAGGTGAATCTGAGTACGAGAAACAGAGGGGAGGCATTGAATAGACGAGGAGAACGGAAATTAACAGAGAGAGAGAAAAGGACACGGAACATACGAGTGGAGAGAGAAAAGGAGATGGTAACAGACAGTAAATAAACAGTGGAGAGCAAAGCAACACATGAGGGCCAGACACTGAGAAAATGAGGAGAGAGAGAGAGAAAGAAAGAAAGAAAGAAACTTTGAATACGTGTATGGGTGATTGGGTAAAATCAAGCTAAATGATGAGCTGAGGAGAAAGGTGTGAAAAGAGGCCAGCACCCCGCGGAACAATGCGATGAGGTGTATATCATAATTAGAAAGGTGGGTGTCAAAAAGGCAGGAAGCAAAAAAAGAAACCGCTAAATAAGAGGAAAAAGAAAGAAAACCTGAAGGCACTTGCCAGCTATCCCTCTTTCCTACCTTTCTTTTTCCTCAGTGATAACAAACCTTAGCATCCCTTCCTTCCCACAAAATCCTGTCTCTAATCCCATTTGCCTCCTTCCTCACTTCTAGCTTTTTCACACACTCGTTGGTTCAGTTTCACCAGATGGCTTGTGAGCCCTACACCCCGAGGAGTGAATCTATCCGTCACAGCGTTTTCTTTCGCCTGCTCTCAATGTCTCTCTCTGCACACTCAGCAACATCGAAACTGACGGGGTCCAAATTAATTTGGACAACAGTGATTGTGTCTGAACAAGTCCTCATTCCAGCTAAGGCCTCTCTAATGCAGCGCTGAACTGCCCTGTCGAGTCCCTAACATACTCTTTGAGTGTTCCAGCCAATTTAGTCCTCGAGTGAGGGATGGATGTAGATGTGCGGTGAGAGAAAAAGGGATGGAGAGGTGAGGTGAGGGGAGTTAAGCAAGGTGATGGAGGGAGTAATGTGCTGTCGTGGGAAATCGAGGGGGCGTATAGGTGTATGTGACAGAGAGAGAGAGAGAGAAAAAGAGAGGGCGATAGACAGAAAGAAAGATAGCACAGAGAGCCAGAGAGACAGCCTGACAGCTGTCCCCTAGGGGAGTTGGGTCTTTTCTTTGGGCCTCTTTCTGATTCTTTTCTTTCTTGCCTAACCCGCTACCCCCCTCTTTATTTTTCTGAATCACGTCCTATGTGCTTTCTGTGGGCGTTAGCTCCAGGCATCTGCCTACCTGCCTCCCCCCTCCCTCCCTCTTTCTCTATTTCTCTGACACTCTTCTTTGCACTTTTTCTTATGTCCCTTGTGGCCCTTATTCTCCCTGCTCGCTCTTGGTTTCTGTGTCTCCCTGCCTCTCTCTCACTCTCACCCACCTTAGGGCCTCGTTGCCTGGAGGATTTGCCCATCAGCTTCTCATCGTCCAGTTCACATTGCTCCAGCAGATCCAAGATGTCCTCCTCCTACACACCATCACATACAGAAAAACACAAGGCAGATGAGAATATACCAAAGGGGATGATTTGTGTTACATAAGGAGCATACAGTATAAAGCAAAGACTAACAGGGTGGTTCAATCTTAATGATACACTGATAAGGAATAATTAAAATGATTTGATGTTTCATATCTCTAATTACTTTGAAGTCAAAATGAGGTGTGAGAAAATAAGAAAGTGGTAAGGCCTATGTGGCTTATCTGGGGGATAGAAAAAAGGCCCTGGCTGAACATGCATTGCTATTTGGCAGCTCTCACAGAGGCTGGATTTGGAAAGGCAACGTCACGGCCATCGCCAATATGCTGGGGCCTTGGCCATTTGGCCATAGCTGAAATGCAGGCAAAGGTGATTAATGTTGCTTCACTCTGGGACATAAAAAGCTCCCACGCTGCTCAAATAAGGATAAAAAGTGATTGTTTTCTCTCAGATTAGCCACCAAGCTGCTTTCTGGGGTCTGTGAAAAGGTCACTCTACCCCTGCCTTTCTGTGTTGGTGTGAGTGTGCATCTACATGTGTGTACAGTGGCATATTTCCATGTCTGGAAGTCTTTTTTCTTCTGTGTTACACATCCATGGGCTCAGGCAATTTTTTGTGAGCCTTTGCCTTTTTCTAAATTATACTTTCATGTTTTTTACCTTTTTAGTTTATAAACCCCACTATACCTTGTGCTTATGTAACTATGCAAACATAATGTGTGAATAAATGTGTCAGCCTGAACAGTGTCTGGATGAACTTTGACTTGTTGCACCATGATCAGACAGTTGAGTTAGGGTGAGATGTAGAAGTATAATTTCTCCATCAAGATGTAAAATTTTAAGATGGTCAGTAAAAAAAGATAAGAACAATTACAAGGAGAGGTAACAGGTCATTACTGAGTGAGTTAGTTTGGTGTATCAATTCCAAACCCAAATTATCTATATAGATATTTAAGTATTTCATTAGTATATCAGCTGTCTAATGAGATTGCAGCTGCTATTATGCCTCGAGAGAACCCCAGTAGGTTTAAGGGGAAAATGTACCTTTAAAAATTTAAAAAAAAAGGTGAAATAAGTGTAAGTCGTAAAATAAGTGGTCCTGAGGAGGTAATGTTTGTTTATTTAATTCAATAATTAAAAGTGGACTTTACTTTACCTTGCTTTAAAGAATTTATTGAAAAATAGAGGCCTTTTGAGTCTTAAAAGTCTGCCAACTCAATAACCTTTCACGAGGTGAAAGCTTCCCCACCCACAGTGGCTTAAAAACCACTGGAGGCCCATTACCTTGTTAAATTGCACCAAAGCAGATTACATGGATGTTTTGACATGTTTTACAGCATGGGAGAAAACCAATCTTGACAAATACACAGAAATTACAGATTAACTGAAAGCTATTTACTTTCTCTAAATTAAAATGTTCTAATGCAGTGAGTCTACATCAAATGATGCAGCTCCACAGATTGGAGAGAGCTCCTATTTAACAGGCTGCACTGGCACTAATAACTATTTCCAAACTTGCTCAGATGATATTTTTTTAATGATCACTTAACAAATTAAACATTTGATATCCTGTGTGTGTGTGTGTGTCACCTGCATAATATGTAGCTGCCTGTTATAGTACCTTACTATCGTCAGTGAGGTCTGTACATGTCAGCTCATAAACTATACTGTACAAAGTACTTTTTTGGCATCAGTGGACCAAGTGAGGAATCTTTTCCAATGGTCCTCAGAGCAAGCTTTGTTGTATTTTCTATCCATTTTTGTTAAAAAAAGCATTACTTTTATTTCTGGCAGCTTCTACTGTGCCCTTCTGTGACTCCATCTTTCTTGGCTGTTTGACAGATGACCCTGTCTTATCCATTTCTGTGGTAATGTAGTCAGAAGACACTTTCCACTGGTTAGAAATGTATTTCCTCCATGGTAAAAAAAAAAAACAACAACAACACATACCCCTGAGCCAGCAGAAAACTGCTGTGGGTAAAAATTGGCTTATTCCTCCAGACATTTAAAACCTGGTCAGGACCCTCCTCAATTCTTCCTCAAAGCAAGGAGGATAATCTTAGTGGTGAAAGGATAGACAATGATAATTCCTCTCCCACTGTTCAGCGGAAACTATATTCAAATTTTTTAAAGATTCTTACTTAACAAACAGGACTGGTAAAACAAATGCAGTTTTGACACGCATTGCCTGTATGTAGGTGGCATGTGTTACAGTTGCAGGAGCAATTACTTTGGTTGCCTGTAAATGGTGCACATCTGCAAATCCGCAGTTCTGAACTGCTGTTGCTGTTATTTTTTTTGCCTGAAGGTGATGATGGTTGGAGCTGCAGGTTCAAATGCAGTTGGATGATAGTGGCTGGTTCTGGTTTCAGGCGCTTTGCATCAGTGATGTGTTATTCTGCTATGTTGTCCTGAGGTGCAACATAATCAGTAGCTCTGTGGTGTTGTCTTCCACTTTTTTGGTCTTTACTGTCTATTACTGGAAGTAAATTTTGAGCTGCTCTAACCAGGAGTACCCTGTGAACCATACAATGCAGTAAACGGTGTCTTCTTATAGCAGGAAACAGAACTTCTTGATTCACGTGAACAACTGAGAATCTATTTAAAGCTACATAATCTTTTTAAACCAGACTACTACTCTTAAAAAGCATGGGTATTTTAAGATAAAATAAACTTATTTACTAACTTATTAATCCCACACCGGGGAAATTCACTTGTTACAGCAGCTCAGGGTGGAAATTGTTAAAAACCAAAAACAAACTTATCCTTATGGATTCTTGATATCCCTCTGCTTAATGTACATTTGCAATGCTTGCAGATCACTTTGATCGGCACAGACTGTGAAGTGCTCCCAGACAATATTTGTCTGTGTACTTTTGCTATTTTATTATATTGGTAGAGCACTACAGGCCAAGCATGCACTCAACAACATTTTTGTTTTTTATTTTCAGTATTCATGTTAGAAAAATGGAGGAATGGGAAGACATCAGCTGAGTGGGCGGGAAAACATAGATAGCTAACAACAGAACTAACACTTTGATGCATACCCGTCAACCGCACTGTATTGGAAGTGGGGAGAAGGGTGATGCAAACCCTGTAGAAACTAGTGTAACCAGTGGCTGCGTTGTCTGTAGCACAGCAGTGAGGCCAGGAAGTGTGCTACGCAGTGCATCAGCATGTTATCTCTTGGATTACAACACATATTTTATTTCTTTGATAGTGTGAAAATCCATGACATTTTTCAATTCATAGCCCTGAGAAGCCCACAAAGGCAGAAAACATCAGCCTTGTGGGTACAATGTCCGTCAGACTTGACAGACATGTTGATGTCATGCTGGTAAATGACCTATGGCCCATTGCAACAGGAAAAACAGGCAATGCACATCAGAAGATGAATTCTGGATCCCACCAGGGTTATAGCAGGAAATTATATTTATAACAAAATTAGAGGCTTTGGTTTAACATAAGACTGAAGAATTGTTATGTTTAGGTACAAACCTTAAGGTGGGTGGATACAATTTGCGCAGTTTTAACTTTCACGTAGCAAATACGGCAACATAATTGTTAAGGTCAACTGCTAGACAGCTGATGTTAACATAAAGGCAAAACAACTGCTGGTTTTTGAACAATATGAATAGGCAACAACAGCATTCAAACTAATTCCACCTTTCAAATACATAGTTTACGTATAGTTTTTTTTCTTTACTATAAATTGCCAAGATTAATATCTCACACTCTGTCCATTACTAAGGGCAGTCCACTCATGATCACGTTATTAGATTGCAAACTTTGGAGCATCCTTTGTTCTTATTATCTGTCTCCCTTCCTTCTTTACAGAGCCACATCTCTGTGTGTTGACTAAATTAAAACTTGTCTCGACCTGGGGTTTCGACTCTGCATGATCTTTGATTGACATCTCTGTAAAAATTCTCTGTAGAGATTTCACTCTTGAAAAGACACACAAAAACTTTCTGAAAAACAAATTGTGAAGGGCTGGAGGCTGTTGAGCTACGTTTGTTTCTACAAAATCGGCAATGGTTGCAAATGACATCTCCTCCCAGTGCTTTGATATGAATTTGAATTGTCAATACTACTGTCAAAAATATCCATATTCAGTATTCACTATTACTATTCAGTTGCCAAAAGCAGTTGGGCTTTTTGTTTCATCTGCATCTTTCCTACTCATCAATGCTTATTCCCTCCATGTGTTTTAATACCCCACAATGTCTTTCTCTGTGTCTTTTTGTTTCATTGATTTGTTTTTTCTGAATACATAACCAGACTTGAAAACAGACAATTGCCTCTTCCTGTTGCTTATTTTTTGTACTCAAGTAATCCTGATTCATAATGTGTTCATAATAGGAGTCTGTCACAATACATCAAAAAGCATTTTACAAAAAAAAAAAACGTGCCACAAAACAAGTATCTCTATCAGCATCTCCCCACCTTTTTCCTCATCCTTCTCTCATCACTATTTAAACACTTCACATCCCTCTCTGTTCTCTGCTCTCCCCATCTCTCCCTGAATGTGTGGCATGAAAATCAACTTCTATCATTTGCAAAGCCTATTCATACATTTACCTTCAAAGTTTAGCTGAAGCTACATTCCACCTGACAGCGGAGAGGCTTTGGCATTTGTATGCATACAAGGACTTCTACACTTGTACAAACATATCTTTGTGTGTGCATGTGCGCATGTATATCTTCAAATGTGTTTACCTGAATCATTGTTTAAAACAAATAATTAACCTAAAGGAAAGTACATTCTAATATGTAGGCAGCAACTGTAACTAACTTTGAAGCCTTTTTACAACTAACTTTGATAGACAAGATACAGAAAGAGGACAAGAGAAACTGAAGTGAGTGTCTAACTGTAAAGAAACAAAAATGACATTGTTGTCTGGGATTTGATTTGCTTTTAAAAGCTCATGTACACAGCACAATAAATATTTGTGGAGAGGCAGAGTGAATGACAGTGAGAAAGCCAGGCAGATAGAGGAGAAGGGCATTCTGTCAGGCGACAAATACGAAGGACTGCGGCACACTTTCCGCATTATTTGCGCATCCTTTTTTGTCTCTGTGGGCAGAATCTTAATAGAAATGCGTGTGCGTTTCTTTTCTTTGCCATGTGCTTGTTCACAAGTGTCTGCATATTGTGTGTTTATGTTTGTGTGTGGGTCTCTGCAGGTTTCTTTTATGTGTACGTGTGTGTGCGTGTGTGACAGTTTGCCACTGACGTACGTGCCTTCATTCGTTTCAGAGGATTATTCATTTCCTTTTGAAGTGAGGCAGCTCGCCCGGCGAGGAAGGTCTGAAAGGCGGCCGAGAGCAGGCTTTCATACTTCTCCAATAGCAGCTTGTCGTCTGGGGGGTAAATACGTCTGTAGGCCGCAGAGACACAGAGAGAGAAGCAAGGAGAAAGAGGGAGAAAGAAAAGGCGAAGGAGGGTCATCAATGCAGGGAGAAAGGGGATGAGAAGGGAAAGAGAAGAAATGATGAAATTGAGAAAAAGAGAAAGAAAATGGAGTTAGGATTCACAAAGGAGAGGGTGGGAGTGATGGGGTGGAGAGAAAAAAAGAAGGGGGGGATTGGGGTTCAGCAAAAGGGGGATACGAGGTGAAAGGAGGAGTGGAGAGAGAATTGGGAGGGAGCAGTGATGGATAAAAGACGAAAAAGAAGGGTAAGAAAAGAGTGGAGAAAGAGAGTTGGAAAAGAGATAGAAAGATGGAGAAAATGAGCAAGAAAGAAATAGAAAAAGGAATACAAAGATGGAGAGAGGGAAAGATTGATGAAAGAAGAGGGAGGAGTTGAGGGAGTGAGGCACAGAGAGGTCGAGGCACAGCAGGAGAGAGTGGTAGATGGACAGAAAAAGAGCAGGCAGGAGGGGAAACACGCAGGCCGAGAGAATTATAAGTATTTCAATGAGAGGTGTGAAAGGATGGAGAGACAAAGAAAGGTTAGTGGCAAGATCGAGGGAGAAGTATGAAACAGGGAGGATGCAGCAAAGAGAAAAGACCATAACAAAGAAGTGTTAATGGAGACCTTGAGTTGAGAAACTGTACAAACTTCCGTCAGTTTTTTCACATGGTGTACACTGTGTTCACATTGTTGTCACACATTCACAGTCACTAAGATGTGCACTTCAATGTCTGTCGCAGTCTTTGCTTATGTGCCTATTCTCACGTTCTGCATAGTTCTGCTTAGTTTTGACTGTGCTCAGTGTTTATATTTAGCCTGAGGGGATTTGGAAAATGTATAAACCTCTGCCTGGTTATCCTCATAATACATCTACAAACTCCCCCCAAGTCATCGCTTATCCATCAAATCAAAACAATTACAGAGTTTTAATCTAAATAAGCATTGGCCAGTGTGGAGTGTATAAGCAAGGAAATAGTTTTGCGCCTACACAGACACATTCGGAGCCAGACTCCTCCCTAGTTGGCCTTTTGAATCAACAGAGAATTAAAAAGTTAAAAGGGGATTTAAAGTGCAGACCCCTTTTATAAAAGACATAAATATATAAAAGACCAAGTAGGAAGACCAAGAGAGTTTTGTAAATATTGATTAATAAGCGGTTACTACTAAGCTATTCACACATATCAGCATCTGATTTGTAGATTTTAGTGCAAGTATAATGTCAAGTTAAGTTTAACATTGCACAGTCTCACCATTAAAAGTTTTACTGCACCCCATCTGCCATTTAACAATTTTATGCAGAGATGCTGTTCTGGGTACATGATTTCCATATTGTTGAGAAGTTGACCCAATTCTATGCATTACTTTAGTTACTGCAGTTCAAATCAAGCAACTGCTGAATGTTGAGAGACCTGAGATGAACCAATCACTTTATTTCCTTCCCTTGGCACCATGCTATATGAGATGTTAAGGTACATGGACCAGATTCTTTTCTTCCTCTTGAGAGACACTCTGAGAAATGTGGAAAAAGTCTCGTCATAACAGCCAGATAAACTGAATTGAAATTATAATATATGAAAAGAGCCAGAACTTGTCAATCCTCAAAGAGCAACATAAATCACTTGACTGAAAAGCATTAGGTCAACACTTTAATAGTGGGCGTTAACTGCTTCCTCTTTTTGGCACCCTCCATCTCTGAACATATGGACATTTTATTTGAGGGTGACCCTAGAATATTTTTTAAATAAAATGTTCATGCTGAGGCACATTTTCCTCCCATATGTTCCCAAGTGGGCTAGAGACCAAACCAAAATTCATGTTTCAATGACATCAGTTTAAAATATCTTCATTTGGTCAACAGAGTCTCTCAAGTCTCCTGATTCCAGCTGCTAAAATAATGTTAAATGAACATCAACAATGGCATCAACCAGCTTAGTTTCTCTCTGATGCCACAGGGTCCTGGCTTGTCTGTACCTGATGCAAGTTTCATCTAATAGCCGAATGTAAGTAACTTCATTACCCGAACTCATCTAGTGAGAAGCAGTGTGTTAATCAGACTCCAGTGCTGCGCCGGGACACCATTTGAATGCTAAGAGGTCTTTATTAGGGGTGCTCCAGACAGACCTCAGCCTGTCTGATTGACTGTCTGGCTGCGTGTCGGAAAAGAGGAAGGAGGTGACAGCACTTTATGCAGGCTGGGATCGGCATCCTGACTAGCCATTCAGTCAAGTGATGAGTCAAGAAGTCACTTACACTTGGGGAGACTGCAAGAAGGGCAAGTGTGTGTGTACTGTAGGTGTGTGTTTGGGAGATATTGGGAGAAATTGGGAGAGAGAAAAAATTAAGACCTGGAAATGTGCATTTGTGTACATGTTGGATAAAGAGACAGAGGCAGGAAGACAAAACTGAGGGAGTGAAAGATCATGCACGGGATAAGCGGAAAATCAGAACTTGGTGTTGCTGAGTCATGCTCTAAGGTGGATTTGCTCCGTCAGTGAGGTGACTTTTAAAAATTGACACACTCGATGTCTTCCAAAGTCCCGGCTGAAGTTACAGGAGAAAAGAACAGAGGTGTGGGGGAAAGACGAGATGGAGAATGGCTTGCAGTATGCAGGCAAAGTATATATGTTAATTAGAATTTCTGAAATGTGGTAAAGGTAACATTTTGCATAGAGGAGTAACATTTTGAACTTTGCCATTACACACTACCTCTGAATTCTCCCTTTCTATTTTACATATTCTCCCAGTCTTAATTCTTTTGTCTTATAATGGGTGTTCTCTTTTGTTTGTTCTCTCTGCAAAAGCATTATTTATTCTCCTGAGAGCTTGGTGCTCTGCAGATGACCCCATAAATGTAAGCAGAGCTGGCATTGGTATAGTGGGTGGAGTTCCTGGAGGGAAAGCCCCCTCTCCCCGGCTGTTTGTCTCTTCCTTACCTGTAGTTCCCCAGATGTTGCTTTTCATGCTCATCCCTGGAGATTTGCTTTCGGACCTGTGCCAGTCGCTCTTTCTAGAGATGGGAGGAAAACCAAAGGAAAAAGGACTAAATCTCTCAGGTGAAAGTCACCCACTTTTCTTTCTATTAGAAATAAAGAAAGAATGAAGTCTTAAAAACAAGTAGGCAAGAGGGGAGAAAAATAAGAAAAAAGTAGTCTGAACAATGACTTACAATTTAGGGGCATTTTTCCATCTACTCTCGTATTGATATGTTAAGAAGATATAATTGTAGAGCTCAGTTGGCCAATTTGACATAAAGCAGAGACGTGGGGTTCACTCTACTATTTGTACTGCAGTATCATTGAGCTCTGAGTGATACGTGCCTTCAATAGACCTGAACCTGGTCTCGCACTTCAGCCATAACAGCACTTAAAGATGAGGTAGTGCCCTTTCTAAAATAGTGCCTCTGCGCCATCTCTCCTTATTCCCACTGATTACTGCCGTGGCTGATCAAAAGGCTAATCAAAGAGGGTGGGAGGCGTAAAGTACTAGTAGCTGCCACTTTTCCCCATATAGATGAGAAAAGCTCCCCTGACTCCTTCATTTCAAAGAGAAAATAATTGAATGGTATGCTTGTCTCAGAAAACTTTGACTCGTTTGACATAGAGTACGAAGTAAGTGAGTTTCTGCTCAGGCTTTCCACTTTTCTTGTTTCAATCCTGAGACTGTATAACACAGACACACTGGTGTATTGTTTGGCTGTTTACTGAAATAAACATCCTATAAAATAAGAAGATTTTTACTAACTGTACTAACTGGATTGATGTGTTTACTAAATGTCTCTGGTGATATCTCTGAACACATCTCTGATGAGCACTTGTCCCTTAGTTGCTGAAGCACCTTTTGGGCTCATTTTGGTCTAGTCTAGGTGGGGAAATTAATGAGTTTTGCTCTTAAGCATAGTCAAGGTGCACCACCTTGTACAGGTGATTAGCATCCCAGATGCTCCACTACAGTTGGTTAGCTGTAAGCAGAGAGAATTGTGGTTTTACTTTAGATCCCTGGTGGATATATGTGTAACTGTATAATTATATGAATGACGCGCAGCCTTGCTCAGCAACTCTTTTTGTAGTGAATTATAAGGTTTAAACCAAATGCAATAGTTTTTATGCAATTTTTTGTGCCTTACCAGCTCTTCTCTCCGTCGCTCCAGTGTGTGACGTTGTTTCTCCCAGTCTGAGGAAGCAGCCGAGAGTTTCTTCATGGAGCCGTGTCCGTAAAGCCGTCTCTGAGCCTCTGCCTTTTGCTGGGCCAGGTTGCGTTTCTTATCACTGGCTCTGGATCAACATTAGAAAGTACAGAGTCAAGAGAATGCACATTTAAAACATAAGGACAGAGTGCAACACCATTCAAGTACATTGTCTAAGAATACAAATGTTACAGTGTTTTCCCACTTAAGCTCTGAGTGCTTTTCCTGTTTTTCAATATACTTTGCACCTTCGATTAGTTTTCTGCCACAGGTTTAGCTGCTGTTGAGGAACAAATGCACTATGACTGAAATCCTGTTGTCTAAAACCGTTTGTGTTCTTACCCTTTCTCATTTCTATTTCGCAACCACATACTGTAATAGTTTTTTCAGGAAACACAAGATTTGCTTTATTTTATCACTACAACAGATGTTATCAGCAGAAATGGGTTCTCTTGATTTGCTGTAAACTATGATGAAGTTTGACAGCATGCAGGTTTCATCCCCCTTCTGATCTCATCATTGTGGTGGTTAAAAAAAAACAAAAAGAAAATCCTTCACAAAACATTCAACAGTACAGAGAAAAAGATGGAGCCGAGACACAAACAAACTGACAACCCCAGGATGAACAGGACCAGACAGCTAATTCTGAACAAGTGGGCCATTGCGGTCTGGAGAAAGGGCAATTCATTTTAGTCAATCGCTGGCCCTTTAAATTGGATATTGAGTGCTGTTGGGGGGCTGAGGTTTATCAATGTCCATGCCCGGCCGGGTCTGAATTGATCCCTCGTTGATACAGTTGGTGTTGTGAGCAGAGTTGAGAGTCAAACCTACCTCTACACACCACCAACCCCTCCCTTTTGGGAAGCAAAGCCATTACTATATAAGGAAAAAGTGAGCGAGGTAGAACAAAGACCTCATTCACTCCAGCATGAACATAAGCAGTTTGTCCAGTGGAAAGAGCTCCCCACCGCCTTTCAAGGCCTCCTACGATTTATTTGTCATGAAATAATCAAATCTCCCCTTTTAATCTGTGGGAACACAGCAAACATCAGCCATGAAACAAATCATTTTGATAAGAGATTTGTTTGTGCCGACTGAAGCTGGGCTGGAGGATGGAGTGAGTTTTTATGTAGGATGGCTGCACCACGCTCCACACTTGGCCAAACTAGATCTATGGTGCTGCATGTAATTGATCCGTTGTGTATATGTGTGTGTGTGTGTGTGTGTGTGTGTGTGTGCGTGTGTGACTAGCAGAGTTGAGACTATATTTAGAGCAGTAAGAGGAGGACAAGCACAGAGAGAGAAAGAGAAAAAGAGAGCAGAGATCCAGAGGTCTGGTGTAAGATGATCAATCAGTGGACAGACTGAATGTAGCCAGGGGACAGAAAAGCATGCCAGGAAACACACACACACACACACACACACACACACACACAAAAACACACAATACATATGTACAAAAAATGCATTACACAACAAGAATGACAGTATGCAAAACCTAAACAGGCAAACAAATACACCCACAAAGCACTGTCAAAGAGCACCACAGGAAGCTTACAGTATGTAAATATACAGAGAAGGGTAAACAATGTAGACAATGAAATACAGATAGCAAAACTTACTGTTATCCTGTTACTATCTCTCACACACACACACACACACACAGAAGCGTGTGGTATTGAAGGGTGCACAATAGAGGCATTGCTTTGTACGTTGGCCATTATCTGTCTTTGTATCCACCAACACACACATTTACAATGACAGCAATTTATTTTTGTCTACAGCTCAAACCTCCTGTTAGTTACAGACTAATGTCACTACTGTGTCATCAGTCTGAAACCAATACAAGATAAAGGCTGAATTGTGCCGCGCATCAAAGTAACTCTGAAGTTTTCAGGGTTGCTAAATAAAGAAAACGAATCGATTGAAATGCTTAAATATTCACGGCCCTAAAAAAAAAAAAGTCTGATTTGAGCTTTGCCTGTCTCTGCACATGAAACTTAACGGGTCCCCAGATGCAATTCATGTGTGTCTATCTACAAGCATGTGCATGTGTGTGCGCAGTATGACAGTGGTGGAGAACAGTACCGAATGTTGAGGAGTTTGAGAGCATTGAGCAGCACCCCTTTCTTCACGTCGTAATCAATCTTCTGATCAGTCCCAAAGCTTGGAGCCCGATTGATCTGGCAGAGAGGAGAGAAACATTAAGACAATATTCTGTTATTTTGTTTTTGGTAGGGGGGTGGGAAGGAGGAGGTTCTCTTTTTCTCAAATCAGCAGACAGAAATGCTGTGCAATTACAGGAGTTGATTTAGGGCATCTTTGGAAATAAGAGATCTGTTCCCACAAGAAGGAGAGGAAAGAGTGGAGAAAGAAATGGAAAGGGAGGGTTTTTGTTTTTTCATTTTCAAGGACACTTTGGAACTCTTAGCCTTTGCCTGGGCATAAATCCTGTCTGACACTGATGTGTGTATGAGTGCAGACATAGGAACAGATTGTGTAGGTTAAACTGTCACCAGAGTAGTGACCCTGCCCTTTTCAGCCAACCACAGCAAGCAGTCCATGAGTCTATAACCCAAGTATGCCAGGCACTGTAACACATATCTGTACCACTGCCATCTCTTTGTGAGCATCCGCGAATTACAACCGCTCAGCTCAGTGCCACCATATACAATCAAGAGCGCGCAGAGAGAGTCAACTGAGCGAGAACAGAATAAGCCACCTGTGATTTGAGGTACAAAAGCCAGTATCACCCAGGGAAAAATTCAAGAGCAGCTTACCTTTCTTAACAGAACAATTTCCAGCACTGGTGCAAGGTATTCAGATATCAGTTATTATACCTGACACAACAAATCAATTCTTCCCCTTTACTCTTTGTTATGTTCCCCCCGTCTCTCCCCCAAGGTGAGAAAGAGATTGTTTGAGACAACAAAAGGACCAGCAAATGGAGAGAAGTGTGGAGGGAGGGTGAATGAACTGGCAACGGTGATAGGAATGGCGTCTTCCTATGAGGTGACTTCAAATGACAATGCAACAGATGCCCACCGAAAGGCTGGCTCGGGTTGATAAACCTTGATTATTGAGATAAAAAAGGTCTCCTCCTAACGTTGTTCAAATGCTCAAACCGCCTATTCTCTTTTTCCTTTGGAAAAATAGTATGGTTGGGACCTTTTGATGTCATTAGATCTGTAATAAATTTAATAAAAGGTGTATTTGTAAAGGTGTATTTTAGTAAGCACATTTGAGAATTGTGAATGAACTTCCTCAACAGAAAGGGATATCGGACTTTAAAGAAGTACAATCTCTAGACAGAACCTCACCCTCTAGCATGGTGCAGACACTGGCCTGATACGATTAGGCAAAATATATATATATATATATATATATAATCCATGTATGGAACTGTGTAGGGCAGTATATAGGATTTGGGGAAGAGAGTTATTTACCTAGCTGCTATAAGTTTTCATAATTAATGATTTGTAAATTACTCTGAAAAAGATGTTTGTGAAATATATAAAGCGTACAAAGACATAGAGGTTATTATTAGGTGTAAATTAGTTGACTACTGCCGTAATATGACCCAACGTGGCTACATCTGTCTGAAAATCAATGACCAGAAAATCAATCAAATGAAAATCACTGATTAATCACTGACGAATAGTTTTCAGGAAATGCATCCTTCCCAGTAGCCTTAATCTGCAGTCAGAGCGAGTATTTGTGTCAGAAACAATATTCGTCCTGTTACTATCTTCCTTTAGAAAAAAGCAGTTGGATACAGTTGAACTCATCAAAGCAACACAACAGCCAATCACAAATCGTGATATCAGAAACAGAGCAACACTGAGCCAATCAGAGTTTTTAGGGCTCATTATAGATCTCTTCTATCCACCAATCAGGAACTTGTGTAAAGAATGGTGAAAGAGACCAATGAGAAAACAGATTTGCTGTGTGACATCGGGCCATTTGGAACCACACGATTTTTGGCTGAAAATGTGCAACAAAACCCGAAAGCTCCTTTACAGAGATGTGCAAAGTGTCTCAAGGGTTGCGGGGGTAGCACTCAGAAACTCCATCCCTCTTTCTCTTTCCTTCTTCTCAACTAGCCATCACTAATCCTGACACAAAGGTGCTTACTGCTGTGTGGCAGATTTGGGAACAGTGCTGTAAGATAATATTTACATCACAACCAGGCTCCAAGGAACAGAGAGAGAGAGCCAGAGCGCTAACTGTGTTGCCAGCCATGGAGCAGGTAGCCCAAAAAAAGAGATGTAAATACTGAAAGACTGTCCGTTTGGATCATGATCCAGCTGTAAAAAAATAAAAATAAAATCTGGGCAGGCTTAAGTGAATCAGTAAAGCTGCAACCTACATTAACAGCTACTACAAAATTGTCCTTCAGCTCGACACCACCAAACCCAAACTCCTACAAAGCATACAAATATGATTGTACAAGGAGGCTTCCATGTTAAAAAGCCCTCCTCACATGAGGGCCCTGTATACTCTGCCCCTTTTTCCCCAGTCCTACTCCGCTGACCACAAGAATACCTTCTCTGTGCCTGTTGGACCATCACTGCCTGAGTCTCTTCGACTAGTTCAGAGGATAGATCCACAAATACCACAAGTAAGCTTCTGAATCTCCACCAACATGATGTGGGTTTGGATGGGCGCGCCTTTGTAAGTGTGCGTGTGCACCCACATGCGTTTTTCTACACAGCAACCATTAATCAGAAGGGGGGCTAGGTGATGAATGTCTTCTAGCGCAAAAAGGAAAAAAGGAACAGAGACCCTATCCAACTCTTTCACTCAATAGAATGAATGTCTACAATACATCCCTCTGTGTGCTGAGAAGGACAGAGCTCCACTTCAACCTACAGTACCTTACCTAAGAGAAAGAAAAAAAAATTCTACAAAAGAAAAAGAGGGAAGAGGTCTGTTTTCATTTAGAGCACTCTCCGATATGACAGCCACAATGAAAAGAGTATGGCTTTAGAGCGCCGTAGCCTATAGGTAACAGCCAGACTGGCAGTGATCCTGGCGACGGTTGTCTCGTTACTTGTCTTCATTTCTTAGTTTGATTTGTGGTGTCAAGCTGTCACCGAGTAGACTGGCATCGCAGCACTCGCTGTCTCTCTTTGCTCTCCCTCAATCTTTCGCTGCCTCCTTCCACTCTCCGCCGTTTGCACGCTTCTTCTGGTTAGTTTCTCTTCTCACTCTGTTTCTTACTGTCTCCCACTCCGTTTTCTGTCTGGTCACTCAGCCCACCCCCCCCCCCCCCTTTGCTTGCTAGCCCTGTGTCTCTGGTCGTTACCTCTCTTATTCGTTTCTCTCTCAGTGTTTCTGTGTTCTCCTTTTCCTCCCTGGCAGAGGAAGTTGGACCAGTCTGGTCCTAATGAACCCCTGCAGGCTCCTAAAACCCCCACTCTGATTTCCTTAAGTGACTCTGGCAGGGTCTTAAAGGAGCCCTTGGTTGCTCCAAGACGCATTCAATAAAAATGTCAGATGAAAAGATTAGAAACTCCTTGTTACTGATGCTTTGATTCGGTTCAGCATCGCATCAATGTAGCCCAAATATCACTCAAACAAACGGCAGAATGAGCTTGTAGGAAAATAACATATCAGTCTGTAATTTTTCACAGGACAGGTTTATCCTGTTTATCATCGAATTAAACGTACAAAGATCAGAGGGTGAGCTGTAAACCATTAACATGACATAGTCTATACAGGATATGTAACTCTTTCATTTTCTACGCCTGCAGGTGTGTGACTGAGACACATAAGTAACCTGCCAGTGTTTATGAAGCAGTTGTGAAATAAAGCTTGTGGTAGGAGGTGTCTTATTAAATTCTTTTTAACCATCCATTTGGTTTGAATTGTCTAGGACTTGCAATAAAGATCAGTAGACAGACTTTCAGTTCACAAAGTACAAACAGAGAGATAGAAGCGCAACCAGCAAATGTGACATGCCTTATTTGATTTGATATAGTTTATTCATTTCCAAGTCCAAATTGTCTTTACCCTCCATAGACCATGGCCATTCTGAACACCTAGAGACAAACTCAATCTCAGTTCATACTATGGTGTGATAATTACTCATTCCAACTCTGTCTAACAAGTTATCGTTATCATTTCAATTATGAAAAAAAAATCGTTACAATGATTATATGACTCGCTCATTGTTAAAAATGTAGTAGGCTTCAAACAGTTTGCGCCTGAGGCCTCTGCTGTGTCACACCGACCCTAATAACATAGCAACAGCAATGGATCAACAACAATCAGCTGGTTTCTTTCCACAACAAATTGCTTCCCCCCATCGACATCTATTCTGTGTCTGGAATACTCGTCAAACAAGTGCAAGGGCTGCTCGTGATTAATCGGTTCAGAAAAGCGACCCCCTCTTATTATTCCTGGCAGAGTGTAAACAACCACTGCTTTGACAAGCCTCCCATTCTGCCCCGCACACTCGAGGGTATCGGCACAGTTCAACCGCTGTCAGAATGGAGTGTTTGTTGCCGCACAATGGTGGAATAAGAAAGGGAGGCAGGGAGGGAGAGAGAGGGAGAGCATGAGTAGCAGAGCGACAGAAAGACAGACAGCTGGCCGCCATGTTAAGTCGCTCTCTTGTTTCAGCCGTCTTATCAATCACTGTTTTGTTCTTTTTGTGGCATTTTTAGTGGTCCTGTCGGACACAGGGAAACTCTAGCTGGGCATGCTGAGCTGCTGGTAAAGGTCCTGGGAGTGAGCAGGCCAACGCTTGCCTTAGCCACCAGTCAGCATGACCTGCCTGACTGGCTTTACTTTACTTCGTTTTTTGAAGACACAAACATACAATCACAGCAACAAAAAGCAAAAAGTGCTTTGAAGGTGCTCAAAAAAAAAAAAGAAGCTAAGATTAGACGTAGTTATGCTGCTGTATACACAAACCTAATTCACCAAAGTACTTACAAAAATGCAAGAACGTATCAATAAAACACACCTAAGGTCCGCAACTGTCAGTCATATATATGCAAGAATACATCTCTTCCTTTACAGTCTCTAACACTCTCAACCAAACACACCACCGTTCCATATGTCACTCATAAACATGCAATATATATCTTCGCTCTCAATCAGGTGCATGCACACAAACAGAGATACACACACACACACACACACACACACACACACACTATCACTGGTATTGCCATACATGCCTGATGATAAATGACTAAATGTTGGGGTGTGTTTTCAACTGTCCCACATACGAGGCCTGTGCGCTTCTAATTTGATACTTATTCCATGAAATAGTCATGTTGGGGGAAAATGGATGTGGATAGAGACAGACAGTGCCATACATCATTCTAATTATTCTTTAATAAACCTCTTATAAGCCAAAGAGTGGCTCGTAGGTAACTACTGCCACCTAGGGTTCATGGGGAGAAAGACGCCCCCTCAGAGCTAAGGACGATATCCATGGACATTTAAATAAGAATGAATCCTACTAAGTGCCACAGATTAATCAAAGGCAAAAGGAGAATGAAAGGTGGAAGGGTGCAAGAGAGACTCCAAGAGATAATTGAGTATATCAAACTGTATGTATTCTCCTCATCATTTTTCACCCTAGAAAATTCAATCATGAGGGGATGAAAATGATTTGGAGAGCACAGGTAGCAAGTAAATTCCTCCTTAATCACCCTGAATACACAATAATGTTCGACCTGGCTGTTAGGATGTAGGGGTTACAAAACACTTCTCAAATTTCCTGAGGAAATATCTGAAAGACAGGCTCACCTCTAAATCCTTTTTCTAAAACTCCTAGGAAAACAGCTACGTCTTAAATGGCTACTCTTTAGACTTTTATGAAAAGCTATAAGAACATCAAATTTTCACCTCATTCTGCACGGATGAAATAGAATTTAAATTGCAAGCTTTCATAAGTGTGAGACACTTTTTATTCCACACAGGAAATTAACAGTATTTTCAGCAGTTGTAATTCATGTGCAGTTTGTGTTTGTGTGTGTGTTGGGGATGTGGGAGGGTAAAAAAAAATATCCATGTTTGTTTCTGTGTGTATGTGTGTATCGTGGCATCTGTTTACACTTGCCAGCGCAAATTACTCCCCACAAACACCCCCCCAACACAAACACGCACACACATATACACTTGCACTCAAAAGAAAAGGAAGTCTGGATTATGTTGGCTCTGAGGGAAGGACAGGCAAACCAAACTCATCTTGAAACAATCGGGGACAGAGCACAGAAAGAGAAGAAAGTTGCAGGAAAGGGAGAAGGGAGGGAGAGGAGGGGTAAAGTATCACCACCCTTAGGGGAGCAGTCCAGCTGCAGTCTGCTGGTCTGTTGTCGTAATGCCCATTCACACACACACACACACACACACACACACACACACACACACACACACAAACACACACACAGAGACACAAACAAACCCGTGCCACAGTTGACCTAACCATGCCTGCCTCATTAGCTGCCAATCACTCTGCACAACCCTCCAGGAGGGGCAGAAAGAGGGAAAGAGATGGATGAGGAGATGGACGTTAAGTTGCAGCCATCAATAATCAAGCTGCCTATCCTCCTGTGTGCGGTGGCATCTTTATACCTAACAGTTACACGTAAAATACCATGAAAGTTACCAATGAAGGTTTCCTCTCCCTTTCTTTATTCTGTTACTTACTGAATTGGTCTGTTTTTTGTGTTTTTTAGCAGGATTCCTCCCTGCCTCCCGACTGGATAGAAAAAAAACAGGCTGTGGGCTGGAGTTGGTTTGGTAGGCAGATCAGACTGGCCAAACCACACACACACAAACACTACAGTGGACTATTCCCAGAGGGACAAAGACCACACATCCAGATACACACACACACACACACACACACACACACACACACACACACACACACACACACACACACACAGTAGGGAATAGACACATTCACAAGAAACAGAAACTCCCTCAGTTGCATGCAGTGCCTTGCATACTGCATATGTGTGTTTATAGTGCAGACAAACATGCATAAAGTACCTACAGAATGCACCCATTCAAACACACACAGCATAAATCAAATTCAGATTCTCACACACACACTAATTCACATTTATTTATTTATTTATTTACACACACACACACACACACACACACACACACGTGCACCCTCACACACACGTGCACCCTCACACACTGTAGGACTGTGTCTTTAACAAGCAGGCCGACCAGCCTTTGAGCTGCCTAGGGCCTGACACTAGAAAGACAGTTTCGCACGGACCAGGCAGTTTTCTAATTATTCATGCTCTCTACAAGCACTTGTTTCTTTTTATTTAGAGTTGACCAGTTGGAGTTTTTTTTTTTCCTGCTACGTGTTGGGGAACAACAAAAAAAACAAAAAACGAAGTGAGCCAAAGCCTTTAATGAGGCTGGGCCACAATCCACCCGTTCTTGTGTTGAGGTCCAGGAACACCAATCAGGACATCATGAGAACAATAAATTGTGCTCTTTGTCTGGGTACTGTTTCAAATAAAAGGTGGAGCACTTAAAAGAATAGTTTTTATATATTCCTCTTGTCCTGTCCAATCACCCACCAAACCTATAGTAATATTTTTATTGTTTGACATTCCTGTTTGACATTATTTGTCATGCCGGCTTACAGCACGTGAGCCTTGGATAAACTTGAGAGAGAAGGGGGGTGCAAGGGTGATAATGCTGTCCTACTGTTATATTTTGCAACTGAGTAAATGCAGTCTTTATGACACTGGATTTGGAGATACCTGCTGTTCTTATTGACCCAAGTGCCCCAATTTTAAGACACCACCACTTGCTAGCAGAATTTATGAGTGAAGCCTGCATCATGATGCGGTTCCTCAGCTAAATTGAATATATGTGGATATCTGCATCAATTATTTTTGCTTGCATTGTTGTTGTTTCCTTTTTTTCGAAAGACAAAGAAAATACTCAATGAAGCCCTCAAACAAAAAGCCTTGGCAATGACAATACGAACCACAGTGTAAGCAGACTGTGTGTCTGAATATGCTGTGTATGTGTGTATGTGTGTGTGTGTGTGTGTGTGTGTGTGCGTGCGTGCGTGCGCCTGTGTGCGCATTCAAGTGTGTGTCTGTATGGAATGAAGATCACGGCTCAATGAAACGCCTTTCCTATACGAGACACAGATGCTGTCTGGGCTGGTTTAATGAAAGTGAGCGTCTCAGGTTACGCCATTTGAGCAAGTGTGTATGTGAGTGCGCCTATGTAGCGCTGATGTTTTGAATGTCAATAGGAGGTAAAACTTGTGTTGAAAACCCTGCTGAATTAAGATAAGGATCGCACAAAAAGCCTGTCTCTCTCTTTTTACCTTCTCTGCTCCCCTTTCTTTACTTGCATTGAGCACAATGCGCCTTTTTGATGCCTGGCCATGGTTTGAGAAGCATCACTCTTGCCTTCTCTGTTTTCACCCCTGTGACAAGCTATTTAGCAGGTGTGCGCTGGTCTGTGGGTTGTTCCCGTTGAGTATCCGTATTCGTTATCAGTATATTTGCAATGATTTCTCTTTGTGCTTGTCCGCTTACAAAGACGTATTGTGTCTTACACAGAGGATTCCTTGCAATGGCACGATAGAGGCAATTGTGTCCTTTAATCACAGGAGTTTGGTCTTGCACTTTTTTGAATACCATGTTCAAAAACACACCGAACAAAAAAAAAAAAAAAGAAAACAGTGGCTATTTTCTGGAGGTGTAATTGGAGGATGTGAGAGGCAATCATGTTCCTTTTCCCTACCCAGCCTCCTACACACACTCAGAAAACAGCAGACAAAAATACAAATACAAAGGGCAGGACTAATGTAATTTGACAGTTTCTTATATATGATACCATCTAGCTTTCAGGTATCCGACTGGCTTTGAGTTTACACAGGTTGAACTTTCATTTCCTGGCACCGAGTTTGCATGTCCAACAACTAACTTTGACGTTTTAAAGAGTAAGAGAGGAAGACAGTGTCGGAACAGCAGTCTGGGTAAAGCCCCAACGAGGCGTGGCACGTGTAATTCACAGTGACACCAACAAGGAAACCTGAGAGGTGAAGTCCACAAATTCAAAACAAACCTGTAAGACCTACATTGTGCTTCAATTACTGACACAATTTTTACTGTTTTAGGACTCTGGGGTGACAAAAATAAAAAATGAAAAAATGGTGAAATGGGGTGAAATAGATTAAATTTACCACAAAATGTTGCAAAATGATCTGCTGAAAAATTAAATTTGGACCTGAGGGCTTGCCATCGGGTACCGCTTGTAGCAACCAGCCTATGGGCCCGGCTGCTTGTTGCCTCCCTGCTGAATAGGAATGAATGTCGACTGGCTAAAAAGTGGTAATAAAGTTATTTTCAGGCTTGACAGCGTACGCAGCGAGGATTTGAGAAGGGGTCTCTATGCTTGCAACTATCCCTTGACTAATCAGTTGAATTTTGGAAATAAATGATTGTTGCTGTAAATGTTGCGTGAAAGAGAAGCAGGGTTGTGTGTGTATGTGTGTGTTTGTGTGGGGGGGGTGTTAATTGATGAGAGTTATAGAGAGCTGCTAGTAGCACAGGGGGGATCATTACTGCTGGAGTGGAACAACTGCATTCACGGCTGTTTGCCATGTCTCATACACATTAACACACACACACACACACACACACACACACACACTCACGTTCACAAAAGGAACACCATCCTCTTGCTCTCCCTTGTACATATTTTTTGTCATATAATACAACGGCTCAACCACACAAAGAGAGTCAGGTAGGGTAATTATCACACCCTAATTCCATGATGTCTCTTCTGCAAACACCAACCAACTATCAAATGTCACTCTTTTTTTTATCAGAGGCTTTTTGAAATCGCAAGATTTATTTTGGGTTGGCATGATGGGGAAAAACAAACAATTATCCCAGAGGCATTTCCCATCCTTGAGTCAATTTGTGGGAAGGGGGTGGGGGGTGGTAAGGAGCACAGCCACTTTGGGTTAAAGGATTTAGGTCATGCTTTAACTGACTAGCTGACTTCAGAACGGTGAGACAGAAATCCTGGAGTGGACTCTGAACTCGATTCCAACGCCTGAATGACTGACACTTGAGAGACTGACAAAGAGAGTGAGGGGTGGGTGTCTTGCTAGTCAACCTGCCGTCCTGACCTATATTTTCATTCCCTGCGTGTGTGTGTGTGTGTGTGTGTGTGTGTGTTTGCCTTTGTATGAGGGAGAGGTGTCCTGGTCTTGTCTTATATGCTGCTGTGTATGCAGAAATTTCTTTTCGTATGCGTGGGTGTGTACGAATGCACACATGCATGTAATTGTGTGTGCATTTTTGTGTTTGTGTACGTTCCTTTCATTTTACATGGGAATGTGTCTCTCCTTGTGTTCAGAGGTGCATAAATACATACTTGATACTGTGTGTGTGTTTCCGTGCACCAGGGAGGGGAGTGTGTAAGCAAAATCAGTGCGTGTTTATGCTTTCTGTCAGTGTGGGGCAATGTCTCTCTCTCTCCCCTGCTGATGCCACATTACTTCAGTTTAGGAGCCGCCGTCACTTTAGTAGCAGCATAGACAGGTGATACTCCACAGACTGCAGCCCTCGCGTTTCTGACTGACAAACACACACGTACACACCCTCGAATAAAATTTAAAACATAAATCACAGAAGTAAATCTCTTACTGCAATTTCATTATTTTTTTATTATTTCATTATTATGTTTTAAAATGTATTTCTTTTTTAATTTAAAAATTATGATGATATAATACAGTGCTTTCAAATTATGTAGTAAATAAACGTAGTTTTTCTATTCAAGAAATTACATGGAAAATGTTTTTTGCCAGAAACAGGAAAAGAAAGGAAAAATCGAGAAACACACTTACACACACACCGCACACATAAACACACATACACACATACTGAATGGGGCTGTACCTCCAGTAGCCAGGGTTTGAGTTTGCGGTCCAGGATGATGTCAAAGCCCAGGACCTCAAAGCAGACACTGTCGCTCCCTGGTGGCTGGCCGGGGCGACACATGCGATAGGCGTGCAGCACGTGGGGCTCAGCCACGATTAACGTCTTCACCACCAGCTCCTGGCAGGACACAAACACAAAGAGAGAAAATCACCAAGCTGAGCTGAGCCTTTAGTTTTTTCAGTCCATTTCATTCATCCTAAAACAATGGCTGCAATTTTTATAGCAGTGGATTTAAGGTCTTCCTTCTGAAAATGGTGCAATTACTAATTAGTAGTCCCACTTTAATTGGAGGTTGCAACTGTAGACAAATGCTTAACCTTTAGATTTAGGACCAAACACTGACAATGGCGCAATCAAGACACATACTAGGCCTGTAACCTACAGACCTGCTTTAGGAATACAATCCAGACTGATCCTCGATTCTCACATGTTTCAAGATACTCTGTCAGTTTAAAATCCGAGGAGAAACAGAAAATGTTGATGGTGGAGAACCATTTGAATTTCACTCACACACAGACTTTCACCAATGTTGGTGGTGGTCCATCTGTGTGGCTAGTGGCTCCCAACCTGTATTCATGTGTGTGTTTGCACGTATCTTTGCTGGCTGCTACCTGCCTGCCTACTCCCAATGTGCAACGGGGGTAAACATGCTCACTCTGACACACCGGCACGCACGAACACACACACACTCTTTGCACAAATCTTCCCCTCACCAGTCAAGCCCCATGCAATGCTACTGGCCTGCAGTTTGCCCAGTCCAGTCTGACTGCAGGAGAGGGGTAGGGTGGTCTGGCCCTGGCCTGATAAGGCGGCAGCCCCCCTCCCCTTTTCTGTCTGTCGCTCACACACCTCCACCCATCTCACCATCCATCCACCCTGTCTGACCCACAGGCTGCCCAGCACAAACACCTGCTCCCACTACCACCGTTTATGCCCGAAGTCCCCAATACTGGCTGGTGTGTGTCTTTGTCCCTGCCTCCATCACCTCCCTCCTTATCCTGAGCCCCCAGCACTGGCTACTGCCTATCACTGTGCATGTGTGTACATGTGTGCCTGTGTTTTGTTAGCTTTGGGCTTAAATGGTTTTATAAGCCCCTTTGATCTTTTTTTTTTTTTTTTATTTTCACCTGCATAAATGTGTGTATTATCTTAGCTATTTTATGTGTGCATATGTAATTTTCCTAAATGTTGGTTCCTTGGTTTAATTGACCATATGGTTAAACTAAAAAAAGAAATTTAAACCAGGGGGCAGGATTAAGATTGTCTTGAAGTAAAATTTGAGGTAAAACAAGACTGATAAAAAAAACTGCTGGAAGTCATTAACTGGATGGAATAGGCATTTATGTGCAAAAGCTTTTTGTCATTCACGATAGTGACATTATTTTGTCAATATAGATCTATAGAATGTATGCACTATTTTCTGAGACCACTAAAACGCTGAACGTCCACCAAAAAATCATTAGGCCAAACAGATCAGAAAAGGAGCATTAAAGTCCCTCTAATGGTACCATCCGAGTGGACAAACTACTTCATTGTACTAACTACTACATGCTCACTCTGGCACACACTCTGCACAAAGCTTCCCGTCACCAGTCAAGCCCCACGCAGTGTTGCTGGCTTGAAGTTTGCCCAGTCCAGTCTGACTGCTGGGTGCAGGAAAGGGGCATGGTGGTTTGGCCCTGGACTCCATAACTAGCCCATTTGTAGCCAGACACTGCTCTCAAAATTACACCCACATGAAAAAGCTACGGTTCTGTTGCTCAAACCTTGGACACTCTCCCCTTATACCACATCAATAATACCTCAATATGAAAGAGATGTCAGTGTTTCACATGAAAAAAAAAACCTACACGATATTCTTAACCCCCACAGACAATCTTTTGGCAAACAAACTCTCTGACTATCTAACCGTGACCATTGGCGGGAAGAGTCAGGGCAGCCTGCTAGGTCTGTAAGGGAACAAAATGTAAGAGGCGAGATGAAAAGGGAAGGAGAGAGGAGAGTGAGCGGAGAGCATAAATACAGAGTTGAAACAAAACACAGAGTGTGAGTGCGAACGGACAGCACTAACACCAAAGTGGTGCAACTTCTGAAGAGAGAACAGAGAAAAAAATGGTGAGAGAGCAAGAGAAGATGAGGACAGTCTGGCTGAGCCAGAGGGTGACACTGGTGTGTCATTGAGGAACAAGAAAGATGTGAGAAAAGGGAAAAAAATAACTAGAATGTTAACACCTTGATAAAATAAAAAAAATAAGGAAAGAACTAGAAAAGAACATAAATACAACCAGGGCTGAAGAATTGGGTAGAAAAGAAAAAAGAGTAATAACAAAAAAGACAAAGGAGTATAAGTATAAAAAAAAAGAATGAATCAGGCACAGGAGGTAAAAGAATCTTGCAAAAAGACTTTGATGAGAGAAAATGAACAAGGTAAAGGTGTTTGGATGAGCTGAAAGTAGTGCCAGATAGGGAGAGCTCACCCTCCAGGAATGATGTTTTCACTGAGCTCTTCCTGGAGTTAAACAAAGCTCTAAAGCTCACTGAATTACTGTCATAACAAATCATATCAAACCTTAACTGGTCCGCTTGTGTTCTGTGTGCAACGTGTGTTGGTTGGTAGCAAGAGCATGTGTATATATGAGTGTACGCTTACAGATTACACTTAAGGATGAATGCACGTGCTGGTTGCATTTGTGGTGTGTTCTGTTATCATACCGCACATCCTTGCTTTTGTGGAAGTACACATTCGCCACAATATGTCTGCATGTGACTGTGTATTTGTGTTTGTGTTTTTTGGGGTGGACTACCCACGTACAGAGACGTCTCCCCAGAACTTGGACACATCGTAGTCGTTGGCGCGGAGGAACTCGGTGAACCAACTGATGGATCTCTTACTGCCTTTGTCCACGGTCTCGTCTCGCTCAAAGTTCTCATTGTGTTTGTTGACTGAATAGTTGGTCAGATGCATGTAGAGCTGGCTCTGTGGAGACAAAAGGGAGTTAGGAGGGCCTTTATGAATTATACATTAACATATGCATGCTCACACCTGTCTCTGGCTTACAATTTCTAGCTTTATTTAATTGATAGCACTGCAACAACTACAAGGGATTCGCTCTTCCATAGGATCAAAGATCCTACAGAAGTAGGCACGATTTACACATTACTACCATAATTTAAATAAAACACACATATGTACACACACACACACACACACACACACACACACACACACACACTTTTTGATCAGATGTGGTAAATTCGCTGAGTCAGAGGTCTGTGGTGTACTTGTAAAACAAGTAAACTTCTTTTTATAAGCTCTGACAACATTAAACATCAAATGTCATAGCAACAGCAGATCATATTTGCACCAGATGGCATGTTTCGTTTGTTGTTGCATACAAATCATTCTCTTCTTCTCTCCCTTGAATTATTTTATTTGCAGAGCTGATGAAGATCTTTTTTGCCTTATTCCTACTCCCAGTTAGATGCATTCATACTGGAGAGTTGTCCAGTACAACCACAATCTAATACTAACATATATAAGTCCACTAATGCATGAAATGTTACTTTAATACTTGGTGTATATACACTGTATATTGTGCTTAAATAGCTATGGTACCTGTGATGGAGCTCTTTAGTGTAATTAAACGTTTGTCAGTGATGATAATCATCACAGCAAAGAACACCCTCACAGGTGTTCCTACTTTCATCCCCCCAGAGCTCATACTACGTTGTAATGTAAAATATTTTCTCCAAAGCAGGGGTACACAAGAATAAAGGAAAAAGGAAAAAAATACAAACTAGTCCCCTGGCAACAACTCAAGATGATAAATAATAGCGCAGTAAATAAAGTAAAGAACAGCTCGCTGAGCTATATGGGAATTATTAATGCTATATTTTAAAAATGGCTCTTGAGTGAAGCTATGGGATTGACTGTTAATAAGTCCAACAGCATAACATGCTTTAAAAATCATAGATCAAATGTCCAAAATCTCAAGCATTCATTGATAAGAGGGGTCAGAGCCATGAAGCCCCAGAGTTCCCTAGGTGCATGGCTAAAGTGCGTCACTGAGTGTTTGACTATAACTAGCCATTGTGTAGCCTTTGTTGTATCCCTCTCTTTAAACACTATCCCTCACAGTTAAAGACAATACATCCTTGTCCTCAACCTACATGGTAATAATGCTGTGGCTGCAGGCCACTCCAGCCCCTGATGGCTGTCTGGGAGCCACTCTCTGTGGGATTGAACATCCATCTCCATGGCATGACTCACTCCATCATGTGTCACAGACTGGGTAAGACAATACACACTTGTGTCACAGGAGGGGTCCAGCGTGTCTGTCTGTGTGTGTGTGTGTGTGTGTGTTCATATTGTAGATAAGCATCATGCTTGATAGGAAGCTCTGTCTCTGTGTCTGTGTGTGTCTGTGTGTGTGTGTGGACATCCCATCATCAGCAACAGACTGTGTTTCAGCAGGTGCAGAACCTCAAGGCAAATATGAGCAGTTTGATATTACAGGAGACATCTGGCATGTGGACATTTACACTCAGCTGTGTGCATACAGTATGCCTGCACATTCTGTGTGTGTGTGTGGTTGAGTGAGAGAGAAAGAGAGAAAGAGAGAGAGAGAGAGAGAGAGAGAGAGAGAGAGAGAGAACAATATCAGCCTTACAGTTGTCCGCGTTTGGGCACCTTTGACTGTGTATACGAGAACATGCATATTTGTGTGATCATACAGATTACTCTGTGTTTCTCAATGTCTGACCTTCTGTGTGTTTGTGTATCTAATTTGATTATACTGAGTTGCACAAGCCCACGGCTCTACTTCTGTCTGTCTTTAGTGCATTTCTGACTCACCTGATTGGCCACACACCAGGTACTGTATATACTTTTTCTAAAATAAATCCACGAACAGTTGTGTGTACGTCTACAACTTATCAAACTGGCCCTGTGCACAGATGGTACACAGATAAAGATGCATGTACTATTATAAGTTACACGGTATGTGTCTATGACCATGTGTGCGTTTTCAAATCTATGTGCAGATTCTATGAAGCACTTTGTGAATTTGCTTTGAAAAATGCTGCACAATTAAAGGCTATTATTATTATTAGCATTATTGTCCGTAACTCACCAGGTTGGCCTCACTGGGTGCATGGTACTTCTCTGTTCCCATGCGAACCAGGCCGTCATTGTAGAGAAAAATGCGAAGTGGGTCGCAGGAAGTGACGAGGATGTAGATGCGCAGATCGAACTTGTAGCCCTCCATCAGGAAGGGCTTGTCCAGGTACTCCTGAACAATAAAGTGCTCCTGGGCTGGCAGCTTCTCACAGTTACGGATAAGTGAGATCCTGGATAGACAGAAACTTTATTAATCCTCGGGGGGGAAATTGGGGTGTCGTCACCAGCGTAATAAAATATGGCATAGTAAAGACAAAAAAGATAATTAAAAAAATGATAGATGGGAGCATAGCAGGGACTGTGAACATGACTGATGACATTGGCACTGTCTTATATACGTGTTCAAGCAAAAAAAGTCAGCCAAACAGTATACAGATTTTATGCGTTTCAACACAATATTTCATTTCAAAGTCATCGGGAAAAGTTGGAGACATATTTCTGGGGGTGCCACATCTGCCTCTTATGGTGATATATTCAATCTTCACATCCCAAGATTAACTTAACCCTGCTTCTGTTTTTTACAGGAGCAATAGATGCAATCAGAGGGAGACGATATGGGCTTGCTGTGCATCGATTGACTAACATTTTTATAAGATATTTAGCCCTTAGGAGTAAAGGGTCACAGCCATGGTGCCCTGATGGTATTTGTGTGACTTTCCACTGTTACAGAACCTTCACTAAAAACATATGTAAATGAGTACACTCAGCATGCCTCAGGTCTCGGTTTGAGCAGGACAAGCTGTTTGGCTCTGTGGGGCATCGAACGTTCCAACCTTTTTGTTTCTCTGTTCATTACCTGGCCATCTAAACAAAACAGCTGAAAAAATAAATGTACAAAAAACAGACAGGTACAATACAAATGCTGGTTTGTCTGAGTAGTACTCTGCAAGCATCTGGAGAACATTGTGATTTTCTGAAGCCAAACTCCACTCTGTCTGAATGGCACAGTACATCAAATGCTGTAGCAGGGACTTTTAGCTGTGGGCAGGTTAATAGGGGCAGACATTATGCTCCGTTTCAACCTCCACTCTAATTCATTTGCTTTGGTCTCATGTCACTGGCACTCAGACCTTATAGTGTGCAGGCCATTGCTAGCTGGACTCAAGAATGAGTCGTGTTAGTTTGTGTGCATCCATGTGGCTGTGCACGTGAGGGTGAGGGGCAATATTTTCTAAACTTTGGGAATGTGAAAGTGTGTGTCGGTCCATATGTGTGTGGGTGTATGCATGTGTGCAGAGAGGGTGAGGGGTTGTTTTTAAACAATCTCCCACTATGTAAAAGCATCGTGACTGACCTATACCGCCATCACTCATAGTTAAGGCTTGATACACAAAAACACAATATTTGGCCAAGATGTAAAGACTTGATGGTTCAAAAAGTACAGTTTGAGGTATGGAGATATTGTGGCACCAAGCCACCAGAGGGCAAACATTTTTCTGCTTTATGGCTTCTGTAATCACAGCCACGACTCACAGTATACTGGGAACAGTGCAGTCTATGTTGTTTTAATTTAACCAAAGAAATAACCTGCTCGGTTTACTGTAATGAAGCAAAAACACTGGAACATTGTTGATGAGATTCTAAGTGTAAATCTAGACTTGGATCAGTTATTGCCTTTCAGTTTTTGATAAAATAAAGTCTTAGTTCAGCAGTCCTCCTTTCAGAGGTTTGTAGATCTGCCTTAGTATAATGTTGTTGTTACTTTCCGGTTTATCAATCACTCTTCATCACCATTTGCTCCCGCCAACTATTCATTGGCCTGCTTATCAAGGTACTTGAACAGAAAAGAACAGGGAGAAGTTGATCGGAGCCTGACCGACGATGTGAGGGGCCCTCCTAACAGGCAGACAGCAAGCTGAATGATGAGGACAGGGTTAACGGTGTTAGTTAGTCGAGGAGGAGTAGCTGAGGAGAAGACGACATGATTGATGAGCTGGGGTGTCAGATAATCACGGCCCACTCTCCCCTGCCTATTTAATTTGGCACCGGAGGGGATCTCGCCTTTTTAAGCCCTGCACGCGCTTTTATTTTGTTTCCCTTATAACAAGCTGCGCTTCAGACACAAACAATAACTTCATTTAGTTGGCCGACGGAAAAATAAATTACAGGGGGTAGATATAACTTAATTTCCTGCCGCGTCACACCATGCAAAAAAATAAAGAAAAATCTAATCTTGTGAGCGGCCCGCCATTGAGTGGACGAACTAAACTCATCATCTTTCATATTCTTAATGCATTGCAATAATTCAGCCTTTGCTGCCTTTTATTCTTTAATAAATAAGGGCTTAGTGCAGCATGGAGTTATAAGTAATGCTCACATTATACCAGAAAGGACAAATTCAAAGGGAATTAGAGGGAGAGGTGAAGCACACTGAGCTATTTGCACTTCAACATCTCCACCTATTGGTCCCAGTGATGAATGCACTCCAAAGTATTTTTTCATATTGTACATGCACTTCAGGGTTCATCACAGTTACAAAGAATAAGAAGTCAAAAAGAATAATTAATAAATGTTTCGCAATCTGAGCAGTTTTAACATACTCTCAGGTGCTCAAGAGAGCTATGTGCAATACGCAAAGCAAAAACAAGTTATTTTCAAAAGACACTGTATTTTATCCAAATCATAATATTCAAATTTTGGCCCGTCTTTAAGTTTAGATTTTTTCTTATGAAACAGAATTATTTGGAAAAACCAACTACACTTTGCACTTGAAACCACTCGGCATTTTCACTTTATTTCAGTCTTGTCCTTGACCTCCACACAGGTCAAATCACAGCTGAATAGAATTCTGTTTTGCGTGCCAAATGAGTTGGTTTGGCTCATGCATAGAACATTAGGATAGTTACTAGATTATTCTAGAGACAATTCAGGATACTTGTGTTGTAGACCATTTTTTAAATATTAACTGAATTGTTGCATCCATCCATTTTTGAGTCACTTATCCTGTTCAGTGTTGTGATGGCAAAGACTAAGCAGAGATGCCCAAATTCTACCTTTCCCCAGAGAGCTTACTAATTTCCATCAACTCCTCCCGGGAAGGAGATGCCATCCCTCCCTAGTCAGTGTAGCTGAAACTCCTCCAAAAGCCAGAGGGCTTTCTTATTGGATGACCAAATCAGCTAACCTGGCTCTTCTCAAAGCAAAGGAGCTTTAAAATCAATACCACCCTCACGCTCATCCAGGCTTATAATGTTCTGTTTCTTTGACACTGTGTCACAGGGCTGACAATTCAACTCTTTGGTAAATAATATATTTTTAAATGTTTTGTCCATCCCTATTTAAACACATTAGGGGGACAACACTAGTGAATCAACACTTATCTGACATGGCAACAAAAGCAAAACAAAATTTCACCAAAGGTGCGTTGAGTACTGGAATTTTATATTTGATTGCTTAAGAATGTACATGGGTACCTAATACACTGGTCAATGTAAGTGTAATGCTATGTCACCATTCTTGCAGTTCAGAAAGAAAATAGGGTTTGGTGCTGATTCTCTAAATACTTAATGATTTCAACTTTCAGCATAGTGAAAACATACAATAGAAATGTGACATCACAACCTGAGACTGAGGCTCTCACCCCATGGGAATGCAAGTATGAAATATGCATTCAGGTACCACAGCCAGCTCTTCTTTTGATAAAGAGATGCTATTGAGACCCCTGCAGCAGCCATCTTGGTCCATTTCCTAGTCTGACTGGTCTCTGCTGATGGTGCCTCATAAAGGAATCCAATAATCACATGCAGAGACCTTCAGGGAAGGGAACTACAGTAACTGCCAGGGACCATGTGTGTGTGCGTCCTCCACTGGAAGCGATAACCTCTGATTTATGGAGAGTGTGACCATCGAGGACAATGAGGCCAACAATGAGATTCACCACACCCTCTTAGCTCAAATATTCAATCTGGTCCCAGTCATAATGCTATTTCCATAGACACCCATGTCAGGGTCACAAACCACTTATTGCCTTGTTTTGTTGTGTGTGTCCTCTATTTGCTCTACTGCTAATTTCCTCTACTCACTCACTCTTTTGCTTTCTATCCTCTGCTTCAGTCACTCTCTTCTTCTCTTTCTTGCCCTGGCTCCCTCTGTCACTCTTATAGTCATTGTGTTAGATTGCTCTGGGGCACGTTCTCCTCTGACCTACCCGTGACCCATGGCTCCATTGGCGGGTTTGACGATAAAGGTCTTCTGCTTGCGTTTCCTGCGTAGCTCTTTGACATAGTTCTGGAACTGGGTGTACTCAGCAGGGAAGATCCAGGTTTTGGGTATGAAGCTGTACTCTTGAGGCTGGCATCTGATCATTCTGGAGAAACAAAGAGTGTGTGTGTGTGGGTGTAAGGTGATAATGTTTTACACTTTTAAAATCATCTGGAGTGTTGTATTTTTTTAAAATATAAGTTGCATTTCCATTTTTATTAACAGAATTTTGTTTTGTAACAGAACACTTATTTGCCCTGTAATGGTGGAGAGCTACAAGTGCCGAGTTGTAACTTCTTATAGTGCCAGCTGGCTGAACACTGAGCTTTGAAATGCTCTTGTTCTAACACATCTGCCACTGAACCAAAGTACTTTCATTTCATGCGTTAAGAGAGACAGAAAACTTACTTGGACATGTTTCTTGCAAGGCAGTCTTTCCGGCAGATTTCGCCCATGCCAGGGAAATGGTTAATTCTCTGCAGAGGGACAGGCAGACATAATAATGTTGTTAGGGCCATTACGCCACTCAATTCCACCCCCACCCCTTCATAAAAATGACCACATTAAAGGCAGCAACCTGAAGTGAGCTTACAATGTTCTGACATTTATGCCCAATTACGGACTCAAAACAAAAAGGTGACGCTGAGACCTTTCTCAACCCTTGTTTAGTTTACCATGGTTTTTTTTATACTATTTAAAGGTTGGGGAGGGAAGAGGCGAGAAAAAAAAAAAGATCAATCTCAACTCCGAGGGGCCGAGGTAATTGGTTCTGCATCGCAAGCTCCTGCAGTGACAGTTGAATGAATTGCTTTGAATGCGCCGAAAGGGGGGTGGGGGGTATAGGAAAAACTCTGGGTTTTCTGTATTCTTTGACCAAATGAGCCTGAACAGGGGCGTTAATTAGGCTCGTATGAACTGAAACTTGACAGCAAACTCTCACAGTACATCACTAAACGGAAAAAAGGGAAAAATTAAAAGAGGGAGAGAGAGAGGGGGGAGAGGGAAAAAAAGAACGCAGAGTGTAAAAGGATCCCGTGATTATTATCCAAACGAGACAGACGTAATTAGGGATTCGGAAGAGATTGCACAATTATGCCAATGCCGCGAGACGACGTGCCTTGTGAGGGGAAATCAAAACCAATTGTTGAGGGACTTCTACTTTTCTACTGAGAAATTATCTCATGAAACACCACAGCAGCGCGAGAGAGCGAGTGAAAACAACGGACCGCAAATCACCAGTTCTATGTGAAACATTAGCCACATTGCTACACGTTAAGCTGTTACAGTATTTGTAATATTCAATCTACTTAGCTGAACTCTTGCTGGCCCTGTCCTAACAAGCTATACTCTTTCTACCCTGTGATTTAATCAATCATCAGTGTCCAGTCTAATCAAATAAGCACTCTGGAAGATGGATAGCTAACGCTCAGAGCTCTGAGGGGGTGCAGCGGCAGCAAGTTCACTCAGCAGGACAGGGAGGTCAAACAGAGGTAAGATCACTCTCAGACTAGTACACAGAACTCAGAGCAACCCTTGTTGTTTAGGCCCGTCTTGTCAACCTCACTAGTGACATCTTAAACCTGACCCCCTCTTCTTGCTGCCCACAACTTGTCAGTCTACCAGTCAATCTTCCCACCTGTCTGTGTAAGCTCTGTTGTTCCCTATCCCTCTCACTCTGTCCAGCCCCCTCTCCTATTTGCAGTGACCTCCCAGGGTCTGCAGGAAAGCAGATTGGCAGGTTCAGTGTCTTCCATCCATCTTGACTTCGTTCCGGTCTTTCTATTCTATTTTACGTCATTCTGACATTTACCTTATTTAAACTGAATCTTCTTAATGTTCCGTCTCACTAGAGACAGGTAGAAAAACATATTGTAAGGCAGGGTGGTGGTGTGCAAACACCAAGGATTATAATGCCATATCAGAGATATGGCATTATACAGAAACTGATGAGGTTCATCAGGTTCAGCAACCTCATCCATCTATGGTCGTGATGGAAACTGCTCCATTTCTGTAAACGGTTTTCATTCATTCTATCAAAGATTAACTGTGAGTAAGGATTATACCAATTACAGTCACTAGTCTTGAGCTACACATTTTACTCCTGAAATTTTTTAGACACGCCACACAACAGGGTATTTTGCACAATCATCACAAGGTTTTTTTTCAGTTAAAAGTTTTTTTTGAAGCCTTTTGAGATTTGTGATTTGGTTTTCTTAATAAGGAAATTATTTAGGTAAAAATTGTCCAAGCACGTATGGATTAAAGTAGCTGTCATGTTCGTTTTATCCTTCTGGTGCACTGATTTATTTCATAGGCATCTCTTCAACCTTTTCTCTTAAGGAATCCTTGGGGAAAATCCTTCCTCACCTTACCAACTAGTGATAGACACTATTAGAGGCAGGTTATTTTGTTTTAAACATTTGGTTTACCTTTAAAGTCCACTGCACACATGTTTTTTCAGAACTGCTCCTCAAGACTTAAAGAAGTTACATACATCCACTGACAGCTGATCAGTTTCATGGTCTTTGGCCGTTGGCCACTGAGCAGCTTTATTGTAGCATACTGTAAAGGTTAAGATCCAGAT
Organism: Lateolabrax maculatus; assembly: GCA_031216445.1. Lineage (NCBI taxonomy): Eukaryota > Metazoa > Chordata > Actinopteri > Acropomatiformes > Lateolabracidae > Lateolabrax > Lateolabrax maculatus. Next base: position 13,039,989 of record CM062196.1, read on the forward strand.
TTTCCTGTTCATTGCAGCAATTGGATCTGACACCCTTATTCTTAAGCTCTCTTCTCTAACCTCTAGGCTACCGTACAAGGTGTGCTGACTTGACATGGTAGCTATGTAGTGTACCTGATAATTCCTGAGCTCAGCAATTTTCTCGTGCTGCACGGCCGAGTCATTCCAGATGAGATTGGCGGTATCATCCTCATCCCGGGTCTTGATGAAGTCCATCTCGTTGATGACTATACGAACTGGGGAAAAACACTCACATTATATTGTATTCCTTTAATAGAATTAGCTATGCAGTCATTTAAATAAACGTTATACATTGACTTTAGAAAAATATCCAAAGAGGATCCATATACCCATATTCATGATGGAATTGCTTGCCATCATGTTATAGATGCAAAATGAGAGTAAGATGTTACTGAGCACAAATCAAATATTTCTACTTTACAGATCAATGTTTCTCTCAAACATTTTGCTAGGCTTAAATCCTGTTCTTGCATACATTGAGAAAAATTAGTCCAGGAGATTATAGATCAAAAGCTCACAGCAATATTTACCATTCATGGAATGGTTGCAGAGCAGCCAATCGTAATGCCTGTCTTCAAGATAAATTAATTGTCTGTCATGCATTAAAATCCCACTGGAAACCCCATAGTATAAGAGATAGGTGGCAAGCCCATTTGGACATTAATCCAACAACTATTCATTATTCAGTGAGTAATGAAAAATTCATATGCCCTAACGAAACGAGGTATTAATTAATTTCTTGAAAGCCTTCACAAACCTGGAGAAGGCTTGCCTAATGTTGCATGATGGCACTTGAATGGGAAAAGGGTGTTTCCGATGTAACTTCATCCATCTGTTTTGTTAACTGGGACAGGGAGGGTTTACGTCGCATCAGGCCTATGCTTACAGTTACCAGTAGGGTCTTTGAGTACGAAGCTATAATCAATCCTTTCTTACACATCTCACCAAACAGGCATCCTTAGGGCCAGAGTTTACGTTCCCTTCTCAGTGGGTGTAAAGCAAATTTCCAACATCATATTCCTTGACCTTTAACCTTTACCTGTAATACTATCAATTCTGAAACAAAAAAAAGACAGCTGCAAAAAAGGTAACAGCAAAAATAAGCCATCCATCTGGCCCTTAGTGTTAATTTTCCTTCAAAATAGCTCTGCACTACCCTCAGAATGGCCACTGTGAGGGTCTCGTCACAGTTAGAAAACTGACTCACAGCTAGACTCCCATCTACCTGCAGGATCCCGGCAGCCTCCAACTTCTACTTGCTGCTGCTGACTCCTTAGTTTCATAGGTTGTAGTTCACCCCTGAGGGCTGTGCTGCCACACAATATACTGAACATGTGAGGAGTGCTTACTATGCTCTTTTGTCCCTTCTCAAAAAAAAAACCTCACTGCCAAGTTAAATTACCTCAATAAAGATTTATGTATGTATGTAAGGCTGAACTGTCTCTGTGTGAAGTGTTTGGCTGGACTGCAACTCTATTAGGTTTAATTTAAAACATTAAATAACTCCTTCAAACAATCCACCACAGCAAATTAGATTTTATTGTTGAGAATAAAATCTACAGTGTATTATTTTATTGTTGAGATGACATTGTGATTGGATTTGTGGTGTTTTGAGGGACTGACTGAGCCATACTGAGAGTTGTTACCAATATTACTATACAATTCACTGTTTCCCAGTACATTAATCTTACCTGCAGGACCATCCAAAATGTTGGTCTTGCTCACTCATTTCATGAATAAAATATAAATATAAATTAAAAAGCTTGACATCTGAGGCTTTTTACGACTGTCTACACAATATAGCTTACCAGACAAGACCAATGATCATTTACTGTATGTTCATTAATGGTAATAGTGCATCCAACATGTTTATGTAAGCAATATCCTGGAAAAAGAATACCTAAAGTTATACTTGTGCTACAACTGAAACTGTAACCAATTATACTATGGCTAAATCATTTTAGGCAACTCCCTTGTTTTCCAGCGAAAAACATCAATACTAGGATGTCATCACTCATTTCAAAGGAAGCCCCTTTTTACCCTACGCTAGCTTCTTCCTTATGCAAACTCTGTGATCAAGATGTTTTATGTTGAAAACTGACATTTCAGTATTGTATATGCCTGTTTTTAATTGTGTCTAAAATCTTAACGGAACATTTTTATGTATTCTTGTCATTACTGTAACTCCAAAAGCGTTTTAATATCATTAGTAATAGGTTACCGTACCAATCTCATATTTGGTGCCGGCGACATTGGCGGTGATAGTGCCTTTCTTCTTTTTGGTGCGCACTTTCCTCTTTCCACTGCTCTGGTACGAGCCCACAGATGGCCCGTTCACGGGGGACGCTCCTTGATCCTCTAGAGGAGGAGACAGCATACAACAAAACTAGATACAGTCACAGCTTGTGCTCCAGACTGGAGGGGAGCAGGAGTTGCAGAGGTATTCTAATATATTTTCCTCATTTCTGCAGGGGATTTAGTTCGGTTTGTTTATGGGGCTAGGGTGTAAATGAATTAGGCGTCTAGTTTATTATGGCTACATGCATCATGATCCTTTTATCATAATCTGTGTGTGTGTGTGTGTGTGGCTCTATGCAGGAGAGAATAGCACTTACGAGCAGGCACGTAGGTACATATATGAGCAGGTGGTCGTGTGTGTGCGTGCTTATGAGTGCCACGGTGTATGTATAAGAATATGCAAGTCAACTGACCATCTAACAGAATAACCAAGTCAGTCCTGAGAGAGTTGGACCTCTCTTACTCACCTCCTTCATTGGGAGGGGAGGGCATCTCAGGGGCTGGAGGAGTGAAGGGGCAAGCCAAGCTTTCTGCCAGGCTTGGCGGGCGAGTGGGCCTCGCAGAGTACTCACAGCACCCTCCAAGGGCTTTCTCACACTCGCAACAGTTAGTCTTTCCTGTCTTGGACTGTATGGACGATGTGGTTCAGGATGGCCCAATGGATCATCTGAGCATCTCCCTGGCTCCTTTCAGCAGCATAAAGAGCAGCAGCAGAGTCGGAGTGAGCAGGGGGAGTTAGAAGGGGGTAGCAGTGGTGGGGAAGAGTGGGAGGGGGAGGGCCTCTCGAGGGTCTACACAGCCCCAGCTTATTTACAGCCCCAAGAGGAGAGAGGGAGAAAGGAGGGTGGACAGAGGGATGGACAGGAATGCCTGTAGAGGAGAAGAAAAATATATATTTTACCGCTGCAAAACAGTAGTAGTGGGCTGACTGCTCAGAGGGTGAGCTGTGTGTATTTTCTCGCTGGACTGGAGAGCATTGGACATGCTTTTGATGTAAAGCAGCAGCAATAGCAGCACACTGGCCTATCACAGGCTACATCAGTCAATCTAACAGTTCAGTGAGAACTCTGTACAGCTCTGACACTGCAGTACTACTAATTAAATAATCCAAAGCTGTGTGATGTCCGCTGGACTAATTGGTATTCCATGGAACCATTGTAAAATATTAATGTGCTTGTCAAATAAAGGGTTTTCAGCATCTTGTTGTGTCTCATGGTTATGCCAGCTGGATTTCATTGTATGGATGAGAGGTCACTTCATTCAAACAGATGGCATCTTTGCAGTGGTTTGTTAAAAGGATGCTTCTGGCTATGAACAGTGTGGGAAATTAACACCAGTCATCAGCCAAATCCTGTTATTGTTTGGCTGTGGTCTGAGAGTGTGTCTTCAAACCACTTTTGGAGGCAATAAACCATTATTGAGATGTCCTGTCACATTTAATTTTTTGCTGGCTGGGGCAGCATAGTGACTCTGTGATGAGCACTGTGGCCTCCCAGCAAGATGGGAATGTGTTTGTGTCCGTCTCCTTTGTGTGGGGTTTGCATGTTCTCCTTTTGTCACTGTGGGTCCTCATGTCCAGGTGCTCGAGATTCCTCCCATTTTCAAAGCGGCATTCAGCGACTCCAAACTGCCCACAGCTATGAATCTGTGTGACTCAGTCCAGCAAAGGACTGGCAAGCCATAAATTGGTTCCCCAACTTACAGCATGCTTGGAATGATTCTCATGATCCCCTCAAGTAAAATTCTTAATTTTGAGCCGACAATGATCCATGCAAATGGATTGAGGGGTTGGAACCCCTCAAGGGGTTGCAAGATCAATCTGAAGGGTTGTGAGATGATTAACAGGAGATAAAGAACATATTTCTGCTACACACAATGAAGCATATGCATCTATGTTACTCTAATCTTTTCTTGTTTTGGTGGTCACAAGCCAAAATGTTTGGGAACCACTGCCTCATAAAGTGTTTAAAAACTTTTAACTTTAAAAAAGTGTTTTCAATGTTTCTCATGTGATGGCAAATAGTGTAGTGGGTTTGAAACTCAGTGACTTTCGTATGATATCGCATGCATGCAAGGCAGTTACATGCTCAGTCTCTTCCTGTTTTAAAGATTGCACCGTGCAATAAAAATTGTGAACTCAAAAAAATGGAGGGTACCAATCCATGAAGTATACTATCTTATATAAATGGATATAAACTTTAAATCATAGGTAGTACACACCAGTTAGGCAACATGTACACTGGTTTATGGTGCCTCTTTTGCATTTCATAAAGAGATCAACAGTAGCCTCTAGTGGTGAGAATATACTCAAAAGCCAATTTTCTATCTACCAATGTTTACCGTCTACACACACAAAGATACACCTGTAGGTGTATGTGTACTTGTACACACATACAGATCAGAAAATATGCACACACGCTGACTTGAAAAGCAACCCTATCGATTCAATCAGCATCCTCTGGACAAATTAGAATGGGGAAACAATCCAATCGCATTACTTGATCGCTCAGTAGTCTTCACTGTCGGCCTCTTGGTCGGCCTGTGGTAAGCACAAGACATTGATCCTGGGGAGGACAGAGACTGGAATGAGATCAGCACCGATGGGGAGAGCAACAACAAAGAGTCAGAGTGATAAAGTGAGGCAAGCTGTGCTGATGACAACCTGCCCCCACCTCCCAGTGGTGCACTGGCTCTCTGTACAGAGGCCAGGGAGCACTGTCTCTATAGGAGCACTGGACCTTGGTGTCATGTAAACCCTTAGGAACAAAGGGGGGTGGGGGAGATCTGACAGGCACATACGATGCAACTAAACACCTACTAACACACACATACGACTAGAACACACACGCATACATTACAACCAAGTAATCTCTGAAAAAAAACACACAATCCACAAACAAGGGCTGCAATATCAATCCTAATTATTCTGAGCAATATTGCAGGATTATTAATCTTTGTAATATAAAGTAACAATTATTTTATCGCTCCTTTTGTGTTGACAACATTGAATTTCAGCATCTTTCAGCTATAGTAGACATTAAACATAATTTTTAACAATTATGAAAAGTGTTACTCTCACTGTTTTATATCTATGAACAGAATATTTGAAGTGCTAATATTTTGCATTAAATTGGACCTTTAGTAACTTTTAAGTCATGCTACCATGATAACTGAAAGAAAAGCATTTTCACAAATAGATTCAGTTATCTTTTTTTTAATAATGTGATTTAATGTTTTCCTTGCGCCTCTTGGAGTAAAATGTCAGCACTGATTTCTATCTAGGCTTGTTTGGCTAACTATAAAGGTCATAGTTGAGGCACTTTCGTATCGCACTGATGGATGACCCAGCAAAAAGAGGCTCTGTCGTGTGTGTCTCATTTGTCTTTGTGGTAGTGGTGGTTATCAACCACAAGACAGCCTAGATTTCCTCGCATTTATGTGATAGAAGTAGGATTAGATTAGAGTAACTGTTATCACTGACTGATAGAGGGACACGAGCAGGACATCCTGCTGTGACGTCACAGAATTGAGCTCAGTGAGCATTGTCACATGTCCCTTTCAATCACTTAAGTACTTAAGTACAATATTTAAATAGAAACAGTACAGACAATGTATGCTTAATATCAATATAAAATAATTAAATTTACGACTGTGAAAGCATCTTTTACTTCACTGTCCTATATAGTATACTGTAATAAGATGAAGTCTGATCTGTAATCTTGGATGTTTAATTTTTCCCCCTCTTTGCAGTTTCTATCAACCTTCTGCTTACTTTTCATAAGATTGTGGTTTATACAACATGAGAACATCGGTAAACAGGGCTCAGACTTTGTAAGTATTACTTGCGAATATATTCTACTGCTAGAATCATCACAATTAATCCCTCAGTCAAGTATTAACGAGAAAATCTTAACTAAATCCCTTCCACTGAGTATTTCCCCGTTAATCCTCTGATGCAGTGACACTTTTTCTCCAACAGAGTGAGCCAGAGGGCCACCACAGCAGAGCAGAGCTGAATGAGCAGAACTCCTATGGATGCTGAGCTCATGCACTTCCCCTTTGCCACACACAACACAGAAAGGCTTCATTGTAGAGAGTCAGCTCTTCATGCTGCTCAGCTGCATCACTCTCTGTTTTACAGGCCCTAAATACATAACAAATGCTTGTGTGTCTTTCAGGGCATTGTCATGCTGATTTTTCCCCTAATTATCCAGCACAAGTTGTTAACATGTGCATCACATTACTGTATGTCATAGTCCTCTCTCAGAAATATATATTTTGTCTGCAGCATTTAGTCTCCATCCCAAACATTTACTGAAACAATGTCAGGAAGTAAAGTGGTTCTAGTTCAAAACTATACCCAGACATTCATCTTCACACAGATATTGTCTCACTATCATAAGGCAAAGGCACTTCAAAACTGTACCCCCTTTTATATTAAAAGCAAATCCAAAAGGACAGAACAAATAGCTTTACAAGAAGTGTACCAAAGGAAAAGCTGAACCAAAGCGGCAGACTGTTTATTCATGACAAGCGGTGTCACACCTATTACACAAGTGCCTTCAACAACCAGCAGTATGTCCCTGAGGGGTTTGTTTTATGTTTTCCCTGCCTTACATGAAACTACATCTTGAAAGCAGTCGTCAAACACAGATTGAATAGAGAGGCTTGGGGAATCACCACTTAGCCTAGTGTTGTGCTGAAAACGCAGGATTTGCAGACACAAGGTCTTTTCTGTACTGTACATGCAGTATGCTCTGTCTTGCCATTACAGCAGTGCCGGGACCTCCGGGTATGTTTAACCACACAAAAGGGTAGACACACTGGCTAAGAATGGAGACATGTTGTACTACTACACATCCTTGACTGAAAAGAAAATGTAAACAAAAAATGTTACGAGTAGAAAATGTACCTCTTATTTAGTCATATACACTAAATAGTATAAACCCTTTTCCCAACACATGTTCTATACTATATCAAAGTGATAGAACATACAACGCTATTTATAGTTCTGTCATTATATATTTGGCCACTACCACAACATTGTCCTCCCAGGAAAAATGATAGCTGAGTTTGCGGACTACTCTCACAGGGAAGTAGTTGGTTTAGAATTGCCGGAGGATCTAAAATTAGCTCAAACTAGTGACCCAACTCTGGCTTCGTGCCTTCCTCCAGATATGAGGAGGAACAAGTGTGGGAGATATCGGCCCACAGGGTACTAAAATACACCAACAAACAGCTGAATGTTAAGCTTAACTTTATAAAAGAGAATCTACAGTAATGCAGGCACAATGGTCAAATGTAAAATCCAGCCACTGCCTTAGAAATGCTGTTAAACATTTATATTAACTACAATCTTGCCTGGCCTTATTTTCTGTAAGACGAAGTGGGGCAAATAACTTGAAGTTGCTACAATATGTATATAAGTGTTTGTTAAAAAGCACTGCACTGTTGCAACTAGGTGAGCTTTGGTGTGTCATCAACACCTATGAATATGGGTCTTTGCTCTAAATTCTTCCCTAATCCTGTCTGATTATTGCCAGATAAGACTGGGTTTCAGTAAGTGGTCTGCAGTCAGAAAACCAAGCAAGCATCTGTAGATACAAGAGAACTCAAAGAAACTACAAGTCAAATCTACCAGGTGAATTAATAAACTGGAAAACACAACCAGCTGCTCCACAGAGAATAAGTGAAATTGTATGACAACTACTCTTGTAACTGGGCTTTCAGTCAGAAGTAAATTCCCCTGTACAGTATTTTGTCAAATAAACAGTTGTGCATATGGCATTTAATTTTAAAAACATAAACCTGATGAACAATGTAGATTTCAGTCTTTTGAGGGAACCAATAGGCCAAGCCTACCTGTATTTATGGTGTTCTTTTGCTTTAGAGGTGTCAAATTGCGACCATACCTAATTGCTTAGCTATTGTAGGTGCAATACTGCAATGAATATCCTGTATTAATCCAAAAACTTCAGGATGCCAACTATAGCCTGCATGAAAATAAAAGATTATCTATATCATATCCTTCTTAATAGCCTTATCTCTCGGATATGGCAGGATGCCATCCAGAACTCATATGTTATGCTGTCATTATTATGTAATCCATGTGCTCTGTTGGGACTGGTCATCTGCAGGTCTCTCTGTCAGCATGTGGCTCTCTAAGTGGCATGCTGGACTGGAAAAACAGACCAGACCAAATCAGAGGGCTCTCCAAAATGCCACACCTTGTCATGCAATTAAACCAGGCTCCGAGCACCCAAAAGCTGATCGTCAGCAACAGCCTCGCACCGCCAAGTCGAAACACTTGCGAGGCTGGCCCGAGCTAAGGAGCTGCTACACCACCGACATGGTATCTCCCAGACCGCTGAGAGGATAGCAGGCCATCCCCCCTTACACGTACCCCGTTTGAATTCCGAGGTCTAGCGCAAGACGCACCACGCACTTCTTAAATCTGGCAGGCAGGCAGCACCCTGAGCTTGCTCACACAGGCGAGACGCCGCAGAGCCCGAGCAGGTGTGTTATCAGCCCGGGAGCGGTGGCTAACGTGTGGCAGCTAACCCCCCTCTCGCACGGGTCAGGTGGAACCACAACAGGGAAACAACCTGCCAGCGGTGCCAAACCCGGGTGGAGGGGTTTTGGGGGGGGGGTCCGCTCGCTGCCACCAAATGTGGCGTTAACGTTTAACTGTCTTTCGTCTCACGTTGCACCAAAACTGGAAAAAAAAAAAAAAAAAAAGAAAACACACCGCTGAATCAGACGCCGTGCAGACATTCAGAGCAAACACAATGACCCTGGGCCACTCCACGGTTAGCCTAGCCGCGCTGCCTAGCACGGGATGGAGAGGCGAGGAAAAGCGAAGCAGCCCCGTCGGCGTTACCTTATTTATCCCGGGCACTGGCATCCGAGCGACGGCGGCGGGGGGGGGGGCTCTTTAGAGAAACCGCCAGCCCCGAGATTGTGTCTCCAAGGCTGGGACAGTGTTTATAGTGTGTAACGGTGGTTGACACACACACACATTTAGTCTGAGTCTTGTAGACCTCTTGTGTGCTGAGAGTGCCGGAGCGAGTCCATGGGCGAAACCATTCGGCACGTTGGGGAGAAGAGCGGGGGGGGGACCTGGAAGAAGTGCTGAAGTTTGCGTTCACAATGTGGCACCGACGTGACGTTTCGTGACGTTTAGTGCCCCGTGCGTGGCGTACGTGATGGGTCGGCGACGTGTGATTTTTCGACTCTCAAGTAGTTGCGAGTGGAGGCCGAAGTGTTTCCACAGCGCACACCCGTCGGGTGGTTGTTTTTCGGCGTGGGTTTGGGCGCAGCTCTTCCTCCACAACACGGGGAAGCTGCCTAGCAACGGTGTCGCTGACCGTGGTGCTAAAAAAACCAAACCAGCCCCTGTCGCTCACAGGTCATTTACGTGCCATTCACTGCCTGTTTCTCGCTGAATGAACGTGGAAATATTCCTCAAAGTGTGTCAAAGACTTGTGCTTTCCTACTCCTATTTGTGAACTAACTAAAGTGTTCGGTAAGTCTCACATTTTCATGCGACTGAGAACTGAAATCAGTCCACTCGCTTTTTCACTTTCCACTTTCTGACCGGTTCACTGCCAAGACATCCGGTATTACAGTAGTTCCATATTTATTTATTTATTTATTGTTTGTTTTATTCAGCTATTCATTCATATACTGATTTACTTCAGAGGCAAGTTTAAATTACCTAAGCATCACGACCACCTTGGTTAACAGGAACTTCTGTACAACTGGGTTTTGATGCAAAGTGTTGACCACACCAGAGGTGACACAGTGTCCCTCAAGATTATGTCTTTGTTAAAATGATGTAACCTATTCTGATGTAACACCCCTGACCAGTGTAGGGGAAGTAATTATGTGGTCTTGTGCCTCATTGGAGATCATTTAAATTAGCTCTCAAAAGGTTAGGTGAGATTAAGAATTATAGCTTTTGTTTTCCATTTGTATTTTAAACTACTGATTGGCACCTATTTCTACCAATTCAGTTATTTTTTGTTCACTCAAATAAAATGAGAACATATGCCGAACATTTTTACCTCAAACGCAGGCCTATATGAAGGAAAGTGATTGCTGATGCCTCTCATCCCAAGGATTCACCCAACAGCTGCGATTGGTCAAAAGTCTGCCTGTTTTTCTTCTAAGTACACTTGAATTTGAAGGATAACATCACCTCTGCAGAGTTGCTTGTAGCCAAAGATGCTCTTCTGAACTGTCAAAAATGCTGCATTCATGTCTCATTGGAAATACAGAAACCATCTGCACACTGAACATAAGTTAAATGCTATTGCTTTTCTTGTGTTCATGCATGGTCTGTCTGAAAACATTCATAATAGATGAACATAATGGATGACCAAACAACTTGAAAAATACTTTGGAAGTGTGTACCATTGCATAGTATACACCTTTCACACCTGTAGCCTTAATGTCTCAGTTCTCAAATAAAATGCATTTTCTAATGATAAGATCCATTTTCTTTTTTCAAAATAAAATTGGCTCATCTCTTTGCACCTTATTTGATGAATACACATGTGGATAAACTTATCTAAAAGTAAGTTTAGTGTGAGTGTACCTTTAGAAATGCACACACACATGTGTGAATATATTTAATTTATTTTATTAATTAAACTTACCCATAGCTATTGTCTTATCGATATTGGGGATTATGGCACTGAACTATTATTATTATTATTATTATTATTATTATTATTATTATTATTTTGAGAAACACTATTTAGAAACCAAGCGATCACTAGTCATTGGTCCAATCGATGGACTTCATCAAGTAAACGATTGCTAAATATGACTCACATGAATATAACAAACAGCTCTTACCTAATAAATAAAATAAATGTGACGTGCGTGAGTGTCTACGGTTTCCGACCGGCACCTGAAAGCGGCATCTCACCCACCAAATCTGCTCTCCGCTTATTCCCACATGACCTGAACGCCGCACGGAACGACAGCAGGCAGAGGTGAAAAGTCTGGATCATGTTTTCATTCCAGCGGAGGGACACCTGAACGCCCCGGAGGACACTGTAAACACCGACCCACAGGGCGCTCAGCGGAGCACGTCGAGGTCCTGTCCGCGGAGGGGACACGTTGATGTCGTCGTCGTCAGCCCAGCAGCTAGCGAAGAGCTGAAATTTGTTAGCTGGCCCAGCTGACGGAGGACCCTGCTAGCTCACCGCCGCCTGCCTGCCTGCCTGCCGCCGCCGCCGCCTGCAGCCGCCGCCGCGCACCGGGCCAGCTGTGCATCGCCCCGTCTCTCCTACGATGGGAAACGCAGCCACCGCCAAGAAGGGCAACGAGCAGGAAAGCGGTGAGCGCCCGAACAAAAAAAAAAAAAGAGAGAGAGAGAGAGAGAGAGAGAGAAACCCGCCCGGCTCGCCCGCTAGCCAGCCGTCCGGTGTTGCAGCGCAGGCTCTGCCGCTCGCCGTGAGGTCGGTGGAGAGCAAGAGCCTTTAGCGGCTGCTGTCCGGTGTGTGTGTGTGTGTGTGTGTGTGTGTGTGTGTGTGTGTGTGTGTGTGTGTGTGTGTTGGGGGGGGGGGGGGGGGGGGGCATGTGGGCTGCAGGGCAGAACCGGCTTTAGTGGGGCGGTGTACACAGTGAGGCTTTCTGTGGGAGAGGACGCAGCTAGCGAGTTGTCCGTTGTTGGAGATGGGCAAACCTCGCCGTCGTTTGCTGAAGGTTTCCTATGCAAAGAAAAGAAAGGTCCCTTGACTCCTCGGAGTGAAAGCATTTTTTTCTAAACGCTTCCCATCGTAACGTTGAACTCGGGCTGCCAAGGCGCTGTGTTTGATTTCCAGAGAGCTAATAGCAGCTGCCCGGAGCCAGATAACATCTGCAAACATTGCTGTGTACCAAAGCTGCAGTGCGAGGCCTAGTCCCTGCTGACAACAGGTACCTGATCACGACCAACGCACAGGTTGACCTGAAGGCTGCTCGGTGTGGTTGAACCAGGCCAATGGCTGTAATAGGCAATGTGCTTTTGGTTTTCTAGTGTGGCTTTGTTTTAGTTGTTTTTTTTTTCTCCAAACAAGGCCAGCAACAGTTTCCATCCAACGTGGTAAACACTGATGTGTCAAGTCAGCTGTCAGCAGGGTTTTTTTTTTTTCTGTAAATCTAAATGCTATGCCTCGATCACTGCTCTCTCACAGTGACATTAACCTGTTGTGTTGATGCTACAACATCAAGGAAAGGCAGCTCCCCTCCCAGTCAAATTGCACCTGTTGAATAGCAATTGTGCAATCTTAAATGCTTTATCAGTCGCTCGAAAGCAGTGGCCAGAAGACACTCTGTTGTGTTTCCTGTGTGTTTGTCATTAATGGCCGAGGTAATCCAGTAAACTGTGCTGTGCCCAGTGGCCTGTCTGGAGAGCAGTGATCTTGACCTGCTTTCTGATTGGCAGCAGTCCATGCAGTCTCACAGCTTTGTGACTCAAGCCACCTGTAGTTTCTGCGGGGAGGGGCTGAGGGTTGTGTACAGTGACGCTGGGATGCAAAACAAACCCAAATGTCTAGCACACCAGAATAAGTAAAAACATTTTTTTTTAAAGTATGCAACATGAGGGTCAGTTATTAAGGGTGGCTTTAAGCATATAGGAAAGGTCTGCATTGTTAAACTTTACCACCAGAGAGCACAATAACCTCTTAAGTCAGTCAGTAGGTGTTACAGGCCTACAGTGTCCTTATCAGCACTCTGAATGCGCCACAGCTGTGCAGTGTTTTAACATGAAGTTAAGGGGCTGCCCTTTTTGTGTGCTTTGTTTATTTTGTGTACCTTTTTTGTCAAAACAGTGTCACCATTTGCATGGGATACCAATACATTTTTTCAAATGAAACCACATAGAAAAAGTAGACAGTGTGCAGTTGGCCGCTGTAACTTAAGCAAAGCACTTGAACAGGAAGCTGAACTTTCTGTGGTTAGCCAAGCCTTGCAGTGCACTTGGCTGCATACAGGAAGTTAGTATCACTCATTGGTCTCCAGTCTGAAAACGGTTACTTTGCCTGTGAGCCGTTTCACTCGCACAATCAAGAAATTGGTCTCAAAATGGCCCAGGGAAAGGATCAATCTTTCGCCAGCCGTCTTTTCCAAAAATGTCGTAAGGGTAGCCAAGAGCACAAAGGACAAGAGAGTGAGGTGCCTCGTATCTCTGAGTTCACCATCATGTGGGATAAGTTGAGTAAGTGTGGTGTTTTGCTTTTACACGTAAAATATGTCCGCCGCCATCTGCAGCTCTGAGCAGGATGAGTCCAGGCTTGTATTTGTTGATTTAGATGAAGCTTTTAAAATAAACCAAGTGGCGTATTAATCTAAATTGTACAGGTCCTTTAATCGGTTTTGTAACCCTTTAAGTTTGACTATGTATTTTTCATGTACAAGGTTCTCAGGTCTTAAAACTTAGAGCAGCAGCCCGGTTTCACAAACTTTATTGTTTAGAGTTTCTTCTTACATTCCTCATCAGGTTCACAATTTGCCCCCATTCTTGATCCACCAGAGACGTCAGTAAAAGCAGCTTAGGCACTTGAAGAACAGGCCATTTGTGGTGCTTCAGTCGCTTATATCATCTTAATATCTCTGTCTTGTCATTTTTTTTGTGCTGTTCTGCAAGTATGAAATGTATTCTTATGTGTGCTTTTTACAGTGTCTTTTCAGTCACTGTTGTTTTGTATCCTTTGTGACAGATGTTCTAGTTGAACAACATTTTATTCAGTGTAGGATAGTGAAAGCTTCCTCCAATACTGTAAAGAAAGAAAGAAAGAAAGAGAGAGTTAGGTCTAAATACTGAATACTACCAACTGTGAAGAATCAGACCCTTCTAAACAGAAATTTCCACTTATGCTTAATTGTAAAGAACAAACAAAAAATATTTTTAATGAAGATGCTGCACAACAGTATATAAATACCCTTGACTATTGGTTTTTGCTAGTTTTTAGAGACCGTGGAAGAATGAAGTCTTCCAGCCAATATAATCTTGTTGTTACAATGTAGAATAATTGAATCAGGTTTACCTTCTGTCAGGGATTAGGGATGCCATACGTTGTCCTCTTCAATGTCATTTTGTTGTGTGTTGCATTTAACCCACTTGACTCTCAAATGTTCTTGTTTTTAAGCACTTCATAAATGTTTTCTTCCTCTCTTTCTCTTCTCCATCACTTCCATCCATGTGGGTCAATGTTCCTGCAAACCCTTGGTGAACTGTAGAGACTTTTGGTATGCTCATTTTTCCATGAGCCATCCTAAGTCACAGAGAGAAAGTTTATTCTGCAGTTTACGCCTGTCAGCCTATTATCCTAGATCTAAATATCATTAAGATTGAGGTTAATTAAGATAGCCTGTTAACATACAGCTGCCACACATACAGTACTCCTCCAATGCTAAGTATGCATTTAAATCAGTAACTGCATACCAAGTGCACCACAGACAAGACATTAGATACTTGCCATGACTCTGTGACTTTGGACATCTCATGTCTGCTGTGACTTTCGCAATGCACTGTCTTTCTAATGCCTGCACTGTGGTCTCCGTTGTGTTCCACATTTTGTCTTTTTCCTCTTCCCATTATTACTGCCTCGCCCCTTTACTCTCACCCACTCCTGAAAGGGATGCAGAATAGCTTGTCTTTGAATTGGCCAATTCTGTCCACTAGAGCTCTTTGCATCACTTTATTAATTAAAGTTTCCTGCTTAGATGTGTGGTTTTGAGTTTTGTTTAGGACGTATTTTTTGCTATTTTGTAGTATAGTCCTGCATCCCCAGTAATTTACATTTGCCTGACCTTTAAAATGCATTTGTTTCCCTGAACATGTGAACTGCCTTTGTTTATTTTCCTGAACACGTTAAACTACCCCAGTTTGTTATTGCCCTCAACATGTTACCTGACCTTGTGTGAGTACCAGAATGCTAATTGTTAAATAATACTACTGTCTCTTGTTATAGTGAAAGAGTTCTTAGCTAAAGCCAAAGAAGATTTTTTAAGAAAATGGGAGTGTCCACCACAGGTAAGTTGTTCCATAGTCAAACTTCCATTGCCCTTAACACTCTGGACTCAATTGTTTTTTCATGAAGCAGAACGATAAGATATTTTGTAAGTTAGGGCCTAGCCACTTCCTGGCTCAGATCTTGCTTACTTGAATGCTAGCTGATTGCATAATTGTACTTTGTCAGTAAGGTATTTTCTTGTTAAAACATCTCCATCTAACTTATGTGTTTTTTTTTTTTACTTTGAGCCAAATGCAGACAAAATGTCCTACTAGTGACATCTATAAGCTGAGCTGACATTACACCAGATGTACAAGCAGAAATGAAACAGTTCAGTCATCAGTTAACCGTCTCACTTTCACTGATAATGTGTTTCCTCAGAGCACAACAGGCCTGGATGACTTCGATAGATTCAAGACTCTGGGCACGGGCTCATTCGGGCGAGTTATGCTTGTCAAACATAAAGAAACAAACCAGTTCTACGCCATGAAGATTTTGGACAAACAAAAAGTAAGCATATGGTTTTCAAGAAAACAGTTTACCCATCTCATGAGGACTAGTGTCGTAAATTAGGGTAGTCTGTGAAAATAAACTCCTGCATGCTTGACTGATGTCCTAACTACATACATGCGGTGCATCTCATAAAAGGAAATGGAACATTTCCTCTCGTGCACTGCCAGTATGTTATCACTAAAAACCTCAGAGGCGCTTCGCGTGAGAGTTTCAATCTTTAAATACTCATCTGAGAGTCATAGGAGGAGGTTAGTGTTCTCGGTGCGACGCTCACATAGCAGTACTCTGCTCCCTTGAATTTCACACTGTTAGTTTTAGAGGTAAACTGTCTGACTTTCTGTTTCAGCTGTACTGCTGAAAATTTTTCCTTTTTACAGTTTGTATGCTGAATTTGTATTGGTCCATCACAGAGGTCTTAAAGGATTATTCTGTGTTTTTGCATTTTTTTAATTCCACATGCTACTAATCCTGTACATTTCACATTGCTGCTGACGATTTCCCAAAGCATGTCATGCATTTACAGCTTTGTGAATGTGTTTTTACTGCCTTACATTAGCCATTGTTTTCATTTAGATATTTAGATCACTACAGTATGTAAATGAACTTGCAGTGACTTGAAACTTGCGTGAGATACAGTAGGTTCATCACAGTAACTGTCATGGCAAGGTGTTTTATCACTGTGTGTTGATGCAGTTAAACTATGGATTGAGTTCATGTCTGCTTTGCTGACATGCTTGTTTGAATCTCTGCTATCTAAGAATTGAGAGTCAGCCTGTGAACATCAGGCTTTTTAAGCAAAGGAACATTAGCACATTAGGAGTTTTCGTTTTGCAGTGTCTGTGTTTGCTTATAATTAACCTTCTGACTTTGATTTTCTGACAATATGGCTTGTGGATATAATGCTGTTGAACACCTGACTCTCTCCCTACCAATTCATGAATGCACCAGACCAGTAGACTTTTCAAAGTAATCACAAGTCGGTGCAAGTTGATTTCCACACCTTACTGAAAAAAATTGCAGACAGTAGCTGATTAGAGAGTAGCACAGACTATTTTGAAAAATGATCATCATAATTGGGCTAAAACATGCAAAAAGAAAAACTATATGTGCATGAAAAACCTTTTGGATGCTTGTGGCTTTGCTTTACGTTGTAATACACATACTCAATTATAAAGATACTAACATACTATACTTAATATACCCTATGTACTTATGTTGTGCCTTGTTTTTTCAGGTAGTGAAGTTGAAGCAGATAGAACACACACTAAATGAAAAGAGAATACTACAGGCCGTCTCCTTCCCCTTCCTCGTCAGATTGGAGTATGCTTTCAAGGTACGTGCTGGCACCCTCCTCTTACAACCAACTACATAGTTACCACATTACCAGTGTTTTTATATGTTTTAGCAAGGAATCTTAATGCAAACCTAGCAGACATTTGTTTTCACCTTTCACAGAACTATAGTTGGTACAGTACATTTCCAGAATAAC
This sequence comes from Lateolabrax maculatus, assembly GCA_031216445.1. Classification (NCBI taxonomy): domain Eukaryota; kingdom Metazoa; phylum Chordata; class Actinopteri; order Acropomatiformes; family Lateolabracidae; genus Lateolabrax; species Lateolabrax maculatus. The sequence continues at coordinate 13,057,320 of CM062196.1, forward strand.
CAGCAAATAACAGCGTAAACACCCCCATAATGTACTATAATTTAACCTGATTGGGGTGTTTTCTTTCCCAACCTGAAGAACACTTATCATTTAATATGTAGTCAGTTGTAATGCCTCTGCTTAAAGGTTTCTTGCTTTGATTAACAGGACAACTCAAACCTCTACATGGTGATGGAATATGTGCCCGGTGGAGAGATGTTCTCACACCTCAGGCGTATTGGAAGGTTCAGGTATAGTGTGCACAAGTATTTAATTTTATTAGTTTTTTATTTGGAGTGCTGTAGCAGCCACTAATAACTGGACAAAGATTTGCCTAGTTTTCACTTCACTGTGGTCTAGTAATATGTCTCAACGATTTTAAAAGTCAGCCAATTCATTTTTATATGCTTCAAAAACAGGAGCAGATCTTAAACATCTACATTTGAGTAAAGGATCTTGTTAGACGTTTTTATATAAAAAAAAAAAATTTAAAAAAAGAGCCAGGATAGACTATTGCGCACAGAAAAATTGCACAATCTGCAACTGAGTTTTTGTTTTTTTTATATTGATTCCTGTGCCAAAATATACATTGGTCATATGTCTATAAAATTTACAGCATTCTAAAGATGCGCACACAAACTGTGTATACCGTGCATGCCACGCACGGTCTGCCACCCTTTGACTCAAAAAAATCCAAGGAAAATTCTGGTTCATATAACACACCATTGTCTGACTGTCCACTCTCCCTTTTTTTAGTGAACACCATGCCAGATTTTATGCAGCTCAGATAATACTCACCTTTGAGTACCTTCACTCCTTGGACCTCATCTACAGAGACCTGAAGCCTGAAAATCTGCTCATAGACCAACATGGGTACATCCAGGTACACAATCTATGTAAAGTTTATCATAGAAAAGTATCAGTCATTAACAAGTTCTGTCTGTAAACTATTATTACTAGTTTTACCATGTTGGTAACTGAGAAGGTAATCAGAAATACTTCTGGTAATAGCCATGGTTCTGAAGTGTAGTACATGTTAACTTAGCCCATATTTACTTTTCTTATCATGCTCCTATTGTTTTTTCTTCAGGTCACAGACTTCGGCTTTGCCAAAAGAGTAAAAGGCAGGACCTGGACATTGTGTGGAACTCCTGAGTATCTGGCCCCAGAGATCATCCTCAGCAAGGTGAACCTTTTATACCCAATGCAGCCCACATACATGATATTACAGTGTGCTGTTACAAAGTATTCAAACAGTAACCAGTCTTTTGTTTTGGCTTTGTATTCAAGCACACTGGATTTTAAATGAAATAGGTGTAAGTGCTGATGTTCAGCTTTAAAGGTCTTCATTTTCATATCTGGAGAAAGGTGTTAAGAAGGCAGGTCCAGCAGATCATCACCAGAGAAGATATGTGTCTGCTGATGTATTTTGGTTGTGTACATCAGCCAGTCAAGATCTGCGACCAAATGCTAAACATGAATACTTTATGTTTAGTTCTCCAAATACCTTCTGGACTGTTTATAAAAAGGGATACAGTTATCATGTCATATAAGTCAAATGATTGAAAAGTACAAGAAAAAATGTCTCCCTCTTTCTATATTTCTGACTGCTCTGTATGTCTCGAGACTGTAATTACCAGTCTTCATCCAAGGTAGTTTTTCATGGTTAAGGTTAAGCCAAGAAACCAACCTACAGCCTTTGGAAAAGATTGGATAATAATTTATCTGTTTCTGACATTTCCAGGGCTACAACAAAGCTGTGGACTGGTGGGCACTTGGAGTCCTTATCTATGAAATGGCTGCTGGTTACCCTCCCTTTTTTGCTGATCAGCCCATCCAGATCTACGAAAAGATTGTGTCTGGCAAGGTACGCAGAGATAGTCCGATTTTAAAGTTATTAGAGAATATTTTTAATATTTTAATGGTCATTCATTTCTCTGCTTGCCTTTTAACCACAAGCATCAAGTTGGCAGTGCGTCTCCAGTGTTTCTTATCGAGCTTTACATACTGTAACTCAGCATATCAAATTAAAAAGGGTAAAAACACGTGTCTTTGTGTTGATCATGCTTGATAATCACTTCTTTTTTCACTCCTGTAGGTGCGATTCCCCTCTCACTTTAGCTCCGACCTGAAGGATCTGCTGAGAAACCTGCTCCAGGTAGACCTGACAAAGAGATTTGGCAACCTGAAGAATGGTGTAAATGACATCAAAAATCACAAGTGGTTCTCCACAACAGACTGGATTGCCATATACGAGAGAAAGGTTGGTTTTTATTGTGTCTTTATTGTATTTCTGAATCCAGATAATCGTCTGGCCTTATGACAGTATTGCAGTCCTACATCTGTTTCATCTGAAGTTTTTTTTTTATGGCTGCAAAACGCGATGAGAAGCTGCAGCAAAAAGTGTCTGCTCAGATCTTACAAGGCGGTTTGGTCTGTAGACACACAAAACTCCAGTACTTCCAAGATAAAATGCTCTTAACTCCAGTGAAGGCTTCACACCAAAATGTGGCAGTAATATTGTCAATTTATTAGGTATAAAAAAAGGAAGTCTTTTCTTTTCACTTTTTGTACCACTAAAACTGATGTTTTGTGCCCCTTTTTTTTGTAAATTAGTTTGAAGGGTACAAACACCTTCTGTGTTAGCCATCATGATGGATCGGGCACTGACAACACTATTTGCATCATATATTTTATATGGGTAATTTTTAAGACCATCAAGTAAGACTTGTAAAGAATATCAACCAAATCAATCTGTAACCAACTGATCAGAGCATCCTGAGTTGTAGATAACTGCCCTATTTGAAGAACACTGACTCTTACCAAATGATTGAATGATTAACATAAAAATAAGTACAACGTGTAGTACTTAACTACACACAATTTATATGTATTAATTAATATCAGAAAAAAAATCCCTATCTTCTTCACTGTCCTTAAGGTTGAAGCCCCCTTCTTGCCAAAGTGCAGAGGACCAGGAGACACAAGCAACTTTGACGACTATGAAGAGGAAGACATCCGTGTCTCACAAACGGAAAAGTGTGCAAAAGAGTTTGCTGAGTTCTAGTGAGTGGGCAAGAGTCCCATCAGGGCTCACGTGTTTCGGGATATTTGCACTCTCCTGAGGGTTAAGGTGGAACGGTGGCCGTCGTGTGTTCAAAACAAACGCCTCGTTCCTTCATTCCACACAGCTGAATGAGGTCCCTTATGCCATGATCCTGCGTGCAGTTAGCACTAACCTATACACAGGCACATTATGCAGACACCCCTCGTGCTGCAACACAAAAATACTAGACCACGTTCTCATCTTTTGTCTTTTTTCTTTTGTTTTTTGCCACTTTTGAATAGCGTCCCTCCTCTTTTATTTCAGTTCAAATCATTATTTGAATATTATGCCCATTTTCAAGTGGCACAAAGAGTGATTGATTGTATTAGCTGGTATTGCACATATTGTGATGTAAGCTTTGGGAAAATAGAAGGGATTTTTTGGATTTGAATTTCTAACATTGATTTTTGCCAGTTATGTGTCGTATGTTAAACACCTGAGTGTGTTTTAGGGTTCAGTTTATCATTCGTTGATCATGAACACTTTAACATTAACCATTATTCATCATTCTGGCGTCCTTAAGACCTAGAACCGTGTAATTGTGCATATAGAAATATACATATATGAGACATAAGATTTTCTAACACTTTGTGTTGTTAAGCATGACCAAAATTCAAACCAAGAAACTGATTTTTAGTGAAAGAAACACTGATGAATTCTTGAAGTTTTGGCACTCTGGCATTCAATTCTTGAGGAGATGGATCAACAAGTGTTATTATGAACCAGAAACTTGTCAGTGCTATATTAACTGATCAATTGTAGCATTGTTTTATCCATATCCAGTCACAGGACATTTCCTTTTACCTCAGACTAGGTGTGGTATTAAACGAATGGAATGAGATTATATATTTTTCAGGTACAACTCTGTTTCACAAGAAAGGAAAACTGAATGGGGGTTCAAGTATGTCACTCCACACAACAGGTCATCTGTCTTTGGTACGTCCAAAAATATATAATGTGCTTTGACATGGCATTTTACAATAGCTGAAAGGTCAGTTTGTTAGAGTTTCTTGAGTATGTTGGTGTGGATGCCAAGCAGTGTTGGGTCACATGGACATATCTTGTCCATTGGGGGATGCTTTTGTTTTTAAATGCTGATTTTGCTTTAGCAGAGCACTCAGAAGTCATTGTGTAACTGCCATATTTGTTTTATTTTCATTTTTACTTTTGCATGTTTGTTACGTTTGTACAGCTGTGTCACAACAAGCTAATAGTTCCCTCAAACTGTTCCCATCTTTTTTATTGTTGTTTTGTTTTGTTACCTTTTTAAATAGTTTCATAGCCTGGGACATTGATGCATTAGATAGGCAATTTTTATCTGAGTGACATATTCCTCCGCATAATCCCATGAAAGCAAAACTAAATCATTAACCATGAAATAATAACATAAAACTGAAATATCATAACCTTAAAGTATTCATTCATCTTGGTCACTACTTGGTTGAAACATATACTTACCTCAACCATAGCTTGTAGTCTCTCCGCTTCATTTTTTATCCAATTTGTACACTGTGATGGAGCAGTATTTGCTCATTCTTCCTCTCAATTTTGCTCAGGCTAAGTCAGGTCAGTTAGAGAACGTTAATGGAAAAAAATGTTGTGGTCTTGTTACAGATTTTCAAAGGACAAAAGGTCAAGAGTCTGGCTTATGAAGAACATTTTTGTCATTGTTAACCACTCATATTAAGTTATTGTCTACACGTATTTAATACATATTTTCTCCCATCAAGAGAAACATAGGTTTTATGAGGGATTTTCTATACTGGGCACCATTCTTTTCCCAATAATTCTGACACGTTGCCTGTCCTAGCTGCTGAAATGTAGTCCCAGCCTTCGCAAACTCCTCACCGGCGTGACAGGTTGACATGTGTATTTAAAAGGTGATCTTAGAATCTGTATGTCAAACGTTCAATACCTGCAAGGCCATGGTGTCCACTTGTTCAACTTCCAAATGTCAGAAAAAACCCTGCCTCTGTGATCCTTTGATTCCCTAGAGGGAAGTTTGTCTCTGCCGTCCACAACAGAGTTTGAGGTCATTTCTGCAGGTCGGACACTCAGGGTTGTAGGGAAATCAAAGTTTTACATTTCACATCTTGTTGGAAACAATAATGCATTGTTCACCGTCTGTCAATTTAACATCTCTTAAATCTTCTGAAGTTTTAATCATTATTTGATATGGTGCTCAAGTGTTTGTAGATGAGAAAAATGCTATTTAATCACGTTCAACAATCTTAGACAACCAAATGTGAAAAAGGTTTGGGGACTGAATGCTTTTTTCAAGGTACTATAGTACTGTATATGGATATTGGCTATGCCTGAATTTCATATATTGAGCACATGATGTAACATTTTATTTAGCCCTTATTTCATTTGAAAGGCACAACAGTTTCTTATGCTATTTTTGTTTATATTAGAGATGTCTAATAAAATTACATTTTAAATGTTTAAACTTGCATAGTTCTAAGTATATATAAAGAGACTCCAACAGTTTGATTCACAAAAGTGTTATAAACAGTGAATATATTGGATTATTTATTTGTACAACTTTTTTTCATTTGCCCTTATAAAAAATAAAAAGTTTATAGAAAATAAACATATTTACCACAGTTAATACACATTGATGCCTCTCATGCCTATTTAAAACTGAAGCCTTTTCAAGTTTTTTTTATTCTACCTTTTTTGTTTTATTTCTTTACTTAGGAAATTCACTTTATTAGAGGGGATCCAAAATTATTTTCCCAGTTTGACGGTGTGAACAGAATGTAATTGCAGAATCAGTGACTTTTTATTTTATTTTATTTTATTTGGACAAACTTTGAAAAGCATGTTTCACTCCAACCAGCCTTGTGTAAATCTTCCCAGAAAGTGTGTAGGAAATCCACAGCTCTTCTTATGTGTCATTTATCCCCCGTGTGTGTAATAATGTTTGTCATATTTGATGTAAATGATGGCACTTTTCCCCCAAGCCACTTCACACTCCTGACTGAAGGAAATCAGTTTATGAGTTCTTCGTAGCTAGTCACACATGCCAGTATGGGATCAATAATCTGAAATGTGTCTGTATTTAGTTTGTGGGATATTTTGCACATCATTTAGAAGGCTGACATGTTTTTCCCACCCATATTTACTTGTGTTTGCAAGGGGAATATACTTTGCTGTAGCAGATTTTATGTAATAAAGGATATGTCACTATAATAAATTCTTTTTATTGAAAACTAATTGTTGGCATTCAGTGTGTGGAGAAATACTGCTGTGTGTGTGTGTAGTAATTACAGCATTGTACTTCAGCAGGTGGTTGATCGTGGGGAACTACAAAACGGTAAGGGGGGAAAAAAAAGAACTACACTTCCCATGATTCTCTGCTGTCATGTGGGCGAAGGAAGCCAAACCGATGAAGAAGGGCTAGTTGGCTTTACTTGATTAAACCTTGATTTTATCTTATTAATGCCGCCATTTATTTGTTTGTAAAATATCTCAGTGACTAGGCGGTTTTTTGGTTATCCAAAGTAGGCGTGTAGCCAGGACGAGCTGCTGTTGTCACGCAGGAATCATCTGAAATCAGGTAACTGTTAAATGTTGGATTAGCACACGCAGCTAACTATCCCTGTTAGCTTATTAAGAAATACGAAGAGGCTGCGATTAAATATTACATCTGTCGTCACGTTGTCTAACGTTACCTCCACACTGTCCTGGACTCAATTTCTGTTTTTATTTTTTCATCATTTGCGTGGAAATTAAGTCAATTTTATGTCGAATGTAACGTTATTCTTTTTTTTTTTTTTGTTTGTTTGTTTTTTTTGTTTTTTTTAAATCCAGCTAACAACGTGAGTTTTTATGTCGTCGTCTTCTTCGCCCTGCTCAGCCTCAGTCCTGGCGTTAACTGTGCTCCTCGGCTATGTTTTGGTTATAAATTTGTTTTTTTTTTGTTTTTTTTACTGTATCAGCAACTGTACTATTTTACAGTTCCTGCGGGGAAGACGTCCAGTGAATGCCAGTCTGCGAAAGAGAAACTACGATGGTGATTGAGCTGCCGACCCACTGAGTTTCTCCGAGAGAAGACATCTGATGAAAACTCACTGCGGCGTCTCAGATTGTAAGAGACTCAGTTTGTCTTTTGCTGGCACAATGTGTGTGTGTGTGTGTGTGAACACAGGCAGTCAAACTACACCAAACTGTCTGCGGGGCTCAAGTTTTGTGACCAAGCACGTGTTGAAACTCGCGTAACATCTCGATATCCAAAATAAAGTAAAAGATGCGGGCTTTTCTTTTAAAAAAAAAAAAAGCCGAATATGTCGAAGGCTTTTCAACAGGTGAATGTGTAATGACATGATGATCATGAATTGGAGATGTTTAAGTGGTTGTACAAAGAAATCAGTTATTGAATCAGAAACAGGTTTTTTGCCTGTTTATCTGCCTGGGTGTGAAATATACACAGTGAGAAAAAAAAAAACAAGTACTGCAAAAGTCACAAGAATAAATAATTTGTATTGAATTTGATTATTTGACTCATACTACTGGAGAAAGCAACTTCTGCATATAAGGTGTATTTCATTTTTTTGTAAAATGTATGAAAAATGTTTTGCCTGTTTATAAAGTTATTTTAGGTACAATTTGGGGGAAATATTGAGAACATTTGTATTAAGTTGCTTCATGTTGTTTGATAGAGCTTATTGATTTATCTATAATCTTCGTTTTTCGCATAATCTTTAAGTCTATTAAACATTTGAAAATTAGTGCCCAAGGCCAAATATGTGAAGCTTGAATAAGAGGATTATGTGTATAAAAAGATGCACAAACCATCAAAAACCTAAATTATTTTAATCAAGCTTCAATTTGAATGTTTTACTCACAAACTGCCATAGTGTCAATTAACAGCTCTAACAAGTAGCTGCATAATATACATTGAGTTGGAAATAGTAGTTTGACAGTTTATCTTAAATCAAAATCCACTTACTGGATTTTTCTGGGGCTTTGAACCATATTCCATGGTCTACGTCGAAGGATAAAAGTTGTCTTGTTTTTGGAAGTTCCACAAAAAGATTGTAAGTGGGCTTTAAGTCAAGATGATTTTGTAAAAACATTATAAAATGTGGAAAAACTGTTTTTGAAGCTATTGAAGGTACATTTTGGTACATTTAATGATTATTATTGTATTTACTCATTCTATTGATTGATTTATTTATTTATTTTACAGCCATTATGGAAGACAAGGCAAATGGCTCTGTTGACACCAAAAGGTATCATCTCTAATTAGTATTAGCCATTTTTTATTGAAAGATTTGAAAGACTGTGCATGCACATTAAAATGAATCCATTCACTGTGACCCCACAGCCCCGTGGAGAACGGTCAGCTGCCGGACCCTGCCAACTGGGGGGTCACAGACGTCGTCAATTACTTTAAAGCAACAGGGTTTGAGGAGCAGGCCACGGCTTTCCAGGATCAGGTTCGAGCGCTCTTCCTGCTCCAAATTCCTGCCACGTGATTAGAACAAACGAGGATGTCAGTCAAATATTTCTCTCTCCACCTGACAGGAAATCGATGGCAAGTCCCTGCTCCTGATGACGCGTAACGACGTCCTGACGGGGCTGTCGATAAAGCTCGGCCCTGCACTCAAAATCTACGAGTATCACGTGAAGCCGCTGCAAACTCAACACCTGAAGAGCAACGCCTCGTAGCACCGCAGGCCACGCCAACGCCCACCTCAGTGACAATCATCGTGTCAGGAGACCCCAGGTTAGCTGCCACTTCACAAAGACTCCTCTGGCCACAGTGGCACCTTAACAGGATTTGATTGCTGTATGTTTTTATAAGCGTGGACCCCAAAAACGGGTTGCACATGGAGTGCACTCAGCTGTTTACCCTTTCAGCCATTCTTATTTCTGCTGCTTGAGATATGTATTTTAGTTTTTTGGTGTGTTTTATTTAAAAGGAGGAAATTTGGTGTGAATACTCTGTGGGTATGATTGTTCTGTGCGTGTGTGTGTTTGTGCGTGAGTGAAAAGTGAATTAACCTATGTTGGTTTAAAAAGAAGTATTTGTATATAAGAAGATATATAGTTGAAAACTGTATGTTCTCTCGTACCTGAACACTTTGATAAATGCAGAGAATGATTCTGATGCATCCTATTCTGCCCTAAAATCAGTTTTTATGCTCTAAACTGCGCAGCTGAGTCCATGAATTGTCTTTAGCATGTAACAATGAAGCATTTTGTTTTCCCAGACACAAGGAGCCAACTTAACGCCTCTTTGTTCCTGCACACCTACATTATCTAGGCTCAAGGCTCTTGATATGAAAATATTTATGTGTATATATTCTTATTATGTTCCTACCTGTGGTGCTTTCAGCATTGTCACAAAGACAACTGTATTGAAGTGTGTATGACCAATGTATATGTGAAACATAACACTGGAGTTTGAATATTTGAATCAAAGATTTGCAATAAATGGTGCTCTTCTCTCACCAAAGAATAATATTAGTTTATGAATTTATTGATATTGATTGATATCTACATGATATCAGATTTTTATATAAGATGCCTTATTCAGATTGATATTTGGATCACAGCGGCAGCATTTTCTGGATGTTTGGTGCCTTCACAGCTTGGCTCGCTGTTTCCTGCACACTGTTCCTGTGATGTTGCCTGAAGGGCTATCTAGGGGAAGAAGAACCTGCGGTGGCAAAAACAACATGTAAGTGACCAAGTCATTTCATGACCAAACAACTTGACAGAGAAGTTGTAATAACCGAACTTACTTCATCTTTGTTCATGAGGCCCATTTTTGTCATGTCTATGGTGAAGTAATGCTGGTTGGGCATGACAATCTCGATTTCATCCACCTAAAAGACAGAATACTTACAGCCTGGATTTTTCATGTGGTGTAATATTTAACTTTAGATTGTTTTATTGAATGTTACACAAATAATGCTTTGTCCTTGAGAGAGTTATTTCCTCATCTGTACCATACTGTGATGTGTGTGTGTGTGTGTTTGTGTGTGTCTGCACGTGCGCTCAAAAGTAATCAGCCATACAGTACTGGTAAAGACACATATGGCCGACAAGTTGGTCTGTACATGTACTGTTCAATTTTTAGCTTTATTTTCTTTTGACAAGAATTAATTTTAATGCTATTGATATACATGGGAAGCATTAATATTATGACTATAACAGCTCTGGTATAAATCTTAGTATCTATAATGTGGACTTACCTCAGGAACTCTATCCAGGACCAGAACCTGTGATTCATAAAGCGTTTTCTGCACGGAGGGTGAGAACTCTCCACAATCGTAGGGGCCAGCAAACTTCTCAATAATAGTCTCCTTCACACACTTCCTACAAGGATGTTGAAAGTATGTCATTATATGTATAGGATTTTTGATATATGTCTCATTCAAGTGGAACAGGAGAGATTTTTCTTCTTTTGTGTTCGGAACCCATAAAAATGTCCCCTTTTGGCAGCTAAAGTTACAGACCTCATCATGGTGCGGTGCAGTGTTCTCCTTCACGAGTCTTGAATAGATAATTACCACATGGCATCAAAGTCGACGTCTTGAATCTTGGTGTAGCGCCACCTAGCATAGATAGATGTACAGAAACATCTGTCTTTGGCCTCTTGCAAAGTAGTGAAGCGGTCGCGGAGGAAACCCTCGAAACCAGACTGGGTTGTTTTCAGCACCTTCATGTCCTTCACTCCACTGTGGACCACTGGGATGCCTTTGTGGGGCACAGAATCAGTGAGTATGGAGTACTCCGAAACATCTGGAGACATTTTGACTGTTTGAACAGTAGCACAGTACAGACACACCTCAACCTCAAGCCTATCGTCAGCAACATCAGTGACATGCAGCAATGCCAAGGGCTTAGCCATAGTTTTAGATCCCTTAGTTAATAGTATTTGCACCACATCCAAACCACAGAGGATTTAAATCAGCAAGCCTCACGAGTTAAAAGTGGACACAGATGAAACCATGGCATCCAATTACCTCCCATCATTTTTCACATGCTTTCTAACTACTGAGCTAGTGAAGCCCTTGAGCCTGCTACAGGATAACATCCTGGGTAGCAAAACAGGTTTCAGCCCAGATCAGGTGTGTGCCGTGCTCAAACTTTGTGAACACCTACTTCAAGTACAACCATGGTTTCTACTGAAGAAGGTGAGCTATTAGAGGTTTGAGCTTCCCAGGAGAGTTTTAACACCTCTCAAAAGAAAACAAACATATAAGCAAATACATGTTCAACTACATTGATTAAAAAAATGCTGCGGGTGTGTGTGTGTGTGTGTGTGTGCGCGCGCTTACCATTGAGATTCTGTTCAACATCACAGAAGCGACAAGCTTCTGGGCTGTAGATAAATGCATGAGCATGCTCTACCCCATTCTGAAAATTACAATGACAAACTGGGTTAAAATCATGTTTGATTATGGACATTTCACATAATTGTACAGGTTAACTGGTTGTTTTACAGCAGGAAAAGTGCAGGTGTCACTGATAACATTAATTCAATTTCCCCTAGGTGCACCGGTGACTTAAATGACTCTTTAGTATCATTGGTTCCACCTGTGCCGTTCCCGACAAGTAAAAGTCTGCCTTTCAAAAGGCAAACTCTTGTGTCCAGGACTGATCAGTGCACCCTGTATTTTACCTTCTCTAACCTTCTCCACGGAGCCTCCTCCATTTGAACTTTGGCCCTCAGCACATGAGTGAAAGAGGTCAGGAAATGATGACAGATATCCAGGGAAAACTGCTCGATGGTCTTCACCTGAACAGATGCGCACAACATAAAAAGCTGACCGACAAACAAGTAAAACCATCTCAAAAAAGTCTCAGTAAATATGTGTAGCAGTGTTATCCAAGATGAATGGGAACTCAAAAGATGTGCAGACTAAAACAAAAGTCCTAACTGGACAAAACTTTGAACAAGGTTTGTTTAGCCTTGATTTTATTTGATCAGTGTGTGTGTTTGAGCTGTGGGAGGACAGGGGTCACTTGTGCCAGCGGGGTAAAAGAGTGAGCGAGTTAGTTGTTTAAAGCTGGATGACAAATCATTTTTCTTCTCCTGAATGTAAATAAAGCCAATATCCCAATATCCCGAGGCCCTTACGAAACAAAGGTTGTACTCAGTTATTTCTGACTTAATTTGAATAACTCCTCAGTTACACAGTGTTCAACTTAGCAGAACTCTACTTGACTCCCGCCCTCCTTTCTGGTTTAAATGCTTCAGTATATGGTCTATAATTTGCAACTCTGTCCTTCATTGTATATTGACATGTCCCTCGACGCTGGTGACCTACCCCTTTGAGTTTAGCCAGGGCATGGACGGTGTTCTTGATGGTGTCTGTGGGGATGATGTCTGAGTTGTCTCCAGTTAGATAATCCTTGCGGGATTTGAGTGTGAGCTCCACGTCAGCTTTCAGCTCGATGATGGAGTGGCGGCTCCCCTGTCTCCGGATGACCAGCACCTTCACTGCGTTCTTGCCGTAGCCGGTTCGCACAAACTCCACATTCTGCACACAAGGAGCAGATTACTGTTCAGCAGCTTCCAGTGATGTAAACGTGTGTTTTTACGCATAAATATATATTTAGCTTGTATTTTAAACTGTGCCTTTAAAAGATAAATTAATATTATTAACTATTAGAGTCTTTTTCTATGAGTGCGTTACATGTACTGACATCTATGTGCAATTTCATTTAATGTCTAAGTAACCGGTCCTGATTGGTCGCTTGAGCATGATTTTTTTCCACATTCCAACGGTTATTCATCCCTGTAATTAGTAAATCAGTATTAGTAAAACTTGTCTTGTGGTGGCAATATGATTTCACAAAATAAAATATATGAAATTTGAATTAATTAACAGGGTTCGATGTAGATTTCTCCAAGAGGATCATTAACAGCTGTGTCAATGTGATAATCTGTTATCATCGCAGTGATGAATAAGACATTTGACATCAATCTACATTGACAAGTATTTGTTAGTTTACAGCATCAGGGTTTGTCAGTTGTTTATGATTTAGTCATGGTTTTATATTTTTATGAGACATGCACACTGGTTTGTTCCACAGACCATAGTTGGCCCCGTGGTTGTTCACCCCAAAAATGAGATAATAATCATTTAAGGTATCCTCTAATAGAAAAAAAATTCTTGTCCTGTGTTTTAGAATTTCTTTGCTATGTATAACATAATGAATGGTTACCTGATCTGAAGCAGCTTCCATGGTATCTTCCTCTCCTTTACCTGCTGTCCGTCCGTCCTCAGCCCCTGCCAGAAAAAACTGTCTCTACCGATGGAGGATTTTGTAGAGAGGATAGTGCAACCTTTGCACTTTGCCACTGGTAGTTATGTTCAACCTGTTTCACCTGTATAGTGTGTGTAATTACACTTTCAGACACACAAAAAGTTTTTATGATTGAATAGCTGAGATGCCCTACACAGACATGTATACTCAGTCCTTAATAAATATACGCATGTGCAAATTCTCCTGAATTATGAAATCCGAGGTTTTATTCAGTAGACGGACATCATATTGCCACCACTGTGCTGAAAAAAGGTACCCTCCATAAAGGCTTTATAAGCATTTACTAATGTCTTTTTTTAAATATAATTTACTAATATTCCATAGATAAATTGTAAGCCATTAATTAATCATTAAGAACAACTTTTGGGTTGCAAGTTTGTGAAAAAACAATGGAAGGAAGCTTATGTTGTTGTCCATTTGTGTGACAGTCTATGTTTATGCCTAATATTAATAGCAGTAATAGGGTAGAGTTTATATTGGCAGATGAAGAGGTTGGATTGTTTTTGTTGCTGGTTAGATTGTCTACTATGTTTAGCTGTAAGAAATTCCATGTTAGTCTATTTAGTAGTTCCGTGATACGCTACAAAGAAAATGGGAATTTGATTTGTACATACTTCTACCTACTACCTTTCTACACAGATTTAATTAATCTGCACTGTGTATCACTTCATTAAAAAAAAGGTGATCGGTCACTATATATACACAGTATATCTTGATTTTAACTGTCTATTTTACATTTTATTCACTCTCACCACAACCACCAAAGACTAAATTTATAATAAAAAAACTCAAATTTAGTAAGAAAACCCTCGATATGTAGACCCACAAAGTTAATGGGCTTGTTTGTTTAGAGGAAGTGATCTCTTGTAAGAACAAGTCATTTTGTAGTAGGAATGGATTTTATTCAATTTATTCATCTATAAAACCTTGAACAAAAGATCTTACTTTCACTCATTTGTAATATATAATCTCTTGTTCTGTGTGTGTTCTCCATGTCAGTAACTTTTTGATTCATGTCTATGTTTTATTATTTACTGGGGGTTTCACTTAATTTAATCAATCAGTCTCCTTCAATGCCACTGACAAAAATAGAACGCAAAGTTAAATGAAAGTGTTTTATTTCACTGCCTTCTTACGAGATGAAAGAGTCTTTTGACCAGATGGTTTCCAGTTCAGTGATCAGCTAATAAACAATGGCTTGGTTGTACTGAGAAGCTCCCAGGTCTCCACAGGTGCAACACTTTGAATGTAAAGAGCAGTGCTGAAAAAGACTAAAATTCTCACTGGATAAGTAAAAGTTCAATATGTAGGCTCAAAGTATTTACACAGAGCCAGTGAAAGCATCGAAACATTTTTTTTAAATATTGCCCCTATTAACTCTCACAGTCCCTTCAGTATTCCCCTGCCATGTGACCACATCTTATGACTTCCTATTTTGCATGCAGCTGAACTGCATTCACTTTCAAAGTTGCTCAATCACAACCTAAGAAAGCATTTCTAATTCCCTTTTTTATTCACTGCTGGGTTCACTTCAGCTGCAGGAGTCGTTCAGGATGGCCACACGCTGCAGTTTATGCTTACCAGTTATTATTGTTATTATTATTATTATGTTTTTGTGTTGCATAACGTGTAGTAGTGACATTTCCTGTAAAAATGAAGCTGGTGAGCCTGTCGATTGGTGAGTTGATATGATGCATTGCAGTATACTAACAAGAATTAAGTCTTAATGGCATGATACAGTAGAATTATTTTGGAGGGTAAGTGGATAAACTGTATATTGTTGATACTATGTTTTAATACATTTGGACACCAATACAAGCAAACCAATACAAAATCGATCAAATTATTCTTTCATTATTATTCTCCTTTTGTAAATACAAAGTTTATTTCTCTCTCCTTCCTCTACAGGTTTATCATCTACAAACTTCCCAGGTATAAGATTGGCGAGGTCGGTAGCGGGGTGGATTACATGTACCTGGACTCCTCAGTAGGGAGCTGGCAGATGAGTAAATTCATGGTTAACACCAGTCAAGGAGCCATAGGGAACACACTGAGCCAGCTTTACACGGGAAAGGCCTACAAGGTGAGATTATGTCTCTGTTCCTTAAGCGGGTTTTATACACTGATTCCTCTGTAGAGGAAGATAGACCTTGTGGCTTTAATCAGAGCTGATTATGGTGCCAGTTTGCTGAGTAGAAACTCTTTTGTTACTTATGGGGAACTAAGCTAAAGCTGGACATTAACAAGCTTCCCCAGCCGGATAAAGTAAATAAGACATTCCTTCCTCATGCGATTTACTATGTGATACATTTTCTAGTGTTTGGAGATCAATCTCTGTGTGGCACCAGGAAGGTAATCAAGATCAAATTAAAATACTGGAAAGTATAAAAGAAAAATGTTACCTTTGATAATGCCAAAGTAGACATTTTGAGAAATGTGCTTTTTCACTTTCATCTATATGATAATATGAAGCTACAGCCCAGTCAGTAGCTGGTTACCACTATCCACTTACTAGCAACTCTAAAGCTCAATAATTAATATGTTATATCTTATGTTTAACCTGTACAATAATAATAACCAGTTAAGAAATTAACAGGGGCTGCATACGCAAAATAACTGAGATGTTAAAAAAAAATCACATGCCCTAAAGTGTACTCCTCCAAATACTGTATGTATAAAACAAGTATTTCCCTCAGTCTAACAGTTCAGTGTACGCACTCTACAACGATGCACCGCCGATCCTGGATTACATCCAAGGGTATGGACATACTAAAGGTACACTGGATAATGAAAGCTTTGTTTTCACTAGTTTTGAGTATTCTGGTTTTGATTTCAGTAGGATGAACTTTGGTCGTGGCTGTATGAAAAGGCTGATAACGCCCTATACCTAAAGATCATACGCTTCACAACAGAAAATATCACAATATTTAAAAAAAGAGTATATGCCTTATCACATGATATACAGTACAGTGTGTGTAGTCATATGTATGTTTAGAACAGTAATTTTGCATCCTGTGTTAGTACATGTAAAAATGTGCAGTTCCCTTCAAATTCATTTTAAGTTGTCCACCTATATAAAATTACACAGAAACTGTATATTTTTGTAATGTGGTACACTGAGGGACAGGGACAAATCAATATGGTTATTGTAAGAGGGGGAGGAAACGGGCAAAGAGCATCCATCTGATAACTCCGTCTGTTGACTCTGGATTATCGACTGCCCAGAAAATTACTTTGATGGAAATGTTTGCAAGCATGCATGCTGGTTTACATGTACTGTATGTGTGAGCCGTTGCACTTGCATTGAGGGCTGTGTGTGTGCATCCTGCAGGGGTACTGCTCTTTGACCGCTCTCAAGGTTTCTGGCTGTCGCACAGCATTCCCCATTTCCCCTCGTTCCCTGAGAGAGGCTACCTTTACCCCTCCTCTGGCAAAGTCAATGGCCAGACTGCTCTCTGTGTGACCTACCAGTATGAGCAGTTCCTCCGTATAGGTGAGTGAACGCTCATGAGGCAACAGGGCCTGACTCACTCCAGCTCTGCACACATCCCAGACCTCAACTTACAAAATTCTCTATTTGCTGAAAACAAGAAAAACATTTACACAGTTACCTGTCCTTATGTAAGGGTATCAGTGCCTTACATACATGCAGACAAAATTTACACAAACCTGCAAAAAAAAAAAAAGGTTTTAAAGTCCCCCTCAACTCAAATATTGTATTCCGATATGCAACTTACATATGCACATACACTTAAAATGGACTGTTAAATTGGAGACATCTGGTGTTCAGCAGTGAAACAATAGTTTCTAATTCATAGATTCCTGATTTTTCAAGTAAATGTAGTTTCAGGATTTTTTTTTAACAATTCAATTGAACTTTCTTTTTGGAATCAGACACAAATGATTATTCACAGTATTTTTATTTGTCATAAAACATGTCTGGTCTTTAAAAGATTCTTCCAGAGTTTTAATATGGTAAAGCAATAAGAAACACGTCCACAGTGTTTCTAATAACAGGATTTGATGCAATTTGTTATAGCCTGTATTTAATGACATTAATCAATATGGTCTAGTTCTACCAGCTAAATAAATATTTTAATGGCCCGCAGCTCTTTAAAGGAATACCTCCACATTTTGGGAAATCCACTTGCTCTCATCAAACATACAGTAATACGAGAACATTGAAGTCAGTCAACCTCTGACGGTTCCTTTAAGTTGGCCCACTACAATGTTGTATAGGTAAGGGAAAATCTGGAATACATAAAGCATTTAAATTAATAACAAAACATATATATATAAACAAAAAAAGGAATAGATGAATATGGAAAGAATAACTGTTTTATGAACATCCATCCATTCAGAAGTAGATATAATTAGATATATCCAATATTTATTAAAGTTGGTATTGATTATATATTGGATATCAACAAATTCAATTCAACCATATCAGATAAAATAAAAGCTTTTTTTTTTTTTTTAAATTAGCTTTCTGTTTTTTTTTTTTGGAAAACTCTCCATGCTTATACAGTAGCATCCTATAGTGCACCCTTTAGTTTTCTGACATACAGTATCTCTTGTTTCTCTCTTCTTTGTCTCCTGCCTCTCCAGCAAAGCAGATGGTGTACATTTACCCACGTTTCTATAACTGCTCTGTACCTGCTGCATTCTTGGCCGACCTGCCGCAGTTGGCCCAGTTATGTGAGGGCACCAAACCACAGCTGGCTGCAGACAAGAGAGTGGAGCAGCTTTTCTCAATCCAAGGGGACAAGTTTGTCAGTTTTGTCAAATCTGAGCAATTTGTGGATGGTAAGATATATTCCTCACGTACTGTTGGTTAGTTGCTCCTTTGCTTCTGTAAAAAGAATGTATATAAATATGTTGTAACAAAGGCACTTTCACTGTTTTTCTTGGGAGACGATAGACAACATAATAATTTTGCAAAAACCTTTATCTGCTGCTGTCTTGTTTGCCACAGTCACTAATTATCAGGTGCAGACACACTATCAACTCAGAACAGTGAAGTGTATGAACACACCCCACCCAAAGCGTTCAAAAGTACTCTTTGCTTCCAGAGTTTTTGGCTTGTTCCATTTGTAGGATTGTTAGAGGTCCTTTAAGACTTAAGAATAATTAAAAGTCAGAAAAATAAACATATATTAACTGAAATATATGTTTTTCTTTCTCATGACTTGTGACCCCCTGCATATGGGAACATTTATATGGGAACTCAGTGGGGGGTTACTGCTCTAAACAAATATGAGCGGGAGCATGAAGGCTATATTTGTGCTTAAAAACTTCAGAGCTCATTTAAAATAATAATTCACATACTAATTACTGCTTAATCACACATCTAAACACTTCATATTTAAATGGAAATTTTCAGTTGTGTCCGAAAATTCAGCATTTGCATTGTATAAAAATATTACCTATTTTATTACCTATAAAAGCAAATGCAGATTATTTCATGATCTTATCATGTGTTAATTCTCAGTAGTTTTATATTATTTGGTAAATTGCCAAGACAACCTAAACATAAACAACGTCAACTGTAAAACATTGAACCTATCCTTTGTGGATTTAAATAACTAAGTGAGCTTATCTTTATTTAATGTGCTTTTTCATATCATTTTTCCTCATAATTCAACTGAACACACTTGCATTCATTCAGACATCTACACAGGCTGGGTGGCTCAGGTTCTGGATGCTGACCTGCTGGTGGAGAGCTGGCAGAGACAAGGTCACGAGCTGCCCTCCAACTGCTCCCTGCCCAAACACGTCATGAACATCAAGAGGATTCAGCTTCCCGGATCAGTCCTGTTCCAGTCCCACTACGACCACTCAAAGTGGTGCGTGTCGCGCGCCTATGAGGACCAGGTGACCTGCCTGGGGGATCTGAACAGGGAGAGGGCCCAACTGTGGCGTGGCGGGGGGCTGGTCTGCTCCTTCAACCCACTGATCTACAAGGCCTTCAGACAAGTGGTGGACTGGTACATTTCCTGTTGAAAGAGAGAGAATGATAGGATGATCAGGACTGGATTCCTGTTAAGGTTAAAACTTCTGGCATGCAACCATGAGACCACACAAGTATCTAATCAGCCATTAATTTCAGAAAACAAATGTTTTTTCCCCCCACTTTCTTTTTGTGTCAGAGTCTGGCAATATTTGAATTACATGTGTAATTGATAGTTTTCAGCCACTGACAATCTACTGACTTATTACTATATTGGTTTTACTTCAACAGCTGTATTTTGAAGAACAGCGAATCTAAAATAAATATTTCTGAAAATATTTAAACTTGATAAGATCAGGGACAGTGGTGGCCTAAGAAAACTAGGTTACTCTGGATTGGGAAAGTGAAAGAGCATCCCCTCCGGTGAAATGCCCCTGACACATTACTACCCCAGACTTGCCCTTCAACAAATCCTTTAACCCCCCCGGCTTCTCCAGTGGACCTTGCCCAGTAGCCAGCTGAAAATCATTGAGTGGGGCGTTTCTGAAAACGAAAGCAGTTTGCTCAGTGAAACTTTCCTGAATAAATGAAGGAAATCAACCTCAACCTCCAGTCTGTATCTGTTGAATGTTTTGTCATATTTTGCGCAGGTGAAGACCATAACTCCATTTGCCATCATCATGTCTGGGTAATTACCTTGTCAGGGAGTATGCAGTGTCCCCTAGTGGTCAGACTAGGTTTCTAGGTAGAATCATACTGTATTTTCTCTATGAGTACATACCTATACTGCTTTTTACATTAAGACTATTATTGCATCTTAAATTCTAATTTAGGATTATTTCATGTTTCCCATACACATCAACTTATTTTAAGGTTTTTCTGGAATCATGTGTCTTATTCCTAATACTAATAATACAAATATTATATATAACTTGTAGCTGAGTACCTCAGAGAGTTCTGTTGAAAAAGGCAGCCAGTACCATCCAACAAAAGCAACGATGCCAAGATTGTTATCATCAAAAATAATTGTACTGTTTTGTCTTGCTTTCCATCCTGGATACAATCTTCATACACACTGACAAAACTTGTTCGACCAGCAGAGACAAAGAGAATGAACGTGTTCTTTAAGCCAACAAAAATAACTTCTTATTGCTGTACTTGTAGTTTTGATTTGTTTTGTTGATTGCCTCAGGGACGTAGGACTGGGGGGGGGGGGGGGGGGCGGGGGGCGACTGAGTATATAGGGCCCTCATGTGTGGAGGGCCCACAAAGATACTAGAATGAATAGTCGTGGATGTTGGGAAGGGCCCATAGAGAAACAGGGTCCAGAATTTTGTGCTACGCCCCTGGGTTGCCTTCAGGGCCTGGTTGCTTAGAGCAGATAGAACGTGTGTTTTTATCTGCTGTAATGCCCTGGAAGTGCCAGATGGGTGTAGTAAATCAGCTTGTGTGAAACTATTTGTTAGACCACATTTCACTTTCATAATGACAATTCTTTCTAAGAAATATTTGAAACTGTTTCTTGAATACTCAGAAAGTATTCATATAATACTTACTGTCCGTTGTTAATTATTTGTGGATGAATAACTTTAAGCTTTATGCTTAAACTATGATACAAGTGTTCAGTTTGATTAGTGTCTTACTCTTGTCAATGTCATGTCCATATTCATCATAAAAGCCAGTCAAACTGGGTCTTACTGCTCAAAGGCAGATAAACCCTTACATTCTCCCCAGTTTATAACAGGCTGATCAACATTGTGGTGTCAGGCACAACATCAATGAATCATCTACAATGAGGTTTGTGAGCAAGGAACAAGGAAGCAGATGAAATATGAGAGATGTGGGTGTCAGTTTCGTTTGACAGTGAGATACGATGAAAAGAAAACAGTTGACTGAAGTGAAATGACGATGGCTACATACGTAAGTAAAATGTTTAGATGTTTAAAAATGATGCTTAAAATAATGTAAAACATGATGAGCTTCATACATTTTACATTTACATATTCTTAGGACTGTTTAAATAACAGCAACCACAGCAAACAGTGGAATGAATAGTTTAAATGTTTGTAAATATGTATATATGTATACTGACCTAAAAGTATAAAGCTTCAGAAAATGGAAATGATCAAAGTATTTGTTACAGTGTAATAACTATAAACATGTTGGCATAGAAGAGCCATTTTATTAAAATATTAACTGTTGTGAATTGTATAGGTCCAGGAAGTTGCTTTATAGACATGCAAAACTCCTACAGCTCTCTGATAACTCACCCTCCTGTTTGCCCCAACATTCCTCCACAATCACTGAATGGTTTGATGAGTGGGAAAACAATGCAAATCATATATTATGGCCTTCATAGTCATCGGATCTCAATCCAATCTCAAAACTTTGAGATTTTGGAGCGATATGTTGGACAGCGATCTCCACCACTATCATCAAAACATCAAATGAGCAAGGATGTTGTATAGTCTATGCCAGGAAGCTTTGAAGCTGTCCTGTGGGCTTGTGGTTTACCAAGACCTTACTAACCCTTTATGTTGTTTTTTTCTTTAATTTGTCAACCATCTGTAGTTTAGTTGTGTAATTTTTCTAGGTGTATAAACAGTGTAAACCAGTTCTGCAGAAATTGCTAAATTAAAATGGCATCAAATCTTTGAGCAGCAAAATTCATTCTTGACCTTAGAAACAGTAGTTTGACAAAATAATCTTCAACCACACCTCACAGGCTTCATCGGCAACTGGGGTTTGCTCAATAACGGGTGACATCGTAACCCGTCTCTGTTCAAGGATTCAAGGTTGAAAGCTCTGGAAATAGAAAATGGGCCTTGAGTTAAGACTATTTTGTCAAGGCATCACATTTATTTACAGATATTTATGTAGAGATTTTTATAATAGAATTTTGGATTTATCTTACTCTAAATCAAACCCTACACACAATGTTTTGTCCACTATTTGTCCAAATAATAAATACAAGAACATTGAAAATTATATGTATTTATTGCTATCAATGACCTGCTTCATTTTTCAAAAGTTTGATATATTTTAAAGGCTATCAACTGGTGATTAGTCTGTGGAAACGGGTCTGCCTCCTGTCCCTGTAATTCTATTATGATTATGTTTGATTGTTTCAGAGAACAATGATGAGGTTCTTCTTAAGTGTTGGGATCCTTTTTCAAGGGTGTGATTCAGATGTGAAATGCAGGAATGACAACGGAGACGAGGTGGACTGGTTGGTGGACATTTTGAGTAGTGGCAGTTTTATATTTTCACTTACTCTCAGTGTCACCCGAATACATAATACAATGTATTTATCTACCTATATTATTAGGTATATTTTATACAAGTTGCCCAAAGTGACTGGCAAAGGTTTGTCATATCTGTACATGGATGAGAGCACCAACGGATGGAAACTCAGCAAAAAAAAGATCGACAGTACATCTGGCACTGTGGCGAACACCCTGAAACCTCTTCTTGACTTCTACGACAGAAAGGTGACATACAGTATATACAGATGTGTGTCTCTCTTGCACAGCACCGTGTTTAATCCAGGACACTGATTCAGAGTTACCTATTGTTTTATTGTAGGTTGAAGGCTTTGGATACATGCTCTATAATGATCAACCTCCAGAGCCATATGTTGCTCCACCATCATTTGGCCACAGTAAAGGTGGGTGCAGCAATATTAAATTGTATTGCTTTTGAAGTCGAAAACATTACAGTTTAACAAAGCTCTGTTTCTGTTGTTTTTTACTGTTTTACTTCCCAAAGGAGTCGTGATGTTGGACAGACAAACTGGAGTTTGGCTCTCACACAGTACACCAAAATTCCCAACATGCAAAAAAGACTTCTGGCCAAAAAGTGGAGATGCTAATGCTCAAACATTTATGTGTGTGACTTACTCCTATGATAAATTCAGAGACATAGGTAGGTTAATCCCAGTTATATTGCCATCTTTTTTGGCTGTATTTTCTTCATTTATTTGCCAAAAGCTCTAATAATGCAATTCAATTATTTTATCTAAATTCTCAGGATTGCAGCTCATGTACATCCATGCTTATTCATACGACTCTGACATCCCGACAACCTTTTACAAAGAGCTGCGATGTGTCGCACAGCGAGATTGCTACCCAAAGAGGAAACCCTGGTTTAGGGTGAAGGAGCTGACTTCAATGGCAGGACGTACTTTCTCCAGCTTTGCAAAATACAAACGTTTTGGGGATGGTGAGTGTTTGCAATTAGAACACACATTTCAGGATTCAAGTGTTAAAAGTTACGTAACAGTAAGTAAAATTATGAACATATTTACAATTCTCCTTGCAGTGCCAGGCTGTCTGTCCCTGTATATTACTGCCTTCTTGTTTTGTTTGCAGTTTTATTCTTGAGATGTATTTACTAAATGTATTTCTAAAATGTTGTCCCTGATGTCTATTTGGACAGGTATTACTCTTGATTGTCATAGTTAATGGTGCCGTGCTCTGTTTTGTCTTCCGTACTATTGCAGATCTTTACTCTGGCCTTGTTGTAAACTATTCAAAGCAGGCTCTGTATGTTAAGAGCTGGGGAAAGATGAAGCGCCCTCTGCCTTCTAACTGCAGCACCATCATCCCTCATCATGTGTACAATGTGAAGGAAGTAAAGGCCCCCAACATGGAGCCCTTCAGTGATACTAGCGATCACTCCAAGTGGTGTGTGACGCGTGGTGCTGATTGGACCTGCATAGCGGATATGAACAGGGAAGTGAGTCAGATGGACAGAGGTGGAGGAGCGATATGCACCAATGATGCTGCAGTTAGGAATGCTTTCGAGACATTGATCAAACGGCATGATCCATGTCCAAATTCTAATGCTCAACACAGAGAGCTTTGAAGGTACAGCGCTTTATCAAAATGTACAGAAAAGTGTAGCTGCACTACCGAAAACAAAGAGACACTGTTGCAAAGTTGATATTTTTTTTATTTTAAGTTTTATAGACCATGTTTTGGTTTATGTTTACCCCTGTCTTTTGTGTTCTGTATTATGTATTTCTAACTATGTAAAAAATGTTTTTATTTTATTTTTATATTTAAAAATCATTCCTTAGGCATTAACTTCTATACAATCAGGCTACTATTGCTTCAGATGAAATAAATTGAAATTAATGATATATCAATATTAAATTACAAATTCCATGTTGCTGCAGGTGTTTTTCTGTTAATAGGCCTACTGACAGCCAAAACACATAAAAAAATGCCTTGTTGGATGCCCCTGTGATATATAAAAGTGCCCTCTCTGGTGGTCTAGTGTTCAAGAAAATGTCATAAGTTGTTTTGGGGCCCCTGGACCTCAAGGGCTTTATCAAGTTAGTAATGACTAAGTGTATAATTCTTAGTTATCGAGACTACTTTGTCCTGAAAGAAGCAAATTAGAGGACAACATAACAAAGAAGACCATAATGAAGCCCTTAAACCAGCACCTGAGAAGCTAAATTTGCCGTGTTCATCCATTTGAATAACAAAATAAACAACTACATTTTTGAGCATGCTGTTGATGGACACTATTGTCTTAAGTACTGTACATGAAAAGGTTCCTGGTTCCTACAATGTGTTTATTAACCTGGTTTGACCAGAAGAGATAAAGAAAAAACGTAAAAATAAGAACTTTTCATTTTTTAATTTGTACTTTTTTTTTTTGTTCTGGATGCATCCTTTCAGTGAGAAAGTTGTTCTAAAGTCTTGAGAGTACCATCATTTCTATCAAAGCTGTAGGCTTGACACAAGCATGCTGCAAGAAGAATGCAGTAGCTCAGTTATGTCTGTATCATGTCCTTTGAAACTGAGTTCTACTGTGCAACAAAGGGGAGATTAAGCTGTTTGTGGTCCCCTGCTTTTGCGAAGCCAGTCAACATTATGGTGTCAATGAATCATTTGCAGTTATAAAAAAGTTTTGGGGCGAGTAATAAGGAAGCAGGTGAGCTGTGAGAGATGTGGGTTTTAGTTTAAACAGATGGGACACTAACAACTTCTTGTAAAAAGGGATGTGCACTTCACTGTGAAGATTGCACAGTAAGGGCGGACAAATGGAGATGTTAAGCAAAAATTTACAGGGTAAAAAATTATGTTCAAATAATAATAGATTACAATGTAAAAAGCAAATACTAGATTTGTATTGTTGTTTTGATTATTGTGTATGCTGAAATGTTTTATTCTTATTGTTTAAACTATTTTAATTTAAATATATGAAAAATAGAAACAAGTCAATATTATACTCAATGGAAATATGAAGCATTTCAAAGGTGCCATACCACTGCCATTTTTTGACAAGCAGAGAATTCATTCTTACCACTGGCTGTTGAGTAGACTGAATTTGAATTAATGCCTTCTTATGATGAGTTCATGCATGTCATTCTTTTTTGTGTTAAGTTGTATAGTTATTGATTTCACTTCTTGCTGGATGTGCTTTTTATTGTTTTGTTTCTGTGCAAAGTGCTTGCTCATGGTAGGAACTGTTGGGTCTCTGTAAATAATATTTTAAAGAGTATGGTCTAGACCTACTCTATGTGAAAAGTGTCTTGAGATAACTTTTGTTATGATTTGGTGCTATATAAATAAAATTGACTTGACTTGCCACCAAAGAGCATCTGTTTGTTGATGTTGTGTATGGCCTAATGTTTGAGTGTCTCTGTTCATTTAAAGATCAAGCATCAGGGCCTTTACATTGAGAGAGAAATTCACAGAATTCATCAGAAAACACATTATTATCACAGTAAGCATTTCATGCAGTGCTGTACTGTTTTTGTACAATACAAAAGTATAGCCCTTAAAAAAGAACTTGTGAAGAGTGTTACATGCAAAACATATGATGAGCTTCTTGTTTTAGATGGAAACTCTTTAACTTGAAACTACAGCCAAAGTAAAAACAACAAAACAATATAGTGCCTCTGAATGAAATTCTAGAGCTTCACAAAATGTCATTTGTTATTTTCCTGCTCTGTACACAAGTTATTGTTTTCATACTTTGTTTGTTACATTGGACAAATTGTGCAAACATATTTGCTCGGCGGTGAAAGTTGGTGAGAGTTGATTTGACTTGTTAATATACTAGTTGTGTTGCACCACTCCCTGTTGAAGGTCCAGGAAGTGGCTGTTTAAAAATGTAGAACTGTCCTTGCCCAGTGATACCACACATTCCTGTTCTCACCAGCGTCAAACACTAATATCGTGGGTCCTAAGAGGGACTGATAATATATCATAATCTCTCATGTTTAGGCCATTGTTACAATCAACGGTTTAAAATGTCCAGAATTCATTAAAACAAATACAGCTAAACTGAATCAAACATATACAGTCACATTATTATTAAGACTGCCAAATGGTTAAAAACATATACTGTACATGTAAATAAGTAACTGAGAATCATGTGTCAAACTGTCATTTTCATGAATAAGGTGACTTTTTAATATTCTGACCACACCTCACAGGCTTCATCAGCAACTGGGGTTTGCTCAGTGGCTGGTAACATCATAAAGCCTTTTTTCTTTTCAAGGATTCTAGGTTGAAACCTCTGGAAATAGAAAATGGACCTTGAGGTAATTAATAATTAATTGGAAAGCTGATGTTGTAATTGTATGATATGATTTTTTACTGACGTTCTCTTAGGGTTATTTTGTGAAACCTTTAGAAAACCTTAAAGAACATTCCGTGAAGGTTCTCTGAAAGTTATTCTTGAAAAACCTTCAGGGAACGTTGCCGCAATTTTTTGAGTCACCAGCCGCCACTGATACCACTGGCTTCCATGGCTTTTATTTGGCCTATTATCTCCCCTGGCAGATGAAAAAACTGCATCTTTAACAAAACGACGATGAATCGACTTTAACCACTGAAACTGATATTTATGGGCAAAAGCAATATGTCACCTAACTCAACACTCTGGCATCCTAATACATATTTTGCCAGCATGCATGAATAACCGCGGATCAGCTCAGTCTCTGACATTACTGATCTTGCATGAATGAGTTGTTACCTTTAGTTTTTTTCTAATAATTCAAGCTGCCATAGCTGTGGCCTCACCAGTGGTCACCAGTTTCAGTGTCCCTGAGGCGTGGCGTGTCTCCTCCCCGCCGCTAGGTGTCCCCACGCCCTTCACCGCCCACCACGAGGCGACGCCACTTCCTGTCCCCCGGCCGTGAACGCACCGGACGGGCAGCCGTGGGCGCACACGTGAGAAGCGGAGAAACAGACAGCCGACGCGAGATGGACATCACGGAGGTCCCCGCGGGCCCGGAACACAAAGGTGGGAAAAAGAATAACAAGAAGCCGAGGAAGAAGAGCGCGAGTGCGGCGGGAAGTGGAGAGGGAGCGGAGGCGAAGGAGGAGAAGATGGAGAGGAGCGAGCCAGGGGGAGCTGCCTTCCCCCCCGGCTTCAGCGTGTCCGAGATCAAGAATAAACAGCGAAGACACCACATGTTCATGAAACTCAAGCAGGAGAAGAGACAGGTAAGGACAGGTGAATACACTAACTACAGCTGAGCCCTGACAGCATTTATCCTAAAGCTGTAAGCTAACTCTAGGTTTGAGATCCGCATATGCGTCAGTTTTAGGGCTGCGACTAATGATTATTTTCATTATTCACTGTTCGTCCAGTTCCTGACAAAAGAGTGATTAACTAATCAGTTTATCTGTCTTCATATTCCAGCAAAAGATGCAGCTGAAGAAAAAGAAGAAAAAAGAAAGGGAAGCTTTAGGGGACAAGGTGAGTTTTTTTATTTCTCTGTGTCTTGTCCCAAATGTTTTGATTATCAGTCAAAGATGACATTTTATTTAGTGGCCTCTTATTGGGCATTCATTCATTCATGTCTTTCATTCTGTTCCTTAATGTAGGCTCCACCAAAAGAGGTCCCGAAGACGATAGAAAACCAGAGGGTGTACGACGAGACAACGGTTGACCCAGAAGATGAAGAGGTTTGGACCAAGTCTGGCTCGTTCAAACAACCTCATGTTATATGTAGTAATGAATTTGCATTCATTTTTTTGTGTCCGGGTTTTTCCTTGTCCTCTACAGGTTGCATTTGACGAGGGAACTGATGAATTTTCCGCCTACTTCAACGGGCTGACAAACCCCAAAGTGCTCATCACAACATCAGACAGACCAAGAGGGGTGAGTTTGGAATAATACATGTTTTTCATTGAAGTCGCCAGAATCTGTTTCTTTAATATCAGCAAACATGCCCTTTAGGAAATTTCTTTTGACCTTTTTCAAGTTATAAAAAATATACAGTCTGAATTGGTTTATTCGGGGGTGGGACTGTTTTCTTCTATCAGCCGCACTTTGTGATTTATGATTTGATTTGATTTGGCTGTTTTTGTATAAAGGCTTTAACCTTTCTGGATTTAGGAATAATTAACAGTCTGCTTTACGCACAGATATAAGGTTTGCAACTTGGCATAACGCATTAAGTAATAAAATGAGGCTGGTTTAGGCACTGTATGAATTCCAGTCAAACACTGTCCGTCCAACACGCTGATCGTTTTCTGGTCCATGTCTTGTAGAGAACGGTGAGGTTTTGCGAGCAGCTGGCCACAGTAGTCCCAAACGCCCACGTGTACTACAGAAGAGGTTTGGCCCTGAAGAGGATCATTCCTCAGTGCGTCGCCAGGAACTTCACCTACCTCATGGTCATCAACGAGGATCGCAAAATGCCCAGTATCCTCAAAGACAGCTGCGTCAGGAGAGGGAGGGTGATACATAAGGCTCTGCACTGCTTGTTATCCAGTATTTATTACAGTGCCGTAATGTGGATAATGAATGAGCGTTGCGTTGAATTAAATCCATGCAATTTTGATACTTTTCACTGAGCTTTGAATCTCACCATCTTCAGAGACCACTTTTATTAAATGAGAGCTCAGTGATGAATATGAAAGTTAGAATATGTTTATTTATAATATAACTCTACACTGGCAAACTTTAACCAGCTGAGCTGTGGGTTTTTCTTTACTTTTTAATGTCGGCTCCCTTAACCGTCACTTTAAGATGGTATGGTTCTCTGTCATCTACCCGACGGGCCGACGGCGCACTTCAAGGTCAGCAGTGTTCGACTACGCAAGGAGATGAAGGCAAGTTGATAAATCCAAACTGTTTTCCCTTGTGCCTGTTTTGATTAAATGTGAAATAGCCAATGCCATGACAATAATGGGTTTGTACAGCATCTTTCTATGGGGGGGGAGAAGCTGGCTGAATCTGCCATCCTTGTCAAAAGTGAAAAACATGCCTTTGTGGAACTCTTAAGCTGTCATCTTACTTACATTTAAAAAAAAAAAAAAAAGAAAGAAAGAAAGACTAGACATTGAGTCTGATGGAGCGGTTAGTTTACACAATGGAACTGTTTTCTGACAAACAACAGTGTGATAAATGTAGTGTTTTCTCCCTGCAGAGACGAGGCAAAGACCCAACTGAACACTCTCCAGAGGTGATCCTGAACAACTTCAGCACACGTCTGGGCCACAGCATCGGTCGGCTGTTCGCGGCTCTCTTTCCACAAGACCCTCAGTTTGTGGGTCGACAGGTCGCCACCTTCCACAACCAGAGAGACTTCATCTTTTTCAGATTCCACAGGTGAGTATTTTAACCGTGAATTCTGACTTGAGCTGGACATGATGCCTTCTAATATAGCCCGCCCTTTTTTTCAGAAGCTGTTTGAGAAAGTTTGTCTTCAATTTAGAGAACAAATAAATAATTATTTGGATGTCTTAAGGTACATCTTCAAGAATGAGAAGAAAGTTGGCATTCAAGAGCTGGGACCTCGCTTCACTCTCAAACTCCGCTCCCTGCAGAAAGGAACCTTTGACTCAAAGTTTGGGGAGTATGAGTGGGTCCTGAAGGTGAGTCTCTCAGCACTTAACTTTTCTTTAAGATGCCAGAAGAGCTGGGATGGTGGAACCAATGGAGTTAATGTCAGCACATTATTAATGTTTTGTGTCATGCCACTTGCAAAATTAAATTTGCATACATGTGGTAGAGGCTTGTCAGTCATTCACAAATGATTTTTTGTTTCCAGCGCCACGAGATGGATGCCTGCAGACGGAAGTTCCAGCTTTGAATGCAAAACAACAGCCAGCTCTTGCGGTCAGAGAACGACGACCGTGTGTTATCCGAGATATTACTGCTGTTTGTGGCTTTGCACAAATGGACTTCATAGCGGATATCCAGATTCTTTGTGGACGACCAGCATCAACAGTTAACATTTGTCCTTCCAACATAATGACTGGATTTTATGAGATATGAAAACGACTTCTATTAAGCTGCTTCTGCAACGCTTCCCGGAGTCCACGTGAGGAACAGGAGCCTGTAGCTCATGGCAAAGACTTTTCTGTATTAGTTGGGAGACACCAGAGAGGAGACACGCAGGCACTCCACGTGGATCCCAATAACCTGAAAATTCTGACCATCAAGTGTATGTGAAGTTGTATTGGCTCAAATTTATATGCACATACTGTATAAATGTGGCCTGAAAAATGAATCAAAAAGTCACTGTGAGCCTACTCTGCTCACAGTCTGTCGTGCACAGTTAGAAACCTGTACATCCTGGTCTGTGCAGATGATCTAAGGAGATAACAGGAGCCAATGTCTGGAAATGGGTAAATTATAGACGGATATATTAGTAGTCTAAATGGTGTGTACAGTGCAGCTGCTTGTGTGTGTGTGAGTGACAGGACTTTCAAAATAATGTTTGATGAAACATTGAAAACTTTTCACAGCCTTCTAAATGTTTATACACTCATTTTAATAAAACGTGTAGCTGCAAGTTTAAAATATGGAAATACCATTCATTTATTCTCAAAATCAGGCATGAAAAATGTACAATTCAAAAGGCACGTACGTTTGTTGATATGGGTTAGTCACTTCTAAGCAAGTAAGTTAAGACATTAATTGTGCCGCGTAAGCACCTGGAAATGTTTCCATATGAGATTTTACAAATGCAAACGTAAAAAAAAACAACTGTTAAGTTAGTAGCTTTTCCCCAAATTTCCGAACACTCCTGAAGTGATTCCAGTCCACAGCGCAGGTCCTGCAGCCCAGTCCCACAAGGCACCACAATGTCCAAAACCTGCAGAAATGTTGCACGCGTTAGTGAGCGCTAAATAGCATTTTACTCAAATGTTACTGCATTGCTGAACGAGTCATCGCCCAAGTTTCAACAAGTATAATTTAGAATGTATGGCCGCTTAGAAGTAAAACCAGCTGTGAGAAAGATTGTTTTCCAGGTACTGCAGACAACATGGCTTTAAACTATGACCTGATATAAACATGAGCAGGGGTGCTGGTATACACATTTTTACTTTATTCCAATATCCAGTATGGATTAACAGGTTGTATTGGTACAAAAGCAGGTTAAGCTTTTCAGTATGCTTTTTATTTTATCCATAAAGTCAGTGATACTTGTAATCGGTTGCTATTTTAAGAGTTTACTGACTTGCCTAGAAAAACACATTTCAAATTCCAAAATGGCCAAATATTGATAGTAAACAAATAAAATGCTGCTATTTGGTTATCCTCCAAGCTCTTAAACCGCCAAAAATCAGGAGATTTTTAAAACAGTTAATGTTACTGAAGCTAAGCTTTGTTGAAACCATAAAACATTTATATTCTAGTCAAGATCCAAAAGTTTCCACATGTCATGTCAGGCAGAATTACAGGGGATTGGTATAAAATGATGTAAAAGATCACACAGAATATACAAGAGCTTCAGTGCGGACAGGGACGGGAGACGATCATAATTGGGAATCTTTACAATGTACCGTCGTAGCGAGCCTCCACGCTGAAGCGACTGATCTTAATTCAGAATCGATGGACGCGATCGATCGAAGACCGCGGGCACGGGAAAGCAAACCGGCGCCGGGTGTACTCACGGGAGGCGGAGGGTCGCTATAGGAAGGAGCACACCTTCTGCGGTCTGAACGGGTTGTTGCTGGACGACATGCCGGTGAGCAGCGGGTCCTGCGGGGCGTTCTGAAGGCAAAACTGCTGCAGGTCCGCGGCGGCCTGGGACACCTGTAGGGGGGAAAAAAAAAAACACCACGGAAAGTTAGCAGCTCGTCTCGTAAATAAAACATTGACACGACGAGAGAAAGCGGCGTAAAAAAAAAAATTAAAAATAAAAAAACCCAAAATGAAACAACAGCACGCCCTGGACGTTAACGTAGTGATCGTAACCGTTACCTTGACTCTGTTGATGCCAGCTTCGAGGCGTAACTGTTGGACGACTTTCTTCATCGCCACGATGTTGGATGATCCCGACATGGTTTGGGTTTTTGAGGGGCCGTAGTCTTAAAGACGACGAATGTAACACTTTTTTTTATAAAGAACTCGTTATCGGGGTTTTTTTTTTTTTTTCTTTTCCCAGCTGGCTAACTAACTACTTCTTCCTCGTCGCAGAGTTTCCGGTTTTCTTTAAAGGAGTGTCAGCCGTCGCTGCCTTCAAGGGGAGTGGTTAAATACAACTCTGGAATATATTTTCGATCGTTTCAAGTATTTTAAAGTTATTTTAGACGGAAAATTGCGCCAAATGACAAAACGTACATAAAGTATGTCCCATTTCAGTCGGAAATGAACTGAATTATATACTTTAAATTTAGAGCAATGAAAGGGAAATGCGTAGTTTCTCCGTTAATTATGCTCTGGTCGTATTGACAAAAGTTGTCTTGTGCTTCAGCTTTTGTCGTCGATTGTAAACGTGGTTTTTGTTGTCTGGTTGCTCTAAACCTGGCATCAAAAATGTGAATTTTTCGTGAAACTTAGTAATTACGAAAATGCCCAGTGTCCCTAAAAGCAGCATCAGCTCCATATAAAAAGCCTGGCCGCTGCAGGGACCAGCAGTAAATTACTGTTTGATTGACACGAAAACAATGTGACTTCAACACCTTCATGCTGACTTCACAATATCACTGAAAATTATGATAAAAAAAAAAACAACTCAATTGATTTCATGTAGCACACTTTTTTATTGCTAATACTAATTTTACATATATATTTTAACTAAAATAATGGCATTTAAAAAAAATATCTTATCATGTAAAGTGACTCCAAGTCAATACCAGAAAGTATTACTACACAGGCCACATAGAACACACCTCATTATATTGTCCTATTTGTCCAGTTTAGTGGTACATTTTGGTATTGATTTACAGTCACTGCCTGGCATTACATGGAAGCTGTTGAAAACAAAATCGGTAGCTTTCCACACAAACATTTATAAAAATAGAAAAAGCACAAAAATCCAATATAATGAGGCGTGTCCTATGTGGCCTGAGTAGTAATAATTTCTGTTACTGATTTGGAGTCACTGGGTCATATTAGATGGAAGCTGTTGAAACAATGCCGTACTTTTCTTTATCAAAATATTTATGTAATATATATATATGAAAAAAATAGCAATCAAAATAAGCGTGCTATATGACATCAATTTAGTATGATTCTTTAATCATAATTTACTTTAATATTGTAAAAAATAAAAATAAAAAATAAAAAACAGACAATGAAATCATAATTTTTTGAGCGTCCCTAATTCAGCCGCCAGTGGATGTCGGTGGAATATCTAATTCAAGACTGACTTCACTTCATCAGCACCAGAGCAACGCTGCAGGCACTCCCGTAAAAAAGAAACTCCACTGGACGACTTGACTGTGTGACCAGATTGTTACTTGACAGTCCACGCCCTCACTGCGGAAAAAAACCCCCCCCCGAGGGTTCCTGCGAGATCTGTCCTGTGTTAGTGTTTCTCTGCTCGTCCTCCATCATGGAGCTGTCCTGTGAGTCACTGAGATATCCTGACGACAGGAGACCGGCCAGCTGCAAGGTATGTTGAGGGAATGAATGCCTCATTGCAAAAAAAAAAAAGGTCTTTGTGCACAGGAATTTGAACATTTTAGAATAAATGTTTCAATGCAAATATAGGCAATTACTGTAACTCGCTCGTGATGAAAGGGTCTCTGTTTTGTTTTTGTGTTCAGTTTGTGGAGCTCCATGTGCTGTATGTGCCAGATGACCAGTGGGATGTGAAGCTCAATAAAGTCCCTGCTGAAGCCATAGAGAGCTTTATATCTGCCGGCTTCATCAGGTGAAAACTGCTGGAAATGTTTAATTTGACCCCAAGATCAGAAGAGGAAAAGAATTTGTATTAAAATGCAGTGTAGTTCCACACATGCAAAAAGCTATATCTAGGATACCCTGTGAAGATATGCTGAAAAGACATGCAGATCTCAGCATTGTTGCCTTGATTTAGGAGTTTTGTTATCAGGGAGGCTAGTTGGTGAAAAGTATTCAAATTCCTCTTTCATAAGTAGAAATGGCATACTGCCTTCAAAATATGTTTTAAGCATTAATGCAAAATTAATTGTTAGTAAAAGGAGTAACAACATAAATGCATCATATGAACTTGTTCTACGTTTAACACAGTTTTAATCTGCAGTAACAACAGCAGTGACGCAAAAAGTACAATATTTTTCTCTGAAATTCTGTGGAGTGAACCTATAGTCTCACAAAAAGTGTCTAAATGTGCTTTGTTGCTTTCCACCTGTCAAACTTGCTTTTAAAGCCCCTCGGGGTCTCTCTATCAAAACAATAACAATAGAGGAGTTTGGTGACGTTGTGAAGTAGGGTGGGATCATGGCAGTTGTCTTCACCACCATTGCTGTTTTTGCAGTCAGCTTCTCCCAGTAGGATTCCTTCAGTGTTCATCGTTAAGGAGGTTTTTACCAGGAGCCGAATTATCTGCAGAGGCCCGATAACATTAAAACCCATTAATACGGTTAAATTATCTAGTTTACAACGACCAAAATCTAAAAAGTGTATTGTAAAAATGAGTCTTACAGGCTTTTCAGTAAATATTAAAATATTCCCTCTGATTTTTATTCACAGCATTAAACAAATATCCACGTTTTATCTGGGTTTCACATTTCACAGTAGTGTGAAAACACATCTGTTACAACCTTATATGACCGTATGTTGTGTTGCAGTTCAGATATCTAAAATCTTGTTTTCATCACTGCGATGTCAGGGTTTATCCTGATATCACCCTGAAAACTCTGAGGAGCGAGCTGGGAGCTCTTCTTGGTGCTGAGAGGAGCATCGACAGATTCTCCTTCCTGAAATGCGTTGGCCGCAGTTTGGCACTGGTGAGTGCGGCTGGCTGTTCAGTGTTTTCTATAGCAGGGTGTGTTTCACTCTGCAGTCAGTAGAGAGAAACAATGTAGACAGTTTGATTAACAAGTTTACTATCCAAGCTGCTATAGTAAAGGGTGTAAAGCATGTGTGTGTGACAGAGGGAGTGCACAGTTTTTACTGCTGTGCCTTTAAGAGCAACTCATTTCTTTCCTATCACAGGTCAAGAGCAAACAGGAGAGGGATCTGAAAGTGAAAACATTTGCTCCACCGTATGTATGTAGAATCCATGATCCATATTTGCGTTCAACTCTTTTCTTCCCCTACTGTTGGTGACTTTTTCTTTGGCATAGTTTAGTTTGGCCTAAACCTAACCCTGAATTGGCAAAACATTAGGGTGAAAATATTACATTTTCTTACATTTTTTGTGAGATTTTGCCTTTTTGGTATTGTAAAGAAAAGTATTTCAGGTTTTCAAAATAACCAAAATGTCTAAAACCCCCAATACAGTCTTGTGCTCCCAGTCACAGCAGTTGGATTACAAATGTGTGTTGTTGCCATGTATATCCTTTAAAAAATCCTCTCTACTTTTGTGACTATTAACTTTCAATTTAGTTTGTTACGCCATCTACACTGCTAATTTCCCCTTTTGAGTTCCTGTATGAACTGTTTGGTCTGGTCTAATTAGTTTCTTAACCCTATAGCTCTGCATTATCTGGTGATCTTCATATGTGACTTATACTAATTATGTAGCAGTTAAGCTCCACTAATAATACAATAATATTATATTATAATATCTTGTCGTCGCCTGTTGGCAGGCCCCGCAGCCGGAGCTTTACCTGCTGCCCACTGTGGAGAACGACAGCAGTGTTTGCTCCCAGTCTCTCACCCCAGACACCAGCAGCAGCTCCCCAGACCACCAGACCTATTACCATCCTCCCAAGACGTGCAGCCTGCCAACAGGAACAAAGGAGCCTGTTAAATTCCCCCACATCCCCCAGTGTTCCCATCAGCCACCTCCCACCCCCAGCCTGGAAGAGGAGGAGGAAGATGAGGAGCAGAGCTATGGCTCTTCAGAAGAAGAAGGAGAAAATGACGAAGAGGGTCTCTCC
Source organism: Lateolabrax maculatus (assembly GCA_031216445.1). Classification (NCBI taxonomy): domain Eukaryota; kingdom Metazoa; phylum Chordata; class Actinopteri; order Acropomatiformes; family Lateolabracidae; genus Lateolabrax; species Lateolabrax maculatus. Next base: position 13,093,891 of record CM062196.1, read on the forward strand.
TCCAACAAGATAGAGTGGCCAGAGCAGGAATGTTGCCCGAGGCGGCCTCCGAATCCAAGGGCACCACAGCCTGTTTCACAGATTAAAGGTCAAATTAAAGATACAATATACGGTATAACTTTTACTCTGCAACAAATAATGCATTATCTGCTGTAGTTGTACAAATTTGCAACCTGTCATCTTAATGGCCTATCTACCTTGAAATTGCATCTTGCCCAATTCTGATCTGGTGCAGTTATCCTATGTGATAAAACTGCTGATATTCACCATGTTTTAGAGCATATCTTGACACTCACCTCTCCCATTTTTGCCTCCTAAATAATCCTTTCAGTAAACGTGAAAAGGAATTTTACCTTATATCCTTGCCTTTACCTGAAAGAGACATAAGAACATAGACAGAAGTTTTTATTTGTTTTAATGTGAAAAAAGAAGCATATTGGAACTTTGTTCTCTTTGCATTGTTGGAGAAGGTTTGTACATTTGCCACCCAGCATCTTAGCACTAACATTTTTAGCCCTTTTTGAACCTAATCTTCTGGATCTCACATTCTTGTACTAAGCTCTTCAGTTGCTATATATCAACAGCTTTACCGCGGTGTGAAGCCGATTCACCTCAGGTGAAGGAGTTTCCAGAGAAAGAAGAAACCTACAGAAAGAAAAAACAGCACCACAGACAGAACAGAGCAGCCAGAGATTCAGGAGTAGCCCCGTCGCTGGAGGACAGAGATTCAGGCTTCTCCCTCACAGACAGGTATTGTGCAGCTGGCACACCAACCTGAAGCATTACTGTAACCTGCAGTGAATACTAGTACTACTACTGCTGGTTGTTCTAACAGTGTGTCTGTCCGCAGGTTCGGGAAATCAAAAGACGCACATGCACTGAAGTCCATCCGGAATAAACCAACAAGTGGAGTAATGTATAGCATTACATTTTTGACAAGACCTTAAAACATGTCTAAGCATGCCTCCTTCAATCTTTCTTGAGAAAGGTACCCATTGAAGGATTTTGTCAGGAAGTGTCCTCTCCTGTCTTGCAAGTTGTTTGGTGTAGTAATTATTCCAAATTTTGCTGCCGGCAGGTGGGTCTAGTGGAGTGTGTGAGGTCTCTGTAGTGAACAAAGAACTGGAATACAGACTGTCCATGAAAATACATTCAGATGAAGACTCGCGTTGTCGTATTTATTGCTTGTTTTAAGGTGACAGAAAGTCCAGCGGTGTTGTCTGGGCCTGTTCGGTGCACCTCTCCACCTCCAGGTCTAGACTTGGCCATGGTCACACAAAAAACAGCTGCCTCTCCAATCTGTCAGACAAACAGTAAGTGGTCACTTTGGCCGCATACCAACGATTAATGATTATTCTTTTTTTTTTAACACAACTGACTTGGTTTGGTTGTTGTAGGAGAGGAACTGATCGAGGACATCAAGCTGGTGAGGGAGGAGAGAAAGCAGCTAGAGTGGACGAGGCAAGAGTTGCTAAGAAAGGGGAAAGATTTGTTGGCTCAAAACCGGCACCGCAGGAACCAAGGTGAGCAAAAAATATATTAGTTTAATAAAAAGCTAACAATTTATAAGGAGTCATTACAAGTTCTTAAGTTTGCCAGCAAGCTGTGAACCCATGAACAGTCGTCTTAATTTTACCTTATGTGATTCAACAAACCTGTAACATAATGGTGTTGCAATGTGGAAATTAATTTAAATTTAAAGATAAATATTCTAGTACAAAGGCTTTGCTTGAGAGCTAATACCAGGTTGTAGAAGACCAAATCCCCTGTTGTTTTAATTGCAGTTGCCAATTAGATAGAAAAAAAAACTATTTAATAGAAATTTGTCAAATTTTTTTTGCTGCCGCTCTTTTTTTCCCCTTCAACGAAAAGCACGGGACAGTTGGAAGAAGAAATATTTTGAAACCAAGAAGGCCACAGCACCACTGGAGGAAAATCTGAGAAACTTACGTCAAGAGTTGGAGATATTTTACAACAAACTCTTGCATCAGCTCCAGGCCAGAGATAACAGAGGGAAGCCAAGACGACAGGGCAGAACTTCCATCAAGGTAAGATTTATTGTTATATTGTTGTATTGTGTATTGTCTGTTTTGCCTAACATTAAAAGGTAGGCAAAGTATGTATTTGGATGAATAATTTCTTCCTTAACCATATTCTTTAACAGGCCAAGATTGTATAGTTTCCAAAGATATTGGATACATTGAGTGATATTTTGAATTGCAAATTATCGCAGCATGAATTTTGACTTGTAGCAGGAAAAACACGTGTAATAAATATCATGGCTGGATTCCATTTAAATGTCCCCTGGACCAGCCAGTGAGCCAGAAAGCATAACAGTAAACCCCTGGAAATGGAACACCTGTGCTTTTCCTACTATGCAACTGAATGAAAGACCATGACTTTCAGAATGAGCTCATCATTCAGATCATGACAGAGAGCCATGAGATTGACAACCTGAAGAGGAAGGTAGAAGATGCCAAGATGAAGCTGGCAACAGAGATAAAGGTGACACATTTTCTATTAATCTCTCCAAATCTGTCATATAAAACTATGAATAGTAACTAGTAACAAATTAAGTTAGCTAGTTAGTCAAGAGACATATTTGAACAATCCTTTTCGATATCCTATAAATATGGGTATGTGTGTTAACCTTTACTGGAAAGCGCTATTATTCTTCATACATATTGTATATACATAAGTGTGAGGATTACAGAGCAAATCAGCATATTTGAACAGAAAATGTATTATTAGTTTAATCAAGCCCCACATCCACTGTGCACTTGCCACCTATATTTCAACATTTTTTAGAATTTACAATCTCATCTAGTAGGCGGATATTAACACTGTTTACACACATTTTATTTCAATAAACCCTTTTCCACTGTGACAAAGGCCTGATGGCCTTAAAATGCTCAGGTGTTCATCTTTACTTTTTTACTTTAAATTAGCTCCTTTGTTCAGGCTTGGTGGCCTAATAGCTGGTGTACCATCTGGTGTTTTATATTAAAAAAATCTTTTTTTTTTATTAATGAATGTATAGTTGAGGAAACAGGCTGCCACAGAGCTGAGGGCCTTGAAGGCTGAACTGGCCCAGAAGAAGAGCCAGTCCTTTCATCCTGGTCCCACGGCCTCTCAGGCCTTTGGACATACCACACAGGACAGACCACACGTTCAAAGCACCTCCGTCTAATTCAGTATATACAGAACTGTGAACAAGACTGTTGTCTGACTCTGCTGGGACTGATGGATCCTGTATGTGTCGTTTGTTTCAGGAGAGTCATTGAAAAATTATTCAAATGTTGATTTTATATGATTGATTGAACACAGTTGTATTTTCTACATGGTTTAGTATTTTGTATCCAAGTTTTGTATTTGTTTCGCATTTTATATTACTTCATGTGCTCTTTGATGTTGTCTGATTTGTTTGCAATTTAATACTGTTGACTTATCAAATTCCTCAGGTGCTAGTTGCTAAAGGAAGAGAGATAAAAGTAAAATGTGTAAGTAGTTATGTAACTTTAATGATTTATAATTTATCACAAAATGTTTACAAAAAATATAAAGTGCAGAGATTTCAGTAAGCTCAATGTTTGTCAATCAGAAATAGAGTGATTGACCAACCAAAGATTGGGTGTCTTTTTTTTCCAGAGAATCACAGTTATCTCAGTTAGCACAGAGGAATGTCTGAGACGTAACTACATTCAAAGAAAACAGCAATAAAAGCCACAATAAACTCTGAAGTGCAAGTAAGCATCCCTGAACTCAGAGGGAAGCCACACCCCATTAATGTTTCAAAGGGATATATTGACTTAGCAACAAACAGGAGCAGGCTGGGGGGTGGCGGAGGTCGGTGATGTACATTTCTGCAGCAGAGTGAAGTGTATCCCGGCTAGCATCCTAACAGTGCATTCCACATCGTGGCGGTCTGCTGCCTGGCGACCGGTTCATCGCTGTAGTCCAAGATGTTGCCATTCCACATGCCAATGCCCCTTAAACCTTTAGATTTCACAGAGTCGGCCTTGGGACAAATACTCTGTGGGTCATCATACCAGACCTGATGAATCTGTCCTTTCTGGTCCTGAGGAAAATAAAATGCAGATGATGGACAAAATGAGAACTGATGATGGCAGCATGTTGTGGTGTGAGAAGACTTAGACACAAACAGAAGGCATTCAGCAGGAATGTTTTATCGCCGTTTCGAAGGGGCGATTTGTTTTGTTTGGGAAGTAACGGTGTGGTAGCTCGGGTGGACGCCGGCACTCTAGATAAACAGCCCCTCGCTTGAAATGCCTGCCTCATTTGTCAAGTGGTAATTTATTACGAGTAGAAGAGGTGAAATCAGTCAAGCTTGATCTTGCCAGAAAGACAAATAATTCATGAAATAGGCGCCCACTTTGCCAACCAATAAAACATCTAACCCCTAAACAAATTAAAGCAGAAGTAAGACTTAAATGATAAAATAAAAACAATGTACCTTGTAATTGAAGTAAGGAGCCTGCTGCTCGTTGTCCCAGAGCCTGCCGGACATTGAGGTGTTGACCTGCTTCATGATCCACTTGTATGTTTTCTGTTTTCCAGCTGCATCGCTGCAGGGGGCTCCACGAAAAGGAACTTTGGCTATAAAACATATTCCCTCCTGGTATGGGAAAAGACATTAAGGGATATCTGTGTTTAAATTTAAGACTGAACAGCTTAGTATAAACAGTACTGCAACAACAAAATAGGTGCAAATAAATAAGAGCAGTTGCATGCTTTGCCTTCAATAAACTTTTCTGGGACGGGAAAGATCATGAATGACAGGAGTGACCAGAGTTTAATACTGGATATAGTGTTATCATTTCATTGAATATTGTGTAATATTATAATGTACATTACTTTAACAGTAGTAAATAGTGCATTTGTTAGGGGCTATGAGCTGTAGATTAATACCAAATAAGTTCTCCTGTGAGTATTTACAACTGCAGTATGGTTTATGTAGGATTGACTCAAAATAAACTACAGTGCCCACATTCATGGTAATAAAGGAACATGTCAACTAGTGCAACGGTGTGGCTCTTTGGTACAGAGGTACAGAGAAGCAGTACTCGTTAGTAGGATCAGTTCTTAGTTAGTTTGGTCTTTTCATGGGATTTGTTGACAATAAGAAGGCTAAGAGTTAACAACCATAATGTGAGGCTGCAAAGTGGTGCTTTGAACTTCAGCATGCCACCAACCACTAACCAATGATGATGTTAACATGAATCTGATGGGTTTGTCATTAGTTTTGCAGGTATTTGGTCATAAACCAAAGTATTGGACAAATTGAATTTCTGACCAGAAGATGGTGCTAGATGAAAAGGTAAAGGATCACCATACTTATTAAACATCATCATGAGGTGGACTGTACCAAGTTTCACAGCAATCCATCCAATATTTGTTAGGACATTTCAATAATGTCAAACTCAAGTAGTCAGTAGAGGAAAAGTCTGGATCAGAGAGTAATTTAGATACAAAGGCTGGCTATCTATACTAGACTTATATCATTAAAAAAAAAAAAAAAACCATTCAACAACATTTTAACTGTATAGCTTTTAAATTAATATCTTACCTGGGAAAGGTTGACGCATGGGTAATCATAGCCATACCACGGTAGTCCCATCACTAGCTTCTTTGGATCGATCTTCATATTCAAATACTGGTCATAACCTAAAAAGAAATATAACAGGTATTTCAAATGGTGGTGGTGAGCACTTTTGCATTAAAAAGCTGATTTATTATTATTCATTACTCAACAATTGGACAACAAACCATTCAGTGTTTGAGAAAGTGGGGCATTTGCCATTGCAATACAGTCCCCCATGATCTGGCTCTGTTCATCATAGGACATCACAAACAGCAAGTCGCAGGATTCAGCGATGGTAACGTAATCATAGCAGCGCTTGTCGATACATTTTGGCGACCAGGCAACGTCAAACGAGACCTAGAGATCAGGATAAGATAAATATCAGTGGGACTGAGCTTAGAAATATAACATTCAGACCAGGCAGGCGAGGTGATGGAGGGGTCTGAGGCTTTCCCAGAATGTATTAGGGAAAAGAGATGGGCATTGTCTTCACCTGAGAACCTGGGATCTCCCTGTGGAAAGCCTCAGTGGTCTCTTTGACCAGGTCTGTCAAAGCATGGTACTCTGACGATCCCTCCTCCACTGCTTGTTCGATGTCAATGTTGATCCCATCCATAAACTGACTCTTGGCCAAGTTCACCTTCTCTGTTATCCATGTCGTCCTGTTTTCTTGGTCCACAATGTAGGCGAGGGGAACGTCACCTTTTCCCGCCAACATGAGAAAGAGAGATGGACATAATTATGAGGACAATGGGTCGATGACCTGTTGACAGCAAGAATATGTCAAGAATTGACATGTTGATCTTTGTAAAACCGCTGGTCATAGAAAGGACAATGGACTGACTCAACAACATCAATTCATACTGCAGTGAAGAGCCTCTACCTTTAAGTACAACCCGTGCTCCTTTGGAGTGAGCGTAACACATGAGTTCGGCATCATATTTTCCAAACGTTGCCACTGTCGTCACCATGCTCCAGTTGTAGGACTTCCATGTCTTCCCGCCCACGTCAAACACAAACACCTGAAAGAAACACAAAGACCACAAAGACACATGACAGTAAGATTAACTCCTCAAATGTTTGTTTATTTATTGATAAATCCCCAAAAGGAAAACATGGAAGAGACTGTGTTTTTTCGGTCAGTCTTAGTACTGCAACTAACATTATTTTTATTATCAATTCAAGTATTGATTATTTTTCTAATAAGCCAATTACTCATTTAGTCTAGGCTGTAAAATGTCAAAGATGTAAAATGTCCATCACAAGTTACCAGAGCCCCAAAGTGGATTCTTAAAACTATAATCTGACTAAGACAAAGTATTAAAGTGAAATGCAAGCAATGTTTGGTACTTGACAGTTGGCTAAAATGATTAGTTGATTATTGAAGGCTTGATACTCTGGAGACTCGATTAATGGATGGGAATCCTTTTAATTGACGACATGTATGAAATCTGTCAGCTGCTAGGGCAAAGAAACAGGCTGCTTTTACACCTAATCACAGCCTTTTTCCTAAGTAAGGTCACTACTGCTGATTTCTAGTAAATGAGTTACTGATACGTTGTGCCATTATTCTTTGGTTACTACAAGCACACACTCAGCTGACCCAGCATCTGGAAAACAGGGCTCCCATGGTCAGAAACTGCCCATGATCCAAACACTGTAACTACATTTCTGGAAGTAGTAGCATAGAGGAGGAGTCTGGGCAAAGGCACATGTTGCACGCTTGGCACAGCTTAAACCTGTAAAGAGTCACTGATGTTTCATTTTGCATATGTGCAAAATAATGAGGTGAAGTTTGAAAAACAACAGCACCAAATACTTCCCGAACCGAAGATGAGTCATATTAGATATAATGCAGTTCCTATTAATGTGTGTCAAGTCAAATTGTCTCCTTTATATTTATCAACTATAAATTGATGCTTGAACAGCTACAGGAGGGGTGTTTTTCGACTGGCACTTACATATGGGAGTTTGGAAGCAACATGAGACGCCCAGCGGAAGTCCAGGAGGCCAGATGTGGTCACAAAGAGGAACCCTCTCAGATATCACGCCACCAGAAATGTGGCCACTAGTGTTCAGTGTAGTGCTAATGCACCACCTTTTTTCCTTTGTCCTGAAATGGCTATGGATATTTATATTTATGGACATATTTATCTGCCCAGTTCCTAGAGTCCACATTGTTGATTTATCAATTCATTTATGCATGTATAAATTCAAGGTTTGGTAGGTGAAGAAGCCAGTTCAATGCTCACTATCCAAAGCAGAACATGTGACAGTCCATCATAAGACCCAGTTTTATTAGTCACGGACATTATGGAAGAGGTCTGTGATATGAAACCTTTCACCCCATTCCCTTCAATTCAACAGCATTTTCTCTTGTTTCAGTCTCCTGTAACTATTAGAGGAGATATTACAGTATGTTAAATCATGATTAAAGTGTTGGAGATGTTTCTGTATGCGTTTGTTTTCAACAAACCGACTACCTCGAAGTCTCTCTCCTCCCGGATCTGCTGGCAGAGCTCCGGCCGCTCACACGGACACACGGTGGCCCTGCAGGCCACGACTATCGACGACAGAAGCAGAAGAAACCGGGACATTTTGAGGAACAGGAGGGAGTTTCAGCCGCATGAAGTCGGCCCAGTCGGACTCTGAACTGTCAACAAACCACGTTGCCGTCATCACTTGTGTACGGAGGCCGGCGTGGTACAAACTTCCCCCGGGTCGCCTACACTGCGAGGTTGCAAGTAACCAGAAACCTGCATTAAAAAGTTTTCATTAAATAAAAGTTGCTTTTTCATTCCCATTGAATATTTATATAAACGTATGAAGGGAGTCAGACTGGCAGGGGGGGTCGAACTATATCTGGAGTAAATACTGACAGGTTTCATATAGGGCCCACAATATATTATATTATATTTACATCAAAACTGAGCTCCAAATGATAAAATCTTTTAAAAGTGTGCAACAAATATCATAGCCTAGCATTTTAAAGGAGTTGTGTTACCTTGTCAAGACACATTAAGATGGTCCAATATGCTTTGGATTTTGTCAGTGTCTCAGATAAATAGATAGATAAATAGATAGGAGTTACCACACTACCCATACACAGTCATATAGAGTGTAGATGCCTTGATCAAGGGTGCATGAACAGGAAGAAGTGAAGAGAGTTTCATTCTCTTTTAGAGCCCAGCTGTGTGGACCGACAGACCTTCAGTTTTTAAGATCTCTAATTACACATGCATGGCACTTTGCTTTCTACAAAACAATGCACCTGCCTGTTGAATAGCGTTCTACTTTCCACTTATTTAAGAAAAGTTTCAGCATACTGTTTTAGTTCACCAATCCAGAGCATGTGGCAGTCTTCATGGCTCAATGCTGTCAACAAATGTGGCCAATATGCTTTAAGGCACAAATACTGTACTGAAGTGAAGGGGAAAAGCCCAAAAATTTCTCCAGAAATATTACTGAATACATTTTGTCAAGTTATTGTTTAGTTGTAAAGACTCAGTAAAAACAGGTTTGAACCAAGAAGTACAACTCTGAGAGCTGGCTGGTAAGATAATCAGTTTAAGTTTACTCAAGATCAAAAAGAGTGTATAATAAACCTATTTGGATTATCATACACCCTTAATAGCATTATACACATGCTTGGATTTTACTGTAGCATGTAATACTGTTAAACCTTACTGTATACAATATGTATAAAGGTAAACTGTTAAAGTATTGTTGCAGAGACAAAATGGTTTTAGAAAGCAGCAACATGCAGTTGATCCCTCTTACCATTGCAGAGTGTCAGCAATTGCATTTAACTATTCCTTATTTCATTACATTAGGCAGTATCATTTGAAAATATCTTTTAAGCTTTTCCTTGCACAACATAAATCCTTGCATGACACAGTAATAAAAAAAGGCATCATCATAATATATGTTTTTTATTTGATTTTGATACAATTTGATGATTTTGAAACATTGTGACAATGAAAGTTAAGTTAACCCATGTTGGATTGTTGGCTTTGGAGAGTCAACAGTTCCTATCAAGATAACAAAGCTGTGACAAACTTGCAGGTCATGACACACTGACATTTTACTGAAAGGTTGGAACATTCACATGTTTATGCAATTGAAACCATAATATTTAATTTCACTATGAAGTTTATTTTTAATCATAATAAGTTATGTGAGTTTAAGTCATTGGATGCCAGAACAATGTAATTCACTGAATAATAATATATGTAAATACAAATGTAGATATTGCTGAATGGTGAAATGTATGTATGTTATATATTTATGATAAATATTATAAATGAGAAATATTGAAACATAGTATAATATAGCTTTGGACTTTATGTGGTAGGAGAGAAAACATCTTTGGATTTGGGACATAGGACTGAAGCCAAGAGTCAATGACAATTTTTACTAACTTGGGTCGTCTAATCTACATAGTCAAGGCATGGTAACATCGAATGAAAGCTGAAATTTAGTTAATGATACATTTTGATTGGCCCACAGTCAGCAAAACTGGCTTCAAAAGGAAGCCCCTGGTTGCAGTCGTTCACATCCACCAGCCATGAAGGTGCTTGTGCTAGCTCTTACTGTGGCCCTTACAGGTCAGTATGTCTTTATGCATTTAAAACTAACTCAACTTAGATTTAACTTAAAATTAAATTAATTTTCTAAAAGTGTTGCTTTTTGTAGAATGAGATAATATTTTTGCCATGTAGATGATTTCATGGTAGCAATTCCACACTGATAGTGTGTTTTACTAGGACAAAAATAAGAAAATAAATACAATTATAAATCAAAAGAATTGTGATTTAAGAGAACTAATACTGCACTTTCTGACAGTGTTATGTTGTTTATATAGTTCTTCAGTTTTACCAACTGTCATACCAGATAAATATGTTATGGCATAAACAACATAATATTTCTAACCTGGAAACAAGACGAAATCTGCGAGCTCCTGTTTCATTTGCTCTGGCATCTACTACTAGATAATACGCATTTGCGAATTAGTCTTGCAATGCCATTTCCATTCTCTTTTACAAATTAACTGCTTTCACATATCTTGTTTGTCCTTTCTGAAAACAACACAAAATAACATTTTATTCCTATATTTTGTAGCGGGTTACCATGTCAACTTTGGTAAGTTGTCATCATTTTACTTTAAAATGTTCACAGTTAAATAACTTTTAAAAACTGGTGTGGATATATAAAAAGTTTCTGTTTCTCAGTTTCAAAATGTTATTGAAATAGAAATGCATTCACAAGCTTGTTTCCTTGTCTTTTATTTCAGTCCCAGAGTTTGCTGCTGGAAAGACCTACGTGTACAAATATGAAGCATTTCTTATGGGCGGCCTGCCTGAGGAGGGTCTGGCACGGGCTGGAGTGAAAATCCATAGCAAAGTTTTGATCAGTGCAGCAGCTGCCGACACCTTCATGCTAAAGGTAAAGACCTTTAAAATGATTTAATACAATTGATTTCTGATTAATAACAAACTATTAAACTAACAAACTGAACCAGAATAATGATTTTACTATGTAGTTTGTTAACAATCAAGTGTCTCACAATTCATTCAAACTCTTCTTTACAGCTTGTAGACCCTGAAATCTTTGAGTACAGTGGCATCTGGCCCAAAGATGCTTTCACCCCGGCCACCAAGCTCACCTCAGCCTTGGCTGCTCAGCTCCTGACACCCATCAAGTTCGAGTATGCTAATGGTGTCGTTGGCAAAGTGTTTGCACCGGCTGGTGTCTCTGCAACTGTGCTGAATATCTACAGGGGAATCCTCAACATCTTTCAGCTGAACATCAAGAAGACTCAGAATGTTTATGAGCTGCAAGAGGTAATAATAGCTCATATTCATAGAGTTTCCCCCACAAAATGCCCCAATACTTAAACTGACAAACTGTATTTTGATTTTTTGTGAACTAGCCTGGAGTTCAGGGTGTGTGCAAGACCCACTACATCATCAGTGAGGACACAAAGGCTGAACGCATCCTGCTGACCAAGACCAAGGACCTGAATAACTGCCAAGAAAGAATCATTAAGGACATCGGCTTGGCTTACACAGAGAGATGCGCTGCGTGTGAGGCTGTAAGTGTAATTTCCCTCTTACTTCATACTCTCTAGTACAGTACACTCTGTGATGATATTGTGGGTCTTGTCAATGCAGAGAGGAAACACCCTGAAGGGAACTGCCGCTTTTAACTACATCCTGAAGCCAGCAGCCGCAAGTGTTCTGATCTTGGAGGCAACTGCTACAGAGCTCATCCAGTTCTCACCTTTCAACATCTTGAATGGCGCTGCCCAGATGGAGGCTAAGTATGTGGTTTAAATTAAAAAGAAGAATGCAATAACAGTGTTGTGAGCACTATTGTCAGCACAAAGTGTCACAGTGCAGATTGATGTAGTGCTTATGTATTAACAGGCAAATCCTGACCTTCCTGGAGATCGAGAAGACCCTAGTGGAGCCCATCAGAGCTGAATATCTTCATCGTGGATCCCTGCAGTACGAGTTCGGCAGTGAGCTTCTTCAGACCCCCATCCAGCTTCTGAGGATCAGCAATGCTGAGGCTCAGGTATTCCAGGAAATATTGCCTCTTAATCAGATTTTTGTTGAATTCATCATGTGGCAACAAACTTTAACATGGGATATATTTTGTTTCCTGACAGATTGTTGAGACACTGAACCACCTGGTAACCTTCAATGTGGCCAAGGTCCACGAAGATGCCCCTCTGAAGTTTATTGAGCTCATCCAGCTGCTGCGGGTGGCCAGATTTGAGAGTATTGAGGCCCTCTGGACTCAGTTCAAAGCTAGACCCGATCACAGGTAACTGCAAGCTTGATTCAGAGAAAAGCCATGAGAAAACATACCACGGATAATATACTTATATAATATTTCTCTTTCCAAGGCACTGGATCCTGAATGCTGTCCCTGCCATTGGTAGTCATGCTGCTTTGAGGTTCGTCAAGGAGAAGTTCCTTGCTGGTGAGCTGACTATTGCTGAAACTGCTGAAGCCCTGCTGGCATCTGTGCACATGGTGACAGCTGACCTGGAGGCCATCAAGCTTGCTGAGGCAAGTCAACACTAAAGGTTTTCTTGAGTATTGCTAATGATGTGAGAACTGCAACACATAATCAGTTCTTTATTTTCACAACTCCTCAGGGTCTAGCTATGAACCACAAGATCCAAGAAAACCCAGTTCTGCGTGAGATTGTCATGCTGGGCTATGGCACCCTGGTTGCTAAATACTGTGCAGAGAACCCAACTTGCCCAGCTGAGCTTGTGAGGGTATGTATCATTGGTGCATGTGGTATATATTATTAAAATCACTTATAACATTAGTAACATAAATGTTTTTCTTTTCCTCCCACAGCCCATCCACGAACTTGCTGTCCAGGCTGTTGCCAGAGGAGACACTGAGGAGCTTGTTATTGCTCTCAAAGTTCTGGGTAATGCTGGACATCCTGCCAGCCTTAAGCCAATCATGAAGCTCCTGCCCGGCTTTGGCAGTGCTGCTGCTGGTCTGCCACTCAGAGTTCACATTGATGCTGTTATGGCCCTGAGGAACATTGCTAAGAAGGAGCCCAAGATTGTGAGACATTTCCAGATTCTTGAGAGTGAATACACTTAAGACCTGTTTTGTTATGTGCAGTTTTATTTATAACATTCTTCTTTGTGAATTAGATCCAGGAAATGGCTGTTCAGCTGTTCATGGACAAGGCTCTCCACCCAGAGCTCCGCATGGTGGTTGCTATCGTGCTGTTTGAGACCAAGCTGCCCATGGGTCTGGTGACTACTCTTGCTGATGCCCTCTTGAAAGAAACAAACCTGCAGGTCGCTAGCTTTGTCTATTCTTACATGAAGGCCATGACCAAGAACACCGCTCCTGACTTTGCCTCTGTGTAAGAACTTAATTGAAATTTCCTTTTCATTTTATTTGCTTTTTTTAAAATATGCACCTACAATCTCTTATATTTTAATGATCTACTTTCAGTGCTGCTGCCTGTAATGTTGCTGTAAAGATCCTCAGCCCCAAATTTGACAGACTGAGTTACCGCTTCAGCAGAGCTCTCTATATGGATGCCTACTCCAGTAAGAGCATAACAGAATAATAATTTGTCATCAGAGATTTTAAATTGAAACATGTTGTTTGACAGTTCTGGTGTTTTTCCCTGCAGACCCCTGGATGATGGGTGCTGCTGCCAGTGCCTTCTATGTTAACGATGCTGCAACTGTTTTGCCAAGAGCCATTGTGGCCAAAGCTCGCACCTACCTGGCAGGAGCTTATGCTGATGTTCTTGAGGTACAATCATGTCTTACATGGCTAGTTAACGCAATGAAAGGCTTTTATATATCCGGCACATGCCACGTATTCTTATACACGTTTGCATAATCCACTGTGTCAAATCATAACAGCAAAACGAAGGAAATGTTGCTAGCTTTTGAATTAATGTGAACATCTCTGGCTGTTGAACAATGCCAAGAATCCTAAGGTTTGCCCAACATTAGGAATAATTTCAAATTTTTCAATCTTCTGTAATTGTTTGCTTTGTTGTATGTACCATCAAATGCTGTTTTTCTTTTTTTCAGCTTGGCGTGAGAACTGAGGGAATCCAGGAGGCCCTTCTGAAAATCCCCAAGGCTCCTGAGGATGCTGATAGGGTAACCAAGATGAAACAAGTTATGAAGGCTGTAAGTTTAAGGGAAAAATACGCAAGAACTTTGTAATGAAACATCATTGTGTTTATAGAAGCTAAGGTGTTTAATTCACTGTTTTATTGCTCCTACAGCTTTCTGAGTGGAGGGCTCATCCTTCAAGCCAGCCCCTGGCTTCTGTGTATGTGAAATTCTTTGGACAGGAAATTGCATTTGCCAACATTGACAAAGCCATTGTTGATCAGATTATTGAGGTACAGTATCTTCTACAGTACAAATGACTGCTAAATAATAACGTCCTCATGAGCTAAATATCTGACGTCTTAATGTTATGTTTACAGCTTGCCAGTGGACCAGCAATTAAAAGTTATGGAAGGAATGTTTTGGATGGTCTGCTGTCTGGTTTCGCAATGCATTATGCTAAACCAATGCTGGTTGCTGAGGTTCGTCGCATCCTTCCCACCAGCGCTGGTCTGCCCATGGAGCTCAGTTTCTATACTGCTGCAGTGGCTGCTGCATCTGTTGAATGTAAATTCCACTTTTGTAACTTAACTGTTGCTGATTTGAGAAAATGATGCATGCTGATACCGAAAATGTCTGTATTTCATAGTACAAGCTATAGTGACACCACCTCTGCCCAAGAACTACCATGCTGCCCAGCTTCTGAAGTCAGACATCAACATGAGGGCTGCTATTACTCCAAGGTATTCCTCACTTGACAACTAGTTAAGTGTCTTCTCATCAGTTTAACATCAACATCAAAAATAACCCTTTAAGTTGATATTTTCTGTGCCTTGCAGTGTTTCCATGCATACCTATGCCGTTATGGGAGTGAATACTGCTCTCATCCAGGCTGCCCTGCTGTCGAGAGCCAGAGTTCACACAATTGTTCCAGCAAAGATGGAAGCAAGAATTGACATGATTAAGGGCAACTTCAAGCTTCAGTTCCTGCCTGTTCAGGGCATTGATAAGATTGCAACTGCAATGTATGTACTCATCCTTGTCACCAAGTAACCAAGTAAGTTTTGAAAAAAAAATTCTTAAAACTATTTTCCTTTTCCAACAGTGTTGAGACTTTTGCCGTTGCAAGAAATGTGGAAGACCTTGCAGCTGCCAAGATGACACCAATGATTCCAGCTGAAGTTGCAGCACAGCTGTCAAGGGAGAGATTCTCTTCAAAGATTTCTAGGATGGCATCCTCTCTGGCTGGTGGCTTGGTGGGTTGTCTTCTTTGACCACCTTTTCCAACACAAACATCCACCCTGTTCTAAATTAATGTGGTGACCTCTGTTGCGGTTTTACAGTCAGCATCATCTGAAATCATTCCCGTTGACCTGCCAAGGACCATTGCCAGCCAACTGAAATTCCCCAAGGCCTTCGAGAAGAAAATGTGTGCTACAGTTGAAACCTTTGGAATCAAGGCATGCACTGAGATTGAATCTCGTAACGCCGCCTTCATTAAGAACTGCCCACTCTATGCCATGATTGGAAAACATGCTGTCCTGGTTGAGATTGCTCCAGGCAAGTGAAATGGATGACATCAAATTACTGATAGTACTGATGATAATTTTGTAAGAAGTTGCTAAAAAGTAATGTGCCTATTTTATTTATTTGGTTGCAGCTGCCGGACCAGTCATCGAGAAGATTGAAATTGAGATTCAGATTGGAGATAAGGCTGCAGAAAAGATCATCAAAGTGATTAACATGAGCGAGGAAGAGGAAATTATCGAGGACAAGAACGTCCTGATAAAACTCAAGAAAATCCTGGTCCCTGGTCTGAAGAACAGGACAGCGACTTCCTCCAGCTCCAGCAGCTCCAGCAGCTCTCGCTCCAGCAGCTCCCGCTCCAGCAGCTCTCGCTCCAGCAGCTCCCGCTCCAGCATTTCCTCCTCTGCATCATCCAGCTCCTCCTCTCGTCGCAAGAGTAGGAGAGTCGATGTTGTTGCTCCCATCAGCAAGGCGTCAAAGAGACTAAGCAGCCACTCCAGCAGTTCTTCAAGCAGCCGTTCATCTCTCCTGTCCAGCAGCCGCTCTTCCAGCTCCAGCTCCAGCTCCAGCTCTTCCAGGTCCAGCTCCCTGTCCAAGGTGAGACAACTTCACCTCTGTCCATGGAATAAATGGATGAAAAAATAAAGAATAAAAAAGTATGTGCGGGAATTAATCTACAAATGTTTCTATTGCAGCCACGACTGTATGAGATAAAGTTTACAAAGAACCACATCCACCAGGTAATTATCAGACTGTTGTGTAAAGAGCACGAGACAGCCACATCATGTACTCTGTTTGAGGAGGCTGAATGTATGGTTTCTTCGTTTGCAGCATGCCCTCTCCACAGCCCGTGCCAACAGCAAGAGCAGTGCCCATAGCTTCGAAGCCATCTACAATAAGGTAAATCGTCAAACCAAGCCATTTACAGTCTCTTTTATTCAGTCGAGAAAATCAAAACTCTTATTAACATCAATCTGTGGTTTGCATTTTAAGGCCAAGTACCTCGCCAATGCTATCACTCCTGCTGTGACCATTCTCATCCGTGCCGTGAGAGCCGACCACAAGGTTCAGGGATACCAGATCGCAGCTTACTTTGACAGAGCTACTGCCAGACTTCAGGTCATTTTTGCCAACCTGGCCGAGAATGACCACTGGAGAATCTGTGCTGATGGTGTGATGCTGAGTCCCCACAAGCTGATGGTAAAACATTTGATTTGGTGACATGAACTAAGATGGCAACAGTTAGAAATTTGTGTGACCCATGAGATTTTAACTTAAATTTCTCTTAGGCCAAGATTGCCTGGGGCATTGAGTGCAAACAATACGAGACCGTGATCACAGCTGAGACTGGACTTGTGGGTAAAGAGCCAGCAGTCCGCCTGAAGCTGTCCTGGGACAAACTTCCAAGGAGCATGCAGCGCTATGCAAAGGAGTAATGTCATAAACTAATGAAGATTTAAAAAATGTTCATCTATTTATAGAAACCTGCAAAACAAAGTAATAAATTCCTACATATTCCAGACCACTAACTTGATTGAAAATGCAACATTTCAGTCATAGACTTTTTCCGGCATCCTGGATGTCGACGTGTGTGGGAATTCATTACTTTCTATTGCATTGTTTCATTTTCCAGCACACCTACATCCACCAGGTGTGCATTAGACAATACTCAACATGACATTGAAAACTTAAAAATAACCTTAACCTTTATGTCTGCCTAGGCTCTCTGAGTTCATTTCCCGCATTGCTCTGGAATACGGAGTAAACCTGGCAAAGGTCAAGAATGTTCGTAATCAGATCAAACTGAGTGTGGCTGTTGCTTCAGAAACAAGTCTGAATATTGTGATGAAGACACCAAAGGTGAGGTTTTATTGCCCATTATTTATACACAGAAAATGTCTGCATCATACTTTGTCTCCAAGTTTGTATATATACACTCTTATAACCATTATGATTTAATATTACAGAGGACCATTTACAAACTTGGAGTGGGTCTCCCTGTTTCTCTGCCATTCGGAGACACTGCTGCTGAGCTGGAAGCTTACCAGAGCAACTGGGCTGACAAGATCTCCTACGTGCTCACCAAGGCTCATGCAGGTGAAAACATTTGAAGGATCAGGTTTTACTGAATAGTCAGGCTGATCAGTAAAAAGCTAACTTAAGGAATCATCTTTTCTTTTCTACTCCAGCTGAGTGCACCATGGTCAAAGACACAGTGATCACATTCAACAAAAGGAAATACAAGAACGAGATGCCCCACTCTTGCTACCAGGTTTTGGCTCAGGATTGCACCCCAGAACTTAAATTCATAGTTCTGCTGAAGAGGGACCAAACACAGGAACAGAACCAGATCAATGTGAAGATTTCAAACATGTAAGAACAACCAGTACTTATGTTGTCAATTGCACGAGTTTTCAAAAAACACAAGAGAGGCAAAATTCTTAATCTGGAAATCCAGCAATTACCTATAATACATGTATTTCAATTGTTTTTCAACAGTGATGTCGACATATATCCAAAGGACAGTGCTGTCATGGTGATGGTTAATGGAGTAGAAATCCCCATCAGTAACCTGCCATATCAGGATCCCACAGGTTTGTTATTTTATTCATTTAAATTGAACTGTCATGAATTATTCAATTGTTGAAAGTAAAAAATCGTATATTTATGTATATTTTCATTAAATTTAGGCAAAATTCAGATCAGACAGAGAGCTGAGGGCATCGCTCTCCATGCTCCCAGCCATGGTCTTCAGGAGGTTTTCTTTGATCTGAACACCTTGAAGGTGATGTGACTACATCTTCTAGATCTTTCAAATTTGATTAATCTCCATACTAGTAATGGAACAAACATTGAGCAGTTTGGATATTTTGTTTTTTTTTCAGGTCAAAGTTGTGGACTGGATGAGAGGACAGACTTGCGGACTCTGTGGAAAGGCTGACGGCGAAGTCAGACAGGAGTACCGCACACCCAACGAACGTCTGTCCAAGAACGCAGCCAGCTATGCTCATTCCTGGGTTCTGCCTGGAAAGAGCTGTCGGGATAGCTCTGGTAATACTTACAGTACCTGTTTCACCCTTTTCTATTAGAATATAATTTATACTCAGCGTATAAAGACATTTGCATGGTGAAACCCACACCAAACCAGTATGTAACTAGATTAAAGAAAAAAAAAACTGTCCAGAAGCAATAAATATCAGAATTTGGTTTTAGCTAAGGGCTGCTGTAGGTAAATATACTTATATTTACAGTGCTTACCTTCCTGTTTTCACCCTTTTCCAGAGTGTCACATGAAGCTTGAATCTGTGAAGTTGGCGAAGCAGATGATCCTCCATGGCCAGGCGTCCAAGTGCTACTCTGTTGAGCCTGTGCTGCACTGCCTGCCTGGCTGCATGCCAGTGAGGACCACCACCGTTACTGTTGGCTACCACTGCCTGCCTGCTGGTGAGTCTGCAAGCAATCACAGCTGGTTTACAAAACTGAGTCATACTACATCTAAGTTGTTATCTTGTTCAGTGCCTAAGATCTTTACTCTTTCTATTTTTGCAGATTCTAACGTTAACAGTGCTGAGGGTCTGAGCAGCATCTATGAGAAGAGCATTGACCTGAGAGAAACAGCAGAAGCCCACCTGGCCTGTCGCTGCACTGCTCAGTGTGCTTAATCTGATTGTTTTTGGGGGTTTATCTTCACACAAGTATTGTTGATTACCTTGTTTAACTGAATGAATATGAAATTCTTTAGGAATGCAATTTCTTCATATGAATAAAAGAAACTTAAATGTCATTTGTATTGAAGTCATTCTTCCTTTATACTCATTACTGCACATGTCACTTTTTAGCAACACCAAATCTATGCATCACATTGTTCCTCTTTTTCCACAATCTCATTGAATGAAAACTCCTCTTTAATGACAAACATTTTGTCTTACAATCATTGGTGGGTCATTCCCTGTCAAATCAAACAGAATCCAGCAAACTGGTTGCAGCACCGTCTCAGATTTTGTTCAGTGTTTGTCTATATAATGTTTGGGTCCCACAACTAAAGTCTGTAAAATATTTTTGTTCAGTTCCAATGTTGTATAGTTTTTGGGCCTTAGTCATTTTGGGATTTTTACACTCTCAAAAATACCTTCTCTGGTAAGCCATGTTTGGGCATTAATATCTTGAAAAGTATTATTCCTAGCCTCACCAAACTCTGTAGGGTGGAAGACAAACATGTTTTCAGTATGACTGAATCATTAAGTTTGTACTGCATGCCCTAAAGCTTTTGTTTAGAGCCCTAAATTGAAAAAAAGTTAAAAATTCTTAATGCACCCATATGGTATCAATCATTATTCATTCTTTAAAATCAAGCTTTTATTAATTTTATGAGAATATTTGAGGTCTCTACCACTAATGGACATAAAGATATTAAGAATAAAACAGGGCGTGGTATCATTTTACAGTCATTTTCATAGGACCAAAATGGTATATGGGGTAGCTAATAGGAACATGAAAATGTACGTGGAAATAGCTTAATTTGTGGTCATTTAATGTAGAAACTGCCAATGTCTTTCTATGTTCCACTTACAGATAAATACACGTAGTCAAAGGCATTGTTTTACAGCTAAGAAAAAAACATCCATAATGAAGAAGCAGGGTCTTCCCTTTTTATGTCTACTGTGTGTCCCAGCCTCTGACTGGAGTAAAGAAATACATGTTTGTCCGTAGGCTCATCACTATCAGAGAAAGCCATTAACTCTGAGAGATGTTAAATTCAATCTAGTGGTTACATTTTATATCCCATATTTAAAAAAGACTAAGATATCAAATTCAAATAACTTTATTGAAAATGATGTTCAATGTAGCAAGTTATGTACAAGAAATTATATAGGATGAAAACTAATATCCTTTAACCATGTAACTTGAACAACAGGACTGAATTGGTAACATGTTTTGTATTTTCTTAACAAGTGGAATCCTTATTTTCCATTATTCACTAATTGGTGGCTATGAAGTTCTCAAAGGCCTCTGCAATATCTTCTTTACACATATAAACACATGCAACTTTTTATATGGAAACACATACTCCCACTAGAGCTTGAGAGGACATTTAGGATACCACTCTTTCCTCCTTATATCAGAGGTTTTATCAAAATATTTCACTCATTTTCAATATCCAGGACCTTACAATTCCCATCTTAAATGCCCTATATTTATATTAATGAACATACTGAAAACGTGTGTATCCGTTATTTCTAACAATTCCTATGAAGATACTGAGGCAAAGAGATGTAATCCTGAAACTGAAATTTTTAGGCATAGGTAAGATATAACCTGTGTCTATTTTTGACTGAAGGAAAACTGGAAGGACATTGGACCTTTGTTCCCTTAATAACCATACATCAAGCAATTTCAATGTACACGTATGTTTCTACTACCTACCCCACATACCCTTTTGGTACAATGAAAATGACCAAAATATGTTACCAAGCCTTGTTTTATTCATAATATCTTCATGTCCATTGGTAGGAGAGACTTAACAAATATTGACACAAAATGAGTAAAAGATTTTATTTGCAGAAATAAATATGATTGATACCATATTGGTGCAAAAAGGTGGCTTTGTATTACCGTCAATATGTTATATTTTGCATTTCTTTATGCATATTCCTTATGAAAATAAAATGGCCTGCAGTACATGCCATTTAAAGTTTTAGCATACAGAATGGTTTTTGTTTTTGCATATGTCTTCCATCCTACAAAGTTTGGTGAGGCTAGGAACAATGCAAACATGGTTTCCAAGATAATGCGTTTTTGAGGTTCTAAAAAGGAAATAACATCAAGGGCTGAAAAGATATGAAAACATAGGATTCAACAAGAAATATTTTACAGGCCTTGGTTTTGGGACCTGTTCATGACAGATGGAAGGTTTGAACAAAATCTGAGATGTGCTGTAACAACCTTATCTGATTTGACACAATATTGGATATTGGATACAGTGAGTGATATTTTGAATTGCAAATTATCACAGCATGCATTTTGACTTGAAGTAGGAAAAACACATGTGTAATTAATAATAATATCAATTAATGGCTGGATTCCATTTAAATGTCCCAGTTGGCCCAGCCAGTGAGCCAGAATGCATAAAAAGCACAAAAGCCTTAAAATGGCCTTAAAATGCTCAGGTGTTCATGTTTACTTTACCTTACCTTAAATGAGCTCCTTTGTTCAGGCTTGGTGGCCTAAAAAGCTAGTGTTATTTTATTAATTAATGAATGTATAGTTGAGGAAACAGGCTGCCACAGAGCTGAGGGCCTTGAAGGCTGAACTGGCCCAGAAGAAGAGCCAGTCCTTTCATCCTGGTCCCACGGCCTCTTAGGCCTTTGGACATACCACACAGGACAGACCACACGTTCAAAGCACCTCCATCTAATTCAGTATATACAGAACTCTGAACAAGACTGTTTTCTGAAATTTTCAGGTGTTAGTTTCTAGTTGTGGGAGCGGCAGTGGCTCAGTGGGTCGTGGGACTTGGGTTGGGAGCCAGAGGGTCACCAGTTCAAAACCCAGCCCAGATGAAAAACACGGAGAGTGGACTGGTGGTTGGTGAGGCGCCAGTCCACCTTTAGGACACTGCCGAGGTGCCCTTGAGCAAGACACCCCCCCCCAACTACTGGACATGCTGACGAATGGCGGCGCCTTCACCCTATGCCCTCTCCACGCATGTTACGGGATCCCTATTTGTGTATATATATATGCATGTATGTGTGAGTCGGGGGGCCTGTATGTATGTAGGGTGTAAAAACGAATTTGTGGTGTGTGTACAGTTGCATGCCAATGCCAAAATAAAGATTTCTATCTCAATTCTTCTAAAGGAAGAGAGATACAACTAAAATGTTTAAGTGGTAATGTTACTTTAATGATTTATCAGAAAATGTTTTATTTATTAAAACCATAAAGTGCAGAGATTTCACTAAGCTCGGTGTTTCTCAATCAAAAATAGAGTGATTGACCAACCAAAGATTGGGTGTCTTTTTTCAGAGAATCACAGTTATCTCAGTTAGCACAGAGGAATGTCTGAGACGTAACTACATTCAAAGAAAACAGCAATAAAAGCCACAATAAACTCTGAAGTGCAAGTAAGCATCCCTGAACTCAGAGGGAAGCCACACCCCATTAATGTTTCAAAGGGATATATTGTTATCCATGTCATCCTGTTTTCTTGGTCCACAATCTAGGAGAGGGGAACGTCACCTTTTCCCGCCAACATGAGAGATGGATGGATAATTATGAGGACAATGGGTTGATGAACTGTTGACAGCAAGTAGTGCCAAAATTGAAAAAAACTGAAAAGAATTGACATGTAGGTGCAGTCTTCTGTAACTATTAAACGAGATATTACAGTAGGTTATAATTGGTCAAAATATTTAAAATATGTTAAATTTTTCAAGTAAAATCGCTTTCCATACATCCTGACCATGCTAATTATTAATAATAAGCAGCAGCTCTAAAGTGATGAAGTGTCTGTTTAAATGATAAATCATGATTAATGTGTTGAAGATGTTTCTGTATGCGTTGTGTCCGCTGGTGGTGTTTTTAACAAACCAACTACCTCGAAGTCTCTCTCCTCTGGGAACCGGGAAATTTTGTGGAACAGGAGGAAGTTTAAGCTGAATGAAATCGGCCCAGTCGGACTTTGAACTGTTAACAAATCAGCCCAGCTGTGTGGACCGACAGACCTTCAGTTTTTAAGATCTCTAATTACACATGCATGGCACTTTGCTTTCTACAAAACAATGCACCTGCCTGTTGAATAGCGTTCTACTTTCCACTTATTTAAGAAAAGTTTCAGCATACTGTTTTAGTTCACCAATCCAGAGCATGTGGCAGTCTTCATGGCTCAATGCTGTCAACAAATGTGGCCAATATGCTTTAAGGCACCAATACTGTACTGAAGTGAAGGGGAAAAGCCCAAAAATTTCTCCAGAAATATTACTGAATACATTTTGTCAAGTTATTGTTTAGTTGTAAAGACTCAGTAAAAACAGGTTTGAACCAAGAAGTACAACTCTGAGACCCGGCTGGTAAGATAATCAGTTTAAGTTTACTCAAGATAAAAAAGAGTGTATAATAAACCTATTTGGATTATCATACACCCTTAATAGCATTATACACATGCTTGGATTTTACTGTAGCATGTAATACTGTTAAACCTTACTGTATACAATATGTATAAAGGTAAACTGTTAAAGTATTGTTGCAGAGACAAAATGGTTTTAGAAAGCAGCAACATGCAGTTGATCCCTCTTACCATTGCAGAGTGTCAGCAATTGCATTTAACTATTCCTTATTTCATTACATTAGGCAGTATCATTTGAAAATATCTTTTAAGCTTTTCCTTGCACAACATAAATCCTTGCATGACACAGTAATAAAAAAAGGCATCATCATAATATACGTTTTTTATTTGATTTTGATACAATTTGATGATTTTGAAACATTGTGACAATGAAAGTTAAGTTAACCCATGTTGGATTGTTGGCTTTGGAGAGTCAACAGTTCCTATCAAGATAACAAAGCTGTGACAAACTTGCAGGTCATGACACACTGACATTTTACTGAAAGGTTGGAACATTCACATGTTTATGCAATTGAAACCATAATATTTAATTTCACTATGAAGTTTATTTTTAATCATAATAAGTTATGTGAGTTTAAGTCATTGGATGCCGTAAAAATCTAATTCACTGAATAATAATATATGTAAATACAAATGTAGATATTGCTGAATGGTGAAATGTATGTAGGTTACATATTTATGATAAATATTATAAATGAGAAATATTGTAACAAAGTATAATATAGCCTTGCACTTTATGTGGTAGGAGAGAAAACATCTTTGGATTTGGGACATAGGACTGAAGCCAAGAGTCAGTGACATTTTTTACTAACTCGGGTCGTCTAATCTACATAGTCAAGGCATGGTAACATCGAATGAAAGCTGAAATTTAGTTAATGATACATTTTGATTGGCCCAAAGTCAGCAAAACTGGCTTCAAAAGGAAGCCCCTGGTTGCAGTCGTTCACATCCACCAGCCATGAAGGTGCTTGTGCTAGCTCTTACTGTGGCCCTTACAGGTCAGTATGTCTTTATGCATTTAAAACTAACTTAGATTTAACTTAAAATTAAATTAATTTTCTAAAAGTGTTGCTTTTTGTAGAATGAGATAATATCTTTGCCATGTAGATGATTTCATGGTAGCAATTCCACACTGATAGTGTGTTTTACTAGGACAAAAATAAGAAAATAAATACAATTATAAATCAAAAGAATTGTGATTTAAGAGAACTAATACTGCACTTTCTGACAGTGTTATGTTGTTTATCTAGTTCTTCAGTTTTACCAACTGTCATACCAGATAAATATGTTATGGCATAAGCTGCATAATATTTCTAACCTGGAAACAAGATGAAATCTGCGAGCTCCTGTTTCATTTGCTCTGGCATCTACTACTAGACAAAATGCATTTGCGAATTAGTCTTGCAATGCCATTTCCATTCTCTTTTACAAATTAACTGTTTTCACATATCTTGTTTGTCCTTTCTGAAAACAAAACAAAATAACATTTTATTCCTATATTTTGTAGCGGGTTACCATGTCAACTTTGGTAAGTTGTCATCATTTTACTTTAAAATGTTCACAGTTAAATAACTTTTAAAAACTGGTGTAGATATATAAAAAGTTTCTGTTTCTCAGTTTCAAAATGTTATTGAAATAGAAATGCATTCACAAGCTTGTTTCCTTGTCTTTTATTTCAGTCCCAGAGTTTGCTGCTGGAAAGACCTACGTGTACAAATATGAAGCATTTCTTATGGGCGGCCTGCCTGAGGAGGGTCTGGCACGGGCTGGAGTGAAAATCCATAGCAAAGTTTTGATCAGTGCAGCAGCTGCCGACACCTTCATGCTAAAGGTAAAGACCTTTAAAATGATTTAATACAATTGATTTCTGATTAATAACAAACTATTAAACTAACAAACTGAACTAGAATAATGATTTTACTATGTAGTTTGTTAACAATCAAGTGTCTCACAATTCATTCAAACTCTTCTTTACAGCTTGTAGACCCTGAAATCTTTGAGTACAGTGGCATCTGGCCCAAAGATGCTTTCACCCCGGCCACCAAGCTCACCTCAGCCTTGGCTGCTCAGCTCCTGACACCCATCAAGTTCGAGTATGCTAATGGTGTCGTTGGCAAAGTGTTTGCACCGGCTGGTGTCTCTGCAACTGTGCTGAATATCTACAGGGGAATCCTCAACATCTTTCAGCTGAACATCAAGAAGACTCAGAATGTTTATGAGCTGCAAGAGGTACAAATAGCTCATATTCATAGAGTTTCCCCCACAAAATGCCCCAATACTTAAACTGACAAACTGTATTTTGATTTTTTGTGAACTAGCCTGGAGTTCAGGGTGTGTGCAAGACCCACTACATCATCAGTGAGGACACAAAGGCTGAACGCATCCTGCTGACCAAGACCAAGGACCTGAATAACTGCCAAGAAAGAATCATTAAGGACATTGGCTTGGCTTACACAGAGAGATGCGCTGCGTGTGAGGCTGTAAGTGTAATTTCCCTCTTACTTCATACTCTCTAGTACAGTACACTCTGTGATGATATTGTGGGTCTTGTCAATGCAGAGAGGAAACACACTGAAGGGAGCTGCTGCTTTTAACTACATCCTGAAGCCAGCAGCCGCAAGTGTTCTGATCTTGGAGGCAACTGCTACAGAGCTCATCCAGTTCTCACCTTTCAACATCTTGAATGGCGCTGCCCAGATGGAGGCTAAGTATGTGGTTTAAATTAAAAATAAGAATGCAATAACAGTGTTGTGAGCACTTTTGTCAGCACAAAGTGTCACAGTGCAGATTGATGTAGTGCTTATGTATTAACAGGCAAATCCTGACCTTCCTGGAGATCGAGAAGACCCTAGTGGAGCCCATCAGAGCTGAATATCTTCATCGTGGATCCCTGCAGTACGAGTTCGGCAGTGAGCTTCTTCAGACCCCCATCCAGCTTCTGAGGATCAGCAATGCTGAGGCTCAGGTATTCCAGGAAATATTGCCTCTTAATCAGATTTTTGTTGAATTCATCATGTGGCAACAAACTTTAACATGGGATATATTTTGTTTCCTGACAGATTGTTGAGACACTGAACCACCTGGTAACCTTCAATGTGGCCAAGGTCCACGAAGATGCCCCTCTGAAGTTTATTGAGCTCATCCAGCTGCTGCGGGTGGCCAGATTTGAGAGTATTGAAGCCCTCTGGACTCAGTTCAAAGCTAGACCCGATCACAGGTAACTGCAAGCTTGATTCAGAGAAAAGCCATGAGAAAACATACCACGGATAATATACTTATATAATATTTCTCTTTCCAAGGCACTGGATCCTGAATGCTGTCCCTGCCATTGGTACTCATGCTGCTTTGAGGTTCGTCAAGGAGAAGTTCCTTGCTGGTGAGCTGACTATTGCTGAAACTGCTGAAGCCCTGCTGGCATCTGTGCACATGGTGACAGCTGACCTGGAGGCCATCAAGCTTGCTGAGGCAAGTCAACACTAAAGGTTTTCTTGAGTATTGGTAATGATGTGAGAACTGCAACACATAATCAGTTCTTTATTTTCACAACTCCTCAGGGTCTAGCTATGAACCACAAGATCCAAGAAAACCCAGTTCTGCGTGAGATTGTCATGCTGGGCTATGGCACCCTGGTTGCTAAATACTGTGCAGAGAACCCAACTTGCCCAGCTGAGCTTGTGAGGGTATGTATCATTGGTGCATGTGGTATATATTATTAAAATCACTTATAACATCAGTAACATAAATGTTTTTCTTTTCCTCCCACAGCCCATCCACGAACTTGCTGTCCAGGCTGTTGCCAGAGGAGACACTGAGGAGCTTGTTATTGCTCTCAAAGTTCTGGGTAATGCTGGACATCCTGCCAGCCTTAAGCCAATCATGAAGCTCCTGCCCGGCTTTGGCAGTGCTGCTGCTGGTCTGCCACTCAGAGTTCACATTGATGCTGTTATGGCCCTGAGGAACATTGCTAAGAAAGAGCCCAAGATTGTGAGACATTTTCAGATTCTTGAGAGTGAATACACTTAAGACCTGTTTTGTTATGTGCAGTTTTATTTATAACATTCTTCTTTGTGAATTAGATCCAGGAAATGGCTGTTCAGCTGTTCATGGACAAGGCTCTCCACCCAGAGCTCCGTATGGTGGTTGCTATCGTGCTGTTTGAGACCAAGCTGCCCATGGGTCTGGTGACTACTCTTGCTGATGCCCTCTTGAAAGAAACAAACCTGCAGGTCGCTAGCTTTGTCTATTCTTACATGAAGGCCATGACCAAGAACACCGCTCCTGACTTTGCCTCTGTGTAAGAACTTCATTGAAATTTCCTTTTCATTTTATTTGCTTTTTTTAAAATATGCACCTACAATCTCTTATATTTTAATGATCTACTTTCAGTGCTGCTGCCTGTAATGTTGCTGTAAAGATCCTCAGCCCCAAATTTGACAGACTGAGTTACCGCTTCAGCAGAGCTCTCTATATGGATGCCTACTCCAGTAAGAGCATAACAGAATAATAATTTGTCATCAGAGATTTTAAATTGAAACATGTTGTTTGACAGTTCTGGTGTTTTCCCTGCAGACCCCTGGATGATGGGTGCTGCTGCCAGTGCCTTCTATGTTAACGATGCTGCAACTGTTTTGCCAAGAGCCATTGTGGCCAAAGCTCGCACCTACCTGGCAGGAGCTTATGCTGATGTTCTTGAGGTACAATCATGTCTTACATGGCTAGTTAACGCAATGAAAGGCTTTTATATATCCGGCACATGCCACGTATTCTTATACACGTTTGCATAATCCACTGTGTCAAATCATAACAGCAAAACGAAGGAAATGTTGCTAGCTTTTGAATTAATGTGAACATCTCTGGCTGTTGAACAATGCCAAGAATCCTAAGGTTTGCCCAACATTAGGAATAATTTCAAATTTTTCAATCTTCTGTAATTGTTTGCTTTGTTGTATGTACCATCAAATGCTGTTTTTCTTTTTTTCAGCTTGGCGTGAGAACTGAGGGAATCCAGGAGGCCCTTCTGAAAATCCCCAAGGCTCCTGAGGATGCTGATAGGGTAACCAAGATGAAACAAGTTATGAAGGCTGTAAGTTTAATGGAAAAATACGCAAGAACTTTGTAATGAAACATCATTGTGTTTATAGAAGCTAAGGTGTTTAATTCACTGTTTTATTGCTCCTACAGCTTTCTGAGTGGAGGGCTCATCCTTCAAGCCAGCCCCTGGCTTCTGTGTATGTGAAATTCTTCGGACAGGAAATTGCATTTGCCAACATTGACAAAGCCATTGTTGATCAGATTATTGAGGTACAGTATCTTCTACAGTACAAATGACTGCTAAATAATAACGTCCCCATGAGCTAAATATCTGACGTCTTAATGTTATGTTTACAGCTTGCCAGTGGACCAGCAATTAAAAGTTATGGAAGGAATGTTTTGGATGGTCTGCTGTCTGGTTTTGCAATGCATTATGCTAAACCAATGCTGGTTGCTGAGGTTCGTCGCATCCTTCCCACCAGCGCTGGTCTGCCCATGGAGCTCAGTTTCTATACTGCTGCAGTGGCTGCTGCATCTGTTGAATGTAAATTCCACTTTTGTAACTTAACTGTTGCTGATTTGAGAAAATGATGCATGCTGATACCGAAAATGTCTGTATTTCATAGTACAAGCTATAGTGACACCACCTCTGCCCAAGAACTACCATGCTGCCCAGCTTCTGAAGTCAGACATCAACATGAGGGCTGCTATTACTCCAAGGTATTCCTCACTTGACAACTAGTTAAGTGTCTTCTCATCAGTTTAACATCAACATCAAAAATCAGCCTTTAAGTTGATATTTTCTGTGCCTTGCAGTGTTTCCATGCATACCTATGCCGTTATGGGAGTGAATACTGCTCTCATCCAGGCTGCCCTGCTGTCGAGAGCCAGAGTTCACACAATTGTTCCAGCAAAGATGGAAGCAAGAATTGACATGATTAAGGGCAACTTCAAGCTTCAGTTCCTGCCTGTTCAGGGCATTGATAAGATTGCAACTGCAATGTATGTACTTATCCTTGTCACCAAGTAACCAAGTAAGTTTTGAAAAAAAAATTCTTAAAACTATTTTCCCTTTCCAACAGTGTTGAGACTTTTGCCGTTGCAAGAAATGTGGAAGACCTTGCAGCTGCCAAGATGACACCAATGATTCCAGCTGAAGTTGCAGCACAGCTGTCAAGGGAGAGATTCTCTTCAAAGATTTCTAGGATGGCATCCTCTCTGGCTGGTGGCTTGGTGGGTTGTCTTCTTTGACCACCTTTTCCAACACAAACATCCACCCTGTTCTAAATTAATGTGGTGACCTCTGTTGCGGTTTTACAGTCAGCATCATCTGAAATCATTCCCGTTGACCTGCCAAGGACCATTGCCAGCCAACTGAAATTCCCCAAGGCCTTCGAGAAGAAAATGTGTGCTACAGTTGAAACCTTTGGAATCAAGGCATGCACTGAGATTGAATCTCGTAACGCCGCCTTCATTAAGAACTGCCCACTCTATGCCATGATTGGAAAACATGCTGTCCTGGTTGAGATTGCTCCAGGCAAGTGAAATGGATGACATCAAATTACTGATAGTACTGATGATAATTTTGTAAGAAGTTGCTAAAAAGTAATGTGCCTATTTATTTATTCTGTTGCAGCTGCCGGACCAGTCATCGAGAAGATTGAAATTGAGATTCAGATTGGAGATAAGGCTGCAGAAAAGATCATCAAAGTGATTAACATGAGCGAGGAAGAGGAAATTATCGAGGACAAGAACGTCCTGATGAAACTCAAGAAAATCCTGGTCCCTGGTCTGAAGAACAGGACAGCGACTTCCTCCAGCTCCAGCAGCTCCAGCAGCTCTCGCTCCAGCAGCTCCCGCTCCAGCAGCTCTCGCTCCAGCAGCTCCCGCTCCAGCATTTCCTCCTCTGCATCATCCAGCTCCTCCTCTCGTCGCAAGAGTAGGAGAGTCGATGTTGTTGCTCCCATCAGCAAGGCGTCAAAGAGACTAAGCAGCCACTCCAGCAGTTCTTCAAGCAGCCGTTCATCTCTCCTGTCCAGCAGCCGCTCTTCCAGCTCCAGCTCCAGCTCCAGCTCTTCCAGGTCCAGCTCCCTGTCCAAGGTGAGACAACTTCACCTCTGTCCATGGAATAAACGGATGAAAAAATAAAGAATAAAAAAGTATGTGCGGGAATTAATCTACAAATGTTTCTATTGCAGCCACGACTGTATGAGATAAAGTTTACAAAGAACCACATCCACCAGGTAATTATGAGACTGTTGTGTAAAGAGCACGAGACAGCCACATCATGTACTCTGTTTGAGTAGGCTGAATGTATGGTTTCTTCGTTTGCAGCATGCCCTCTCCACAGCCCGTGCCAACAGCAAGAGCAGTGCCCATAGCTTCGAAGCCATCTACAATAAGGTAAATCGTCAAACCAAGCCATTTACAGTCTCTTGTATTCAGTCGAGAAAATCAAAACTCTTATTAGCATTAATCTGTGGTTTGCATTTTAAGGCCAAGTACCTCGCCAATGCTATCACTCCTGCTGTGACCATTCTCATCCGTGCCGTGAGAGCCGACCACAAAGTTCAGGGATACCAGATCGCAGCTTACTTTGACAGAGCTACTGCCAGACTTCAGGTCATTTTTGCCAACCTGGCCGAGAATGACCACTGGAGAATCTGTGCTGATGGTGTGATGCTGAGTCCCCACAAGCTGATGGTAAAACATTTGATTTGGTGACATGAACTAAGATGGCAACAGTTAGACATTTGTGTGACCCATGAGATTTTAACTTAAATTTCTCTTAGGCCAAGATTGCCTGGGGCATTGAGTGCAAACAATACGAGACCGTGATCACAGCTGAGACTGGACTTGTGGGTAAAGAGCCAGCAGTCCGCCTGAAGCTGTCCTGGGACAAACTTCCAAGGAGCATGCAGCGCTATGCAAAGGAGTAATGTCATAAACTAATGAAGATTTAAAAAATGTTCATCTATTTATAGAAACCTGCAAAACAAAGTAATACATTCCTACATATTCCAGACCACTAACTTGATTGAAAATGCAACATTTCAGTCATAGACTTTTTCTGGCATCCTGGATGTCGACGTGTGTGGGAATTCATTACTTTCTGTTGCATTGTTTCATTTTCCAGCACACCTACATCCACCAGGTGTGCATTAGACAATACTCAACATGACATTGAAAACTTAAAAATAACCTTAACCTTTATGTCTGCCTAGGCTCTCTGAGTTCATTTCCCGCATTGCTCTGGAATACGGAGTAAACCTGGCAAAGGTCAAGAATGTTCGTAATCAGATCAAACTGAGTGTGGCTGTTGCTTCAGAAACAAGTCTGAATATTGTGATGAAGACACCAAAGGTGAGGTTTTATTGCCCATTATTTATACACAGAAAATGTCTGCATCATACTTTGTCACCCAGTTTGTATATATATACTCTTATAACCATTATGATTTAATATTACAGTGGACCATTTACAAACTTGGAGTGGGTCTCCCTGTTTCTCTGCCATTCGGAGACACTGCTGCTGAGCTGGAAGCTTACCAGAGCAACTGGGCTGACAAGATCTCCTACGTGCTCACCAAGGCTCATGCAGGTGAAAACATTTGAAGGATCAGGTTTTACTGAATAGTCAGGCTGATCAGTAAAAAGCTAACTTAAGGAATCATCTTTTCTTTTCTACTCCAGCTGAGTGCACCATGGTCAAAGACACAGTGATCACATTCAACAAAAGGAAATACAAGAACGAGATGCCCCACTCTTGCTACCAGGTTTTGGCTCAGGATTGCACCCCAGAACTTAAATTCATAGTTCTGCTGAAGAGGGACCAAACACAGGAACAGAACCAGATCAATGTGAAGATTTCAAACATGTAAGAACAACCAGTACTTATGTTGTCAATTGCACGAGTTTTCAAAAAACACAAGAGAGGCAAAATTCTTAATCTGGAAATCCAGCAATTACCTATAATACATGTATTTCAATTGTTTTTCAACAGTGATGTCGACATATATCCAAAGGACAGTGCTGTCATGGTGATGGTTAATGGAGTAGAAATCCCCATCAGTAACCTGCCATATCAGGATCCCACAGGTTTGTTATTTTATTCATTTAAATTGAACTGTCATGAATTATTCAATTGTTGAAAGTAAAAAATCGTATATTTATGTATATTTTCATTAAATTTAGGCAAAATTCAGATCAGACAGAGAGCTGAGGGCATCGCTCTCCATGCTCCCAGCCATGGTCTTCAGGAGGTTTTCTTTGATCTGAACACCTTGAAGGTGATGTGACTACATCTTCTAGATCTTTCAAATTTGATTAATCTCCATACTAGTAATGGAACAAACATTGAGCAGTTTGGATATTTTGTTTTTTTCAGGTCAAAGTTGTGGACTGGATGAGAGGACAGACTTGCGGACTCTGTGGAAAGGCTGACGGCGAAGTCAGACAGGAGTACCGCACACCCAACGAACGTCTGTCCAAGAACGCAGCCAGCTATGCTCATTCCTGGGTTCTGCCTGGAAAGAGCTGTCGGGATAGCTCTGGTAATACTTACAGTACCTGTTTCACCCTTTTCTATTAGAATATAATTTATACTCAGCGTATAAAGACATTTGCATGGTGAAACCCATACCAAACCAGTATGTAACTAGATTAAAGAAAAAAAAACTGTCCAGAAACAATAAATATCAGAATTTGGTTTTAGCTAAGGGCTGCTGTAGGTAAATATACTTATATTTACAGTGCTTACCTTCCTGTTTTCACCCTTTTCCAGAGTGTCACATGAAGCTTGAATCTGTGAAGTTGGCGAAGCAGATGATCCTCCATGGCCAGGCGTCCAAGTGCTACTCTGTTGAGCCTGTGCTGCACTGCCTGCCTGGCTGCATGCCAGTGAGGACCACCACCGTTACTGTTGGCTACCACTGCCTGCCTGCTGGTGAGTCTGCAAGAAATCACAGCTGGTTTACAAAACTGAGTCATACTACATCTAAGTTGTTATCTTGTTCAGTGCCTAAGATCTTTACTCTTTCCATTTTTGCAGATTCTAACGTTAACAGTGCTGAGGGTCTGAGCAGCATCTATGAGAAGAGCATTGACCTGAGAGAAACAGCAGAAGCCCACCTGGCCTGTCGCTGCACTGCTCAGTGTGCTTAATCTGATTGTTTTTGGGGGTTTATCTTCACACAAGTATTGTTGATTACCTTGTTTAACTGAATGAATATGAAATTCTTTAGGAATGCAATTTCTTCATATGAATAAAAGAAACTTAAATGTCATTTGTATTGAAGTCATTCTTCCTTTATACTCATTACTGCACATGTCACTTTTTAGCAACACCAAATCTATGCATCACACCGTTCCTCTTTTTCCACAATCTCATTAAATGAAAACTCCTCTTTAATGACAAACATTTTGTCTTACAATCATTGGTGGGTCATTCCGTGTCAAATCAAACAGAATCCAGCAAACTGGTTGCAGCACCGTCTCAGATTTTGCTCAGTGTTTGTCTATATAATGTTTGGGTCCCACAACTAAAGTCTGTAAAGTATTTTTGTTCAGTTCCAATGTTGTATAGTTTTTGGGCCTTAGTCATTTTGGGATTTTTACACTCTCAAAAACACCTTCTCTGGTAAGCCATGTTTGGGCATTAATATCTTGAAAAGTATTATTCCTAGCCTCACCAAACTCTGTAGGGTGGAAGACAAACATGTTTTCAGTATGACTGAATCATTAAGTTTGTACTGCATGCCCTAAAGATTTTGTTTAGAGCCCTAAATTGAAAAAAAGTTAAAAATTCTTAATGCACCCATATGGTATCAATCATTATTCATTCTTTAAATTCAAGCTTTTATTAATTTTATGAGAATATTTGAGGTCTCTACCACTAATGGACATAAAGATATTAAGAATAAAACAGGGCGTGGTATCATTTTACAGTCATTTTCATAGGACCAAAATGGTATATGGGGTAGCTAATAGGAACATGAAAATGTACGTGGAAATAGCTTAATTTGTGGTCATTTAATGTAGAAACTGCCAATGTCTTTCTATGTTCCACTTACAGATAAATACACGTAGTCAAAGGCATTGTTTTACAGCTAAGAAGAAAACGTCCATAATGAAGAAGCAGGGTCTTCCCTTATTATGTCTACTGTGTGTCCCAGCCTCTGACTGGAGTAAAGAAATACATGTTTGTCCGTAGGCTCATCACTATCAGAGAAAGCCATTAACTCTGAGAGATGTTAAATTCAATCTAGTGGTTACATTTTATATCCCATATTTAAAAAAGACTAAGATATCAAATTCAAATAACTTTATTGAAAATGATGTTCAATGTAGCAAGTTATGTACAAGAAATTATATAGGATGAAAACTAATATCCTTTAACCATGTAACTTGAACAACAGGACTGAATTGGTAACATGCTTTGTATTTTCTTAACAAGTGGAATCCTTATTTTCCATTATTCACTAATTGGTGGCTATGAAGTTCTCAAAGGCCTCTGCAATATCTTCTTTACACATATAAACACATGCAACTTTTTATATGGAAACACATACTCCCACTAGAGCTTGAGAGGACATTTAGGATACCACTCTTTCCTCCTTATATCAGAGGTTTTATCAAAATATTTCACTCATTTTCAATATCCAGGACCTTACAATTCCCATCTTAAATGCCCTATATTCCAATGAACATACTGAAAACGTGTGTATCCGTTATTTCTAACAATTCCTATGAAGATACTGAGGCAAAGAGATGTAATCCTGAAACTGAAATTTTTAGGCATAGGTAAGATATAACCTGTGTCTATTTTTGACTGAAGGAAAACTGGAAGGACATTGGACCTTTGTTCCCTTAATAACCATACATCAAGCAATTTCAATGTACATGTATGTTTCTACTAGCTACCCCACATACCCTTTTGGTACAATGAAAATGACCAAAATATGTTACCAAGCCTTGTTTTATTCATAATATCTTCATGTCCATTGGTAGGAGAGACTTAACAAATATTGACACAAAATGAGTAAAAGATTTTATTTGCAGAAAAAAATATGATTGATACCATATTGGTGCAAAAAGGTGGCTTTGTATTACCGTCAATATGTTATATTTTGCATTTCTTTATGCATATTCCTTATGAAAATAAAATGGCCTGCAGTACATGCCATTTATAGTTTTAGCATACAGAATGGTTTTTGTTTTTGCATATGTCTTCCATCCTACAAAGTTTGGTGAGGCTAGGAACAATGCAAACATGGTTTCCAAGATAATGCGTTTTTGAGGTTCTAAAAATGAAATAACATCAAGGGCTGAAAAGATATGAAAACATAGGATTCAACAAGAAATATTTTACAGGCATTGGTTTTGGGACCTGTTCATGACAGACGGAAGGTTTGAACAAAATCTGAGATGTGCTGTAACAACCTTATCTGATTTGACACAATATTGGATATTGGATACAGTGAGTGATATTTTGAATTGCAAATTATCACAGCATGCATTTTGACTTGAAGTAGGAAAAACACATGTGTAATTAATAATAATATCAATTAATGGCTGGATTCCATTTAAATGTCCCAGTTGGCCCAGCCAGTGAGCCAGAATGCATAAAAAGCACAAAAGCCTTAAAATGGCCTTAAAATGCTCAGGTGTTCATGTTTACTTTACCTTACCTTAAATGAGCTCCTTTGTTCAGGCTTGGTGGCCTAAAAAGCTAGTGTTATTTTATTAATTAATGAATGTATAGTTGAGGAAACAGGCTGCCACAGAGCTGAGGGCCTTGAAGGCTGAACTGGCCCAGAAGAAGAGCCAGTCCTTTCATCCTGGTCCCACGGCCTCTTAGGCCTTTGGACATACCACACAGGACAGACCACACGTTCAAAGCACCTCCATCTAATTCAGTATATACAGAACTCTGAACAAGACTGTTTTCTGAAATTTTCAGGTGTTAGTTTCTAGTTGTGGGAGCGGCAGTGGCTCAGTGGGTCGTGGGACTTGGGTTGGGAGCCAGAGGGTCACCAGTTCAAATCCCAGCCCAGATGAAAAACACGGAGAGTGGACTGGTGGTTGGTGAGGCGCCAGTCCACCTTTAGGACACTGCCGAGGTGCCCTTGAGCAAGACACCCCCCCCCCCCCCCCTAACTACTGGACATGCTGACGAATGGCGGTGCCTTCACCCTATGCCCTCTCCACGCATGTTACGGGATCCCTATTTGTGTATATATATATGCATGTATGTGTGAGTCGGGGGGCCTGTATGTATGTAGGGTGTAAAAACGAATTTGTGGTGTGTGTACAGTTGCATGCCAATGCCAAAATAAAGATTTCTATCTCAATTCTTCTAAAGGAAGAGAGATACAACTAAAATGTTTAAGTGGTAATGTTACTTTAATGATTTATCAGAAAATGTTTTATTTATTAAAACCATAAAGTGCAGAGATTTCACTAAGCTCGGTGTTTCTCAATCAAAAATAGAGTGATTGACCAACCAAAGATTGGGTGTCTTTTTTCAGAGAATCACAGTTATCTCAGTTAGCACAGAGGAATGTCTGAGACGTAACTACATTCAAAGAAAACAGCAATAAAAGCCACAATAAACTCTGAAGTGCAAGTAAGCATCCCTGAACTCAGAGGGAAGCCACACCCCATTAATGTTTCAAAGGGATATATTGTTATCCATGTCATCCTGTTTTCTTGGTCCACAATCTAGGAGAGGGGAACGTCATCTTTTCCCGCCAACATGAGAGATGGATGGATAATTATGAGGACAATGGGTTGATGAACTGTTGACAGCAAGAAGTAGTGCCAAAATTGAAAAAAACTGAAAAGAATTGACATGTAGGTGCAGTCTTCTGTAACTATTAAACGAGATATTACAGTAGGTTATAATTGGTCAAAATATTTAAAATATGTTAAATTTTTCAAGTAAAATCGCTTTCCATACATCCTGACCATGCTAATTATTAATAATAAGCAGCAGCTCTAAAGTGATGAAGTGTCTGTTTAAATGATAAATCATGATTAATGTGTTGAAGATGTTTCTGTATGCGTTGTGTCCGCTGGTGGTGTTTTTAACAAACCAACTACCTCGAAGTCTCTCTCCTCTGCTGGCAGAGCTCCGGCCGCTCACACGGACACACGGTAGCCCTGCAGGCCACGATTATCGACGACAGAAACAGAAGAAACCGGGAAATTTTGTGGAACAGGAGGAAGTTTAAGCTGAATGAAATCGGCCCAGTCGGACTTTGAACTGTTAACAAATCAGCCCAGCTGTGTGGACCGACAGACCTTCAGTTTTTAAGATCTCTAATTACACATGCATGGCACTTTGCTTTCTACAAAACAATGCACCTGCCTGTTGAATAGCGTTCTACTTTCCACTTATTTAAGCAAAGTTTCAGCATACTGTTTTAGTTCACCAATCCAGAGCATGTGGCAGTCTTCATGGCTCAATGCTGTCAACAAATGTGGCCAATATGCTTTAAGGCACCAATACTGTACTGAAGTGAAGGGGAAAAACCCAAAAATTTCTCCAGAAATATTACTGAATACATTTTGTCAAGTTATTGTTTAGTTGTAAAGACTCAGTAAAAACAGGTTTGAACCAAGAAGTACAACTCTGAGAGCTGGCTGGTAAGATAATCAGTTTAAGCTTACTCAAGATCAAAAAGAGTGTATAATAAACCTATTTGGATTATTATACACCCTTAATAGCATTATACACATGCTTGGATTTTACTGTAGCATGTAATACTGTTAAACCTTACTGTATACAATATGTATAAAGGTAAACTGTTAAAGTATTGTTGCAGAGACAAAATGGTTTTAGAAAGCAGCAACATGCAGTTGATCCCTCTTACCATTGCAGAGTGTCAGCAATTGCATTTAACTATTCCTTATTTCATTACATTAGGCAGTATCATTTGAAAATATCTTTCAAGCTTTTCCTAGCACGACATAAATCCTTGCATTACAAAGTAATAAAAAAGGCATCATCATAATATACGTTTTTTATTTGATTTTGATACAATTTGATGATTTTGAAACATTGTGACAATGAAAGTTAAGTTAACCCATGTTGGATTGTTGGCTTTGGAGAGTCAACAGTTCCTATCAAGATAACAAAGCTGTGACAAACTTGCAGGTCATGACACACTGACATTTTACTGAAAGGTTGGAACATTCACATGTTTATGCAACTGAAACCATAATATTTAATTTCACTATGAAGTTTATTTTTAATCATAATAAGTTATGTGAGTTTAAGTCATTGGATGCCGTAAAAATGTAATTCACTGAATAATAATATATGTAAATACAAATGTAGATATTGCTGAATGGTGAAATGTATGTAGGTTACATATTTATGATAAATATTATAAATGAGAAATATTGTAACAAAGTATAATATAGCCTTGCACTTTATGTGGTAGGAGAGAAAACATCTTTGGATTTGGGACATAGGACTGAAGCCAAGAGTCAGTGACATTTTTTACTAACTCGGGTCGTCTAATCTACATAGTCAAGGCATGGTAACATCGAATGAAAGCTGAAATTTAGTTAATGATACATTTTGATTGGCCCACAGTCAGCAAAACTGGCTTCAAAAGGAAGCCCCTAGTTGCAGTCGTTCACATCCACCAGCCATGAAGGTGTTTGTGCTAGCTCTTACTGTGGCCCTTACAGGTCAGTATGTCTTTATGCATTTAAAACTAAATCAACTTAGATTTAACTTAGATTTTAACTTTTATGCAGCTTAGATTTTAACATTTAGAAAATTAATTTTCTAAAAGTGTTGCTTTTTGTAGAATGAGATAATATCTTTGCCATGTAGATGATTTCATGGTAGCAATTCCACACTGATAGTGTGTTTTACTAGGACAAAAATAAGAAAAAAAATTAAATTATGACTAAAAAGAATTGTGATTTAAAAGAACTAATACTGCACTTTCTGACAGTGTTATGTTGTTTATATAGTTATTCAGTTTTACCAACTGTCATACCAGATAAATATGTTATGGCATAAGCTGCATAATATTTCTAACCTGGAAACAAGACGAAATCTGCGAGCTCCTGTTTCATTTGCTCTGGCAGCTACTACTAGATAATACGTATTTGCGAATTAGTCTTGCAATGCTATTTCCATTCTCCTTTACAAATTAACTGCTTTCACATATCTTGTTTGTCCTTTCTGAAAACCAAAATAACATTTTATTCCTATTTTGTAGCGGGTTACCATGTCAACTTTGGTAAGTTGTCATCATTTTACTTTAAAATGTTCACAGTTAAATAACTTTTAAAAACTGGTGTGGATATATAAAAAGTTTCTGTTTCTCAGTTTCAAAATGTTATTGAAATAGAAATGCATTCACAAGCTTGTTTCCTTGTCTTTTATTTCAGTCCCAGAGTTTGCTGCTGGAAAGACCTACGTGTACAAATATGAAGCATTTCTTATGGGCGGCCTGCCTGAGGAGGGTCTGGCACGGGCTGGAGTGAAAATCCATAGCAAAGTTTTGATCAGTGCAGCAGCTGCCGACACCTTCATGCTAAAGGTAAAGACCTTTAAAATGATTTAATACAATTGATTTCTGATTAATAACATACTATTAAACTAACAAACTGAACTAGAATAATGATTTTACTATGTAGTTTGTTAACAATCAAGTGTCTCACAGTTCATTTAAACTCTTCTTTACAGCTTGTAGACCCTGAAATCTTTGAGTACAGTGGCATCTGGCCCAAAGATGCTTTCACCCCGGCCACCAAGCTCACCTCAGCCTTGGCTGCTCAGCTCCTGACACCCATCAAGTTCGAGTATGCTAATGGTGTCGTTGGCAAAGTGTTTGCACCGGCTGGTGTCTCTGCAACTGTGCTGAATATCTACAGGGGAATCCTCAACATCTTTCAGCTGAACATCAAGAAGACTCAGAATGTTTATGAGCTGCAAGAGGTAATAATAGCTCATATTCATAGAGTTTCCCCCACAAAATGCCCCAATACTTAAACTGACAAACTGTATTTTGATTTTTTGTGAACTAGCCTGGAGTTCAGGGTGTGTGCAAGACCCACTACATCATCAGTGAGGACACAAAGGCTGAACGCATCCTGCTGACCAAGACCAAGGACCTGAATAACTGCCAAGAAAGAATCATTAAGGACATCGGCTTGGCTTACACAGAGAGATGCGCTGCGTGTGAGGCTGTAAGTGTAATTTCCCTCTTACTTCATACTCTCTAGTACAGTACACTCTGTGATGATATTGTGGGTCTTGTCAATGCAGAGAGGAAACACCCTGAAGGGAACTGCCGCTTTTAACTACATCCTGAAGCCAGCAGCCGCAAGTGTTCTGATCTTGGAGGCAACTGCTACAGAGCTCATCCAGTTCTCACCTTTCAACATCTTGAATGGCGCTGCCCAGATGGAGGCTAAGTATGTGGTTTAAATTAAAAATAAGAATGCAATAACAGTGTTGTGAGCACTTTTGTCAGCACAAAGTGTCACAGTGCAGATTGATGTAGTGCTTATGTATTAACAGGCAAATCCTGACCTTCCTGGAGATCGAGAAGACCCTAGTGGAGCCCATCAGAGCTGAATATCTTCATCGTGGATCCCTGCAGTACGAGTTCGGCAGTGAGCTTCTTCAGACCCCCATCCAGCTTCTGAGGATCAGCAATGCTGAGGCTCAGGTATTCCAGGAAATATTGCCTCTTAATCAGATTTTTGTTGAATTCATCATGTGGCAACAAACTTTAACATGGGATATATTTTGTTTCCTGACAGATTGTTGAGACACTGAACCACCTGGTAACCTTCAATGTGGCCAAGGTCCACGAAGATGCCCCTCTGAAGTTTATTGAGCTCATCCAGCTGCTGCGGGTGGCCAGATTTGAGAGTATTGAGGCCCTCTGGACTCAGTTCAAAGCTAGACCCGATCACAGGTAACTGCAAGCTTCATTCAGAGAAAAGCCATGAGAAAACATGCCATGGATAATATACTTATATAATATTTCTCTTTCCAAGGCACTGGATCCTGAATGCTGTCCCTGCCATTGGTACTCATGCTGCTTTGAGGTTCGTCAAGGAGAAGTTCCTTGCTGGTGAGCTGACTATTGCTGAAACTGCTGAAGCCCTGCTGGCATCTGTGCACATGGTGACAGCTGACCTGGAGGCCATCAAGCTTGCTGAGGCAAGTCAACACTAAAGGTTTTCTTGAGTATTGCTAATGATGTGAGAACTGCAACACATAATCAGTTCTTTATTTTCACAACTCCTCAGGGTCTAGCTATGAACCACAAGATCCAAGAAAACCCAGTTCTGCGTGAGATTGTCATGCTGGGCTATGGCACCTTGGTTGCTAAATACTGTGCAGAGAACCCAACTTGCCCAGCTGAGCTTGTGAGGGTATGTATCATTGGTGCATGTGGTATATATTATTAAAATCACTTATAACATCAGTAACATAAATGTTTTTCTTTTCCTCCCACAGCCCATCCACGAACTTGCTGTCCAGGCTGTTGCCAGAGGAGACACTGAGGAGCTTGTTATTGCTCTCAAAGTTCTGGGTAATGCTGGACATCCTGCCAGCCTTAAGCCAATCATGAAGCTCCTGCCCGGCTTTGGCAGTGCTGCTGCTGGTCTGCCACTCAGAGTTCACATTGATGCTGTTATGGCCCTGAGGAACATTGCTAAGAAGGAGCCCAAGATTGTGAGACATTTTCAGATTCTTGAGAGTGAATACACTTAAGACCTGTTTTGTTATGTGCAGTTTTATTTATAACATTCTTCTTTGTGAATTAGATCCAGGAAATGGCTGTTCAGCTGTTCATGGACAAGGCTCTCCACCCAGAGCTCCGTATGGTGGTTGCTATCGTGCTGTTTGAGACCAAGCTGCCCATGGGTCTGGTGACTACTCTTGCTGATGCCCTCTTGAAAGAAACAAACCTGCAGGTCGCTAGCTTTGTCTATTCTTACATGAAGGCCATGACCAAGAACACCGCTCCTGACTTTGCCTCTGTGTAAGAACTTCATTGAAATTTCCTTTTCATTTTATTTGCTTTTTTAAAAATATGCACCTACAATCTCTTATATTTTAATGATCTACTTTCAGTGCTGCTGCCTGTAATGTTGCTGTAAAGATCCTCAGCCCCAAATTTGACAGACTGAGTTACCGCTTCAGCAGAGCTCTCTATATGGATGCCTACTCCAGTAAGAGCATAACAGAATAATAATTTGTCATCAGAGATTTTAAATTGAAACATGTTGTTTGACAGTTCTGGTGTTTTTCCCTGCAGACCCCTGGATGATGGGTGCTGCTGCCAGTGCCTTCTACGTTAACGATGCTGCAACTGTTTTGCCAAGAGCCATTGTGGCCAAAGCTCGCACCTACCTGGCAGGAGCTTATGCTGATGTTCTTGAGGTACAATCATGTCTTACATGGCTAGTTAACGCAATGAAAGGCTTTTATATATCCGGCACATGCCACGTATTCTTATACACGTTTGCATAATCCACTGTGTCAAATCATAACAGCAAATGAAGGAAATGTTGCTAGCTTTTGAATTAATGTGAACATCTCTGGCTGTTGAACAATGCCAAGAATCCTAAGGTTTGCCCAACATTAGGAATAATTTCAAATTTTTCAATCTTCTGTAATTGTTTGCTTTGTTGTATGTACCATCAAATGCTGTTTTTCTTTTTTTCAGCTTGGTGTGAGAACTGAGGGAATCCAGGAGGCCCTTCTGAAAATCCCCAAGGCTCCTGAGGATGCTGATAGGGTAACCAAGATGAAACAAGTTATGAAGGCTGTAAGTTTAATGGAAAAATACGCAAGAACTT
The DNA here is from genome assembly GCA_031216445.1 of Lateolabrax maculatus. NCBI lineage: Eukaryota > Metazoa > Chordata > Actinopteri > Acropomatiformes > Lateolabracidae > Lateolabrax > Lateolabrax maculatus. The sequence goes on from CM062196.1 coordinate 13,137,645, forward strand.
TGTAATGAAACATCATTGTGTTTATAGAAGCTAAGGTGTTTAATTCACTGTTTTATTGCTCCTACAGCTTTCTGAGTGGAGGGCTCATCCTTCAAGCCAGCCCCTGGCTTCTGTGTATGTGAAATTCTTCGGACAGGAAATTGCATTTGCCAACATTGACAAAGCCATTGTTGATCAGATTATTGAGGTACAGTATCTTCTACAGTACAAATGACTGCTAAATAATAACGTCCTCATGAGCTAAATATCTGACGTCTTAATGTTATGTTTACAGCTTGCCAGTGGACCAGCAATTAAAAGTTATGGAAGGAATGTTTTGGATGGTCTGCTGTCTGGTTTCGCAATGCATTATGCTAAACCAATGCTGGTTGCTGAGGTTCGTCGCATCCTTCCCACCAGCGCTGGTCTGCCCATGGAGCTCAGTTTCTATACTGCTGCAGTGGCTGCTGCATCTGTTGAATGTAAATTCCACTTTTGTAACTTAACTGTTGCTGATTTGAGAAAATGATGCATGCTGATACCGAAAATGTCTGTATTTCATAGTACAAGCTATAGTGACACCACCTCTGCCCAAGAACTACCATGCTGCCCAGCTTCTGAAGTCAGACATCAACATGAGGGCTGCTATTACTCCAAGGTATTCCTCACTTGACAACTAGTTAAGTGTCTTCTCATCAGTTTAACATCAACATCAAAAATCACCCTTTAAGTTGATATTTTCTGTGCCTTGCAGTGTTTCCATGCATACCTATGCCGTTATGGGAGTGAATACTGCTCTCATCCAGGCTGCCCTGCTGTCGAGAGCCAGAGTTCACACAATTGTTCCAGCAAAGATGGAAGCAAGAATTGACATGATTAAGGGCAACTTCAAGCTTCAGTTCCTGCCTGTTCAGGGCATTGATAAGATTGCAACTGCAATGTATGTAGTCATCCTTGTCACCAAGTAACCAAGTAAGTTTTGAAAAAAAAATTCTTAAAACTATTTTCCTTTTCCAACAGTGTTGAGACTTTTGCCGTTGCAAGAAATGTGGAAGACCTTGCAGCTGCCAAGATGACACCAATGATTCCAGCTGAAGTTGCAGCCCAGCTGTCAAGGGAGAGATTCTCTTCAAAGATTTCTAGGATGGCATCCTCTCTGGCTGGTGGCTTGGTGGGTTGTCTTCTTTGACCACCTTTTCCAACACAAACATCCACCCTGTTCTAAATTAATGTGGTGACCTCTGTTGCGGTTTTACAGTCAGCATCATCTGAAATCATTCCCGTTGACCTGCCAAGGACCATTGCCAGCCAACTGAAATTCCCCAAGGCCTTCGAGAAGAAAATGTGTGCTACAGTTGAAACCTTTGGAATCAAGGCATGCACTGAGATTGAATCTCGTAACGCCGCCTTCATTAAGAACTGCCCACTCTATGCCATGATTGGAAAACATGCTGTCCTGGTTGAGATTGCTCCAGGCAAGTGAAATGGATGACATTAAATTACTGATAGTACTGATGATAATTTTGTAAGAAGTTGCTAAAAAGTAATGTGCCTATTTATTTATTCTGTTGCAGCTGCCGGACCAGTCATCGAGAAGATTGAAATTGAGATTCAGATTGGAGATAAGGCTGCAGAAAAGATCATCAAAGTGATTAACATGAGCGAGGAAGAGGAAATTATCGAGGACAAGAACGTCCTGATGAAACTCAAGAAAATCCTGGTCCCTGGTCTGAAGAACAGGACAGCGACTTCCTCCAGCTCCAGCAGCTCCAGCAGCTCTCGCTCCAGCAGCTCCCGCTCCAGCAGCTCTCGCTCCAGCAGCTCCCGCTCCAGCATCTCCTCCTCTGCATCATCCAGCTCCTCCTCTCGTCGCAAGAGTAGGAGAGTCGATGTTGTTGCTCCCATCAGCAAGGCGTCAAAGAGACTAAGCAGCCACTCCAGCAGTTCTTCAAGCAGCCGTTCATCTCTCCTGTCCAGCAGCCGCTCTTCCAGCTCCAGCTCCAGCTCCAGCTCTTCCAGGTCCAGCTCCCTGTCCAAGGTGAGACAACTTCACCTCTGTCCATGGAATAAACGGATGAAAAAATAAAGAATAAAAAAGTATGTGCGGGAATTAATCTACAAATGTTTCTATTGCAGCCACGACTGTATGAGATAAAGTTTACAAAGAACCACATCCACCAGGTAATTATCAGACTGTTGTGTAAAGAGCACGAGACAGCCACATCATGTACTCTGTTTGAGGAGGCTGAATGTATGGTTTCTTCGTTTGCAGCATGCCCTCTCCACAGCCCGTGCCAACAGCAAGAGCAGTGCCCATAGCTTCGAAGCCATCTACAATAAGGTAAATCGTCAAACCAAGCCATTTACAGTCTCTTGTATTCAGTTGAGAAAATCAAAACTCTTATTAACATCAATCTGTGGTTCGCATTTTAAGGCCAAGTACCTCGCCAATGCTATCACTCCTGCTGTGACCATTCTCATCCGTGCCGTGAGAGCCGACCACAAGGTTCAGGGATACCAGATCGCAGCTTACTTTGACAGAGCTACTGCCAGACTTCAGGTCATTTTTGCCAACCTGGCCGAGAATGACCACTGGAGAATCTGTGCTGATGGTGTGATGCTGAGTCCCCACAAGCTGATGGTAAAACATTTGATTTGGTGACATGAACTAAGATGGCAACAGTTAAAAATTTGTGTGACCCATGAGATTTTAACTTAAATTTCTCTTAGGCCAAGATTGCCTGGGGCATTGAGTGCAAACAATACGAGACCGTGATCACAGCTGAGACTGGACTTGTGGGTAAAGAGCCAGCAGTCCGCCTGAAGCTGTCCTGGGACAAACTTCCAAGGAGCATGCAGCGCTATGCAAAGGAGTAATGTCATAAACTAATGAAGATTTAAAAAATGTTCATCTATTTATAGAAACCTGCAAAACAAAGTAATACATTCCTACATATTCCAGACCACTAACTTGATTGAAAATGCAACATTTCAGTCATAGACTTTTTCCGGCATCCTGGATGTCGACGTGTGTGGGAATTCATTACTGTCTGTTGCATTGTTTCATTTTCCAGCACACCTACATCCACCAGGTGTGCATTAGACAATACTCAACATGACATTGAAAACTTAAAAATAACCTTAACCTTTATGTCTGCCTAGGCTCTCTGAGTTCATTTCCCGCATTGCTCTGGAATACGGAGTAAACCTGGCAAAGGTCAAGAATGTTCGTAATCAGATCAAACTGAGTGTGGCTGTTGCTTCAGAAACAAGTCTGAATATTGTGATGAAGACACCAAAGGTGAGGTTTTATTGCCCATTATTTATACACAGAAAATGTCTGCATCATACTTTGTCACCCAGTTTGTATATATATACTCTTATAACCATTATGATTTAATATTACAGTGGACCATTTACAAACTTGGAGTGGGTCTCCCTGTTTCTCTGCCATTCGGAGACACTGCTGCTGAGCTGGAAGCTTACCAGAGCAACTGGGCTGACAAGATCTCCTACGTGCTCACCAAGGCTCATGCAGGTGAAAACATTTGAAGGATCAGGTTTTACTGAATAGTCAGGCTGATCAGTAAAAAGCTAACTTAAGGAATCATCTTTTCTTTTCTACTCCAGCTGAGTGCACCATGGTCAAAGACACAGTGATCACATTCAACAAAAGGAAATACAAGAACGAGATGCCCCACTCTTGCTACCAGGTTTTGGCTCAGGATTGCACCCCAGAACTTAAATTCATAGTTCTGCTGAAGAGGGACCAAACACAGGAACAGAACCAGATCAATGTGAAGATTTCAAACATGTAAGAACAACCAGTACTTATGTTGTCAATTGCACGAGTTTTCAAAAAACACAAGAGAGGCAAAATTCTAAATCTGGAAATCCAGCAATTACCTATTATTCATGTATTTCAATTGTTTTTCAACAGTGATGTCGACATATATCCAAAGGACAGTGCTGTCATGGTGATGGTTAATGGAGTAGAAATCCCCATCAGTAACCTGCCATATCAGGATCCCACAGGTTTGTTATTTTATTCATTTAAATTGAACTGTCATCAATTATCGAAAGTAAAAAATCGTATATTTATGTATATTTTCATTAAATTTAGGCAAAATTCAGATCAGACAGAGAGCTGAGGGCATCGCTCTCCATGCTCCCAGCCATGGTCTTCAGGAGGTTTTCTTTGATCTGAACACCTTGAAGGTGATGTGACTACATTTTCTAGATCTTTCAAATTTGATTAATCTCCATACTAGTAATGGAACAAACATTGAGCAGTTTGGGTATTTTGTTTTTTTTTCAGGTCAAAGTTGTGGACTGGATGAGAGGACAGACTTGCGGACTCTGTGGAAAGGCTGACGGCGAAGTCAGACAGGAGTACCGCACACCCAACGAACGTCTGTCCAAGAACGCAGCCAGCTATGCTCATTCCTGGGTTCTGCCTGGAAAGAGCTGTCGGGATAGCTCTGGTAATACTTACAGTACCTGTTTCACCCTTTTCTATTAGAATATAATTTATACTCAGCGTATACAGACATTTGCATGGTGAAACCCACACCAAACCAGTATGTAATTAGATTAAAGAAAAAAAAAACTGTCCAGAAACAATAAATATCAGAATCTGGTTTTAGCTAAGGGCTGCTGTAGGTAAATATATTTATATTTACAGTGCTTACCTTCCTGTTTTCACCCTTTTCCAGAGTGTCACATGAAGCTTGAATCTGTGAAGTTGGCGAAGCAGATGATCCTCCATGGCCAGGCGTCCAAGTGCTACTCTGTTGAGCCTGTGCTGCACTGCCTGCCTGGCTGCATGCCAGTGAGGACCACCACCGTTACTGTTGGCTACCACTGCCTGCCTGCTGGTGAGTCTGCAAGCAATCACAGCTGGTTTACAAAACTGAGTCATACTACATCTAAGTTGTTATCTTGTTCAGTGCCTAAGATCTTTACTCTCTCCATTTTTGCAGATTCTAACGTTAACAGTGCTGAGGGTCTGAGCAAAATCTATGAGAAGAGCATTGACCTGAGAGAAACAGCAGAAGCCCACCTGGCCTGTCGCTGCACTGCTCAGTGTGCTTAATCTGATTGTTTTTGGGGGTTTATCTTAATTCAAGTATCGCTGATTTTTGAACTGACTGAATATGAAATTATTTACAAAATGCAACTTCTTAATATTAATAAAAGAAACTTAACTGTCATTTGTATTGAAGTCATTCTTCTCTTATACTTCTGCAATCCTGCAATTGTTAGGCACGTTTACTTCCCTTTTCCTTAAAAGCTAAGCCAATTATATTATGACCATCAAACAGTCAGCTGACTTTGTGACAAGGTCCATAAACTGACAGTCCTCTCTTGACAATCCCTGCTGTTCATCTCGACCACATTCGGGGAAATCAACTTCAAACTGCTGCTTCAACAGCTCATCCAGTCTTACAACAGAGATCCTGTTGACACTGATCTGGGGCTGTTCACAGGCAGTTTCCAAACTGTACGGAAGGACATCGAGCCTTTGTACCCTTAATAACCATACACCAAGCAATTTCTATGTACATGTATGTTTCTACTACCCCACATACTCTTTTGGTCCAATGAAAATGACAAAAATATGCTATCACGCCTTGTTTTATACACAATATCTTCATGTCCTTTGGTGGGAGAAATTTTACTTCATAAAAGATTTTATTTGCAGAAAAACAAATTATTGATACCATATTGGTGCAAAAATGTGGTTTTGTACTACCCTCAATATCTTAGATTTTGCACCTTTTCCAAAAAATCTAGGGCCTTATAAAAATAAAATGGGACGCAGTACATGCCTTTAATGGTTTTAGCATACAGAATGGTTTTGATTTTGCCATATGTCTTCCATCCTACAAAGTTTGGTGAGGCTAGGTACAATGCAAACATGGCTTCCCAGATAAGGCGTTTTTGAGCCTATAAAAATTAAATATGAATATCAAGTGCTAAAAAGATATGAAAGCACAGGATTTTAACAGAAATATTTTACAGGCCTTTGTTGTTGTTTTGGTTTTTCCTCTCGTCTCCCTGCGTTCCCCTTGTTTTTCCCGCACACCTGTGTCTTGTCTAGCCCTCGTTTGCACAACCCTTGTGTCTCACTCCCTTCCCTGCTACCTGCCTGCCCACCCCAGCTGTGTCTCGTTTCCCATTAGTCCTTGTGCATACATGTTCCTCAGTTCCCTTTGCCCTCTGTCGGGTTCTTGTCTTAGATGTCATCTTATTTTTGCCCGTGAGTTCATGAGAAGCCTATGTGTAAGAATCCCGTTGGTTCTCTAGTTTTTTTTTTTTTTTGAGTTTTCTCTGTTCCCTGCTCCTAAGTCTTTTTGTGGTCTGTGTTTCCTGAGCTGGAAATAAAACCCTTTTTCGCCTTCTGAGAGCCGGTCTGCATCCGGGTCCTTACCGTGACTAAACGCTGACAGTTTTGGAACCCGTTCATATCAGACAAGGTTCGAACAAAATCTGATTTGACACAGTATGATCGTGGAGGCAAAGTCACTGTAGGAGCCATGTTTGTTTTTGTGTTATATTTGATTGTTGCTCATCCCACCTATTGTGGGTGGTTTGATGATGTCACGTGGGTTGGACCGGAAATAATCATTGCCTATTTATTCACCTGTTCACCTGCATGGCGGGGTAGAGAGAGAGGGTGAGTTTGGGTTCTCGCATTCTCTGTTGACCGCAAATCTCACAGCATCCACGTTCACCTTGGTACATCAACTTCCGGTACTGGATTTTGGTTTTTGTTTGTTTGAAAAGGACAATAAATGAATGATTTCTTAACAAATTACAAGTTATCCATCTGCCCAGCCCTCTCTCAATCAGTCACATTCAAATAAACAAGGTGGTCTTTATAATCTGACAGCAGGTACAAAGTTAAATTATTTATACAGTATTTATTTTAAAAAATCTAAGTTGCAGACTTTCCTTATCTGAATCGAGGATCTAAAGAGGGTGTTGTATCCTATACAGCACAGATTGTTAAGGCCCTTGAGGCAAACTTGTGATTTGTGATATTGGGCTATATAAATAAAAACTGACTTAACTGACTACATTAACCATGTGTAAGGGAAATTCTTGTTTTAATGATGTGTTTTCAAAAAAGGTTACATTCATCCACCATGATATTATACATTATAAGTTGTTGTGAAACTAACGAAAAGAAAACTCATAAAAAAAGTCCTCTTCTTGTGTCCGAATAACTAGTGAACAAAGAACATGACTGTTCTGTGTTCTTTCACATGAGAACCTCATCGCCAGATAGTGAAATATGTTGGGGAGTAGGTGCAGATGGTATACCTCACTGGTCTACACAGACAGGAGGGAGAGTATCAAGGGCAAGGTCAAAACTGTATTTCTTGGGTGAGAACATGTTTATCTTGACAGATTGTTCGAGTTATTGTTGTGTGTGTGTGTGTGTGTGTGTGTGTGTGTGAGATTCTCAAAGTATAAGAACTGATGAGAGACTGCCTCTCTTCAGTCGTATCTGTGTAGTGCTGATGAAGTCTCTTGCTTGCAAACAATAAAGCTTCATGAAGAAATTGAATATCATGTCCAGGTATTTAATTGCAGACCCTCATCTGCACTAGACACGAATGGAAATTTCAGTTTCCTCCACGCACGTTATGAGTTTATCCACAGCAACAAGGCTGACAGTAGGTGTTAAATTATTTATTTTTTCTAAAATTATTATTTTAGTTTATATACAGTATGTGCAACTTGTTTGTGTGTGTTTTCTTAGTATGAAGTTCACGTCATTAGGACGTTAGGAATTAAAATTAATATTAATTTGCATCACATATTGCTGTTGTAGGGTTTAGCCAGCATTATTCAATATCAGTTAATTCTTGATATTTTGTATTATTTAATTTGCTAAAGACAAATAGCTCTATACTGAAGTATCACATCAACATTGTAAACAGTTGAAACTACAGAGTTTTATCGAAACTGTGCTTGGACTCTAAGTGGCCATTTTCAAGTAAATATTTTGTGTTAGTACGTTGTAATAGAACTACCATTTCACAGTAGAATCACTGTCAAACAGAAATGTCATGACATCAGTGGTCCCCCTGACCACAACAGATGAAGTGAGCAAACAACCATAGTCATGGTGCCCTCTTGTTTGAACTTTGAAACTGCATTTCAACAAAATAATGAAGACATGCCACAGACATTTACAGAATTCATGAAATTAATGAATACCACTGTTATAATAATGAGAAGACTACAATTAGCCAAGCTAACACCTACAGTAGATTTTATATATATATATATATATATGACAGAGATAAACTGATTACGTTTTATATTCAGTTAAATCAACATCATGTTTTTAATTTTTCCCTTTACTTAAAAACATCGGGTCCTATAATGCTTGGGTCAAATAAAACTATACGTTTCTTTTAAAAAGTTTAATTTTCTCTTTTTTAAAATTTTGTTTAACTCATATGTTTTAACAATCTGTTTCTCTCAATAAATTGTTGGTTTATTTTATAACGAGGAAGAGGCTAGGCTGTGGCTCTGGAGGTAGAGCAGGTCACCCACTAATCGGAAGGTTTGTTGTTCAATCCCCAGCTACGACCCAGCCACTTGGGGATACACAAGCCAGTGCTTTCTTTGTGCCGGTCCCAAGCCCGGATCAATGTGGGGGCTTTTGTCAGGTAGGGCAACCAGTGTAAAAACTTATGCAAAAATTAATATATTTAATTATCTGCTGTGGCTACCCCCTAACAGGGAGCAGCTGAAGAAGAAGTTTTTAAAGTAAGGAAGAGAACAGTTTTTTCCTCCATGTGTATTATTGTAAAATGAATTGTGACATAGCAAACCTTTTGAAACATAATGCTTAACCTTGACTTGGCATATCTGAGAAGAACAAGGTCAGGTGACCCTAACTTTTCATCCACTGATACACCGCCTGCCCCATCCAAACCCAAGTTTGTTTGAATCTAAACGATGAAAAAAAGGATCTATCTAATCAAGGCAATTGATCAAACATGCCAGGCATCAAATTATACCTTCATGACATCCTTGTTGGACTTTGTCAGCAGAAATTTCCATTTAAAAGGGTGCGTTTGACTGCAGACATTCACAACACAATCAGCCATGAGAGCGTTTGTGCTTGCCCTGACTCTGGCCCTTGTGGGTAAGTATTATTACATCTTTTTGCTTTTTGAATATGTGACTAAATAAAGTTTTTATCAGACTCTGCAAATTGTTTTTACATTTTGAATTTGGATGTCTTAAAGTAATCCATTTTAAATTTCTAACAAAGACACTTACTGTACTGTCAGGGATTTTCAGAATTACTTTTTTGTCTATTTTTATTTAAATATCACATTGCATTTTTACTTTTATCCAATTTATTATACTTCAATACAATGTACTGAACTTTTATTCACACAAAGTCAGATTATGACCTGAGCGCTTGCAATATTGCAATATAAAGTATAATGTTATATCATGTCATACAGTCACTGCTTTAATACAAAGGTTTAGGTCTTTAGCCTTTGAATGAACTCAAAAAATGTGACAAGTGACAGAAACAGAGAAGGCTATCTATCATTGCTATGAACAATAAGAGATTAAAAAAGTATCAAAGTAACTATAGCTGCAAGCTGTACACTGGATACTGTACATTTATGAGACAAGCTCTATATGGTTAAAGAAAGGCAAAGATCTCAACCTTTTTCACTTGGATCTAGTTAATTTACAGTAAAAACAATATCAAACATTTCTCATGTTCACTTTTACCTATTCATTATTTTGTTTTCTAATTTTAGGGTATTTACAATGAAAAACAATTGCATTAGGTTTTTAAAAAATGCTTATAATTAGATTTAACAGTTTCACCATGTACTTCATGTATTATTAATTTATTTTTAATTGCATTTCAGCTGGTCAACATCATAACCTTGGTAAGTTCAACAGTTCATTATAATCTTAAAGGACAGTTTCCATTTTTCCAAACACAATGCATTGCGACATTTACCAGAGCTAAAGTTACATGAAAGTGAATTATTCTGGTAAAATACAACCTATTACATAATGTATGGTTCATATGATGTCACATATAACTCAAATAGGTTTGGTGAATGTAGAATACTTCTCAGTGAGATAAATTGTTTTTACAGCTCCTGATTTTGTTGCCGGTAAGACTTATGTGTACAAGTATGAGGCGTTGCTCCTGGGCGGTCTGCCGGAGGAAGGTTTGGCAAAAGCCGGGCTCAAAGTCAGTAGTAAAGTTCTCATCAGTGCCGCAGCTCAAAATATATACATGATGAAGGTAAAGATCAAAATCATGTTCAAGCATCAATATATCAAATATCACTATAAAAAATACAAACTACCCTGTAATGAATGTTATTTTTTACACTCTAGCTTGTGGAGCCTGAGTTCTATGAATACAGTGGTGTCTGGCCTAAGGATCCTTTAATCCCAGCAACCAAGCTGACTTCAGCACTGGCAGCTGAGCTCACAACTCCCATCAAATTTGAGTATTCCAATGGTGTTGTTGGAAAAATGTTCGCCCCTGAGGGACTCTCAACAATGATGCTGAACATTTACAGAGGTATCCTGAATGTCATTCATCTCAACATCAAGAAGACACAGAACGTCTACGAGTTGCAGGAGGTTTGTCAAAGATTCTACAGTACTGATCATATATCTATTACAGGGAGTTGAATCTCTCTAGTAAACATCTGCTTTTCTCATTAGGCCGGAGCTCAGGGTGTGTGCAAGACCCTCTATGCCATCACTGAAGACGAAAAGGCTGAACGCATCCTTTTAACAAAGACCAGGGATCTGAACCACTGCCAGGAGAAGATCATGAAGGACATTGGGTTGGCGTACACTGAGAAATGTGCAAAGTGCCAGCAGGTAGGTTCAAACCAATTTTGTGTCATGCATACGTCACTGAAAGTAAAAGATGATGCATGATTAAGCACCTGTGTGGTTTGTCTTCAAAGGATTCAAAGAACCTGAGAGGAGCTACAGCTTACAATTACATCTTGAAGCCAGTTGCTAGTGGCATCCTGATCCTGGAGGCAGCTGTCAATGAGCTGATCCAGTTCTCCCCTTTCGCTGAGATGAATGGAGCTGCTCAGATGCAGACCAAGTATGTCAATAGATACTGAGAATGTAATAGTGTTTGGATTTAATGGAGCAGCAGATTAACTTTTTTCTCTCGCATTACTTTCAAGGCTATCCTTAGTCTTCCTTGAGATTCAGAAGGCCCCTATTGTACCCATCCAGGCTCAGTATCTTCACCGTGGAGCTCTACAGTATGAGTTTTCCACTGAGCTTCTTCAGACACCCATTCAGCTCATCAAGATCCAAAATGCACAGGCCCAGGTATCGTTTAATGCTGCTTTAAATGAAGTATAAATATGTGAACCTCTACTACATTAAGTGACTTCCTATTCAATCCTTTGTTCTTAGATTGTGGAGATTCTGAATCATCTGGTTACCCACAATGTGGAGAGAGTCCATGAGGATGCCCCTCTGAAGTTTTTGGAACTCATTCAGCTCCTCCGTGCAGCCCGCTTTGAAGACCTGGAAATGCTCTGGAGCCAATACAGAACCAAACCTGCCTACAGGTGACTTTGAGTATTGAAACATTTATGTATAATACATTTATATGTAAATATTATATATGTATACAGGTTCACTCACTCCATTTTCATCTTTCAGAAAATGGATCTTGGATGCCATTCCTGCCATTGGAACTACTGCTGCTTTGAGATTCATCAAGGAGAAATTCAGTGCTAATGACTTGACTGTTGCTGAAACAGCTCAGGCTTTGATTGCATCTATTCACATGGTCACAGCTAACATTGAGGCCATCAAGATGGTTGAGGTGGGTAAACCATAAAGAAAGTTACTTTATCAGTAATAAGAATGGAGATATGAGACATTTCTGATTGTTGCACTCTTCTAGGCCCTGGCAGTCAACAACAAAATATTGGAAAACCTAGTTTTGCGTGAGATTGTGCTCCTTGGCTATGGAACAATGATTTCAAAGTACTGTTTTGAGATGGCTGTCTGCCCGGCTGAACTTATAAAGGTAATATTACCTTGTTCTTTTCATATTACTTCAAACTCTTATGCACATTTCTGGATGATAAAATTCTATCTTCATTTTTCATTTCCCCCCAACAGCCCATCCAGGACCTTCTTACAGAGGCTGTCGCTAAAGATGAGACCCAGGAAATCATCTTGCTCCTGAAGGTTTTGGGAAACGCTGGCCATCCTACTAGCCTTAAGTCGATCACAAAGTTCCTGCCTATACATGGCACTGCAGCTGCATCTCTGCCCATGAGAGTCCATGCTGATGCCATCATGGCCTTGAGGAACATGGCAAAGAAGGAGCCCAGAATGGTGAATTCTCAATACCAAAGAGAATTCCAAGTTTTTATAGTTATTACACATAACTCCATACTGAGTTTGCCTTCTCTTGTAAATTAGATCCAGGAATTGGCTCTTCAGCTCTTCATGGACAAGGCTCTTCACCCAGAGCTTCGTATGCTTGCGTGCATTGTGCTGTTTGAGACAAAGCCTCCAATGGGTTTGGTGACAACTCTTGCCAACATTGTGAAGACGGAGCAGAATCTGCAGGTAGCAAGCTTCACTTATTCCCACATGAAGTCCCTGACCAGGAGCACCTCTGCTATCCATGCCTCAGTGTAAGAGCAATCTCTGATCATCATTGTATCTATCTCCATGAACTGATGACTGCTTACTCAGCTGTCTGATGTTTTCTTTGCAGTGCTGCAGCTTGTAACGTCGCCATCAAAATATTGAACCCAAGGCTGGACAGACCGAGCTTACGTTTCAGCAAAGCCATCCACATGGACATCTATAACAGTAGGCACAATTTAGCATCTGGTTTTAGTTACTTCAAGTTTCGTTTTTTCTGTAGCTTCAACTAACTCCATATCATCAAACCCTTTCAGGTCCTTTGATGCTCGGTGCTGCCGCCAACGCTTTCTACATCAATGATGCTGCCACCATTCTGCCCAGATCTATAGTGGTTAAGACCAGTGCCTTCCTTGCTGGAGCTGCTGCTGATGTTCTGGAGGTAAAATTAAAATAAAACACCTGCTCTCTAGGGTATTCAATCAGAAAATTGTGTTTTTAACATGTTGAATTTTTCCTAGGTTGGAGTAAGAACTGAGGGTCTCCAGGAGGCTCTTCTGAAAAACCCGGCACTTAATGGCAATGCTGACAGGATCACCAAGATGAAGCGTGTCATTAAGGCTGTAAGCGATAAAACATAATAAGTCGCAAATACAAGAATAGAATTGTATACAATGCCACATGATAAAACGAAGCAGGCTATTGATAAGTTGGATTGATTTTCCTTTTTCCACAGCTCTCTGACTTTAGGTATCTGCCAACCAGCACACCTCTGGCTTCTGTCTATGTCAAATTCTTTGGACAAGAAATTGCTTTCGCCAACATTAACAAAGCCTTGATTGACCAGGCCATTGCGGTATGATTCAAATGACTATCTGTCAAGCTCAAGACTTATTTCACAACAAATTGTTTATCACAATCTTTAACGGGACACAATACTTATGTTATATTCTTCCCTTCAGCTCACCACTGGTCCCTCTGTTCAGACAGTTGGTCAGAATGCCATCAAGGCCATGCTGTCTGGTGCCTCCTTCCACTTTGTTAAGCCTCTACTGGCTACTGAGATGAGGCGAATCTTGCCTACTGCTGCTGGTCTTCCAATGGAGTTCAGTCTTTACACTGCTGCTGTGGCTGCCACAGCTGTTCAAGGTGAGCAGAAGATTGAAAGCATCCACAGTTTAATTTGATACGGATTCCACTTATCCTACTAATCTGTTGACCCGCTCTTAAAATACTGGAAAACAGACATTTGCAAATCATGATACAACCTTAACAAGTCTTAACTTTTGAAAATACTTTAATAATATCTTATAAATACTAATATTATCATCTATACCAAATAATAATAGTTTTTGCAAACTCCCTAAAGCAAATGTCTATTTATGACTGGCACATTGCTTTTCCAAAGAAAAAAGGCAACAGTGTGCTTGGCTATATAATGAAAACAACATTAAAGCAATGATGGGACATAATACATAATATCATTGTCGAGGGATTAGTAGATAGGACCCAAATGCAGACACAGACAAAGGAAAGGAAACCAGGTAGGAGCCATGCCCACACCAGATAGAGACATAGACAAGGGGAGAAAAAAAGACACAGGGAAAGAGGGAAATACTGGGAACCACAGGAAAACAGGAGGTACTGCCAAATCATGACAATCATCTTATAGTGCAAAGTATTATGCTTAGTGGTGACATGTGGGTTCATTTGTATTTTTTAGTCAAGGCCACCACAACACCAGCTCTACCAGAAAACTTCCATATTGCTCACCTTCTGAAGACCGACATTCAGCTGGAGACTGAGATCAGACCAAGGTAGGTACAATGTCTGACACTAAAATGAGAAATGTATCATATCATGAAATATAACATACAAATCTCCTCTCCTTCTAGCATTGCTGTGAACACATTTGCTGTGATGGGTGTAAACACTGCCATAATCCAGGCTGCTCTGTTATCGAGAGCTAAACTCAACTCCATTGTGCCCGCCAAAATCGCTGCAAAACTTGACATCAATGAGGGCCACTTTAAGATCGAAGTTCTGCCTGTTTCTGTGCCTGAACATATTGCAGCTGTGCAGTAAGCCTGATATTTCTGACTTAATGTATACCCTTAAAAATTTGAAACATGTGTCTCTTCAAAGACGTATTAATGTTTAGAGTCTACATAATTAAGTACTTGTTCTTTCAACAGTGTGGAGACTTTTGCTGTGGCAAGAAATATTGAGGATCTTGCTGCTGCAAGAATCACTCCCATCATCCCTGCCAAAATCTTGCAGCCCATCTCAAGGGAGATTCTCACATCTAAGATTGTTTCATCTGCTTCTGCTAGTTTGGTGAACTTAAAACATTGTCTTTGAAGATAGCTCCAATAGTAACTACATGTACAATATAATAAATAGGTTTTCTTTTCATAGTCCCGATCCTCAGAGATGATTCACCAGGATGTGGCAGCTACCAGGCTCATTAAGAAACCCAAAGTCAAGAAGTTATGTGCTAAAGTTGATGCCTTTGGACTGAAGGGCTGTCTCAGGATTGCTACTGAAAATGCTGCTTTCATCAGGGACATTGCCCTGTATAAACTGGCTGGAAGGCACTCGGTTGCTCTTTCTTTCAAACCAAGTAAGTTTTGACAAAACAATTATTATTTTTTTTGAAGAAGAAGAAGAACAAGCAGTACAAATCAGTAATTATTTAATCATACTTTAAGTTGAAGGTGAGGTCATTGAGAGACTGGAGATGGAGGTTCAAATTGGACCAAAGGCTGCAGAGAAGCTCATTAAACACATCAACCTGAGCGAAGAAGAGATCGCTGAAGGAAAACCTGTCTTGATGAAGCTCAAGAAAATCCTGGCTCCCGGTCTGCGGAACGGCAGCTTATCCTCCTCCTCTAGCTCCAGCAGCTCTCGCTCAAGCCTTCGCTCCAGGTCCTCCTCTTCCTCTTCCAGCTCCTCATCTCGTGTCAGCAGCACTGATGCCGTTGCTCCAGCCAAAAGGCTTCGCAGCAGCAGCAGCAGCAGCAGCAGCAGCAGCAGAAGCAGCAGCAGCAGAAGCAGCAGCAGACTCAGCTCCTCCAGATCTGTGAGCATGTCTTCCAGCTCCAGCTCCGCATCTAGCCTTGCATCGCTCTTCGGTTCTAGCTCAAGTTCTTCTCGTTCCAGTGCACATCTCTCAAAGGTAAACACCTCGATTGTTTTGGGACTTTGCATGGAAGAATATTAATGTGACTGCATATCATACAAAGCGTTGAATCTGACAAACAAATGTTCTTCCGAACAGCGAATGATTAATCGCCACAAGTTCCAGAAGAATCACAAGAAGCAGGTACGTTTGGATGGTGCTTCAAACAATGACAATGTATGTTTGAACATGTTAACTTGTGTTGCAGCTTTTTCATGGATGCCTTTAACTCCCAGACATTATTATTGTAGGCTCTCACCTCTCAGGTCACCTCAGTACTTTCCAAGAGCAGAAGCAGTGCCTCAAGCTTTGAAGCCATCTACAGACAGGTGAATCTTCTTTTTCTCAAATAAGAAAATCCCTTCTTCAAATCTTTTTCACTGATGGGTTTGTTGGTGTATTAACCCTGACTGTTCCCATAGAACAAATTCCTTGGCACTGAAGTTGCTCCTACCTTTGCCATCATATTCCGTGCGGTCAGATCTGACAAGAAGATGCAAGGATTCCAACTGGCAGTCTACTTTGACAAACCTACCGCCAGACTTCAGATTATTCTGGCTGCTTTGGCTGCCGATAACAACTGGAAATTGTGTGCTGATGGAGTTCTGCTTAGCAAGCACAAAGTCACAGTAAGACATGGTCTAGCTTATATCATATAGCTTAAGACATAATATAAAAGGCAACCATTAAAACCAGCTGCCTTATCGTCACATCCACTATCTCTCAATAGGCCAAAATTGCCTGGGGAGCAGAATGCAAGCAGTACGACACCATGATCACAGCCGAGACTGGTCTCGTTGGTCCAAGCCCTGCAGCTCGTCTCAGAATGGCCTGGAACGAACTTCCTCCTGCCTTTAAACACTATGCAAAGAAGTATAAAACTTAATCTTTAGCCTCCTCACATGCAATATAGACTATTTAAATTGTCTGATATTTGGAAATTCTTTTACAGGCTGAATGAGTACATTCCTTCTTCCATGCTGGCTGACTTGATTCAAGGAAAGGATAAAAACAGTGCCAAGCAGCTCTCATTTACAATGGTTGCCACATCTGAGAAGACCCTTGACCTCATTTGGAAAACACCAACAGTATGACTAACCTAGTGGTTTTCCCAAAATATGAAGTCATATGTGTTTTGACTTTTTTCTCTAATAATAGCAAATTATTCTGTCTACAGCGTACTGTCTATAAGCTGGCATTGCATCTTCCCATCGCTCTCCCACTTGATGAAGTCAAAGGTCTCACCCCCTTCGATGATCTTTTTGATAAGGTCCACTACTTGTTTGCCAAGGCTGGCGCAGGTAATGGATGACCTTGTTGTTTAATATGAAATGCACCTGCAGTTATCTCCGGCTGTGTGTCGAGGATTAAAACTATTTACTTTCTTCACAGCTGAATGCAGTTTCACCAGAGACACACTGACCACATTCAACAACAGGAGATACAAGAACGAGATGCCATTGTCTTGCTACCAAGTTCTGGCACAGGACTGCACTGCTGAAATGAAATTCATGGTTCTGCTGAAGAAGGATCACATTGAACAGAACCATGTCAATGTGAAAATTGCTGACATGTGAGTGTCCATTAAAAACAAGAGGGAAACTGCGGTACTCATCCACAAGCTGACTAAACTATAGCATTTTTTTATTTACGCACTTGTAGTGATATTGACCTCTACCCGAAGAACAATGACGTGGTTGTAAAGGTCAACGGAATGGAAATACCCATCAACAACCTGCCATACCAGCATGCCACAGGTTTCTATACACATTCATCCTGCGCTTAAAATCTTGTACTCTAGTAGCAACATGTAATTTAATACTGCAAACTACCACTACCCCAAGGTTGTTCAATTTGTTTGTAAGTAATGTATTTAAATTGGCTTGAAGTAAATTATTACAAAACTGTTGTTTGTTTTTGTTTTTCAGCTAAAATCCAGATAAGACCAAAGGGTGAAGGCATTTCTGTGTACGCTCCCAGCCATGGTCTTCATGAAGTCTACTTTGACAAGAACTCATGGATGGTGAAAGCAACAATAACTAGGGACAATTTAGGAATAGATATACAATTGGAATAACATATTTTCATTTAAATATAAAGGTTTTCTATTTATTTTAAATGTTTGCATAAATTAACTCCGGGTGTCAAACTGTGGCCTCAGATACTGTTTGTAATGTCTTATTTGATCTTGCCATGCAGGTTAAAGTTGTGGACTGGATGAAGGGACAGACCTGTGGACTCTGTGGAAAGGCTGATGGGGAAGTCAAACAGGAGTACCGCACACCCAACAGCCGTCTGACCAAGAACCCTACCAGTTACGCTCATTCCTGGGTTCTACCAGCAGAGAGCTGCAGGGACACCACTGGTGAGACACAAAGTTCAGAACAACATCCCTTATGTAATGATGCACTGAGTGCTTTAGAAACTCACTTATCAACACCTTTCCCTTACAGAGTGCCACATGAAGCTTGAATCTGTGCAGCTGGAGAAGCAGGTAAACATCCATGGCCAGGAATCCAAGTGCTACTCTGTTGAGCCTGTGCTGCACTGCCTGCCGGGCTGCTTCCCTGTGAAGACCACCACCGTTACTGTCGGCTTCCACTGCCTGCCTGCTGGTGAGTCTGCAACAGAATAACAGCTGGTTTCACAAGACAGAATATGAAAATATGGGGGAAAATACAGTTCCTAATTGCTTTGCGCCCTTCACTTGTGTAGATTCTGACCTGAATAGCCCAGAGAGTCTGGGCAGCATCTACGATAAGAGCGTGGACCTGAGGGACACAGCAGAAGCCCACCTAGCCTGCAGCTGCACAGCTCAGTGTGCTTGAGGACACTTTCTTTTTCACTGAACACATTTTATCAGTCACTAACATCATGTGTATGTATTGAATGTAAATTAAATAAACTGCATTCCGAAATTGGTTTTCTGAAAGTTACTTCATTTATGACAACTTCATGTAAACAAAATGACCCGTGTGCAACATCTGTGGACTTGGTATTGGAGATATTAATCAATTACAATGATGTTTCCCAATACTGCAAGACTGTTCAACTCCAAAACATGTAAGAGCAAGACTGTCTAGCCACAAAAGAAAAAGACAAAGCAATTTATTATAGTACTTACCTCTTTACTAGACAGTCCTTTTGAATTGCTGCTTCACTGTGTGGTTATCCTTGATGGTCTCCATTTTGTTGACACTTTAGAAAGTTATAGGCCACCAATGAACGGAAAGGGACGGGTGAAGCAGTTCTGTTGATCTCAGAATTGTTTGCGATAGAGGCCAATAAAGGTCAAATGACAAGAAACGTCTGTTTCAAAATGTATAAAGAATTTCTCGAAGAAGATTGTCTAGAATACATCATGTCACAGTCCTGTGTTAAGAATTATTGTCATCTGTCAATATAAAGCCACTAAAATAAACACATTTCTTTATTTTATTCAATAGTAATTTTAATTCATATTGACATCAGAGTGGTCTAACCTTGGTGTCAGGGTTCCGCTATACATTATGTAATTCGTATGCATTCTTATCCCACTAATACATGTTACTAACTCCACCTCTTCCTGGTAGTTTTTGTTCTTTTTGGCCTTCTCACTTTCTGCAGGTATTTCTGCTTCTGGAGCTGTAGATTCTGGATCTGTGACCGCAGGCCGTCTACTGCCCCCATGTTCCTGCTCCACACTCACTGCTGCAGTTGTTATTATTTTTAGTCTGATTTGTTGTCTGTCCTCCTGCTTTCTCTCCCCTCTCCCCCTCTCCCCTCCCCTTTTCAACCCAACTCGGTCGATGCAGATGGCCGCCCACCCAGAGCCTGGTTCTGCTCGAGGTTTCTACCTGTTAAAAGGGAGTTTTTCTTCGCCAATGTCGCCAAGTGCTTGCTCATGGTGGGAACTGTTGGGTCTCTGTAAATAATATTTAAAGGGTATGGTCTAGACCTACTCTACGTGAAAAGGGTCTTGAGATAACTTTTGTTATGATTTGGCGCTATACAAATAAAATCGACTTGACTTACAGCCTTTCTTCCTATTTAACTGCAACATCATACATCACCCGCTTTGAATATAACTGAGACACTCACTAGAAAACACTTTTCAACTACATTTCTATATTAAACTATAGAAACGTTCTTGATACATTCTTCATACTTTACCCAGTTTCCTATTGCATTCAGTGAAACAGCAGCATTAAGTCCATATTCTAAAACATTGTGCCAGTTGACAAGTTTGACATGATAACAGAAGTTGATAAGCTGTGATATAAACGGAAACATTTAGCAAAGTTTGGGTGCAAGCAACATCTCATTACCGGGACACATGATCTTTTGTGGAATACCTGCATTGCCCAAAAATTCTAGCCTCAGACCAAGACACACAATATGACTGCAAAAAATCGATTTACAGTAACACATAAATAAATAAATACATTTATCACATAATTTGAAAATAAAACCGTAAGATATTAAAAAAGAAACAATTAGATGACACATTTTCTTTCAGCCACACAGACCACAGAACACCAGCAGCTAACCAGAACTCTTGTTTGGCTTCGACTGTCAACAGCTATTTAATCATTTTACAATCTATCTTCAAGTGTTTGGCATTCACAAATGTAGGTGTATATTTGAAATACCACAAATAATCCATAATTAATGGACATTAACATTGATTGTGATGTTTTTGGCTTCATAGAGAGCTGTTCTTTTCCTTTGTGAGTGTGTGGCTGCTGTGGTCTTCACTGTCGTTCCACAGTTTGTGTTGAGCCGGAACATTTCCATTCAAAAGGATGCTCGACTCTTCAACATGTTCAGTCTTTCTCTTTGGGTTATTTGAGCTGGAAATAACGTTTGACAGTCAGGGTTACACAACTGCAGCATTATTTAATTAATTCACAAATCACTGTGCAAAAAAAGACATTGTACCTGATTTCTGGGATAAGGCAAAGTGTGCGACACAGGTCGGCTGTTGGTGGTGATGTGAGAGGAACACATCTGGGTGTGGGGGACGTGGTGTCAGATGTGCATTTGATGAGCTTTTCTGGAGCCAAAGCTGCACTTGCCTTTGTTTCAGCTGCAAAGGTAAGATGAAACTTTATTGATCATCGTCAGGAAAGGGACTTATTTTTAGTTATAAATAAAATAAAAACAACAAGCAGGGAAAAAGAATTTCAATATACACTTATACTGTAACTGCATCACAGTTGCAGTATAAAAGAATGAGATCAGCATATTAATCAGTATTTTGATAACCTATAAGTATTTTTATCATTCAGTTTATTATTTTCAATCAACATTCAACAATCAACTTTGGATGAAAGCATTATCAAGACAATGGTGAACTGGGAAAGTACAATGTAAAAGAGTACACACTTACATATTAAAAAGGCACTTTTAGACTTTGACATCTGGGGTTTCTTTGACTCAGCAAACGGACTCAAGTTTAAAAACTGGTGTTTGAGCCACGTTGCTCGATCCTCCTCGAAGGCCTTCCTCTGCAAGTCAAACCAGATAAAAGTCACGCTTTTTCAACTATAAACAAGTCTTCCTGCCACACAGAGCACAATTT
Organism: Lateolabrax maculatus; assembly: GCA_031216445.1. Lineage (NCBI taxonomy): Eukaryota > Metazoa > Chordata > Actinopteri > Acropomatiformes > Lateolabracidae > Lateolabrax > Lateolabrax maculatus. Next base: position 13,159,031 of record CM062196.1, read on the forward strand.
GCTGTACTCTCTAAATTCTATTTCATACCAATTTGGGGATTTTTATGTTTTATAAATCACCTCATGGCTGAGTCTTATAGCTGCATCAGTGAAGTTCTTCCTTTCCCTCTCAAAGATCTTTCTCTGTTCCTCTAGGGTCTTCCACTCCTCTTTGAGGCGCTCTTTCTCCTGCAGCATGTAGCAGTCGCTCAGCAGGGATGCAGTCTCTTCATCACATGGGGAGCTCAGCTGCTGCTACAAGAAAAAGAACAGGCATGGTTTGTTGAGCCAGAGTTTAATAGTAAAAGTGTTACGTACTGCAACAAAAGAAATACAGTGTGTTTCCACCAACATGCACCAATAGTACTCGGTCAACATAATAAGAGAGAGAGTAAATACTGAATTAAAGCTACAATGGTCAACTATGAAAGACAATGTTAGCGGTCAACTAATCCTTTAAACTAGCAGTTTAAAATGTAAAAGGGTCCCTTCAGCCCCTTCCCAAATTTTATTGGCACTCAATCAGACTTTGACTCTTGCAATTGACCACTTTAACTAATGAACTCTCCAGGAGCGTAACAGCTAAAAGTTCAGGGTAAATTAGGTTTTACCTGCAGGAGCTGCTGTTGTGTTTGAATAAAGTCTTTGCACTGCTGGATCTCCAGCTTCAGTCTCTCCATCTCCTCCTCGTGAGTCTCTTGGGAAACAGCATCAGTGTTTTTACTCTCATTCATCGGAGCGAAAGATGCTGAACAAAATCAAAATATTGAGCAGTGAGTTAGTTCAGGCAGGCCACAGCGTCAAGGCCAGATCAATATCCCAGCTACATCAGCTGACCATTGCCAATCCAGCAGCCACATCAGCTGATTCCCTTCTACGCATCTATTGGCAATCTCATTCAGGGCGCCCTATTCAAGCTGCTTCAGCCTGCCTATCCATTTCTGTTCTCATTGATGCCTGCTCTGTTCTGTACCCTACGGGGGGTTCTTGTTGCTGGTCTCCTGCCTTAAGCTTTCCACGTATGCACATGGAAGGGCAGGGAGGTCACAAAACAGAGCATAACGCCAAATACATCTTACTGCAAAAACAGTTTCTTTGACAAAGTGGTCCTGACTGAAGTACAATTATGTTTGCATAAGTCTTCTATGTATTGACAGAAAGTAAGGATCCAGTCTGGATTTTTTAGTCCATGTTTTTGTTGTCGCTTTTAACAGACAAAACTGACTAAATAGTTTCATACAGCACATTACAGTGATCAGACCTGTGGCTTCAGTATATAATGTAAGCATAGTTTCTCTCTTGATTGTTCATTGTTCTATTACTATGACTTTGATGACTTGTGCTTTTAAGACACGCCTTTTGTGGGTTATAGAGGAATCCTTGCTTGACACAAAGTTACATTTCTTCATGTATCATGGTCAAACAGTGACAGTATGCCGGATGAAGAATACCTTGGCTGTCCAATCTTTCAACGTGGCTCTTGAGTCTCCTCCACTGGAGGCGAATACTGTTGGTCAGCTTCTCCCGGGCGTGAACACAGTAGAGCTCTACGCTTTCTTTACTGGAATCAAACACTTCCTCTTCCTCGTCCGAGTCAGCCTGACAATGTAAATATTTTTCAGTCTATTGGTAGCACATCTGGCAGACATGTCTAAAAGACTAAATAACAGGCATGATTATCAGCAGTTAATCAAATTATGATACATTTTAGTCACTTTGCAATAATTGTTTTTAGGAATCTTTCCACCTATTTTGGTTGTTATAATATTGGCAGCAAAAAGGGAAAAAGTGGTTTAATAACCCCTGATAAGAAATCTACCGTATTATGTCTACATGCAGTATGTTAACGATCACGTATATTCAACTTAAAACAACGACTCCACAGTTGAGACAAAGCATTGCTTCTTCTATTGCTGAATGTTAAGAAAAACAAGAGAAAAACAACTTGTCCTACCTGTAAGGCCTCATCTTGATGTTTGTCGCCTTTCAGCGTTGGTTTCCTTGATCTTAGAATGGACACCATGTCTTTTTTCATCTGCTGCAACACTTTCTTCAGCTCTGCATTTTCCAGCAGCAACTCCCGTTGTCGGGTGTCATAGTCGCTCAGCAGAGTCTTAAACATCTCACCCTCATGCCTTGGGATGAGAGAGACAGTCATCTGTTTATTCACCAGTTATAATCTCATGTACACGACACATCAACAAAGGACATTAATTAAAGCTACAGTAACATCCACGATTCAGCAGTGCTGCCATGTTTGAAGCCTATGTTCCTAAAATGAATCTGTATCACCTAGAAAACTGACAAAGCAGCTGATGTGCAACATGTTTGAGATTCAAAAGTACGATAAGTGGTACTTTGTGAGATCATGCAGTTTACTTCTTTGTCTTTATTTTATCATTTACAAATACAAATATGTTTTTACAGACAAGATTCAGACGTACTGTAAAATGACTAGACAAAAAAGCCAAAACAACTTCACTCACTTTGCCTCTGTCTTTTCAGTTTTCCAAAGGCTTCTCTTCCCATCAGCTCTTCCAATGTTGTTTAATACATCAATGGCTGGAAGAAAGAAAGAAATTTAAGAGTCTCAAAGGGCATGAACATTTTAAATCTTAAATCTTTTAAAATTTTAAAATGCTAAATGTTGGGGCTAAGGGTGAGTAAAAGGAAAGGGCTAAAGAGGTTTTTAATTTAACCTTGTTTCTTCTCCTTTTTGTCAACCAGAAGTTGATTCAAGCGCTCCTTTAGTTTGTTAAATTCTCTTTCTTTCCTTTTCATCTCATGATTGTACTGGCTGGCCCGGCTGGCAATTATGTTCTGAAGTTTTTGCACCTGGCAGGGGAAATAAAACAAGTGTTTACTGTTTGAATTGTTGTGCTTATCCAACTAAGACAAAACCTTGCCTGCGGATTCACTCAACATTGTCTGGGCCAGTAACTCCAAAGAAAGTACCTCTTCTTTTTCATTTTTCAGGCAGTTTTGCAAACTCTTCACTTTCAGCTGCAATTGTCGTTCTCTCTCAAGGAGTCCTGTGTTTTCTCTTTTGGACAGTTCAAGCTGCTCCTAGGATAACAGAATAACATTGACATGAACATAGGCATTTAATATGAGAGTTATTTTCAGTATTGACAAGAAACACTTGAGGTGTTTAGTTTTGGTTCCACATTTGTCTTGTTCTCTATATTTTATTTGAATACAATATTGATATAGATTCATTGGGTTTAAATGTTACTTTACTTTAAGTCGGGAGCTGGTGAGCTGCAGGTAGTCCACATTGCTGCTGGACTTCAGCTGCTCCATTTCCATGTTTTCCAGGGTTCGGAGGCCCCTGCGGTGCAGCTGAATCAGGTCATACATGCAATTCAGCACAGCCACAACATTCATTTCTGAGCTGCCGCCCGACTCCGTCCAAACTGGTGGGAGGCCAATAGATGACACCTCCTGAAAAGGAAAGGGTAAAGGAAGAAAACAATGTTAAGCAAAGAATGTGGAGGACCAGCCAGACTGAAACCCAGGACAATGCAGTCCTATTATACATGTCTTATACCACTAGGAACAAGCATTTACGTATCAATAACTGTGCTAATAATACACCAAAGACACATGTAAGGTTACCAACCTGATTGATGTGGGATAGACATTCTTGCACGTTGTGCTCTGTGCAGAAGGTACTGAGCATGTAGGAGTTTCTGTGCAGTGGCAACGATGATTGGCTCAACTGCCTCAAGGGGGCTGTTCTACATTCAACGGAGCTGCTGCAAATGTCCTTGACTTTTGGGGGAAAATACATCTGTCAAATATATACAGTATGGCCTATACTGATTTGTTAATGCTTGACAAGAAGGAAAACACTTCATATACAGTCAGTGTTACAGGAATTGAGTTACTTTTGGCACAAAAACTAAGACCAGCATTCATCTTCCATTTGTGTTAGTTTAACCTGTTCCTAATTCCTACGGTTGGATACAGGGCACAAGATAGAGGTCAAAATTAAACAGTAACCTACACACATCTGTTGAATGCAGAATGCTGCAGTAATGTACTTCAGTTCTATAAACTAATGAGGATGTCAATAAAGTCAAAATCCTATCACATAAATACTGTACAGTTTCAGAGACATGTAAAGGTGTATTTTTTCTAACACACTCTAACACATACACAGTGCATATTCACTGGTCTTCAAACGTGTCAAAATCTAAACTCACCCAATGAGGACTCTGGCATTGTTGCAGTACAGTCTTCAGGCTACGTGTCTGGATCATCTACTACATGTGCAGGAAACACAAAGCTTGCCACAAGATCCACCTACGCAGTCTGCTCCTGAAATAGAGGGTCAGATTAGCAGCGTCCATTCAACACAGTCTGGATTACAAGGCAGCGGAAGTAAACATGCAGCGGTGAAGGGTGGAAACACACTAAACACTAAATATCGCTGTAAACACAGCACATTCACCAGGGTTAATTCATTCATCTATCACAGGCAATGAACAGTGATCACAAAAAGTACTTACAGCCATTCAAGAGATTATTTAAAATCCTTTATTAAATTAAATATTAATACTTTTTCAAATCTTATTATGACTGCCAGTCGGTATTGTTGCTGTGGTTGAGGTTGCTGTATTACACCATTGTCACTGCAGGAGTATTTTACAGGTTACAGGCTGCGACCAGGCCGGCATCTTACGTCAATGCTCTTATCATCAGATGATAAGACAAATCCCAGACAGACAGTGTGGTGACTGGTCTGCAGAACCGCACAATCAGAAACACGATGAAAACAGTTTTCCAGAGCTTTCACTTAAAAAACGTAATATTTATTTTATGAACTTAATTTTTCATACGTTTCAGTGATGAGAAGGCTGTGACTCACCGTTAACCCAGGGGACCTACCCTTTGGTTTCAGTGATACTTAATCAGCCTGGCGAGCCAGATGGCAGGCCTACCGCCACAAAGCTTAACAAGCCTAGAGCCTGCTTAGACGGACTTCTCAACAAGTGTTAACCCTTAAATCATTAGTCAAACTTCTATACAGAAAAACACCGCCAAAGGGAAATTTCTACGCAAGCATTTACAGAATGGATTTCAAGGTCTGTGGTCCCTCAGAGGCATGTATGATAAGAATCTGCGGCTAATCTGAGTGACATATTGGGCCAGATTCTCAACCATTAGGGCTACTTAATGGGATCACAGGATCTCCCTACATTCAGTTTCCAGGTAGACCCAGCTAAAACTAATGCAGTCTAATACGACAGCCCTGCAATAAACCCTAGTTTAATCAGTTTCTATCCAGCCTATACTGTCAACCTCATTGATATAAATGATAAATGATGTTAATGCATTATAGCTCAACAGCACCACAAACTACTTGTGCAGCCTCCAAAATGACCATAAAGTCTAATCAACACCTCTCTAAAACGACTTCAACAAAAAATAACATTATAACCTTCATGAAGGTGGGATTTTATTGCAGGGCTGTTGCATTAGATTGCATTATTTTTCAGCTAGGTGTAGCTAATAAACTGACATATGTTTAATCATATATTATATCCTAGGTTTGTAAAATGCCACATTTTCTTTGCAGTCCGTCCGAAGTTCCCTTCATGCACTTGAACTTATTGCCGGGGCTGGCTAGAAAAGCGTGTTAAAAACACTGACTCAGCTGACCAGAGAATATTAACTAGGTTCATACTTTTTTTTTTTTTTTTTGCGAAATGCATGTCAGGTGTATCACATTACTTGAGCCGGCGTTTCCATGAACTGCATAACACACACACACACACACACACAGATCACCGCAGAAGAGCCTGGGACAAGTGTTACGGTTGAACGTTAAGGTCCGCAGCTATTTCCAAGACGCCGTTTACTCATCTAACCACGTTTTGTTCATAATCAGCTGAAACAAAGCCTCGGTCCCGCAGCTCCTTCCCACGCCAGCCGGCGTTAAACCAACCAAACGTTTCCCACCGACCACGAAAACAATCCGACATTGAAGCCCAACGACCGGCTACATCCGCCGAACAAGTTGACCGGACACGACGGCGGACGTTTGAAAACGCCAACTTTTACAAAGACGCGAAAAAAAAAAGGCGAAAGAATGTCTCCGGTACTCACTCGACGGTGTGGTCTGCGGTGCCGCTCTTCACCGGCCGCTCCTCGGTCCGCGGCGCCATGTCTGCGCCGCTGACAGCGCGCACTGCAAACAGCCAGCTGATTGGCCGACGCGTTGTCTAGCAACCAAGCACGGCTCAATGTGATTGGCTGTCGGCTGTGAGGCTCTACAACGGCAATAACACGTTTTAATGACTGTTTTTATTATAACGATGTTATTGTTTAAAACACTCAAACATTGCTTTTTTTGTTTGTTTTTTTTTTTTTTACTTTTGGTATTATAACCTTATAATTTGGACAGCGGTTATGATCAAATAAGCAAGCGAGTCTTTACTGTATTTATTTGTGCTAAATTCAGGAATGTCAGCCAAAGTCACTTAAATGTGCAAGGAGAATGGTTAATGAGCAAGAGTTCAAAAATGTGGCTCTCTACTTTTCTGCATTTTGTAATCAGATAGATCATGCCTCCTGAGAGTAAAGGAAACTATAACTTAAAAGTAACTTTAATGCAATTTATACAATCACTGAATATAAAAACAATACAATAAAATAAGCTCATTACACCGCACAGTCAGCAATACTTTACAGAAGCTACTACAGACAGGTGTACATTCTTATTTTACAAAAGTAATGCCTTGAGTTGACTGTTTGTGTATATCAAATTTATTCTGCATCAACAAGGCATGCAAAACTACATTATAGAGTTTGGTTTCAAAGTACTTCTGCACCCATTTTGAGGAAAATGTCCCTTTTTGCAACAAAAATTATGACTTGTCATAGCAGAAAAAGCACTATTCACAAGTGGTGGAAAGTAACCAAGTACATTTGCTCAAGTAGCCTACTGTACTTACATTCAAGTTTGACATACTTGTACTTTAGTTAAGTATATCCAATTTATACTTTATTTAAGTATATCCAATTTACTTTATACTTCTACTACACTTCATTTCAGCGTAAAATATTGTACTTTTTACTCCACTATATTTATTCAACTGTTATAGTTACTAGTTACTTTGAGTTTACACACAAAACATTTAATCAACTTATTGAATATAATGCATTGTCACAGATGTGCTAAGCTATGCTGGGATTTATATGAGCTCAGAATAGCCTATTTATAAGAATGATAAAGTTGTAAATTGCCTGTAAATTCAAAACTTGAATTCCTCTGTAAACTAACCTAGAGAGTTCCAAAAGTCCCCCCAAAAAAACAACCTTGAAGGCTCCATAATTTAACACTCTGAAAGGGGCCATTTTGCATAGTGAATACTTTTGATACTTTAAGTACATTTTGCTGGTAATACTTATGTACTTTTTTTACTAAACTTTTACCAGACTTTTACTTGGAACAGAGTATTTTACACTGAGGTATTGTTACTTTTACTTAAGGAAAGGATTTGAGTATTTGTTCCACCACTTTTTTAATTTCCAAAAAAGCAACGCCAATGAGCAATCATCTCCAAAACAGGAGGTGAAAATGGAAAAAAGCCAGTATCAAGTTTATTAATTACAGTTGTGCTTTTCCTGTTATGACATGTATTGTCTGCTGTTCAGATGCCAGTTCTCAATGAAAATGTTTGAAATGTAAGGAATCAGATGCAGTTTATCTAGGATTATCTGAAAATTTGAATTATCTTATCATAAGAGAGGGTTTAATTTTCAGGCAGTGAATATCTCTTTTATTTGTAGAAATTATAAGAAAAAACAAAAGTGCCTCAGATTGCAAAAACACAAATATAGCTTTATATTTTTATTCATTATCATCTAAAAAAGATATATTGCACATATTTAGTAATATTTTTTCATATTCTGTACTGTAAAATATATTTACTACTACTTAGCACTAGTACTTTAGTACTTTAATACTACTATATTTATGCATACGCTGACCTTTGCACCTTGCACTACTTGTCTGTACTTGTCTGTAATTGTCTGTACTTGTTACGCGCCAATACACCACAGCAAATTCCTATATGTGAAAACCTACTTGGCAATAAACCCAATTCTGATTCTGATATGAGAGAAAAGTAATAATGTGTGATTAAAACAACATTTCCTCAATTCTGGCATGTTTCTCTGCATATTTTTTTGACATTATTCCCAACAAGTGCAAAAAAAGAAATAATATATATATATCATGTCCTGCTCAATGGTATTACAAAAAAACTACATATATTTTGTAGATATTGTACATATCTGGTTATTTCTAAAAAATATTATCAGAGGGATTTTGCTTGTCATCATCACTTCTGGTCACAACGATGGAATCCTGATAATGAAAAACACTTTTGAGCACTACTGGTAACATCTACTGGATTTACAGTTCAGCATAACTTTTAAAATCATGGTCAACTATTTGTTCATCCTATCATTGTATCTGCATCAACGTAGCTCACTGGACACAATTCAATTGCACAACACAAAACCTGACCTTTTCTCTTATTTTAGGCTCTACCTAGATCTAATCACTAACTGGCACCGGGACTCCTCTGGATTCAGATGTTCTGAGCAGTGGGTCTGTGTGATCCTCTCTCTTTGCTTCAAGCCACCATGTTGTCATCTCCCCTTTTCCCTGTTGGGTCAAGAAAAATGAGGGTGAATGAGAGGGGGGAGAGAGTCATATTGCAAAGCATGTGTCCCTTTGAATTTTAAATAAAGCCATTAGTGTTTGATGGGGGGCAGAGAGCAGCAGCTGAGGCCACCTCTTAGCAAGACATCAGTGTCAGCAGAGCAGGGCCTGTCCCTTGGGACTGAGACGTAAACCCCTCCCCCACAATCACACTAGCACCACCCAAAAAGATGTCTTAGGTTGCAATTTGAATAGAAGCCTGCAGAACTGGATAATACAATACTTCCCTGAAAAAGAGGGCAAATACCAGGCACACCCAGTCTATTTTCCCTGGAAGGGAAGTTTTGGATTTCCTGTGATCTTTTCAAATCTCAGCCTCATAAATCCCTTGTCTTTTTAGGTCAGTTTCAATGGTGGTACACCAGTTTGTATGTGATTATTGTTGTATAAATTTGGTTTTAAAAAACAGACGGTAAATGCACAACAGTATAAATCAAAGAAGGTCGGAATGTAATTCTATGCAACAAATCTTATCACCCTAGTTGGTTTAATTAATTTAATTAAGAGATTCTGTGGATGTACACTCAGTTACCAGTTTGATATTGCATTATGCAGAGAGGTGTTTCTGTTATTTAGTTTACCCGTATTGATATAAATGGGAAGGACAAAATAACAGAAACACCTGTCAGTACAACGCAATACAATTCAACAGGACCACAAACTGCAGCATTCAAAATGACCAAACAGTCGAATCAACACCTCTCTAAAACAGTTTAAACAAAAACTGAACATTAAAACTTCACGAAGGTAGGATTTATTGAGAACTATTGTGCTAGACTGTGTTAGTTTTAGCTAGGTTTACCAAATAAACTGACTGAACATATATCAGCTCTGCCCAGTGAGACGTGCTATTCATCATAATAAAAGCTCCAATCACTGCAGCAACGACCATGACCAGGAATGTGCTGAACATAACTCAAGACACATTTGTTGTACTGCTGATTATAGGTCTTTAGCACATAACACATAAAAAACGTATAATAACAAATATAATGTTACCTTCACATTAAGTGATCCTCTGCATGTCAGAACGTAACCTCTGAGTGCGTGAAGCAAGTCAGCTGTGGCACCACTCACCTGGATCTTCAGAGCTATGGATATAATCATAAAGAATACACACAGCCTGTGATATTATGTAGTTATATGAACAATGCATGACTGAAATTTATTGCAGCAGTTCTATCTTTTTGTATGACCTTGGTGCATCATTATGTGCAAAATGTACTGCATGTTTTTGACGACTTTATTCCTCATTGTTTTAAAGTTTTACAATTGTTGACACAATGTGCATGTAAAACCAAATTGTTACAGTTGACCCATATAGTATAAAACAGATATATTCAAATAAATATGTGTTGTGAAGTGTAAAAATAAATTATCTTTAAAGTTTAGATTTTTGTTTTCTACTTCTGAGCCTAATCTGAGTCTACAGTGCAGTCACTCAGTGCTTTTCTATTATCCCACTAGCTTAATGCAGAGGATTAGGTGCTTGGTGAGCACATTGTCCTTCCTCCCATGTTGTAGCTCAACTGTGTTGTGCTGGTGAGCAAACACAGAGACTGTCCTGTTTGGCACAATCACAGCAGCGACTGCCATTGAAGCCAAGTACAACAACACTGCAGACAAACTCTCGAATCAGTGCTGGACAATATTAAGAGAGAACACAGAAGTCATTTAGCACAGTGAAAAGTTCAATTATCCTCATATTTTCTGAGACCACTTGTTCCACTTTGAGACATTAATTGGATGAAAGGCAGTGTGTCTAATCCTTCATTACCTTCACTTGTTGATTCCATCCGTGATGCTGTGTTGACAGTGTCCCCAAAAAGGCAGTAACGGGGCATTTTAGTGCCAACCACACCGGCCACAACAGGTCCTGGCAGAATAAACAGCAGTGATTGTAAGCAACACTTTAGATAGAGAAATTTGAAAAAAGATTGTATATATTACAATGAATATATGGTCATGAAAATGCATGTGAAGTTACTTAAAGGGGACACACCCTACATTTAAGAGTTACTTTTACCTACATATGTGCACATATGAAGCAGTCAATGATTGTGCCATTAACAACCTGCTCAAAAAAAAATTCAGTGCACAGAGAACTAATACTGTAATGTCAACATAATGTGGAGTTGATCCAAACAGGATGAATCAGGAAAAATTACAGTACATCAGTACATCAGGGTACATATTTGTGTTTGTCTGATGACAAAGAAACATTTTTAAATTTAAATTTAAAAAGGCATCCTGTGTGTCCTCAAAATTGGTATGCATAGCAATTCAAGACCCGTGATAATGGGTTCAAGTCTGTTGTCTCGTATAAAAAACAATGGTTTAGCTACAGGCACGTGTTGCCAGAATGATAATGAATGTATTATATTGATTTGTACGTTCTTGAGGTCAAGCTGTGATCTGACATGTGATAATGCTCTAAACATACTTCTGTTTGAACCAGGCCATTTCTTACTTTATCTATCTTACAATGTATATGATTATCACAGAAATAATGCTTTATTTGTTATTCTTTTCATCATGACCAGATATGAAATACTCTATTAAAATAAATGTAGTAGATTTGGTCTAGCTTGTGAATTAATATACCTTTTTTAAAACTACTCTCGAAGTTAAAATTCTTATCACAACTAAATGTTATTAACATTTAGCTTATCATACATGAATGGTTGTTAAAGGTTACTCTCTATCACATTCTGCAACCTTTGACCATTGTAAAACTGTCACTGTGTCCTCTGTTATCTTAACCTCTGGGAAAATACTGCACAAGAGGTTGTTTTCTTGCTACAGTGAATCAGAAGGTTTCTATGAGGCTATGAGGAGGTGTTCAGTTACCGAACGGCCCCTAACCTTTATATTATACTGATTATACTGTACTGTATGTGTTTAACTGTATGTGATCGGATCCACTGATAAACTGACGCTGGATACAGATTTGATGTCCACAGTACCTGAGTGGATGCCGGCGCGTATCTTCAGCTGTGTGTTGGGTTTGTGAGGGATCTCGAAAGTGTGGCAGACACTGACCAGATCAAGAGCCATGCTGGCTATCTCTCCAGCATGATTGATGCCATTTTCTTGAGGGACCCCAGAGACCACCATGTCTGGAAGGTTAGCCATTATTGGATGAAAAGAGACGATACAGGAAGAGGGAGAAAAATGTTTATTTCAATGGGGCTTTATCAAAATGATTCATCACTCTGTGTTAGTAGCTCAAAATCAGTTTATCATCCTTACTTACAAGCATCGCCTATTGTCTCCACTTTGTAGACATCGTAATTGTCTATGATGTCATCAAAGGTGGTGTAGAGCTGGTTGAGGAAGTTCACGACCTGGTAGGGAGTGCTGGATCCAGACAGCTGAGTAAAGCCGACAATATCACTGTCACAGGAGAGTAATACAGTGTTAGCCATCTCTAGTTCTACATGTATATAAAAAAACAATCTTTTTTCTAAAAAGAAGAAAAGTGGATGTAGCATAAAAATGTACAGAGGGTAAACATAACAAAAATTCAATCTAAATGTATCCCTGTTATAGAAGCACGTTTAAGTTATTCTCTGGAGAATCCACAACTGTCCATTAAAGCATAAAACTCTATGTAATGAACATGCTTTACACAACACAAACCTGAAGTAGACCGTGGCATTGGAGAAGCTCTGAGCCTCTGTTGTTCGACCTTGCCGAAGGTCATCAGCCACCGGTTTTGGTAACATACCTGAGCAGGAATTTCATGACTTAAAATATGTCTGCAGAAAAATGCTCTGTTTTAGGGAGAAAGGGTGGGAATGATGACTGTACTTTTTCTGCACCACTAGATGGCAGTGAGCACATTTGATTGTGTCTATTAATACTTCAAGATTAACAAGTGACTCACATGAATGATTAACTGACATTAACTAAACAGTAACAACACTGTGTTGAGCACATTTCATATGCTGCACTATCTACACATATTGTAGATAATGAATGTGCATGCACACATTATATAATTTACTTTTCATCACCCCTGTACTTGTACTTGTACTAGATATATCAGTGTTATTTCTGCAATATCACAAAAGCTGTACTTGGTAGCCTGATTCTTCGTGGGATCAATCATTAAAGTCAGGCAACTCTTTCAAATCACTCCACACTGTTATCTTGACTAACTGTATAACAGCCGGTCTGTCTTCTGTTTCTCTTGAAGAAGGTCCTGTGTTCTCTCAGCAACTATGGCCTCCAGATGTTTGCTGTACTTCTCCATCTGCAGTTAAAGAAACTTGTTTCTGTAACTTACAACAATCGAGAGCCACAAATAGCATTTCAATGTTTTTCTTAGCATTTGTCTTTGAAATACTACCGGAAACGTAAGTTTTGATTTATTTTATGACTATTCATGTTACATTTAATGCATATTATGTTATTCCACATTATTTTACCATATTTCAGCGGGTTATTACCAGGTTCATCATCATGTCCACAGGGCTGACTTTGTGTGGGTTCATTTTGTCGAGCATCTTCTTCACCTGATCAAACGTGGGCCTCATCGTGACGTTGTGAGACCAGCACTTCTTAATAAGCTGTCCAAGTGTTACAGAGACGAAGGCAACACCTCATTGTCTCATATGTTCATACAGTAATATGTCATTGACATAAAATACCAATCAATTTTCAAGTTGTTGTAGTTATTCAAGAGCCAATTCAACAAGAGCAAAGTTAGTACCAATATCACATTTTTCCCTATATAGTATAGCAACATTTTCAACATTTGCACATGTGACAGACCTCACAGTAGTCTCCTTGACTGGGACAGTCAGTATCTGCCTTTCCTGCTTTGAGTTCAGGCAGAGGGGGGCGCCACATGATATCCATTTTCACTCCCTCAGTCTGGTCCTGTTAGAGAGGACTGCTGGTTACAAAGCAAAGATCAAAGGAAGCCGAAGGTTGTAATCTACAGAGAAGGCTGTCTTACATACTTACCCAAATGAGGTCAGAGCGAGTTGCAATCTCAACCAGAATCATGGAGTAGCTGAGGAGAGGAGGGAAAAGTAGAGGAAGGATACTATTTTCCATGTATTTTCCAGTGCAGTTACTAAGATTCAACAACACTTTTTACATGTAGATGCTTGCCTGTCCAGCATAACTCCATATCAACATCATTAATTTAACTGTATCACATTTTCATGTACTCCAAATATTGCAATGCAAAATAAACTGCCTTAACTACAATGAACTGCTTATACTGTGACACTCGAACACACCTGTAGACATCTGCTGCTGGTGTCATATTGGAGCTGCTTCCCAGCAGGACCTCTGGGGCACAATATATACGATTTACATCCCTACAATTGAAGCCATTACTGCCGACGTCAAAGTCCTCCTTTCTGTAGGCAGTGAGCCCATAATCTGAAGCCAAACACAGAAAAATACAGAGTACAGTGACACAGGTTGGTTTCACTTTGCCTTTATGATAACGCTGCTGCAGGTGTAGGATGTGGTTGAGTAATGCAATGATTCCTGTATATTTTCTTTGTGTTATTTAAACTGTGTATGTTGAGTGACTTATCCCATACTGTATGTGTAATTGCTGAAAACAGAATATAACAATGACAGAAAAAACACTTGACTGAGCCTGCACACTCAAGTATTTTGGTACCTGAGATTTTGCACACCCAGCGGTCATCAATGACACAGTTTCTGGAGTGAAGTCTCCCATGAAACACCTTGTGCTGATGGAGGTAAGACATCCCGCGGGTGATGTCAGTGGCAAAGGACAGTCTGCATGGGGGAAGAAACACTCTTGTCACAGTTTATGAGTTCTATGCATAAGTCACATTTGGGTCTTTTTTATGATAGATTTTTTTGTTCTGGAAAGGAGTTCTTCCCCATTTGAGGGATTGACACCAAATATGACAGTTCCTGCTGAAGTTTTACTCAGCAAAACACATTTTGTATTTCATCTCATTTTGTTGAGTTATCTGTGGAATAAAAAAAAAACACGCCACAAAGTCCTTCATCTAATCAGCAGCAAGCCGTGATTAGACCATGATCTTCAGCTCCCAGGTGTGAGTATAAACTTCACAAAAAGCTAAAATAGGCCAAAGAAAGATCTATCGGTGCTACTCGTGCTACCTTGAATAAGAGAGAAAAGATCAGAATATCAGCTCAATGGTCAACGTGTAAAAAATGAAAATGTATGAATGTTTCTTACCTGAAGCCCCAGTTGATGGGGATGTCATCATTCAGCAGGACATCAGACAGGCTTCCTTTGGGGCAGTACTCTGTGATGATGGTGACGTAGGGGACCTCGATGGACCCACCGATGAACTTGCATAGATTCGGGTGGTCCAGTTGCCTGTCCAATATGAAAAATGTCATTAGCTGCAGGAATCTTTCTTTAATTTGGGAGACAGGACTTTATTATGTAAGTAAAATATTTGTTTTCCTCTTCCTCTACATGACTTTCCTCACCTAACTTCTTTCACCTCCTTCCTGATGGTTTTACAGAGGGTGAAATGTTTATTCTGGATGTGTTTCACTGCCACCGTCCTTCCATCACTGAAAGACAGTTAAGATCATAATTGAATACAGTAAAATGTCAACTTAATTACCTTAATATGAAAACAAGTTTTAACAAAATGTATCATCATATATTTTTAAAATGTAAAGGAACCAGTCATAAAAGTTATCATTTTGTAAAGAACAGATATAAAATATCGACTGACCTTTAAAGGAATTTTTTTTTTTTTTCTTTTCTTTTAATTGATTAATGAAAGTGAACTGATAATCAGGGCAGGTAAACAATTAATTAAATGAAGAAAGTAGTACAATGTATTACTATGATACTTGACGTTTCTGTACAGGTTCAGGATTTTGGGGGGGGGGGTGGGGGGGGGGGGGGGGGGGTCAAAATGAGACAAAGTCAAAGATTATGATTCATGTTTCTCACTAGATGCCCGGCTGGATGAATCCTTGTTTGAAGGAGGTGTTGACTCCTGTACACACGGTCACATCAGTAGTTCGACTGATGCTGGAGTTACTCTTGATGCGCTGCTGGCTGATGGTGCTGCCGAGGCCCATGCAGCACACTCTCCCTGCAAAGACGTAAAAGATGAGAGGTGAAAGTAGTACACTCCAGGTCCATGCATGACTGAGTTTTATATAAGAATTTTAAAAAAATAAGTGGATGTGTCGAGAGTGTAAAATAACCTTCCTTTGAGAGAACAATTTGCATAAGAGCAACAGATAACACAACAGATATATCAATACTTTCTTTTAAGAGCCATATTCTTGTCATTTAAATATAAAATGAAGGTGATCCATTCATGAAGCACACTAAAGTCTTAAAAGAAAGTGAAAGTCTAGAGCCTTCATGTAAGTTTTCTGCAGAAATACATCTGTAAACAGAATATTTTATCAACTTCAGCGTGAGACATTTTACCAAATATTATACTCTTGTAGTTGATGATCCAGCTTTCATCCCAAAACATCCTCTGTTTCTGGTACTGGAGCCACTGCAGGGAGGAAATTAACATAAAAATCAGTGCATGAAAGCATGTGTGTGCGTGTGTGTGTGTGTGTGTGTGTGTGTGTGTGTGTGTGTGTGTGTGTGTGTGTGGGTTGCACAGACTGACCACCATGGTAAGGATGAACCCACTGCTGAAGAGAGCGACTGGAAGCCCAATGGCCACCTTGATAGTGATGGACATCGGGCAGATGCCACAGTCTGCAGGACAGTTCAGACAGTTCTCCTCCAGCTCGCAGACGTCGTCCCCACACACTGAAACACAATCACACGTTTTACATTTGAGGTTTCCATCCACTGAGCTTGTCAATTCCCCCCCAGGAATCAATAAAGTTTTATTTGATCTTATCTTAACCTCTAATAATATATCATATTTGTTGATTACATTTTGTATTATTACAAAACTAGTAACTAGTAACTAAAGTTATCAAACAAGGGTAGTGGAGTAGAAGAATAAAATGGAAAACACTCAAGTACAAGTACTTCAACATTGTTCTTAAATACAGTACTCAAGTAAATGTACTTTGTTACTTTCCACCAATGACTGAATTAAATTCACAGAGACGGCAAAAATCACTGAGGCTCATGATTTTTAATGGAAAATCGCCAATGATAGCTTTCCTTGTGTTGTTACCAGCAAGTACAAAATAAAGTTTATTATTGTGACTCAGCTGATAGTGTAGCAGTTGTTTTGAAATGATGGCTATTCTACTGCAAGGTCACACACAAGTTGACCTTTTCCCTAATTTTTCTGTACAGGTTCAGGATTTTCAAGAGTGCGCTCTTAGTCTCTTAGTCTGATAAATAAAACAACTTAAATAGTGCTGTTATGCTCAACACTTCAAAGATGGTACTTTTGTACAAATATAGTTTAACTGGATCCTGGCTGAGCAGCAGTGGCATTATTCATCACATGCTGTAGGATTTAGTACATCAACAAATGGAAACTTCATGAGCGTAAGCTCGCTGACCTTGAGCACTGACAACAAGTACTTTGGACTCCAGTGCTGCGTGCATCTGTCCTATCTTGATGTGAGCAATGACTGAGGTGACTCCCACATGGATCAGCACCACCTATGTGAGAAAACACCATGACAGAAATGAAAATGCTCTCGTACTGTGGAGGTTCCGCTGTATATTAGTAATTCTCAGTCAACAATATAATTTAATGTTGTTTAATCAGGAGATTAAACACACTTTACATCACTATAATAAGACTCAAAATGTTTTAGGATCTTATGAGAGAATATTATGACAGATTTTTTACTTGGTTTTCCATACTTACAGCCATACAGCCATTTGATAAACAGCAACCCAAATTATGGCTTTCAGACAAGTAATTACAACCTGCTGCCATGTTGTATCGTACCAGCATAACAGACTGTGTGCTTCATAAAGGATGTGTCACTTTGATCAAACACATGTTTTTCATGTTTTGGCTGGGTGCAAGATTAATTCCCTTCAGACAAACAACAAAGTTAAAGCTGAAGTTGAACATTGTTGAAACTGTTTTATTCCAAAAAAGATGCTGGACCATACTGTCAGTGAAAAATTGCAGTTGATGAATTGTTTTAATAGTAAAGGATGATTTTAATTATAGATGTGTGTCTTTGTGTGTTAATAACAATACATAACATAATATATATATATATATATATATATAATTATAGGTATTAATATGACAAGGGTCTGTAAGAAATATTACAAATATTCTCCAAACTTCAACACATTAGAAATTCTTTTGAAGAGTTTTGTTTAGTTTGGCTCACCTTTGAAGTCCAGTATTTCTGGGTCATCGTGCCTGCTTTGGATACAGTGTGAGTCACTATTTTACCATCGTCAGGAATCCATGGGCCACAGATTCCACCTTGTTTCTGTGAGGAGACAACACAACAGTTTGGAGAGGTTTTAATCCAAAATGTGTAAAAAAAAAAAAAAGAAAAAAAGAAAAAAGAAATTTAAAAGCGTGGTGTCTTGTATTTTACCATTTCCCCCAAAGTGAGAATCATACACAGTAGGTACAATGAAGTGTTAGAATAAGCCGGTACAAAGTATACAGTGATAAGTGATTGTAAGTTTTAACAGAATGTGAAAATCATACAAAATAATCAGATGATCCTCAATGATAGATATCAATGTATCATGCAACAGATATACAGACTCCTAAGAAAGACGTGTCTATTTAACATTAAAGATAACAAAACTACTCTGGCATAATCTAAAGATCATATTTGCTTGCTTTAGTTGTATTTAAATGTAGACTGAGTTTGGTGGGATGAAACCAGCGTTGTACGACTCATTACTGCGTACCCACCATGAGACCGAGAGGACAGGAGTGGATGTTGGCGTGATACACACAGCAGTTCATTTCATTGGCATTGTTCCAGTTTGCGGGGCACTCGTGTTCATGACAGAACTTCTTTGCATCTGACGCATTACTAAAAGGGAACATGGATGGGTAGACACATTCAATTAATTAACACAACACCCCATGATGCTACTTACAATGGAAGCTGAAACAAAAACCTGAAGGTCAGCTTGACTTCTTAGAGCTTAAACTTGAAAATTAAAACAGGTTTTAGCTTAAATTACTATACGATATATTTAGTTACACATATGCATCAGTCAGGAATAGGTAATTGATCATTTGTATTATCTGATCGATTGTAATTGTCATCTCCCTTTTTATATATTGCGTATCGTCTGTGTGTGTGTGCGTGTGTGTGCGTGTGTGTGTGTGCACTTCATATATATTGTGTTCCTATAATTGTAGAGTCATCATGACGTGTCGTTTCTTAAACCGTCACCTCTTTTTTTTTTAACCTTTACCAGGAACCTCTGAGTTAAATCACTAATCAGCATTTGTATGCCTCCATATTTGTGTGTGTGTGTGTGTGTTCCTGGCTACGGCAGACGTCTAGGATTCCAGGTGTTTATGCAACACACTCACCTGAACTGGAAGATCTTGTTCCTGACTGTGTACTCATAGAAAGAATCTGATGCAGTCACCGTATACGAGACATTGAACTCTTCCCCATTGGTAACCTTCTCTGGGGGACGCTGTACCCAGGCCATTTCCAGACCTGTGACAATGCACATGCACTTCACCTGAACATACACATTCAAACAGTGTACATATGCATGCAGTAAAGGATACTGTGTCCTGTGTTTGCACATAATTCTGTTGAGCCCCACCCACTAAGTCACTGTAATTCATTTTGCACAAATGCTTTATATTTTTCTTCCTTCCTTTTCAGCCAGAGGAGGAAAACCATCTGATTTTACGGTAAATATTCACACGTAAATCACTCAAAATAACTAAAGATGGGCTATTTCAACTGCAATGAAACACAAAAGCAAATAAAGACCAAGATAGACAAATAAATGTATGAAAACTTACCACCACAGCTAATCATGTTGAAATCATTTGGACTGTTGATCGGCCAACAGTCGTACTCTGTGTTGTCCAGATCATGCCAGCAATTTACTCCCTGCAGGCAAGACAGGAAGCTTTTTTTTATGTACGGGTATTTTTTTGTTTGGTGTGTGTAAACAAATTTGAGCCTAATGTGTCGGGTTTATCAGTGAGTCATTCAATTATTTAAATACTCAACTCTTTAAAGCTTTGTTGATGTTGAGCCAGAAATGATAAAGAGTAAATCAAATAGCAGCCGACAACATCAACATCACAAGCAAAAGCACCATGGTGAATAAATATAAGCAAGAATCACTGTATTATCTTTTATTAAAGATTGATTACAGAATGTTTTATAATCTAGGAAATCAGACCTACAAGAGGCAAGTAACCAAGCAATATACTGAAACACAAAAAACACCACAAGCCCATGACCACATGCCCGCGGCAACAAGTGTTTCTGACAAGACAACAAAAGCCAGAGTGGGCTTCCTCAGCAATAAATGAAAATGTGAATATTATACACTCAGTTTACACAGAACTTTATATTTTTTCCTCTGTGGAATATACTCATAAGAAAATGCAACACCCCTGCCCTCATTTCCCATCATTGTGCAGCTCATTAACAGGTTAACCTTAACGTACGTGGCTGTTAATCCACATTTCCTCTCTGGAATTAAATCTGTTGTAGTGTTACATCTGAAAAAACTCTCTTATGTGAGAACTTACCAGCAGGAAACACAGAAAAAGGGATGCCGCTGTCCGAAGAGCCATGAGGAGGTTTGCTGCTGTGGCTGGACCCCGCTCTGAACTGACGGACTAAATCTGAGTGTGTGTGTGTGTGTGTGTGTGTAGGTGTGTAGGTGTGTGTGTAGTCACCTCAACACAGCTCAAGTACCTTTCCCCAAATTGTTTTTTTTTTTAACTCTATCCTTTGTCCCTAATTGTCCAATCAGCAGAAGAGGCTCTCCAATCACAGTTTGATCATGTACTCATTCACAAGGTGCTTCAGCTCACCTTCACTCTCCTGCAGGTCAGAATTACCCAGAGGTCTCTGCTGCACCTGGACTGACCACCAGACCCCCGTTTCTACTGTTTAAGTCGTCTGAATGATCTGACTCCATCTATACTGGCTTAAATTTTTGGTATTTACCTGAGGAAACATTTACACTCTAACATTCAGCCCGGGTAGACATGATTGTTGACCCTTTAATGCCAACAAACTTTTCATGTTAGACATTAAGCTTACAATGCAGGATGGGTTTTATGTCTTACTCAAGAACATGTGAACAGGAAGCATTGGCTATTGGTTGATACAAATGCTAGACAGGTGACGTTTTGTAATATGATGCATTTTTTTAACCAATACTAAAATTATTTTGAGTAACATTTATAAGTACCTTGCTTTGAGAAATTACAGACATGTTTTTCCACAAGATTGTATTTTTTAACTTCTCGAATTTTGTTTGACAAAGAACAAATACAAATAACTAGCTTTTTTCCAGAGCTTTCAGCCACATATTACAGTCTTCCTCAGGATTTTGTTCAGCTGTGATGGAGATGACTAAGCTGTCAGCACTTGATCCAAGTATGGAACTTTGGTCACATGATAACAGGTGATCGTATATTAGGTTGTTAAATGGTGTCTAAACTCAGGCAGTCACACAAAACATGTGACTAAAATTAACAAAACTTATGATTTAAATCAGCAACCACCAAGTAAACAAGACAACAAATCTGACCAGGCATTTATTGCCAGCTTTCGATGTGATTTGGTCATACCAAATAAGTATAGAGGTAGGCCTACTGAATGATACCCAGCACTAGTTT
The DNA here is from genome assembly GCA_031216445.1 of Lateolabrax maculatus. NCBI lineage: Eukaryota > Metazoa > Chordata > Actinopteri > Acropomatiformes > Lateolabracidae > Lateolabrax > Lateolabrax maculatus. The sequence goes on from CM062196.1 coordinate 13,180,514, forward strand.
GAGGACAATTCGATCACTGGAGAATTGTGTCACCACCTGATTCTGCTCAAAGATAGTGGTGATTTCCACTGAGGTCATATATAACAGCTAATGTACTGATTAACAGTTAAGAGTATGATGTCGCTGCACATTCTCTAGACAATATTTTGCACATTCTTGCACAGTTTTTTCATTTTCATCTTTAGAAAAATATATTGCACATATTTATTTTATACTTTACATTTATGCTTATGTTGACTTTTGCACTACTTGTCTCCTACTTCTACTTTCTTATTCCTCTAAGTTTTATTGTTACTCACCAATACACCACAGCAAATTTCTTGTATGTGAAAACTTACATGGCAATAAACTCGATTCTGATTCTGATCCAGATAGCCTGTATTGTACATTTGTGATAGTGGACTGTCACTCACCTTCACTGTACGCTGTCCTTTTGTTTTGACAATGTGTGTGTCAGCATGTGCAGTGAAACTCCTTGCTCCCAATTATCCCGTATAATATTGTCTGTATCTTTGTTTTCACTTGAAATCCTACACATCTGATAATCCTGTATCCTGGAAGGAGAAACTAGTAAATTCTGTAAATTATACATGATTTAACTTTGAACCTGGCCTCCATATGTCCTCCCCTTCATGGCACAAGTGATATTTATATAACATCATACCCTCTGTACTGACATTTTCCATCTCTGCATACATCTGGTTGCCCTGAGATTAAGAGCAAACCAAAAGACAGCATTTCTGAACATCTGTGAAATTTAATTGGCTTTTCAAGAATGCATAATTACAGCACAATTGTAAAAAAAGGCCTGCCACACCAAACAGTTTACACTTCATGTTTTTGGGAATGCAAAACCAGAAGGGCAGGCAGTAGTCACGGCAGGTCTACAGAGGCTCTACTGAAGAAAGGCAGTACTCGCTACAATATAGCATGCTCTAATGGAAACCACATGACTTTAATCAAGTCAAACATCCTGAGTAGTTTTCTATGAGGAAAATGTACAGTGTTGAACCTTTTCTTCTGCTGTCAAAGGATGCTGGTTGTGTTTAGGGGATTAAATCCTGAGTGGGATTTTACTGCATAATACGAATATAACGTGATTAGGGATGTTGTAAAAGCAGGTTGTCTAAAGAATGAGGGGGAAATAACAACGGCTGTGGGTTTGTGGTTAAAAGAAGGTTATGAACAATAGGCTTGCATTTCAAGCATGTCGACGTGAGTAAATAACAGGGGACATTTGAAACCTAGAACAGGATTCAAGGGCTTCGTGGGGAGAACAGAGGAACTATGTAAACAGTATTAACATCACACACTTTAAAGAAATGACAGATACACACAACATGCAGTTTACAACCTACCAAACATGTTACATTGATTACATGAATTTCACACTTCCTTTAGCCTACAATTTTCCAGATGTTGAAGAAAAATGTCAGATAGGTGACACTTACAGGGCAAAACAAATACTCTCATGCTACTGTAAATCACCGAGAGATGTACTAAATTTGGATGGAAAATAGAGGATTGTTTTTGTGTAACGTGGTTTGGTTCTACTGATGCAAGTGCTTTGCAGACTAATTCCAATGCAAATCTTGTTTCTCCCACTAGAGAGTCAATTCTGTTTTTTGCAAGCTCTTCAGCCAATAATGTAATTGGCTGAATGTAACTAAAGGTCATTCACTAATTGGCCTGAACAGAGCAAATCATCCTAAAGTGGCAGCTCTTGAGCACCAGAAATCTCAAGCAATGGCAGCTACTTCATCAACAATTGACTGCAGCACAAGTCGGGCAGTGTTAGATAAGCCTTTCAGTGTTTTGTTTTTTTTGTTGTTGTTGTTAGTTCGTTAATATCTGCACTGCAGTGTCAGAGGTTTTAAGACTTAGCATCACAGGCAGATATTATCAGTCAGTGACAGTGGTTTTAATTAAAAATCAGGAGACAGTCTGTCTCAGTCAAACAGGATTTGCAAGTGATCGTATGGTTTTGTTTGGCTAACGTAGGTGCCAAGTGGGTGGTGTGTGCAACGTTTAAAAAAAACCTACAGCCGCACAGTATGCTCACATGAGCACAATGACAATGATAGCGTGTCGATGTTCAGCAGGTGTAATGTTTACCATCATCACCACCTTGGTATGCACTATAGCATGCCAACATTTGCTATTTAGCACTACACACAAAGTACAGTTGAGGGCGATGGAAATGGCATTAGTTTTGCAGGTATTTGCTCCTAAACCAAAGCATTGGACAACCTAAAATTTTGACCAGATGTTGGCGGTGGAGGAAAGACGAGGGGATCACTAAAGTTATTAAGGGGACATGAATGTCAGTTCCAAATCTTTTCCAATCCTTTAAGTACTCGTCAAGAAGATTCACTCAAAACCACAAATGTCAACCTTGTGGTGGTGCTAGAGGAATAGCTAAACGATTCAAGTGTTCAGGGTTCATCGTCTGGGAACCATGAATGTCTTTACAAAAGTCTGTGCCAATCCGTGTGGTAACATGCTGACAAATGTCACCAGATAAGTGAAATCTTTGACCTACTGGTGGCGCTACATGAAAATCCAGAGGAACACTAATGTCATTAGGATTAAGAAATGGATCATAAATGTCTGTACAAAAGTTCATGGCAATTTGTTGAGATATTTAAGTTATTGCAAGCCCTTTTTTTGAAAATTAACTATTTGCTGCTTGCGGTTTCTGTATCATATCATCAGGAAAAATTACACATATTGTACATGTTATCATCAAAAAGAAAAAAAAACTAAAAACATGAAACTCCAAAAGCTTTTACTTAACAAACTGAGCTAACTTTTATGATTTTAAAACAGTTCAAAAGTCACACTACACATGACCATGAATAATCTCAGTTCAACAAAGACAAACACCACTGGACCTGTAAACCTTTCCACTCTCTACTCTCATATGTGGCATTCCTACACTCCCAAGATTAAAAAAAAACAAAACAAAAAAAAAAAAACAGCTTTAGTAATGTCATGTCCTTTACAGCAGGAGTGGCATAAATACTGTACAGCAGGGGAGGAAGAGGAAGAGTGATTTGAAACCCTGTCAATGATTTAGCAATGCAGGCGTCAGAGCAGCCTGGTGGGGTGGGGGTGGGGTAGTTACAGTCTATTCAGTCATATCCTCTTTGGTTTCTGCAGGTACTCAGTGAATGCTGAACCTCCAGCAGGAATCCAGTGTGTTGCAACATCCGTGTACAACCCGTGCCCTCTCAGGTGAGAAGCTGTTTCGTCAGAGCAGCCATTCAAATGAGTTGAAGTGGATGTGTTAAAATGCTGCAGGGAGAACATGTTTGCCTCCATGCGGTGCTGCAGGCGGGAGTTTATCTGTTTGTGTAGGTGAACTGATAAAAAAAAGGTGACAGATGGGACAAGAAGGAGCGACTCTTATCTATTCCCCTGAGGCATACCTGCTTTACAAAAGGGAGCAGGGTGGGATTCACTACTCTGACTGAAAAATGCAAAACAACCAGGTCACGCTGAGCACGCTAGCTGTCAGACAGTTTAAATGACTTCACCTCTTCTACATCTTACAGGATGTACAAGTAGATAAATATAGTACAGCAGTTTACAGTATGTTTCGTTGGCTGTGTTTAGAAACAAGAAATCCTCTTCAAAACTGTGTCCTACCGAAGCAAACCTAGTTTTATAGTACCTGACTATAAACAGTTATATTTCTTAACTAGATATAATCAATTACAGTACTGTTTCCTCAAAAGCTGCACAGGAATTAAACCTACAGGATTCAATCAGATGTACAGAAATTTATAAGGAGGGAGAAAGTAAAGTCACCCTCTGCATGATTTTTACTCTTTTTGAAAATTTAGAAATGTACCGCTGTTTAATTCATACTGGATTCTTTCTTCAGCCATTGGAGTGCAGTAATATCCAATTTTAAATAACCCACAGGAATGTGATGAGGAAGACAAAAAGGACAGGATGAAACAACAAAAGGAATCTCCCATTACACATTAATGGGAGTTATGTGTCCAAAAACTGAAAAAGCACACATATGCATCCATTTGGGGAATTAGTAGTGCATCAGTGTCTCTTCTTATCTCCATCTTACTTCAACTCCAGCTCTACAGTGGAGCAGCTGGCCTGAAGTGTCTCTCCAAGAAAGTACTTGAGAACAACAAAGACCTCCTGAGTATCTCTTTCAAGTCAACTCAAATCAGTATCTTCATAAGATACGTCCAGTCAGAGCTGAACAGAAGTTCTGGTTAACTCTTAACAAGTTCCATTTTCAGGTCTTGAGTATGCCCTGATCGTCATTTTTTGTCTCCTCTGAGGGTGGCTGACTGGTGCCCGTATCCTGAGAGCTGAGCGGCCTGGCGTTGGCCTTCGTGGAGCGCTGCCGCCGCGTGCCGTTGCCAATGCAGCGCATGAGGTTCTTGAAGGTTGTCCACATTTCCTCGTCCTTGTAGGAGTAGATGCAGGGGTTCATGACAGAGTTGAGTACAGCCAGGAGAAGCAGCCAGGGCTTCAGTTTCATGACATTACAACTCTTACAGTTGAGGCCGTCCATCAGCAGAACGACCAGGCCAGGAGTCCAGCAGATCACAAAGGCCCCTTCAGGACAAAATACAGCAAATCACACACGGTTAGGTTTTTGTAACACATATTTCTCAAAGGTATCAGAGCATTGAGTGTACCTTTCTAATACCCTTACAACAAGCAGACACAGGTTGGTAATACAATGCTATTATTGTGTTTCATACATAATGCTGTGTGTTTGGTAAATAATATGGTAGGTCACAGGTCTACTCAAGAGGCCTATTAACCATCTCTTTCAAACTTGTTTGGGCACAAAACAGAGCTACTAAGAGATTTCTCGAACAGAAAGGGAGCCACAAGCAGCAACTTGTCACACACACGCACACACACAAAGACACACACTCGCAGACACTAACAGAGAGGGCTTGGTAGAAATGTTGATCACTGTATTTGTTTTTCACTGCTCTTACGCCTTAAAGTCCAAAAGTTGGCCTTTAAGGTTCTATTTTTAAATTCATTCTTCTCGCTCTTTTTCCTTAGTCTTTGATGGTCCACATGTTTAAAATAAAGTGAATTGAAATTGAGTGAGACCCCATTTAATGGTCTTCCATTGGCAGTTTTTCGATGCATTGAAGTTTAAAAGTGGACTTTCTTCCCCTTTAATCCCAGACAAAGGGGGAAAAAAAAGGATTTTAGGAACACACATTTCAAGCATGTGTTCCTTTTCTTACTTGGTTTTCATTCGACGATTGTGGTTGCACTTGAAGAATAAAGGCAAAATCTGAATCTGAATGCCGTCGTTTGATGCTTCACTTAACAAACAGGCCCCAACGCAGATATACTACAAATAAATGGCTGTCAGCTATTACACAACAAGAATTTGATTTTCCCAAACTAGTATCATGAAGAGGGAAGTTAAGCAAGAGAACACAAGAGAAGTAATTCCTTATACTTATTTGTTATACATTTGAGTAACTAACTACCCTAACCTTAACCATCCAAACTAAATTCCTGACCCCAACCTTTACCTTAACCTTAACCTAAACTTAATTCTAACCTGAACCTTAAAACTAACAAAAATGTCCTCACTCCGGTGGTTTAAAACTCAAATTGATTGTCACAAAGATAGATGTAACACAGCAAACACACACACACACACACACACACATATACATTACACATGTATACATTTGTTCTTTACTTTTGGGGTGTTTGTTTGCCAGCACAGGCAGCCACCAGTGACAATGACCGACTGTATCACTATCCAAAGCTTATGCCCTTATTCATTTTAGTTGAGTTATAACAAAGCGCGTCTCAAAACTGGTTTGTCCAGTTGCCTTTTTCTACCTGAGCAGACTGCTTTTCACCTACAACAAGAGTTAACAGTTGTTTTTTTTTCTTTTAATATATCCCATGATGGTCCAGGACCTGGCTGATGTCGCTGTTAGTTAACAAAGGGATTTTAACAATGACACTTGTGCGCTAACATTTCCACAAGTTCAAGGGAACTCTGCAAAACATGTGAAAGCAATTGACAAAGTCTTCAAGTATAGGTTCTTGTTTTTTTGGGATAGGCGGGGAGGAGGGGACGTTCATTGAAGGCCAGTGTGGTGTGGTGGGGACGGTACGCCACACAGGCTGAGGAGCAGTGTCCTTGCAGGGAGAGATAATTACACGCCAGTCTGGAATAAAGTGTGTACAGAGGCAGCTCCTACGCTACATACTGTATCCAGCCATCTGGCAAGCCAAGTGCCCAAAGAGACAAAGAACAATGACAGACCATTATCCTGCAGGGAGACTGCCCAAAATCACTACAACTATCTCATGCATGTTTTTATCTGGATGACTGTATGAAAACATAAAGTGAACACTGAGATTAACTCAGATGTATGGTGATGGTATGACAACTTCCTATGAACATTGTGTGTTAGTCTTACATGAGACTATGCAATAAACACCCTATTTTTGTACTCGAGTAGAATATGCTGGTGCAGTCCTATTGTACCGTGCTTAAAGGAAAGTGCTTGCGGTGGAACGATTTGACTACTGTGCCTCTATTACAAGGTATCCTATTGCAACACCTAGACAAAGAGACAGACAAGAATATCTGATTGCCTCATCTAAAATGGAAATGCATAAAAGGAGAAAGAAATGTTAGCTTTTATGCCCTTTCTTACTCTGGGAAAAGAAGGAGGTAGTGTTGCAACTACAATAAGTAAATGAACAGAAAATTATTTGCCTACAACTTAATTGTTTAAGGAAGTTTTGGCACACAAATGCCAAACATTCTATTGCTCCAGCTTCTCAAAAGTGGGGTATTGCTTCTTTTTCCTGTTTTACATCCTATAAACTGGGTTTCTTTGGGGTTTTGATGCTTGGTTGGATAGAACAAGCAATTTAAAGATGTCTCGTTGGGCTCTGGAAACTTGTGAGGGGCATCTTTTAATATACTATTTTATAGTTTGTCATTTTATGGATGGGATAATTGCTCTATCAAATGATAAAATTATAGAATAAGTGATAATGGGTAAATCAGCGTTTAAGCCACTGAGCAGAAAGTCAGAATAATCAGACTTTAAAGTGACAAATAACACAACATACAGAGAAATAAGATAAACATTTTGCTAACTCCTCTTTTGCTTTGATTTAAGGCTCCCTCAAACCACTGATAGACACTCAACATGTCCACTGAAAGCCAAGTGTTTGTGTTATTATGTTCATATCAGGAAAACAGATTACAATCCAGCGTGTTCAGCAGTGACTCAGTGAATTGCCTGGACTTTGTGACCTCTTTAACACCACAATGACCGACACCTGACAAGTGCAGGAAATGTTCTGACTCACTGTTGTATCATCGGTGACGCTGCACGACATTTTTATGATTAGCACCTACCCAGCACAACCATGACCGTCTTGATGAGCTTGATGGGCGTCCTCTTGCGGTTGATGGAGCCGCTGGTGTGTGGCGTGAGTATCGACGTCTTCTTCTTGACGTAGGCGTAGATCCTCAGGTAGATGACCACCATCACCAGGAACACCACCAGGTTAGACACAGACCAGAAGATCAGGTAGCTCCGGCTGAAGATGGGGGCCAGCTGGGAGCAGTCGCTCAGGTTGCAGATGCAGTTCCAGCCCAGACTCGGCACAGCCCCCATGAAGATAGAGATGGCCCACACCAGCACGATCAGCAGGGTCACCCTCCTCTTCGTCAGGTTGCTGTGGACTTTCCAGTTCATGACGGAGATGTAGCGCTCCAGAGCTATAACCAGCAGGTTGGCCAGCGAGGCCGAGAGACTGATGTCCAGAAGACCTTGACGGATGAAGTATCCTTCCACTGTTAGTTTCCGTGACACCTCACCTGTGTTAAACATGAGGTACACGTACGCTATTCCTGCCAGGAAGTCCGAGGCGGCAAGGTTGGAGAGAAGGTAGTAGAAGGGGTAGTGAAACCTCTTATTGGTGATGACAGCAGCTACGACCATGGCGTTGGATACCAGGATGAAACAGCAGAAGAGGGAGCCCACCACCTGCATCAGGATGAGCTGCGTAGTGTCCCATTTATCCTCAGCACCGCTGCTGGTGTAGAAGAAGAGCATGGACTCATTATGATGACAGCTTTGGTTCTGCTGGGCCATTTTAGAGGCGAGTCTGTGACATAAGAACGAGAAAACATAAGAAGTGGAACCATTTATCAAGCATTTACAGGATATATATATATAAAGTAGAGCTGAAACAATTAAGTGGTTAACTGGTTAGTCGATCAACTCAAAAATTCATCAATTCATCTTAATTCATCAACCAAAAATGCTAAACATTCCCTAGTTCTTGCTTCTCAAGTGAGTGAGTGATTGTCAAAAGTTATTTTCCACTATTTTCTGACATATTGCCAAAAGGCCAAGAGTGATTTAGTGACTTGCAGTGGGTGGAAGAAGTATTCAGATCCTTTACTTAAGTAAAAAGTACTAAAAATACTCTGTTGCAAGTAAAAGTCCTAGTTTGAAAATGTTACTTAAGTAAAAGTATGCAAGTAAACTTAAAAAAAAAAAACGTGCTTAAAGTATTAAAAGTCAAATTACTCAATGCAGAAAAATGTCCCCTGTGACTGTTAGACTATATATCATCAGATTATTTTAACTCATGCATTAATATAAAAGCAGGATTTTACAAATTGTTTGTGTAGGACTACAGCTAATGATTTTTTTCTCTATTAATTGATTGATTGTTTGATTTGCAGAAATTCTGAAGATAGTGAGAAATGCCATCGCAATTACCAAACTTCAAAATGATCAAAAATTAAAATCATTAAAATTATTAAAAGGGAAAAGCAGCAAATCTCCACATTTATGCCTCTGGAACCATTAAATATAATTGCATGAAAATGAAAACGATAAAATAGTTGTATAATAATAATAATTAATTTTCCATCAATCAGCTAACTGATGATTCAACTAATCGTTTCAGCTGTACTTATCTAAAACAAAACATCATATTTTATAATCTCTTTGCAGGTTTTATGCCAATTAATTAGTAATGTAACTGAAGCTGTCAAATAAGTGTAGCGCAGTAAAAAGTGTTTCATAGTATTTGCCTCTGAAAGGTAGTAGAGTAGAGGTAGAAAAGTGGCATGAGAAGAAAACACTCAAGTGAAGTACCTCACATTTGTTTCTTATCACCTGAGTAAATGTAAATCCCAGCACTGATCCAAATCCAAATCAATAGAAAAAGCTGCTTCGAATTAAAGTGACTGCGAGGCAAAACAACGCGCTCAGTCGAGTGCAATGAAGAAAGGACTTTTCTACTTTTCCACAAACATTTCTTTGGGTAAACGCCACGGATACGCCGCAAAACGAGATTTCAGCCCGGCCCAACACAACCCCCAGCGCACTTTCCCGTCCTCTGTCACGCAATTAACTTCACGCCCCGTCCGACTCGACTCGCAGCGGGGAACGAGCTCCTGCGCTCGGCTGACAGCGAGACATCGAACCACACGACGACCCCGAGAGCAGGACGAACGATCCCGGGTGAGTCTACCTGCGGGGCCAAAGTTTACCTGTCCGCGCTGCGTCACCAGGCTGCGAGCTGCGAAATGTCCCGTGCGGGGCCCGTGAACATGTCTGACAGCTGCGGGCTGAGGGAGGAGACGGCGGCAGAGACACAGAGAGAGAGAGGGAGAGAGGAGGAGGGAGAGAGGACGAAGTGAAGTGAAAGCAGAGAAGTTGAACCTCTTCAGTTTGAGGCTTCCTCTCGGTGACGCGGAGGGCGGGGGCCCCCGGGGCCCCACACACACACCGAGGAGACACCGTCTGATTTGATTTATTTATTTTTTTGTCCATTTACTCCAGTCTTGTGCTCAAATCTTGACACTTTGAGTATTTCCTTTTTGCGCTGCTGTGTACAATAATTACAATATATATATATATATAAATATATAAAACATGTCAGTCACAGTGGTCGTATTTCAGCATATATATATATATATATATATATATATATATATATATATATATATATATATATATATATGTATGTAACATGTCAGTCACAGTGGTCGTGGTTTAAGGTTTAAGTTTTGCTCACAACACGTCAGCTGATGTACTTTCACTTAAGTCTGAATTTGAATGCAGACACTTACAGGAGAGCATTTTATTGTATTGGTAATTACCCTGTCACCATGGCCGGGTTAACCTGTTTTGGGGTCAGAAATATGTTGTTGGGCCCCTATACTGATCCTATACACCGCCCACCCTCGGTACAGTGTGTATGTACAGACATGTGAAACCCAACCAGTAGGCCTGCTCCTGCTTTATGTGTGTTAAGTTAGTTTGAGGTCACTTTGGGCCCCTGCATGGGCAGTTGCCTGCTTTGAACGTGTTGCATTCATTCAGTTTACTCTCTGATTTCTCCTCTCACAGGTGCAGAGCAAACCCTCAAACCCACTCAACTGTCTCCATGAACACAAGCAATGTGTGAATTAACAAAATGGGTGGATTCCCCTTTGAATTGAGGGTTATATGTTTGGAAATCCCCAATCATTGCAAGGCACAAATCTGCACGTTTTGTTTGACACATGACACACGCGTTACTAGCCTGTGTCATGTTGAAAAGGAACGGTGACATTTGTTAATCCAAATTAAACAGACAGATCTGTTTACCCAACATCCCTAGAGTGAATGTCCTGCTTTTGTTTTTCCAAAAAGGATTTGGTTTGCTCTGGTTTCAGGTTTCACTTATCTTTGTCTGAAATCAAAGATTACTAATATGAGGGTACTTTCGCCACACAGGAAAAAAAAAAAATGCTCTAAATGACGTGTTGTCTCAATAATAGGTGTGTCATATATCCACCTCTACCTCAGGCACTTTGTCAAACCCACATTAAAATTAGTCAACAGATGTTTTGGATGACATTAAAATGAGGTATCCCCTGGATGACAGAGGTCTTCCTGAAGATTACTCCTTGAACTTGATACAAGGTTTTTAGGGTTTAAGGAAACTTGTTCCTTCCTGATTTTATCAAGTTAAAAGTGTAAAGTCATACTCCAGCTTGTTTCAACATCCAAATTTGCTGTTAGATTTGAAGATAAAAACTGAGTTATGTTGGCGTTCTGATGTCATCATTCAAAATTCCACTCTTACACAATTTCTCCCCCTGAATGGGTTACGCAGTTTAGAGAAACTTTTGGAGCACTTAATGTTTTTCTGCGCACAGAAGAAATCTGTTGTACTGCAACAACTTAAGTCTAACTCAGATTTTTTAAAGAAAAGCGGAATTTACACACAAAGTCAGGAAACATCTAACAATGAACAAATGAAAATAATAGCTTTACTACAATCTTTACTACAACACTTGACAAATAAATTACATCTAGCACATAATGTTACATAGCACCAGTGTTTGCAGCAACAGTTAAATACAGAAGACACTGAATCCAGTTCTTTGGCCACTGAATGCATGTGCGGACCCTAAAAAGGCCCAGTAAACTTCAACAGTATCCTGAACTCCAATAGATACTGTTATGAAACCTTTTTGTTTCCAGTTCCAACTCTTAAGCTCGGGCTCCAGTTTCATGTTCAAAAGAGAGAACTTGTTTGGTGTTTCATATTGCTCCGCTCAGAAACCTTTCCCTGGAACGGTAAATCTACACTCCAGAATTTCACAGTGGATCGCTTGAGCTCGAAGTCTGTATCAGACGGCTGAAGTCCGGTTCCTGGCATCCTCCTCCTCCCTGAACCGTCTCATCTGGAGGTGGGACAGCTGTCAGCTGATCAGTATGACATCATCATTTTCAGGAACTCTGCAACAACATGATCGAAAAATTAGCATGAAACACCCGATGTCTCATCAACACCACCACATGAACATGCATACGTTCTACTTTAGGTAATTTCTAAAAGGATAAGAATTGATGCATCAGAAAATATACCTATAAAAGATAAACAGTTCCACCTTAGCTCTTATGTGTGGGTCGCTAATATGGCATTTGTTGTAATTAGTGAAACATTTCTAAACTAATGTGAAAGAAACTCATGTTGCAAATTGCTGTTTGCACGTTGCAGATTTGGTGGAACAGGCCCGTGCTTCAGCAGGACTGTTTGGGTGCGGTTTGATCAAGTTGACTGAAGTACCTGGTATAACATAGCTCCAGCTAAGCCTGGCCTTGAATGTCGTCACATTCAATATCCTTCAAAAAAAAAAAAAAAAAAAAAAAAAAAAAAAAGGTCACAGGAATTTCATTTCAGCTGCTGCTTGTTCAGACAGGTCAGGTTTCTCCAAACTTTTGATTCATTATTAAATTGTTGTTGAGATCATCTGATAGAGATCACCATAGTCAATTCCTACAATTCAAACCAGCACAAACATGCATTTAGATTTTCTGAGAATCCACCTGCATGTGGGTTTGGCCCTGACACAAAGAGACAACGAAGGGAGGCAGGAAGAGGTCTGGATTTCTGGTGACTGTGTATACCCGTTCTGAGAATAAATTCCCCAAACAAGCACTTTGAAAATGATAGCCTTGTCACCATGCGCCTTGAACACTTTCTTGTGTTTGCTCTCAAGAGAAAACAGCTAATTATGTTCCTGTTGCACCAAATCTGTAAACGATTAGACATTTTTGCTTCATCTTTATGATCTGCCATAATCAGCACATTTTTACTGCTGGGTTGAGTTTGCAGACCGAGTCTCAGTCTCTCTGTTCCACAAACTGCTGCAGTCGTTTGAGGATGTGAATGTATTTCACAGAGAGTGGGAAGTTTTGTCCAATTATTCTCTTGGAAAGCAAAACCTCCTCAACTACATTTTATTGTATGTATACATTGCTTTTATGCACAGCTGTTCACTCTTTTGTCAAATCTTTTTCAAATATAATATTTACTCTTTGGCTTAAGCTACTATGTAAGCACATACAATTTATGACTTACAGCCGATACATTCAAGTCTTAGCTGTCTGTAGCTTGTCTATTCAACATAAATTCATTCTTCATTCACAAGCCATATTACATCATTTAAACTGACAAACTTGATGTATCGGTTCCAAATAACTAGTTTTTAATCCAAACAAAGGATGAGACTTGCTCATCAACTTGCTTTCCAAACAAGATAACTTAATGCTCAAGTAGGAAATAATAGCAGGAAGAGGCCAATTGTATCCAGATGAAATTTCATCCAGTGAGATGTTAAATTGCTTGCGGAGAACATTGATCTAATTTTTGTGAGCACAGTGACACAAAGATACTTGTAAAAATTAAATTTGATCAGGTCAGAGGCTGCAAATGACTGCAATTACAGAATCTGTAACTTGACAAGAGTGCTCTTAATGACAAAAAGTCAGCCATCTCTAAAATGCCACTGGATGTTTTATGCTCCTCTCCACAGAGAAGATGCATGTTCAGTTGTCAGTCCTGCATTATGTTGTACTATTACACATTATTACATAATGGCTCTGTAACTGAGACTCAACATCCTTAAACACAGAGCAGGAAAACCGGATGGCTTTGTGATAGAAAACGGCTGCGGCTCATGCAGGAAAGACAGCAGAGTCTTAATGTCTGGAAAAGCAATACTGACAGAAGAGCCCTGAAAGAAAAAAAAACAAACAAAAAAACATAATTCTTACGTACTACAATAAAACTTTTCCATCTTTAAATGTATTCAGTTCTTTTCCACTGATTTTTATGACTCTAAATTATTTTTACAGTGTGTACAAACATTTGAGGCTCTGGCTTGCAGAAAATAATAGTCTGCTGGCAAACACTACACAATTCTATACAAATCCTATACACTATCCAAGAATAGCAACTACTGTAAACTAAATTGTTTTGCAGTCAGTCATAAAATGGACTCCTGCTTTTTAAGCAAAAGGATGGTTATGGCTACAGAGCTCAAACCTGGTGTCGGTCTTCAGTTCCTCCTGGACAGGGAAATTGAATAATACAATACATTAAAAAGTTACATAACATTTTAGGAATCTATAAGAATGTGGAACCAAAAGCCAAAGTAAGACACCGCAGACTGATGAACTGCGGCTTTTGGTTGAGCATTGTAACTTTTGTGTTTTGTAGAAACATACAGTTAAAGATAAAGCAGTGACTTTTCAACAAGCAACAAGTTCATAAAATCTGCACTGTAGAAAACTCATTCAGACACACACACACACACACACACACACACACACACACACACACACAATGACATTAATGAATTTCTGTTCTTTTCAGATACAGAGCCTTAATTAATGTGTCAATTAATGTCTATCGTCAGAAATGTCATCTGACTACAAAAAGAGGAAAAGAAAGTGATTGAGAAAGAGGAGACAGTGTTAATACACAAACTTTCACCCAACACGCTCATATCAAATAACTTTTCCCAACTAACCACTGTGCTTTAACAAAACTTTTCTGGCTCAAGTCTTAACTGAGTGTTGACTGTGGCCTGTTTATTTGGGAAGCAACACAGGAAAGCCGGAGCAATGGCTAGGGGATGGAGGGTTCTTCCCAGTGTGCAGCCTCAGTTTCTCTGTAATCAGCCCATCACTGGGTGTGTCTGCATAGCTCCCACCACTAATTTCATTGCTCTCAGACCACGTAAGACAGGGCCAAACCACAGCGTGGAGGAAACTCCGCTCCAGTCTGCTGCCTGCTGTTGATAGAGATTGGCTCATAGAAAAGGAATGAGCAGAAAACAGGAACGTATAGAGAAATACGATGTCTTGCTGTAGCAACAAGGTGTAAGCAAAGAAAACTGAGTTTTCTACTCAGAAATCTTACTGTATGGGTAATGGTCCTTCACTTGTTTTAATTGATTTACTTAAATAGGGAATTAAATATTGACTTAACATGAAAGGAAGTCAAACTGCTATGCATCCGGTTCAATGATTAGTTGATTCATCGATTACCCCTCGGTTGAAGTATATCAGAGTGATTTCTATCATACACTGTCAATCTCACAGAAGAATAACTTGACTAAACTTTCTATGAAAGTCAAGAACTTGAATGAATGTCAACACAATTAGATGTTTTTGGCATGAGTTGACAGAACTTATCAGTTTCACAGCCGTGGAAAAAACAAAACCCTAAAAAGGAAGTAGTAGAGGAACAAAAAATGTGTAGTAGCTAACACACTGCCCTTGAGCAAGGTATTTAAATAAATAATATCGCTCAATGCTGAGAAGTCATGTTTGTACAGTGCAGCCTCCAGGTATGAATGTGTGTGCAGCAGGGTGTGTGACGGCAGCTTAAATATTGTTAAAGCATCATAACATGACTCTAAACACTACCATACCGTTGGCAGCAGCATAACACAGAGTATTTGACGTCTGTGGCGCCTGTCTGCGTGCTCTCCTCTTCAACAGGAAGATCTTTCTGCTCTCTGAGGAACTTCTGCAGGTCCGTCAATGGGAATCCATCCTTTTGGTAGTTCTGTTGGTAAAAAAAAAAAAAAAAGAAATACAGTTAAAACACGTCACGTCAAAATTGCATAGCAGTACCTTTTTTTATTACTAGATTAGAGAGTTAAGACTATTTCCACACTGGATAAGGAAGAAGAAAAATACACTTCTTCTGAAAGGACACCACTGAACAAACAACCAAAAAGAAGTCCCCAAGAGAACTTTAAACCCTCCTCACTAAAACCAAATCAAAAAGGAAAAGTACCTTGATGGTCTCATAGGCGTCGGTGATGAGGGCGATGAAGAGCGACAGCACCATGTAGATGAACAGGGAGATGAAGGAGTAGAGGTAGGCCCGGCTGAAGAGCCACACCAAAGTGTTTTTGTCCTTCAGCTGGGCAAAGGTGGTGAACATGTCGTCGCCGTTCAACAGGGAGAACAGGCACTCCGCTACACGACTCAGGCCCTCAAACTAGAGACATGGAAGAGGAGACATTAGATTGGATTGTATGAAAGTTGCAAATGCTAACACAATCGCAGAGGATAGATTTATATAGGACAGCAAAACAAAAAATGTATTTTTGTTATAATGCTTGTGAATTTATGGATATTTCTTACATCTTTAGGCCCCTAAAGTTTTTCCAAATAGAAGACATGAGAGAAAAATAACTCTTTGGTTGAATGGGCCAGTACTTAGTTTCATTTACAACCTGTGACCAGTGGTCACAAGTAGAAGTAGCTTTATTTTAAGGCAAGTAGGTGTGCAACAATTAGTCTAATTTTCTTAGAAGAAAAAAAAAATTTTTTTTTTAAGTTTTGCAACTGAGAGGCTCGAATGAGAAAATTAATTGCATTTTGACTTGAAGGTAAATGATTGCTCAATTATCAAAATAGTTGCTGATCAACTAATTGGTTAATCAAATAAAAATGTCTGATCTAGTAGCAAGCCAAAAGGTTGGGAACCACAAGACATGGGATGGAGCCATAAAATAAAACCTGGAGAGGGAGTTATTTTAAATTACTAATTAAATAACAAGTACTACTATAGGAGACATGCGAAAGTACTAGGAAGTGTTTTCAAGAAAACAAAATTTACACCCAATTTAAAAAACGATATTGGAAAATGTACAGCATACACGCACTAGGCATATTTTGATAGAATTTCTGTTTTTTAACTGCGCTGTACATAGTATAAAATGGAAATGTTAGTCCTTGTAGGGTTACAAAGGAGGAGAAGGAGGTGTAGAAGTCATACAGAAGGATGATGGTTGATAGAGACGCAAAGATAAGAAAAGGCAAACAAAAGACACGGAATGTGATAGTATCTAAATACCACATCCCACTGCGACGGTATGGATCCAGGGCGCGACACTTGAAGACGTGTGGGATGGCAAGTCCTAGAACATCCTCTGTTTATTTCTTGAGTAAATACACAAAGGAGCCTGGAAGGGGGAGGGGGGGGGGGACTCCCCCCGCCTACGCAATGTAAATATTGTGAGCGTGAAACACGTCTTCAAGTGCCGTGCCCTGGATCCATACCGTCGCAGTGGAAGGTTTTATTTAGATACTCCAAGGACACAACCTGTTTTACTAGCTGCAGACATGGCAGCACCGCAGATGATGTTACTTTCACCTCCAGTGACTAAATATGAAAATGTTATACATAATATAATCTTTTCTTGTGGGTTGGACATGGAAGCATAATTGCATTTAATAACTAATGTGCACCATTTACGATACAATTGGTGCTATTTACAAATGAAAAGCTGTAAATAAAATACAGTATTATTGGATATTATTCTCCCCAAGTGTCAGTCGAGCTATAGTCCATCAACTATGAGCATGTGATCGTCAAGTAAACTGACCTGACAAACCACTTATTTACAATAGTTACTCCGCCTCAGTTTAAGATTAAACAACATATTTCCATTTGGCCAGTAAAACGTCAATAGTCCCGGGACAGCTGATCGCAGTCTATCTCACATCTGTCTCTCCTACAGTATGAGCACTGCCTTGTTTAGACGCCTACTGCATGCTCGGACTTCCGTAAATAATTTATCTTAACGAGCGAGGACAGCTAAACACACATATTTTCCCTGATGGCATTTGCTGTTCAAGCTGCGGCCTGCCCTGTCCAAATGTCCCCAGATTGCAGTTAAAATCTCTCGACTTTGTGCTTTCAGAGCATACAAAAAGACATTTACCACGTTATTTTCTTATTAATCAAAAAACACATTATTATTTATTATATTAATATTATTTAATGTAACTTGCACAGTTTTTGCTACGGTGTGTGAATTTAAAAAATGGCAGTAAACTTAAATAAAATCAGATTGTGGTTATTTATGGGTTTAAGATGATCATGTAATCATAACATCCCCAGTTTGAGTCCTACAGGGGCAACTTTGTTGCATTTCAACCCCCATTTCCTGTCACTTCTACACGGTTGTCTGTCTAAAAAAGACAATTAATCCCCCAACGTACTTGTGCGGTTGTTTCAAACAGAGACAAGTCTGTGGGTGTGTACGTGCGCGCACACAAGCATAAATGTGAAGAACTTGTGTCCCAGTTTAAGACAGAACTGCTGTCATTGCACCAGCTGGAGGTTTCATGGACAAAACATATACTGACACCTAGTGGTTATATATTCAGAGTCTTTAAAAAACTAAGGCCTGAAGTGGTCTGCAAAAATGGCCTTTGACTTCCTTGTCCACTTTCCTCATTTCGCAGTTTTGAAGGCAAGATGACCATGGGAGAAAGGCTGATAAGCCTTTGACTCCTTCTGGAAGTGAAACATTTTGAGGAACACCTAATGGATCAGAGCAACAATCACTGGTATTAGTTATTTTACTGTAAATATGGTAAACATGGCACAGAACAACTATATTCATTAACTGTAAATTAAGAGAAAATACTTTAATCGTAAATTCAATATTTCCCAGTATGAATCTTGAGTATTTATGGTAATTACACTGATTATTTCTAGCTTGTGTTCGATCACAGAATGGTGCTTCATCCAATTTAAAATATATTTATTTTAGATATGCACACGTACATATTTGGGAGCTCCCTAATGCAACCTTATTCTTGTGGACTCAGCAGTTCTGCAGGAATAACGAGATGCAAAGTCATTAAAAAGAGCCTTGATAGTTCCTCTAATTTCCTACACTCTTGACAATAATAGGCAGTTCAGGGATTCAGCAACTGCCCCATCTTAAACTCACTTCTGTAATCTCTGACCCTCCGGCCTCCACATCCTCTGCTCTCCTCAAACCAGTTAGAAAGTTACCTTCTCATGGTATGGCCCCAGTACGATCCACCCACAGAAGGTGTAGCCGAGGTAGATCATGCCGGCACAGCAGCAGAAACGCAGGACCTTTGGGAAGGCTGCTTTCATGGTTAATATTAACACCTAGACACAAGTATGGAAACATGAAGTAACTGTTAATCCACAACTGATGCATGAAAGAAAAGTTGCAGACATTTGATTTTAAAACCTGTAATCAGAGTTTGTGCATTTTAAATTTCCAATAAAATGGAAAAAAAGTTAAAAAATGATTCTGATTACTGTCTTAACTGTAGAACATCCACTGTGGTTGATCTATACAACGGCTCAGACTCTTTATAGGACAGAGATTTTAATTTATTTTACTACAACACACCTTATAGGACACCTGCTTTGGCTCAATGTTGAGTGCAAGGAAAGGCCACGTACAATGAGAGAGAAAAAATAAATAATAATAAATAAGGTTCACAGACTCACATTGTATTTTTGGAAGTATCCCAGGTACCTAATCACGCCAACCCACACCATCAGTGTAGATGTTCCCAGGAAGATACTGCACACATCATAACTGGTCAGACTCTAAAGAAGGGAAGCGGGGGTGGGGGGGAAGCAGTTTGCTCTTAGTCTTACTAGGAAATCAGGCCTCAGTGAAGGATTAGCAAATATTTAGTGTTAGTGAATGTGGTGCACAGAGTAAGTGAACAGATTCAGGAAAAGTTACATTTTAAGTTAAGTTAAACTTAACTGATTTTATAGTAACAGGTGGTAAACAGTGACATGATCTGTGTGGAATATTTTATTCGGTACTAAAGTACAATGCGGAACTGAAACGTAGGATCACCCTATCAATTGTTAACTAATGTGTGACATAATGGAACATGTTCTACGGTTATAATACAAATAGTTAATTGAGGACATTAAAAGGTATCTCTAAAAAGTCTAAATTAAACTTCCCTCTTTTACTTAACTTTATTCATTTTTCTCCTTTTACTTTTAGTTGACATATGCCATGTAAGTAACCTAAATCAGTCTGGGGCACTTTAGAGTGAAATTCACTCTTAGACAGAAGTACATGATTAACTTTACCTTTGCTTGTATTTCCATCTTCAGTATGGATCCAATTATGGCCAAGAGGTCGCTGACAATGACCAGCACATACCAGCCATTCAGAAACTCACTCTGGTCATCCTCACACACTTTACGATTGAAGTTCTCATGTAGGAATCTGGAGAATCTCTGAAAATACACCAATGCAAAATCAGTCTCTTACATAAAAGATCTACAACACAGTATCAGATCAATTGATGACTAAATGTAAATTCTATATAGACATTATCATAACAGTTACCAAATGTTGCAGATTGTGTACCAAAGTCAGGCAGAATTCATCCAGATCTACATGTGATATGGATTGTATTTTAGATATTGTAATATTGTGAATTTTAATGTTTTGTGCTTATTGTGAGCTTTGGCTTAAGAAGAGGAAAGTGATAAAGACTCAAAAGTTCTGAACAGCCAGAAATAAAATAAAAGAAATATAGACCAAAGACTAGAAACAGGAAAGACTGAGTAAAGAGAAAATATAAATATTCCCTGTATGATATTGTACAGTATGAGCAGCGAGTGAACAGCTGACCTGGAGCAACCTGACCGCCAGTATGATGGAGCGGGTGCACAGCACAGCTGACGTGAGGCAAACAAGAATGACGAAGCCGTCAAACACCAGAAGATAGTGTGTGTTCTTCTGAGCTGAAACAGAGACAAAGAGTGTGTGTGTGTGTGTGTGAGGATTTATCTTTTACTCCCTCACACCCATTACTGATAACTACAACTTTACAGGAAAACGCCTCACTTACAGTCAACTGTAAAGGGCAGTTGCATTTCTGGGCCAAATAGTTTTTGTTTTCAACTTTGTAAAAATACATTTTGATATATTAAATGACACGTCACACATTGATTACACTGCTAATCAAACTTCTTTTCCACATGTAAGTGCTTTTGGTACTGCAGCACAAGACAAATAAAAGTATTCCTTTGAACCTTGAACCTTTTTACAATGATGTGTAAATATTACAATATTATAACCTCTGTCTGCACTTTAGAATAACCTAAATGTAAAACAGCTTAATCCCACAATCTGTCCTGTTTTTCCCCTTCATTGTGTCTAGTTTGTAAAAATTATTCTTTAGTTTTTCCAGTATGTTAGACAACTACACCTTACCCGTCCCAGATATCTTCCAGTCTTGACATGCACAGCTCTGAGTGTCGATGTCCAGGAATATTTTCACCTTTCCGCTGTGACACTGGTTGTCAAACGTTATCTAGGGACACGACCAAAGGAAAGTAGATAAGTGAAAGTTTCAGAAAGTTTTTCACACTACATCTCTCACTGCTTCGAAGGAGTTCACCTCGATTTCACCTGCTTACGTACTCTTACATACCGTAACGTAGAATGAGTAGCAGTCAGGTAACTCCCGTGAACGCACCGTCTGTAGGTTGATTCCTTTCAGCTGGAAGGTTATTTTGATGTCAACAAGCCTGAAAGCAAAAATCGAGGATTTTAATACACATTAGAAAAAAAGTTAATTGTCTGTGTTAGCTGCAGCCAAATAGAGTACATTGATGGGAGACGTATACCTGTAAAAGTCCAGATCAAAAAAGGATGAATTCTTGGTTTTCCATTGGTTTGCAGTCTTTGGATCATGTGACATACAAACTGAGAGAGAGGAGACAAACAGAGAAAATTAACACTGTCACTGAGCTCTTCTTTTTACAATTCAGTGCGTGTGATATGACATGAAGTAATACCTCTGTCATTCTGCTTTTCAGTAAAATACAGACACACACACACACACACACACACACACACACGTGTAGATTCTTGCCCTTCCTAATACTGGTTGCTCGCAATGCTGTTCCTCACAACATTGATGATATAGTTTTTCAGGTTCTACCATTACAATGAATTTTAACCATTGTATACATGCAATCGGAAATGTATATTTGTTTAAAACTAACAGGTAATCAAGTTAATAGAATATAAAATTACAGGTGTGTTTTAAAGCAGGAGACCTTGAGAACAAAACAGCAGTCAGTGGTTTTACTGGTCAGCTGATTTGAAGTGTTTCCTCCCACCTGTCTCCAGCTGGGCGTCTATGTCATAGGGGTCCTCTGAGGGGTCCATGCCACCCCTCTTGTAGTACTCTTTACAGATGATGAGAGGCAGCGGCTTGCCGTCTTCATCCTCAGAGTAATTGATGGGACCCACAGAGAGCCGGCCCAACTGGCTGTACTATAAATATCAGAAGACGCAGGTAAATCACCCAGGGCGATTAATATAATATTAAGGAGAGTGAGCTGCAGACCGTATTATTACACACAAAGCTCTAAGCCTTAATGTAGCAGCTTGTTTCACAGGCAACATGTGAATGTGGAATAGTTTGAATCACACTGAGTACGTTTACATGAACATTTGCATTCCAGGTTTGAGTCTTATCCTGGTTCTGATCATATTTGGAATATGGCGTTTACATGTAACCTGACACATGCAGGTTTCTGATCGTCTGTGTGTGGTGTGTCTTGATTCCACAAGGATAAGTGCTTATCCATTGTTCGCTGAGACCATGATATATAAAACCAAACAAACACGGACTCAATCTCTAAAAAGGTAATTAAACAGGGTCATATTTTGTCACTGCACATTGTCAACATGCACATTTTTTCCATCTCACAATCCATCATTACTTTTCAACTTTTGACAGTAGTGATAAAAGCAAAAGCAGGGTGTGTAAGTGTGCACAGTGAGGGGGCTGAACTTGCCTGATCCAAGACATAAAACAGACTGTCGTAGACACCATGCTGCGTGTAGACAGCAACGCTGTAGTCGTCCTCGTCCACCCCACTGTAATCCTTGAGGAAAAGGTTTTTGAGGGCCATCATGTTCTCCTCCTTATAGGACACCACCAGCTGGTTGTTGAGGCCAAACAGGATGAGCTACGGAGGAAACAGGGGAAAAAAGGGAACATTTATATTTTACGCTGATGTTGTTTTATTTCATGCTAATCGAGAGTGAATGTAACTACGTGCATGTAACTCCTGTTTAGTATTTAGTACTTTTTGGGAAAAAAGCCTAAATAACCTTTTTTGGAATATCTTTCAAATAAGTCAGCTTTTATGCTACAGCTGAAATCATCATGGACTGCATTATCTGGCATTATGTTGTCCACCTTATTTTGTCATTTCTAATTTCTGAACTAACAACACTGATTTGGACTTAAAGGTCACATAACAATGGACTTTAAAAAGATGTAATGTCACTTCTTAAGTAAAATATTAACAAAAGAATTGTCCTTTTGAGAAGTTTCTGTTTTGTTTGTGCAGCACAACATGATTTTCTGGTGCAACATAAGAAAAAAGTTACAACAAATTCCTTCATTGTCAGCATTATAAAAAGCCAGCAGCAGGAAGAGCAAGGTCCAGATGTAAGGGAGGGATTCACTTATTTCATCATCTTCCATTTTGAAAAAAAAAAAAAAAAAAAAAAAGATTCAGATTATGTAGTCACCACATGTGAAGTTTCGACACTACTGCATAAACATTAAACATTACTGCACTAGAGACATGCCTTGGACTGGTTACAGTCCAGGAAGCATTTTCTGGGTGGATCTTCTTTCCAGGTCTTTCCTAAACTACCTTAACCTCCACGGTACGTACTTGTGTGGTGATCATGATGATTTTCAGAATCTGCACCCCAAGTTTCCAGGGGATGTGTCGGCGGGCCCGGTACTTCTCACAGGGGCTCATGAAGTAATACTTGAGGTCATCTCTCAGGTTCTCCTCTTTGATAAGCTCTTGAGTCATGACGGAGCTGAAAACAAAAAGTTACAGCAAAAATGCAATATCATGCAAAAAACGGGGAGATGAAATGAGAAACTGTTCCACTGATTAGTTTCTCCTCACTCGAGTTTATTTTAGTATGAAGAGAGGCCAGAACAGGGCACTCGGGGGTGGAAAAAAAAACAGAAGCGAAAGCAGTTATTTCACGGTGATTTACTTGAGCAATAGTGTTTTTCAGTGCAGCAGATTGGTCATCTCTCACAGGAAGAACTCCATGTACTGAATACACTGCCTGCATTCATGGTGCTGCCTGGGTTTAAGTCCAAGGTTAGCTCAGTGGGTGCACTTCTGATATTTTGAGTCAACACAGACTCTCCTTGACATAGTACAAATCTCCTAGTATTCCCTTTTTTTTTTCTTTTTTTTTTAAACTGTTGTTGGAAGTTTAACTGGAGGAGTTTTCTTAAATAACACATTTTACAGCTGAATGTGTTGCGTTTAAATACCTGCCAGGAACTGTTTAATGACTGGAGCTGTTGTTTTAACGTAAGGCAACAACAACAACAAAAAAAAAAGGTGAAGTAAATAAGCTCCATCTCAACTTATATTTCAGAAACATCATTTCCAAACTATTTAACACTTAGGCAAGTTTTTAAAAGTCGAAAACATGCCCTTGGGTAACTCTTTAACGCCAGTCATAAAAAATAAATAAATAAATAAAAAATATAAACTTACCTTATTGAGTTGCTCCTGTCCAGATATCGAACCAATAGTTCCATGATTGATCATCCACGTGGACACGCCGGGTGTGTGTGTGTGTGTGTGTGTGTGTTATCAGGGGGCCGACAGACGGACACACAGGAGTCCCTCCAGCTGGCTTTTCTGTCACCGCGCAGCTTCCACTCGGCCAATCAGGAAATGAGCTTCAGGCGGCGCAACGTTTCCCAACCTAAGGCCCGGGGCCCACGCAGAGGATCGTCGCGGCCCGAAAACACCGAGGTGTCTCATGTCAGTCAGGAGGACTCTTTCACCCAAAACGTCCACAGAAAACTGACCAGACACACACACACACACACACAAAAAATGTGTTTTTATTTTTTTTAATTGTTTATTTTAGGAATAACACTCTGTTGGAGGAACACTTTTACTTTGTGGCATATAAAAAAAAAAAATACTAACCAAGTGTTTGTTTTTAATGGAGGAATGTAAACTCCCCCATGGAAGCTGAAGCTCCCAAATACACAGCAAAATACCAAGGAAATGACCTCAGTGGGATTTAGCTACAGCCCCGTCCATAAATCCATTATCCAGTCCCGGGGCATATTTAACAAACAAAAGCCAAAAATCAGATGGGGTTCTGACCGACATCTGTTTGGGGCTCCTTGGTTAAAGTTTGGGGCCACACTGCTCTAAAGCAAGTGTAGTGATACAAATGTTCAAGCTTACCAACCATTAAGTAGGACGCTCAAGGAAGGATGACAAGCTGTTCTTTAAAAACAGGAACCACCGACACCACCACAAGAGCATGCACAGTCATTTCTAATCTAATTTAAAACCTTCAATTTAATGAATTTCCTAAATAGCTGAACAAGTTATCCCTTTCCCATAGTTTTCCTCCTGGGCACAGACAACACTCCTTGTTGACTCTGCTACACACACGTGGCTGTGAAATGCAGTGACAAATAAACAGTGAAAGTGGTCTTTCCTTATTGGTAGGAAAGTTTACTCCGCGGAAATCCAAAAGCAGGACATTCATGATGTTTTCTGCAGCTTTACTACGAGAAATAAGGTCCTAAAGATCCGAGATCACTTGTATCCCAGTGCAAAGGGTGGTCAGTATGGATGTTTGATTTGTGCTGACTAACTTCACGCTGGACAGAGCAACAAATTCATTGTAACAAAATTTTATTTCTCACTGATTAATGCCCATTATTGTATTATCGGAAAATACCCAATATATAAAACATAATTTACATCCAAAGGTCTGAGTTAGTGTTGTTTATGTATTATTCCCAGCACACCTGTAATAACTTTTGCAACTAAATTGTAAAATTGTTTAGCAACAAACACACACAACATTGATATATGATCACCTTAAAACATTTAACATTTTGGCAAACAGTTGCCCACCCAGCAGACACGGAGCAATGTTTGTCCTTCATTTGGAGTTGTATGTATGGCCACCTGATGAATATAAGTCCAATATTTACTCTTCTTTTGGCTCTTTTTTGCCCTCCAACGACTCCTGGGGGAAATATTTGGCTCTTTACTGGCTAAATGATCCACAATATTCAGCAACTAGTCGCTAAAAGTGTCGGTGTCTGCTGTTTGGTGCTGAGCAGGTAGCGTACAGTGGGTTCTTCAGAGGTTTATAGAAAATTAAATGAAGTAGCACTGCTGCTCAGCAAAACTAACTTCAGCATCACTAATTTCAAGCCCTCTATATACAAACCATTCATAACCACAAAAATAGCTTAATGTAAAAAAACAGCATATAGAAATTGTTTTTATCCTTCTTAAATGACAAAATCCCAATATATATTCTTCAAAACTCCAAACTTCAAACTTCTTCTGATTTTCATTTGTAAGACTCCTGCCGACGGGTAAGACAGCCCGAAACACCAGATCAAGTGAACAATGCTGGTTTTAACGTCTCCCTTTACCATTTCCCTAACACCTGCCTTTAATCTGGCTGCTGTGCTGTTGATCGAACGTTTTGAGCGGAATTCTTCATGTGTCCGTCAAAATAACGAGCAGATTCACCAAAGAGTGGCAGTGACTCTGCACAGGAAAAGGCACATTCAGTTGATCGCACAGCAGTGAGCTAAAGTTAGCTGGAAACACCGCGGCAGTTTAGTCCACAGTCCAACAAAAAGCACTGAACGCTGATGATGCTACTCTTGCTGCTTTGACCGATGTAGAAGCTGTCTACTCCGCTGACCCCGGAGACGACTCCTGAACAGGAACTCCGACAGTTTCAACTTGTGCCAGTGAGACAGGCGACGTCTTGTCTTCTGCTGAGGCTTGCAGGTCCTGCAGTGAGGAGGTTTACATTGGAAATATATTACACAAAAATGTCAATGCAGCAAATAATACATTCAGAAACCAAAGTATAAGATATTTAAATTTAGAGATATTTCAACCAATAAAACATTATATTATATTTCACTATATTAATTTATATTACATGGATTTAGGAATCATAAAGTGTCTTAACTATGATTTAGTTGTATTACATCACAGAAAGGGAGAGGGTTATTATTTGTGTTATTTGCTGCTACAAGCATTCAAATGGCAATAAAAAAAAAAAAATCATGAACTAAATGTACTAATACTCAGTGGAATTCAACCTCTTTATTGCTGTGGCACAACAGCATTATAAGGATTATAAATCAAATGTATAAGGAAGTGTCCGTTTTCAGAAATGTAACACTAATAACTGGGGATATACTCATCAGAGGAAGAAGAAAAAAGCGAAAAGTTACTGGTTACAGAAAAGAATGATTTGGTAGCTGAATTGTATTTTAATCAAAGATTAATCTCATAAGATTTTGGACATCATCAAGTCAACATGCCAGCATGATCCTGGTTGAAGTCCACTGCTCTTATAATTTGTATTATTAATATACAGTATATGTATGAATATAGGACATGCATATAAAGCTTTAAAATCTATCCACAGGTTACTGGCTAAACACACTTGCAAGCACAAGACAAGCATAAAAACACTGGACAAATCAAACACAAATGAAAATGTGTCACATAAATATAATCTAGTTATTAAATACTTATTTACCAATTTATGTAGCATGTGAATACTCATCATCCCATTAGTGCCCGTGCAATGCTGCAGCATTAACACATAACAAACAGGGTACTTTATAAGGTTCAATCAAACTTAAGAAGTATTGTTTAATGTATAAAGTCAGATATTAGTTTTCATTAATTTTAAAAAGAACTCACCTGAACATTAGTTTGTGAAGGCCGCCTTCCTGCTGGCTGAGATGCTGCACTGTCTCTGCTGAGTTCATCGTTATTATCTTTAGAAGGTTTTTTATTCACTTTCAGAGGTTTAGTCTTTGGTTGAGACGAATCTGATTCAGTGGGTTTAGTTTCTGATTGGGCTGTGTTAGCAGCAACACTGCCAGCACCCGCTGCTGTTGGTTCTTCCTTTGTCTCCTGCTGGTTTTCTGAATCTGATTCAGCAGAGAGATTCTGCTCTGCCTCACGCCGCTCAGCATCCGTCTCATCCTCACTGTAGAGAGGCTCTGCAGTGCGTAGGGTCTCCACTCTCTTGGCTGGCTCTTCCCTGGGTCTGTTGGGCCGCCTCTGATGAACCTGGTTCCTGTGTAATCTGCCATCGTTGGCTTGTTGCCTCTGGCCATGTTGTGGTGCGTCCCCTCCTGCTAGGTCGTCATGGTCCTCGATTGCCTGGAGGTGATGGTGCGGTTGCTCCAGCCCTGGAGGAGGTGGATCCCTTTGAGGGCGGCGGAAAGGTGCAGTGATGCCATGCCGGAAGGCTGCCTGCACACTTCCGTACACGCATACCTGAAGAGTCAAATAAATATACCAGTATAGAGAAGCATTGTCCGATTGTTATTTATTTAGAGTGAGTAGTGGTAATTTATCGAGGCTCCTTACCACAATGGAGATCACGATAGTGAGGAGAACTGGGATCTGCAGGGTAACTGGTAGATCTTTGAGGAGGGCTCGAAGAAACTCACTGATCCCCTGGCCAATGTGCTTCAGTGGCTCCGTGATGAAGGTTGTGATGGTCACTGAGATCGCCTAAACAGAGAGGGATGTTTAGAAAGTAAGTGCAATTTCCAAACCTATACAGACATTCAAAACTATTTTTTAAGTTGTATACTTTAGAAGGACGGGACAGTGTGTGACTGAAATGCTTAATTCTATGTCCTCAATTAATGCCTCACCACTGGAAAATAAAACAGCAATGCAACATGTTTTATGTCAGGATATCTTAAAACAAAAGTTAATTTATTCTGTGAGGTTCTTATACTCCGAACACATATGGGCCATCATAGTGACGTACCTTGGTTGGAGGTACTAACAGAATGGGGTTGACCATGAGGACTTCATAGTATTTCTTACAAGGGTCATCTTGAAGAGTCCATGTGCTCCTGAACCACTCTGAAAGAAAATAACCACAGACAGTAGAAGTAGCTGAGAAAGCAACTAAATAGTTAGAGTTAGTCCAGTTTTTTCAAAGGCGTAGTATCACTGTTAGTAGCAGAGTTGCATTGTCTCGAAGAAAACAAAAGTAATCTAACTACAAAAAAGTGCAAACGACTGCAAAAGATTTTGCACACTAAATGTGCACCAGGCAATGTTGGACTGAATGAAGGACAGTGTTGGTGAATGGACCCATATGTGGAGCAGCAGTTACACATGTGACCACAACTCATTTTCATTGTTTCAAATCAGTCCATCAATGGCCCTAACAGGAAGGCTTTTAAATAATCTTCAGCATGCTGATGCACAGAGTTTAACAAGTACGGACATTATAATCATAATATTCTTCACATCATTGCTGTGCAGAGAAACACCATGTATTCCCAAATAAGTTGATTCTAAATTTGTTAAACAAAGACTAAAGAGGCTATAATCAATATTTTTATAATACCAAGGTATCAAATGACAATGTGAAAAGGGTAGCTCGTAGTGATGAACCCACAGAGAATCATCACCTAAATTCGCAGCTCCCCTCTTTGCGCTTTTTTCTCCTGCTTCTTAGGATGAATAAAACAAAAACGCATTGCCACAAAGCTGAAAAGTTGACATTTTACAGATACATGGTATTCACAGCAGGGCGACGATATGTAATATATGTTCACACTCCTAACTGGCTCACCTTTCAGGCTATCACGCCAGTCAATTTTATGAATTCCAGTGCATTTTTCATTGACGCGATCCATCTTTGCTATGTTGTTTTGGTGCTCAGCAAAAGCAATCTGGAAAAAAAAAAAAGTAATCGTATTACAAACTTATCTGTCAAAAAAAGAAAAAGCTCTGAATGACAGCAAAACAAGAGCAAGGAAACTGAAAGAGCTCTTCTTCACCTTGTATAGAAAGAACCAGTTCCAGACAATACTGATGAAGAAAGAGACAGCAAACAGTCTCCTGAACTGCATGAACCAGGACACTGTTGACCACATCTCAGTGCATATGATGACCACTATGATCAGAACACACAGCCCCATCTGGAACACAAACAGAGAGACCAGATTACAACTTGACTGTTTGCATGAGATGAAAAACCACAAAATACACACCAAAAGCATATTAAAATTAACACAGAACTGGGCCACATTAGCCAGCTGTATTGTAAGTGTTGTTATTATTGCGTTAAAGGCTCAACAGTCACATAGAAAAAACCTTTTATTGCAGAGATTTTTTGTTGCTGCTCTGACAGCTTGTCATGTCTCACTACTGAGAATACATAGCCTGGCATCGCATAATTTGCAAATGCGTATTAGTCTGGAACCTCTTAGTTCATTTTTGATTTCCAAGGGGCGTTATCGACGTGAGGAGACAACCAATCAGAGTAGTGAATGTTCTTGCATGAGTACTGTAATGACTGAATGTTGTTACATTTGAGGTTTTTGGCATTTTCAAATTTAGATTGTTTTAAAGTGATGTATAGGGCACCAGACATTAAGGAAATACATTCTTCACATATATTTTATAATCTAAATGTATCAGAAATTTTGTCATTGTAATTTCAATAAACTGTGATTTTGTGGGTTTATTCTGTGTATGTTAAATCTATTGTCTATGTGTCTGTCTGTCTGTCTGTCTAGGGAGAGGGATTTGTCCCTTATTGCTTTTCCCGAGGTTTCTTCCAAGGGTTTTTTTGGAGAGTTTTTCCTTATCCGAGCTGAAGGTCTAAGAGTAGAGGGTGTCAGACACTGTACATATTGTAAAGCCCCCTGAGGCAAATTGTGATTTGTGATTTGTGATTTTGGGCTATATAAATAAAATATGACTCGACATGACATTTCCTCTCTAAATCAATCAGGTACTCAAGTTAACAACACATACTCCAGTCTAACTTCAGACACATGCAATAAAAACATCAGATTTTAGAGAGCTCTGACTACGAACAATCAGGGTCTACTTTTAGGCTGCACATGAACAAAGACTTCAGATTAAAGAATGACCTTACTTTTAATACTGTGTCAAACTCCACGCCAACGATGTCTTCAAAACTGCTCTTCAAGGTCTCAGCGTTATGTGGTCTGAGATCCACCAGTATCTGACTGATGGCATTGTCCAGAGCTCCATTTATCCAGCTGTCTTCACCCTCCAGAAGTGTCTGAATCTCTGCCATGGCTTGTTCTGACAGTCTGATTTTGGCATTATAAAAGAATTCTGTGGAGTCACTGGGCTTGGGAGGAAAGAGGACAAGTGTGTTAAAATTGCAGTGCCCCATTTTGTACTGTATTGTGTGTACACCTAGGTCCTATTTAAATATTGAACCAGAATTCCGTTTGAATAAGCTAAAATAGAGCCTGAAACATCAGGGATATTACATTTAAATAGGGTAGCTTTGTCAAAAGTAGGCAACATGGTGATTGCAAGAAAGGTTTGCTAAAATGCATTTCAGATTAGCAAAGACATATTGAAAGCCACATTACACAGCATCATAAATGTGAAAAGACCACATACCAAACCAACTCTTTGTATTTCCTTCAGGAGTCTGCTGAGGAACCGCTTGAACACTGGATTGCATGTAGGCTGCTGTGACATGAGCGTGATTTTCTTCTTAAATTGTTCAATCTGAATGAAAGCAAAGCACAATATTTCTTATGCTTGACTGATTCCATGGAGATCAGTTCTCATTCGCCATATATAGAGATTCAGTGACGCTGAAGGACAATAAGCAGGGCAGATGCTGGTTTACAAGAGGAATTGAACTTGTACTTTCTGGTTGGATGATGAACAGAAGAGTCTCCGATGTCTCCAGCAACCTTGTGCTCATTAATTATGAGGCATCGTACAGTTTCTGGTCATATCAAGCTCGATACCAGAGGAGATTAGTTTGTGTTTTTGGTATCATCGCTGATGAGTTTGTATACAGGGCTTTTTATTGTTTTTATGCATCTTTCCCATTTTTGCCTACTGTTCTTATTAGTTATTATGCTTCTC
Organism: Lateolabrax maculatus; assembly: GCA_031216445.1. Classification (NCBI taxonomy): domain Eukaryota; kingdom Metazoa; phylum Chordata; class Actinopteri; order Acropomatiformes; family Lateolabracidae; genus Lateolabrax; species Lateolabrax maculatus. Next base: position 13,212,206 of record CM062196.1, read on the forward strand.
TACTATTTAAACAGAAAATGACCCTTAATAGGGTGGTAAATGTCTGCAGAAAAATCACGGGAATAGAAAAACTTATCTGTTTTGTATAACAACAGTTGTTTAAAAAAAAAAAAAGCAAAGTGAATTCAGAGTGAAAGCTCCCATCACCGACAACCAGAGTTTCAGAACCTGCCCTCTGCTTCCACTTTAGACTCTCATTAGACAAAACAAACAGGATATTAAAAACTCTTTCATATGCTCTGCTATCTCTTAACTAAACTCTTGTTTGAAAAGATGCATGCACATATAAACCCATTAAAGATCTACATACAAAAACTATACTTGAACTTTTATATTGTTTTATCGTCTATCTCTGTGTACCGGCGCAGCCACATCCCCTTTGCAGACAAAGAAAAATGCCTGATTGATTGATATGTGAATTCATCTACTGATTTCTGTTTGGATCTGACAGTAATTAAACCAACCTGTTTCTGTAGATCCACGACCTGTCTGTCACATGGAGTCTGCTCAGCATTGCTGGAGTCCTGATTATATTCTCTTCTTTTGGTTGGCACATTGGGATAATTTGCTGGCTGTAAACAAACAAACACACACACATTAACTGTCATAACATAAATATCCACATGGCTTCAGAGCATTCAGGGCACTACAGACACTTAGCATCAGCCAACCTCTGCAGGTTTCTTCATCGTTTTGGTGCTTGCATCGTAGTTGAGCATATCGTAAGGGTCAATCCAGTCGTCGTCCTCCTGCTGTGCCGCGGCAGCCAGTGACAGGCTGCACACCAGGACGACAGTGAGGAGCATCCTGGCAGAGAGAGGACGGCACTTTCCCCAAATTACCGACCAGTGTTGAAGCTTGTTTTGAAGCTAGAGTCCCAGGAAAGTGCGAGCAGGTACTGGCGGCTAATTTCATTTAGGCTCAGCTGAGTAAATGACGGCTGAACTGACGTTAAAGCTAAAATAAGCTGCTGTGATATCAAAGTTGGCTTTGTAGATACTTTTATACGTGAAAGCTACGACGCATACGCGAAATATTAAAGACTTTCTTCTGCAATAAAAACGAAACTGTTCGGCATTACGACAGCAAGTTCAATAACACGACAGTGCCGCTTTACGGTACAACCCTTTTGACGCAACCCACGCACACCGCAAAGACTCACGGGAAATGTAGTTTTTAAAGAAGGGGTCGCGCATGAGCAATGATCCGCTCACCAAAAGTGGAAGGAAAAAAGAAAAGACACAATTACAGTACCACATTGTAAAATAGTCTGTGAAAAGTCCTTATTTAAGTAAAAGTACAGAAGTATTATGAATAAAATGAACTTAAAAGTACCAAAGGTAAAGCAGTTGTAGAAGTAGTAAATAAGTATTAAAGTAGTAAAGAATTAATCCTGTCCGTGTTATACTAAATCATTCTTTTTTGCCAGCTCGTCAGCATTTTAATGTTGATGTCGATATGATTTAAAAAATTGTACACTGCTGGTTTGTTTGATCAACACATCATTTTATAACCTCATCATGTTTTGTATGTAAAATCTGCAAAGTAACTAGTAACTATAGCTGTGACATCAATCTTGTAAAATAGGAATAGTGCTAAGAATTAATACCTAAAAATTTAACTTCATCAAATAAACGCAGTTGCATGCCTCCCCAGCTGTTGAGCGTGCATACCACAGTACAATGAATTATCTGCAAAATGAGTAGCTACAGTTCATATGACACAGGAAATGAAGGGTCTAAAAAACTAACCTGTTTTATATTTTTTTATTATTAAATCACAGGAAACACTGAATTTATGATTCAACAAGTTATTTAAACAAAACATTTATTGCAAAGATGTGTATATAATATTTACAATATTAATACCAACATTTCTGGAGAATACATTTATTGTTATGTTGAACTTGATTTACAGTTCAGCTGTTCAGTGAAACAACTCTATTCGTTGAGTTCAAGGCAAATGGTCTACATCTTCAGAAAGACGTGCACAGGACACCAGCATTTAAATACCCCGGGAACATATCTGAAGTGTCCAGGAGTTTGAGGAACCTCAGCAAAAGGACGCTAGAAAGTTCATTTTGAACTCTGTTCATGATACAGAAGCCCAAACTGTGGCAGCTCACAAAGCTCCATAAATGCGCACCTGTAACATGAGACCAGCGGTGTTTAATAGTCAGCAAGTCGATTACTGTGAGAGCTTTACGGGTTCAAATCTATCTTCCTTTTCTCCCTTTGCCACCCTTTGCCGGCCCTCCTTTTCCTTTGCCACCTTTTCCTTTGCCCCCTTTAGCCTTTCGCTCTTTCCTCTGCATTCCCCGCATGTCTTTCTTCATGCGACTGTCCACCACTTTGAAGGCTCCCTTGATGCCGGCGGGCCGTCTCACCTTCTTGCCAGTTCCCTTTTTGCTCACAACGTATGTTACTTCTCTCTTCTCCTTCCCCAGACCAGCTTTCTTGTAGATACTGACCGAATGGGGAAAAAGACAAAATGATTATTATTAATTATATTGATAAATTCATCCAAAAATGAAGCATATAGCTCTTGGAGTCATGATTTCAGTTGGGGCTCCAACCCTACAGGTGTGACGTCATACCTCTTCAGCTGAGCCATCTTCTCCCTCTCAGAGATGTCCACTGTGTTCACTACTGCCTCTGCCTTTTTCTTAGCCTGCTCCATCTTCTTCAGCATCTGCAAAGGAAACAGAGAAACCAACAAATTAAGATCTCCTGAAATCTTTGACCATTGCCTGATATTTCAAATTTCTTAACTAAAAAAAGGTTTTAGGTGTTTTTCTTCAGCTTAAAATTGATCTAAACAGCTGTGACAATTTCAATCATGACCCAGTTGTATGTCTGATCATCTTTTGGCGTCTTCAACATTTTTAAAACATTGTTCATCAACAGTGGAAGCATTGTTCTTTTCCCCTCCCCCTCTTACCCTCCTCTTCTTCCTGGCCTTGGCCTCAGCAACTCGTTTGATGGGGCGGGCATCGATCTCCTTCCATTTTTGCTTATACTCCTCCACCATCTCCTTGGTGACCGGCACCGGCCTCCTCCGGTGTTTCCGTTCATCGTCCAGAAACCATTCTGGTACCTCCCACGGCTCCTCAGAGCTAGCAAACCTGCAGGAGCATACAATCAGCTTGCTGTACAGACACATAACATTTCTTTTTTTCTTATCTTCTTCTTACTTATTATATCACTAAATCCAGTATTTTTACTAAATTATGTGGGTTTGCAGATCTAATTCTGTAGTGATGATCAGCATACAAAACATTTGGGCTAACGGCCTCCCTGCTGAGAATGAAATAGACCAGCTAAGATATGTGTAATACCTGGTTTAAAATCAGATAATGTGTGGAAATTTAAGGCTGATGTAAACACTGTGGTGTTAATTCGCATGTCACAGATTTTAGTATGGAATTTTAACGGGTTTTACCTGTTGAAGGTGCTGTCCATCAGGTCCCTGGATCTCTTCTTAGATGTAGCGATCAGACAGCCCAGGGCCAGGCCTTCTGCATTCATGATCCGGGCTTTCTTACCTGAGGAGCACAGAAACATCCATAAAGTTACACATAAACATAAAGCTGAAGCACTTCTACTGGGTATTACTTATGTAACCTGGTTTTGAGTTGATGTTTGTAAACATCTTCATTTGGTTAAATAAACCCAGACAAAGGTTTTTTACTCCAACTGTTAGAAATGGTTTTCTATTGTGTTTTAACTTCAGCAGTTTCCAAAAGTTAGGATTTGTGTAAGTTGGCGATCACCAGCTAAACATCTGACATATAAATGTTTCTCATACTCACTGGTGCTTTCCACAGGAACAACTTGGAAGTCATCCTCATTGGCCTCTCCTGACATCCCACCAGCCCCCTTGGCGTGCTTCATTTTGATAATCTCCCTGAAAATATTGATTAAATATTTATTTGTATTTTTGTTTAGTTGTCAATAGTATGAATCAAATGGATTCATTATAGAATATTTTGAAACAGCCACAGTAAATTGGGTTTTACTTCTCATCATCGCTGCTGTCATCTGAGTCGCTGTCACTCTCCTCTTCAGCTTCCTTTGAAGGTCCCGCCTTTTCCTCCTCTGGCAGAGCAGCCTCCTCCTCCTCCTCCTTCTCCTCCTCCTTCTCCTGCTCTTCTTCTTCAGCTTTCCTCTTTTTGCCTTTTTCTATAAAAGATAAAATTGTGATTATTTTGTCAGTCACAGATTTGCTACAACTATCCTTTTAAAAGTTGTATTTTACACTCGTTTTATGTCAGCATTTTTAATGAATCATGGAAATCCATTTTAGAAAATAGACTTTTGATGAACAATATGAAATGAATGAATGAGAACCAAGGGAGACTGTCACCTTTCTGTTTGTTCTGAAGCCACTCGGTCTGTCGGAGCTCACTCTCTGCGTCTCCTTCCAGGTCGATCTCAGAGAAGATGCCCTACAGAGCAAAAGGATGGTAGGGTCAAAGGTCAGACGTCTCACAGAAATCAACTCATCTGCAGGTGTGAGCCACGACAGAGAGGAGTAACGATGTGAACGATAAGGCAGGTGACCAATCATTATACCAGTTTGTGTCACTGTCAAAATGAACATTGAATATATTGCATATTGGAGCACAAGTGGACAAACCTTGCTGAACCACAGGTTGGTCTCTCGTTCTTTCTTCTCATCCTTTCCCTCTAGTTCCACCAGCAGGCCACTTTCCTGCCCTTCATCATCCTCCTCCTCTTCTTCAGTGAACTTTACTCTACCAAACACAGACACAAATAAATAGAATCAAAAACTAAATAAGAAAACAATTCATTATTGAGGGTATGGCTTTTTTGGGGTCTTATTTCCAAAACATTGGAAAACCGTTTTAATGCAGGGCTGTTTTTGGTCTTACTTCTTCTTTGGTGCTGTCCTCTCCAGCTCTCTCTGTCTCTGCTCCACCTCTTCCAAGTCCTCTTCATCTAAATCAGAGGCCAGGGACATTTTATCTGCTTCGTCGTCCTCTTCCTCAGACAGGTGGAGGTCATCGTATCCTTCTACCAGGGCGTCTGCTGCCTGCATGTCCCCCTTGGATATGTCAGCCAGTACCTGATGGAGAAAAGGTGAATACAGAGGGACAAAAACAAAACCAATTTGTATTGGTAAAAGGCTCAGATGCTTCTCCGTGTAAGTCAGAATAATGGGGCCACTGGACAATTTTTGGCAGGAAACATGGGGCGATGACAACCCAGCCCAAGTGGGATGTTTGCATCTGTGTGTGTGTGTGTGTGTGTGTGTGTGTGTGTGTGTTCTTCACCTTTTGCTTATTGATGGTGCTGAGGGAGAACATGGATGAGTCGTTGGTATCTGCGATGGAGACGCCAGGCAGGTCCATCTTCAGCTCAACCCTCTCCCTCTGCTTCCTCCGCTCTTTCAGCAGCTTCCTCTTCTTCCTGATGGAGCATGGCAGTTATACAAACTCTGTTTTCTCATTTCAAGTCATGTCAAAAGTTCCAATTTCATATTTTTCTATTAAAAACCCATAGAGCGATTAGTTTACAAGATGGTAAGTGGGGGATATTGCAATTTAGTATTAAGAAATTACAATGATAGTCTGGAATATGAATATGCAAGTAGAGAAAGTAGAAAAAAAGGAAATCTGTAATCTTCATTGGAATTTAAAAGACTCTCTACCTGCAACAAACGGTGGCAGAATTTTTTTTAAAATTCTGAGTAGAAAGAAAACAGTAATCCTGACCAACTTTGTGTCGTACCGTTTGAGCTCAGCCACCTCCTCAGCTTTCAGTTCTGCTAGTTTCTTATCCATTTCTGCCTCCTCGTCCACGTCCTGCTCCTCCTCCTCCTCCTCCTCCCCCTCTTTCTTCTTGTCTGGTTCTTCCTCTGAATTACCCTCTTCTTCATCAGAACTTAACCTGAAAAACAAAGCAAAGACGATTTTTTTAATCTGTTATGACACAGACTGATAAAGACATTTTCAGCCATTTCAGTGGCTTTTTAGGTAAATATGCTGTGAAGAGTTTTTACTTGATGTCCTGGTCAAGCTCTTTGGCCACCTTCAGTTTTTTGGCCAGGAATCTCCTCAGCTTGGATCTCCAGTTTAGCAGCAGGCTGCAGATGTGAGGATGGTGGAAAGAAGAACAAACACACGTATGCTTGAGTCACTATTACATATATGTATTATTTATATCAAAAAAATTGTACCAACAGTTGTTTACTAATGCACAAACCTCAGCAGTGAGTGACGGAAAAGACTTACCGGAGCTCTTTGCGGCCCAACACTTTGATGTCACGGCAACACTCTTTTATCTCAGCACTGGTGGTATAGTGAGACTCTAAGTCTTTGTTGTCAAAGGTGACCTGAATGAAGAAGACAGAACGAGAATGTCAGTTTGCATTGCATACACTGTGCTGTAAACTAATCAACTAACCAGGGTCCAGGGCAATTCTTCATAGATTTTACTTTAACTTTCCTCCCATAAAGTAACAATTTATATTTAACAGAAAAGTAAAAGAAGTACAGAGATCTCACCTCACTGGCTTTGCTCAGGAAGTCTATAGGGTTGTCTGCCTTCAAAAAGTTTGTCACTGTGAAACTGTGGTAGAGTGTAAGATCACCATCTGTGTATCCCTCCGCCTGAAACAGAAGAGCAGCTGTCTGGTCAGCAATGCAATATTTGGAGTCAAACATTGTAATATTTGTGAACTATCACACCATATCAACACCTTAGCAAATCATGTGTTAATAATCACAGGGAAGTCAAGTTTGGTGCTCTTATTGTGACTGAACAGTTTGCTTGAACCTATCTGTTAAACACTGTTCATCTAGTATTCCATTGTCTCATACAATGTACATGCCTTTGCCTTCTTGACAGGAATCAGCTCCTTCACAGTTTTGGCCTGCACCTCCACTTCTTTGAATGCATGTTTTGGGTCAAAGAACTTACTGTCGATTTTGTCTGGGGCAAGAAAACCTGGTAAGGAAAAAACAAATTTGGTTCAGATTTAATCTGCAGAAATAAAGCTGGGAAATTAGAGACTGCTTTAGAAAAATATATATATATTTTAACTAAATTCATCAGTCAGATTGTAATCTGTAGCTGCCACTGACCCTGACAGATGACAAAGATCTCGGCGGACTCGTTCCTAGACGCTTGCGGCTTCGTGGCCTGCACCTTCTTGAAGAACTGCTGGAAGATCCAGAGCAGTGGCTGGTAGTCTTTGGACCGGAAGACCTTGGTGACAAAAGTGCCACCTTTGGTCAGAAACTCACAGGCCAACTTCAGGGCCATGAGGGTCAAATGAGCTGGGGATGAGGCGGGGAACAAAGTGAGATTTTGGGACACTAGTGTTCAAACGTGACAAGTGTGTGCCTCTTACGAACTACTCAGAGTAGGGGGCAAAATTGTATATTATACCGACTGCGTGTGTATTTTAAATTCTAATGTCTTGTAACCTTTGTTTTAGTGGCACCTACCTTGTGAGAAGGCATCATATTGCCAGTTGGCTCCCACATTCGGGGCTCCGTCATTTAACACAACGTCGACCTTCCAAGTCTGCAGTTCCTTGCGTAAAGCCTGCGTATGGGACAGACAGTATCTCATTTAACAAACCCATGTTAAGAACTATCCTATAGTTTGTGATTTTATAGAAATCCGATCCCTTGCTAAATAGTGCAGCTGTCCAATGACATAACCCTCTGTACCTCCAGAGTCATATTTTTTGCATGGCTAATAAATTGGTTATTCTGTGTATATCAGTGTATGCCGCCAGTAAACGGATGTCTGTTTTCCTTCAGTGACGCGCTGACTCCGCAGCAGCTGCCTCACCTGTCTGCATTTGTCAGTGGTGATGTCTTCTTGCAGTGCCACCACGTTGGGGATGGGCCTGATGGGCACCAGGTCAACACCTGACAGGAGGAAACACTTTTATTAAGCTTTTGTCTCTGTAATCTACATTCGATTACAATTGAAAATCTGGCTTTTCCAAACCAACCAATGGGACTTATCAAAACAACAGAATTTAAAAGGATAAGCAGAGACAGAACAATTTATTATCAGATAATTATATGTATGGCATAACACTCACCAATAATGAGACTTGATACAGGCATGAACTTGGACGCCACCTGCAACCTGCAAGGAGATTTTGAATCATATTAGCACATTAATTGTGCTACTTTTATTCCACAACATACATTTCTCTCATCCGTCTCCCTAGGTAGAGCATACAAATACACAGTCCCATTTGTGACCGCAAAACCCACACACGAACATTATTCCAGGATTTGGTCGTGTTGGCTTCCTTTGCCAAACCTTAGGGAAAACCCAAAGGTTTTATTTTGATCCGACAGATCTGCCCAGCATCATAATATATTTCCCTCGGGGCAAAACCAACATTTAAATACAATATTTCAGAGGCTAAACTTTGAGTTTAGTCAGAAAGAAGACATCTGTCAGATCACATAAACCTTTTGAAGACACATCCCACAGCTTAACGTTTATATTGGTAATGCTATGTGACCAAATCAGTGCTGGGGTCCCAAATGGAGCTACATAAGTAGTACTCCATAGGGTACTTATGCATAAAGAAGGTTTAGATTAAAAGTGCCATTTGAGTCTAATATAAACAGCATTACACAGACATTCCTGCTTCTATCATGTTGTCCAGTAATATTATTGGAGGGTTCTTGTAGAGCTTTATCCAGCTGTGCAAAGAACACTTTTCTTATACATAATTAACAACCCTAAATTAATATGAAAGGAGAGTTTTGTAGAAAAAAGATGAACGTAGTCCTTTGGCCACGGAGCCCACAGTAGGTTTAAATCTAAATGTCCCTCCACAAAACAAAACACAACACAGTTTGGACGCCCCTGCTTTAAACCCTCGACAAATAATGGTCATCTGACAGGCAGCTCACCATCCACCAGGAGCAGCGCACAGGTCGACCAGAGCTCTCGCTTTCTGTAGAAACTGAAATTTACGGTTGAGCTGAATGAGTTTGAAGGAGGACCGAGAGCGATAACCTGAAAAAGACAAGACGTTATCAGACAGCTGACCCTCTAAAAATCTTGATCCAGCCTTTTCTTTTTTTTTAATGTTAGCGAGGTACAGCTAGCAATCTTGCCCACGCCGCCTCGATGCGTTCAGTCTAAAACTTCTCCTCTTTTCCGGGAGCCGTAACGTTACCTGTTTCCTTGGCCAGGTGGTAGAATTTATCTTTCCTGCTCTTTCCGACTTTGAGTTTCTTCCCCATGTTTGTCGCCGCGGTTTTACACTCTACTTTAACACAGAAATATCAAACTCTGTCCGGACTTAAAGCACTCCGACGTCCATGAAAACAACACGTGTGGCTGTCCCGGCGCACGCGTTCAACGTCACGCAGCACGTAGTTCTTCTTCTTCTTCTTCGTCTGTTTTGTTTGCGGTGTTTACGCGACGTGTGCGCCACCTGCTGTCCGTCCCCGGCGAACTACATCTACGCCATCATGTAAACACATAAAACTGAAGTTTACTTTAATTAAGTGTTGTCACTAGGTCCTGTTTTTAGATACCGGCTCCTCAGTTTAGTGAGTTAATTTAGCTTTCCACTTTTTAGAGGTACTTTTAGTCCACCACATTTTACTGAATGCTGTGAAGGAATTTTCCTTCTTGTATGTTAAACTTCCCTCTTGTAGGTTAAAGGTAACTTAAGACAGAGCTTCACAGGTCAGGTCAACTGTCTGTCTCTGTTCACCTGTCTCACTCTGTGTGCCTGACAAGGCCGGGTTGGCTCTGGCAAAACCAAGGTCTGCTAGATATCTTCTGTTTTCAGGTTTAGACACAACAGGCTGGAGCCTGGTTGTTGACGCTGGATAAAAGATACGGTAGAGAGGCTATGCTGTTACTTCTACAGCAATGGATGATGTCTATCCTTGTCTGGATCTGATATCCAATAGAGTCATCACACATGACAGACTGAGTTAGGAATAACCCTATTTGGATATAGCGGAACTTATCAGTTCTGGGGAAGGTTAAAATACTGAGCTTCAGGACACCATCTTCAGATTTGGGTAGCAGTACACTGTGATTCACACGGGGTGTTTCCCTTTTCTCCTCGATCTTGCTTCAATAAATATTCCTGTGTAAGACATCCAGGTCTCCTGAAACTTCTTGTTAGAGTGAACCAGCTCTAAGATTTCCATCACAAATGCTACCTTTCTGATTAAGTTTCTACATACTAACTAAACATGTAGAAGTCATTAAATGTGGTTCACGCCTGTAGTTTAAAGTACCCAATAATAAATAAAGTAATTAGCACTGACAGTAAATGACTGGTTTATCACAAAAAACAAAACAAAAACATAGACCAGCTTCCTCTTAACAAATGGTATCTAGCCATGCCTATAATTCAAGTTTTTTTTTTTATTATATATTAAAATATCTCAAAACCTGGACGTTAACACTAAAACTGTGTGCATGACTAGATACCACCAAATGTTATGTGAAAAAATATGATTTTTGTAATATGGTGACAGGGACCAAACTTCAGAATTATTCATAATAATTTCAGTTAGTTTAGCATGTGATATTATTGTATCACGGTGTCTCCTTAAATCTGACCAACAAAAACAACTGAAACCATAGTGTAAATTATATGAGGCTAGTTACTGAACAAGTGACGCAGGCTTTCTGCTTTATTTATTTATTTTCTTATCTTAAATCACAGCCCATGATTGCTGGGAGACAACACCCCTCAGTGAGAAACACAGATGTCAGAAAGGCCTGTTTCTGGATCGTGTGTTGATCAGTCCCAGGACAGAGAAGGCACTGGCTGCTGCCGTCACCAAACTGATGGCCCCAATGGCCCGTGTAGCCTGCGGAGAAAAAGGAGGAGAAGAGGAGCTGGACTGAGGGTTATCGTGAAGGAAGAGGAGGGGTCAGAGTAAAGCACAGAGGGTATGTTTGACCATAAGTCTTAACAATCAAGAGTAAGTACATTATTGTATAGTTTGTCAAAAACAAAACAGCCATAAATATCGAAAATTTGTCTGTTGCTTATGAGAGGAGCCAGACACTGTAACAAACTGTTACTGATACTGTTTTGCCAAACCTATGGCTGGAACTAAAATGGATAGATGCCACTCCAGGACACTCCAAGATTTTTCCTTTTACATGTGATCCATCACCTCCCGCAGTCACACTAGCTATGTGCAGATCAACAGAACTGTTTTGGGATTCATCATTCTCTGTGGTATGTTGAGTGAAAAGTTAGTATTTTGCCCTGATAACACATGAGACTGAAACAAAACAAACAGTGAGAGACCTGCTCGGAGACCCCCTCCCCGTAGCGCAGAAGGGTAACAAAGTGCTCGCAGTTGCTCCCCAGCAGGTCATAAGACACCTCCTGGCCAATGAGGACTTGCGCTCGCTGGATGATTTCACAGACGGGCAGGGGTGTGTGGTTGTGGTCATACTTGTTGTTGACACGGTACGAGTCGCTTCCCACCACCTCTTTCAGCAGCTGCATGCGCACCACTGCCTTCCTGCTGAAGACGGACTTCACACTGGACATGGCAGCTGCCTGGCTCTCATCTGGAGAGGAATCAACAAGGGTTTTCGGATAAAGTACCATTACAACAATGTACTGTAAAAAAATACTTTGTGGAAACTTTTTTTTCCCTCGAAAGAATATTTTTAGCACATTTGATAGAGATAGTAGAAATACAGACAGGAAACCCAAGGAGAGAGGGGGGTGACAACAAAGGAGCAAATGTACTTCGTTACTTTTCACCTTGCCAAACCATAACCGTGTTTAAAGGGGTGTTTTTATGAGTTTGGGATGATGCTTTACGTGTGTATATGCAGGCCGCAGGAGGACAGCCTGCGTGAGGTTGACAGAGTGCGTCAAATGTATCTACATCTGACCACTGGTGTCTGAATTATCATACTTAAGATCATTTAGTTCCTTGATAGGGTAGTCATATTTACCAGCAGAGTTTCGTCTTATATATTATTATTATTATTATTATAATTATAGCCCTCTTATCAGGTCAGTGTATTTTAATGCGAAGACTGAAATCTAAAAAATCAACCTATGTTGTCTGAGAACGCTTTTTTTAGTTAAACTTAAAGCTCAGCCGGTTACACTCGTCTCTCAGAGGCTCCTACTGACCAACAGGGGTTAAGTTGATGATGTAACCATCTCCCAGGTAGAGAGCCCAGTGCTGATAGGCTGGTCTGAAGATCTCAATGAGGTCACCAGGCTGGGGGTCACCAGAGGGGTCGGGAAGGTCAGGGTCATTAGAGGCCATCTGCACAGAGAGAGAGAGACAGAGAGAGATACATTGTACAGGTACAGTATATAACTGTGTCACATATTAATTACACTCTTTGATTTGATACTATAGTCAAGAAGCATCTGATGCAACATGACAGGCCTTGAAAAGTTAAATAAATCAATAAATGAAAATAGTACTTTTCTATTAAGCCTTTGTAAACACTAAAGTTGCTGGACTACATGTCGAAATTGTACAAACGTTACAATTTTGGGAAACTATAACTGTAAATATATCTTAAAATGATCACCGACTCACACGTTTTCCTTTTTGGAGGTCAACAAGGTCATTCATACTCCATTATTACATATCTATATTCACCCATCTTAAAAAAAACACTGTTAAATTTCAAGTCATACTAAAAGCCTTTCAGCCAACTTACAGTAGAGTTTTGTTGTTGTTTATCCATCCCACATCATGCTTCCACAAATTCTTAAAAGAAAAGAACACACAGATTGGAAAAACAAACGACAAAACTACTATTAACCCACTGACAGATCACTGAATGTGAATGTGTGAGAAATTATATATTTTTGGATTTTTCTGACTTAGTTTGAGGTGAGACAAGAGTCAAAGGGCAAAATAACTAAATTCCCAGAGAAAGAGAATGCTAGATAGGATGGTACAATGTAAAGGGCACCCATACATACACACACAGACAATACACACCAGCTCACACACAGACAATACACTCATAAGCTCTTGTGTCACCTGTGCTGCCACAATAGCATCAACACAATGGGGAAGCTGACAGAAAAATAGTTTGAACCCAGGTTATTTCACACGGAAATAATCACCCATAAAAGTGTGACTTTATATCCCCTTCACAACTTATAATACTTTCCTCTAAAAAAATAATTTTCTTTGATCACCTGAGATAATAATTAAAATTATCTTCTGTCAATTCCACAGAGACAAGAGTTTAGTTTGGATCAAAATGACACATGGATGGGATGAAATCTATATCTGCCCAGGAGAGCAATTAGTATATCCATCTCATCATTAATGTATGATGCTGAGGCCACGCTGAAAAAGGAAAGCCACATATTATTTTACCAAACCAAAACTCAACATTTGTGGGGTGCCGTTACCATAAAAACATACTCTCATTTCACTCCATATTGACATTATGTAATTACTTTGTCATACGTTATGTTGTAATGCTCTATAAACATCTACTGTTACTATACATACAAAACATTCTGTAAAAAAACCGAAGTGCCATAGATACTTTTAAAAAGTCCCATGTTGTAATGTTATAGCATTGTTATGGTGATTTTATTGAGGCTATAAGTTGGATTGAATTCATGTCAGAGGCTCAAACATTCAACACAGAGCAAATGTATAAAGGAGTAATACTTACTCAAACACCAGCAGCTTTTTCTTCCTCACCATTTTAATTCTCCATCGTAAATACGCACATAACCACAAAAAATTCAGCAAGAAAAGAGAAACAGAAAGAGATCGATTTCCAAATTTCTGAGATGACAAAAGGTTGGCAAATATCCCAAAAGCCAAATCCAGACGCTGGAGGTCCTGGTGGAGGTATTTCAGTGTCCGCCTCTCTGACTGATGACAGTGTGCCACAGTTGCTAAGGTCACACATACACACACACACACACACACACACACACATAGAGAGAGGCGTTTCCTCTTTAGCATTGTCCTGTTCACAAGCAGCCATCAGCCTCTTCTGAATAGGAGTTAATGTGTGTTTGCAACACATATATGACTGATTTTATTTCAATGCTGTTTGATCACTGGTGACATTAGTGTAGCAGCCCATGTTCGTGTATTTCCTGGTGCAACTTATGGTGTCTATTTTTTCTTCAAAATGTAACATATGAATGTGATTATTTCTACAGACAGTAAAAAATAAATCTCTCTAATCTATCTTGGTAGAAGATGTTAACCCACACAACAATTAACTCTCCAGGGGTGAACACCACCTCTCACCCAGTGTGAGCTGGGACGGTCCCCTACAACCCTGCACAGGATAAACAGGTATAGATAATGCATGTATAGGTGGACATTACTGTTATCCAGTTTGGTGATATTGTGTTTGATACTGGCCTGGAAAATCAGATACCAAACTTGATGAACAGTAAACCCTGGGAGGATTTTAAAGGAGTGTTCTTAAACTATTCCAAGTGAAAAAATATTACTATATTTACTTACTGTTTAATTTCTGACATTATTTGTCATGCTTTTTGTCCGGTAAATGTATGATCAGTCATACCTGGACTTGCGTGTCAGCTACAGTGGGTCTCAGGGATGGATTCTTTGCTCGTTGATTGGCTGCAGCCCGACAACCTTTTGTTTCCGCCCCCCGGCGTAAAGCTGCGTCAAGGTGACGTCAGTAAACCGGAACAGAGCAAGACGTTAGATACTTTCAGTTTCAAAATAAAATCAAAAAAAGAAATGGAGGGGCCCAGGGCTATGTGAAGAGTCACAGTATGGGGCGAATTAATGTAACGGATCATGTGTGTTTGTGTGTAATCTATAAAAGTTCATGGTCAGAATAACATGTTGACATTAGTATGTCAACCGTTGCTGTAAAATGCCAACCTTAAATGTAACAGACGCCCTGTAAAATCAAAACCAGGAGCAAGGGCGAATCAGTGGAGTATTAATGTCAACCACCACAGCTATTTAAAGCATATGCAAGTCAGCAGGAACTAAACCAGAATCTTATCTAAACCGCATTCAAATAGGTGTCCCTGTGGCACAGTGTCGGGTCTTTTACTTTGAAACGCGTGCCGGCAGCTGCTGCCATTGCTGAACACAAACAAGGTTAGCGCCGCTGACAGCGAGTAATCTTCCAGCGAGGAGACGGATTATCTGCTCGGTCGCCGCGGATCAATACTGTTTGTGTTATGAGAAGAGGGCACCGGCTGTCTCAGGACTGGGGTATGGAGAAGAACAGTTAGATAGTTACTTATCTGCGCGTCGATGCTTTACTTGCCGCTCGTAACGGTGGCTAGCTTCGTTAGCTTGTGTGGGAGCCGCATGCCCGGTTAACATAAGACACATCGTTATAGTTTCTATCGTTTATATAGATACATATATCTATATATGATATATATGATGATATATATAGACACTGTGTGTTACTCTCGTGTGTCATGTCGTGTTTGGAAGTTACACGATGTCATCGCTAACTTCTATGTTATGGCTCCACTCAGCACTTCACGTATCTCTCCCGTTTTCCTTCTGTGTTTTAGCTGTTTTGACTGATGGTTAACACACATCGTGGCTTGAGCTCAACGGTGGGATCTCATGAGCGTCCTGTTTATTACGCTGTCCAGCGACTGACCTGTGTTCGCCCCGTTTGACCCCTCTCTGTGTTCAGATTGAACATCATGGCTGCAGCCCCTCCGCTCACACGGTCAGATTCAGCCCGGGGGGATTTCTCTCCGCTCAAGCACTTCGTCGTGGCCAAGAAGAAGATAAGCGACGTGTTCGAACAACTGCTGAACTATGTGAAAGAGACCTCCGAGTTTGTGGAAGGTGAGAGTTTACCCCCTCTTGGCAGCCAGTCGCAGCAGGTCGCGTTTGTTTTGTGAGGGAGTGAATCAAGTGTCACATCAACATGGTGTTTAGGATGTGGCAGTCAGCTGTGGCAGTCGGTCTGAGTGGCTGATGAAGCGGGTGTTTTGTGTCTGTGTGTTGGACAGAAACCTGTGGGAATAAAGCTCTGGAGAACATTGCGAGTCATGATCAGAAGTTGGAGATTCAGGCGTATGCTGACAAACTTGCTGTCATAAAGGAGGTGCTGGCACGCAGAAACATGAAGGTGGCGTTTTTTGGCAGGTAAATACATCGATACACACACACACACACACACCTGAGTTTTACATTTTTTTGTGAAGAAATGTTGTCTTTAACATTTATCTTATGTGATTTTCCATAAGAGCAACCTTTACAAACATTAATGTGATGTTCAAGGATGTGTAAGTTAAACCAATCCTTCCCCAAATTATTCAGGTTTTGCTTTCACTTTTATTTTATTTTAATTTGACTTGAGTCCTTGAAGTGACATTGTTCAGTCACCTGACTCATTTTCTATTGTTAAAACCCATTATGCATAATTGAGTTTAAACTGATTGAACCATGTTGTGCACTGCACTGAATCAAATCCAAAACACAATAGGAGGGTGTCTGACAAAACAGAGATGCATAATTCAGCAATGAGTTGGAGTTTCTTGGAACCTCCTTACATCCAAAACATTTCAAAACTAGATTATCTAGTCAGTCGGGCCCATTAGTAACTGCATATTTGTTTTTCATCAATAGTTTAAGTAAATTAAGATGTGACATCTTAGAACTTTACCTTTGTCCATTTTGAGAGTCATTTAAAGTATGAGCAAATTATTTAGGCCCACATTCAAGGACTGTTTTGTTTGTCTTTAGGACCAGTAATGGTAAAAGCACAGTCGTCAACGCTATGCTGAGGGACCGTGTGCTGCCCAGCGGGATTGGCCACACCACTAACTGCTTCCTGAGTGTGGAGGGCACTGATGATGACAAAGCCTACCTCAAGACGGAGGGCTCTGATGAAGAGAAGAGCATCAAGGTACATTTTTGCATGGAAGGTTTGGTTAGCACTGTTCGTCTTTTATGAGCACCGGTCTCCCATTCATATATTTACACATTTTGACACTTGGGAGCTGCTTTGGGCCGCTTGTTCTCAACTGTTGACGACTGCTTTGTACTTCTGCTTGAGTAAATGGGGACAAGGTTTTACACAAACACATACACACACCAGAATCTGGCCGTGTTCACTGATCAGGCCATCCATCTGTTGCCTTTGATCACCCAATTACACAGATAATGCATGTTGGGAAAGTGATGTTGCACTTCCTGACATTACTCTGTTGATTTGACTGGTGTTAGACAGATCGCTGTCAGTATGGCAGGAATATGGTTTGCTGTTGTTGTACTTAAATGGGTCACACAGTTGAGGATACAAGATGATAAGGTTTTTTCCTCACACTGATAACAGAGCCAACCTCATATCTTTGTGTGAAAACGAAATGCAAAAATAATCATTATCACTACAAAGGTCACTCATATCGCAATCGCAATATCTGTCAAAATAATAATCGCAATATGATTTTTATAATTTTGCTTGTAAATTGTTCAGCCCTATTCTAAATACTTTAGCAGTAGTTAATTTTTCTAAATCAAATTTATTCATAAATGGCTATTTGAAGTTTACAATATAGTAATTTAAAGTGTAATAACAAGTTAAACAGTAATTAAAAAAGAGAGGGATAAAAACCAATAACAGATGTATACATAACATAACAGATAGAGATGTGTGCTTTTATAACACAAAAATACCCAACTTGTCATGTTTTTTACCTGTCATCTGTAACTTTGGTGTAGAAATTGATGTTAAAATGTGGCTGTTGGCTCGTGTTAATTTTCTAAATCAAACCTGTGAATTGAGCAAATGCTAACTGAACCTACAGCCATGTTAACAGACATGGGTATGCAGGATATTTACGGTGGTGTCAGGTGTCTGGAATGAAACCCTGATGTGGGAGACGCTCTCTTAACCTTAACTCACTGAACGGAATTAAGTTGAAAGGGGTTCAACACAATATGCAGGTTTATCGGTTTAAATTTGTGGCCGTCTATTGTCCTCTAATATTGTCCCGTTAATCTGTCAAGTGTTTTCACATGGTACATTTAATGGTAAATGCAATCACAGTATTGGTAGGTAACGTTTACTTATTGGAAATTCATAACATTTAAAAGGATGATAACACTTATGGCTGCAAAATGCTTTTAAATTAAAGAGAAGTTGTTACATTAACAACCCTTACGTCAGTCTGTTTACATCTCTTCTGCAGACTGTAAACCAGCTGGCTCATGCACTCCACATGGATGAGAGTCTGGACGCCGGCTGCCTTGTCCGTGTGTTTTGGCCAAAGACCAAGTGTGCTCTGCTTCGAGACGACCTGGTGCTTGTTGACAGGTAACAGGATCCGTTGATCATAGTTGGCAATTCTGGACACGTTTGCGAACATCAACTTGACAGTTTCTAGGACATTAAGGACAAAATATGTGCAAAATAAAACTCAAGCTCAAGTGGACTTATTACTTCACAAATTTGGTAGGTTTGACCTCTTGACCTCTCTTCCACTCCCTAGCCCGGGAACAGATGTTACATCAGAACTGGACAGCTGGATTGACAAGTTTTGCCTGGATGCTGATGTCTTTGTGCTGGTGGCCAACTCTGAATCTACACTTATGAACACGGTAATACCTCGGAGCCTCATGAAGCTCATATCTGACTAATATCCTGGGGAATTTACACTGTATGCTGGTGTTTAATTTTGGCCATTGTTGCTGAGTGTACTTTCATACGTAGTTTACAAGGATGAAATAACTTGAGCTAGGAATACGCTAAATTACTTTTAAATGTACAGCTTACTGTAACTTTGCATCACTCATTTAACAATTGATCAGAAGATTTCCCTCTGACTCCCAAGGTGGTTTTTTTTTGTATTAGCTGTGAACTCGATAGCTTATTATCATTGAATATTCCTTTTTAGAGTGATGATAGTAGTGCAATTTGGCCGCTTAAATTGTTATAACTAATAATAACACTGCAATACCAAGTAAGTTTTCAGTCTTGTTAGTCACTTGTGTGTACTGAAAGGGCCAGCATGGATGTTTTCAATGCTGAGCTGATTACAGAGTGGAGAATGTAGCTGCCTGTGTTTGTATCCAGCCACAGAGGCACCCTTTTTTCTCTCAGCTCAGGCATTCATGCAATGTGAAGCTGGATACGCAGTCAGTCACACAGCTCCTTAACCCGGCAGCAGCTCTCAAAGGGAAAGCAAACACAGCTTCCCCTCTGGACTATTCAATGGAAATAAACCCAGGCGTTATTATTAAATAACGTAAGTCAAGTAGCAAAAAATAGGTCAGTCAGAGCCGGAATTCTGGCTCCTTTTATTCATGTTGCAGTACCAACTTTTCTGGTTTTCCTGGATAGAGCCAGACACTGGATGTACAGTACACACATCCAATGTCAGTACTGATTTTGAATCAACAATAGATTACGAGGCCTTTCATTTTTATTGTGTCAAAACTAAAGTATATTTTGATCTAGCGTGGTGGGTTTTTTTTGTCAGCTTTCTGGAGAATGAATAATTTTTTTGATTGCAAGAAAAAAAAGTGAAAATGTCGATTTTCTTTATTTTATTTTTCTTTCTTTATTTTTTGTTTTTTTATTTAATACCTCCCTTTTCTTTTTTTCTCACTGATTTGAGCAAACTTTAACATCACTCTTACCGATCTCTCTTCACCCTTCCACCATCTAGGAAAAGCACTTTTTCCACAAAGTGAACGAACGTCTGTCAAAGCCCAACATCTTTATCCTCAACAACCGCTGGGACGCCTCAGCAAACGAACCAGAATACATGGAGGATGTGAGTCAACCGTCTGTTGTTTCTTGTCATTTTTACTGATCTTTGCAAAAATTACCAAGATTAACCAACATTTTTAGAGAGCAAATATAATTTTTTTGCACGAACTTGTTTTAAGCCAGGTATCCATATTATTGACTTTAAAAAAAAAAATGATTTCCTTAACACGAAATCAGGAATAAATAGTGCACCCTAAGAATGTAACACCTCTTCCTCCAGGTGAGGAAGCAGCACACAGACCGCTGTGTCAACTTCCTGGTAGAAGAGCTGAAGGTTGTCGACCGCGATCAGGCACCCAACCGCATTTTCTTTGTCTCCGCCAAAGAAGTGCTCAACTCCCGCATGCAACGTGCACAGGGTATGCCTGAAACAGGTGAGGCTTCACATTATAGCTGATGTTGTATTCATGGAGGTTGAAGAAACAATGTCCATATCTTGATGTTTGAACGTTCACAACCAGGATACGCTGTTTATCAAACCAAATTCCTATAAATTCGAATCTTGAATCGTTACATGAAATTTGGATACAGGTGTTCAAATACATATTTATGGGCAGCCATGTGCAGTTTTTATTGCACTTTTTTTTAATACTTATTAGGGAAATAATTCATGTTGCAAATCACAAACCATATGAAAACAGTGATTGCAGTAATGAAAATTATCCAAAATGAATAATAAAGGCTTTATAAAAATAGAAATAAGTCAACATAGTTATGTATTTCACACTTGTTATAGGATGAAGTCTGTGCTGAACAAGTTGTGTATTTTTGCAATAATAGCAAGTACTTTTTATTTTACATTCAATGTGATGATTTCATCCAACAGGTGGAGCCCTGGCTGAGGGCTTCCAGGAGAGACTGAAGGAGTTCCAGTGCTTTGAGAGGAGGTTTGAGGTGTGTGTATGTGTGTGTGTGTGTGTGTGTGTCTCTATATCTACCAATAATTTTATTGCTACTTATCACAGCAAAATCCATTTCTTGTCTGAATCCTGATCATTTTGAACAAAATTAGGCAGTTTTCAAAAATGTTGGCATGTATGTGTTCAGACAGATATATTTGCTACCAGAAAGACATTTAAGCAGGTATACCTCTGAGGTCAGTGTCAAGGCAAATCAAGCCAAAAATGGATGCTGATAAAGCTGGTAGACTGGTAAATACTGCGGCTGGTGTGTCATAAAGGGCTTAGCAATTCTTTTTGATGATGTCTGGCTGCTGCTGGCGAGAATGAGTTACAACTGGAGAGAGAAGGGAAATCGATATTATGAGAAGTCAGGGTATTTTTATCATTCATTCAGACCAGGAGATACAGACAGTGGCTGCTTTATCAGGCTGTGAACCAGTGCCTACTTTATTGTTTCAGTTACACAAACTCTTTGGGAATTTTAGAAATATTTCTTTTAGAAATTCAGTTGCTGTATGTATGTGTGTGCATGTTTGAGATAATTGTATGGGGAAAGAAATTGAATAAAACAAGAATCAGCCAACGTTCTGCTTGTAACAGTAAGAATTAACCTGAGCAGTCAACTACCTGAACCTGGCTTAGTGGTTAAGTTTCGCCACCGACCATGTAACGTCAAGCTGGCAGCCCCAGGGCCTTCTAGACCAATCACTGTGCCTTTTCCATCAACCTGCGTCTTCATTGCTGAAGTCTAGATTCACTTAGGCGAGGACATCCGTTTGTTTTCATTCCACTTTGATTTCACTATGTTGTTACTATTTTGATTGTTGAGTTTTCTTTATATTTCTGTGTTTTGTTGCATTTTGTTGATATGTTTTGATTTTAACTAGCAGGAATTGTATTGTGGCCATACCGGGAGGAAATTATCATTATAATCCTTAAGATTTCCGTCCTGGTTGATTTGGTGACATCCATGGTAACAGCAAGTGCGGTTTGAATTACAACTGTAAGTGATAAAATAAGAACAGTGCTTTACATAATCTGGCTGTTGTGAGCTGTCCTGACCTATAGTGGATTAAGGATTGAAAAAGTGAACAATCACCATAAAAGATTAATAACATGGATCATAAAGAGTTGAGAAGTGCCTGATAGAAAAATAATAGTAGAGGAGCTGTGAGTTTGTGAGTACAAAAGGCAGCAATTGAGTAATTTCTCCTGAAAACCTGAAATTATTACAGCACAGTTTAAATGCAGTTACAAAACAACAGCTTCTAATAAAGATGTTAAGTCCTTGAACATGAACATGAGATAAAATAACTCCCAAAACAACACACTATTCCAACTTTTACGTGTTACAGTAGTTTTTATTTTCTTTAACTTTTATCCTTGATTGTGTACATTGATATGTTTTTATAATTTTGCTGAGGTTTCACCAACACATTACTGTGACTTTATAACATTTGGGCTGTGGGACGCAAGATACACACACTGCTGCTGTCATTTTCATACCTGTGTTTCCATTTCTTTTCTTCTCTTGAGTTAAAGTAGCAGGTGTCTATCTTGTCCTCTGTTCGTCCCTGGTAGCGTGCAAGTTCATGCACCCTATCCAGCAGCCCCTATAGCTGTCACAGTAACTTGTGTGTTATGGCCTCGCAGGAGTGTATCTCGCAGTCAGCAGTGAAAACAAAGTTTGAGCAGCACACTATCAGGGCCAAGCTGATCACAGAAAAAGTCCAGAGCATCATGGACTCCATCAACATCGAGGCGGCGGAGAAGAGGTGAGTATCTTGCTCCATACATTTCTTTCGCTCCTAATCTTAGTGGGAGTGGATTGGTAGAGATACATTTTTCTGGAAGTCTGATATTGTCAATATATTGTCAGTGCCATGCAGGGTTTATAGAGGTAATCTATGAAACTCCTGACTTAATAAATAAAGTGTAACAAGATTTTAATTACATTTTGTTTAATAAAAGAGAGATAAATAAAGCCGTAGATGCTATAGCTGCCCAGTGGAGTTTCAAAAATTCTCCTTTCTACTGTGTTGCTGTTTGTGTATCTTTACCTGATCTTTTTAACTCTTAAATCGTTCGGCTGTTAGTTTGCATTTGTGACTTAACTTCCTGTTGGCTTCAGGGTCGCAGCACTGGAGGACAGAGAGTATCAGATGGACCGGCTGGAGTTTGTCAAGAATCAGCTTAACTTGCTGATTGATGACATCAAGAAGAAAATCAAGGCCATCAGTGAGGATGTGGAGTCTAAGGTAAACGTAGATGACAGTTAGAAGAACTATTGAATGTCCCTACCCCCACTTTACTCCACAGGACCTGCTTGCTTACACCAAAAGCTCTGAATTATGGCTGCAAATTATTTTTTTTATTACATTGTTTATTTTCTTAATTTTAATGTCAGAAATCTTTGAAAAATGCCCATCATACAGAAGTGGTCTTAAAGGTAGATCTTCCATCAGAAAAGGCTAATGTATTCTATTTAATTCACCTTTGGGTGGGACACAGAAGTCCTGCCTGCTCCTGTGTTGATGTGTGGTAGCTGACTGATAACTCTGGCTGTGTTTCATCCAGGTATCCAACGCCATGGGGGAGGAGATCTGCCGCCTCCATGTAATCGTCGATGAGTTCCATGCTGACTTCCACCCTTCACCACATGTCCTCAAGATCTACAAGTCTGTAAGCAGAGGCACATATTCATTCTTCATGATCACACCTTTCCTAAGAAGCTGTGCCAGTTTACTACTCTTAAACTCCATGCCTGTAACTCCATGTGAACACTGACTCCTGTTGCTGTTGGCAGGAGCTGCTGTCTCATGTGGAGGCGGGGATGGGCAAGAACCTGGCCTTCCGCTGCTCCAACGCCATCAACGCTTCTATCCAATCCTCTCAGGGATACATGATAGGTACTTAAACTGCAAACATAACTGTGTACAAAACAATGATATCGCAAGCCTGGGAACCTGCGAGCTCATGTTTTATTTGCTCTGGCAGATACGTCTGGCCCCTCTCCCATTCAAACTGATTTCTTTGGTACACGCAGCACCGTTGTGTCGGGCGAACCCGTCACAAGCGTTTCTCTGGTCTGAGGCGGGTTTAATACGATGACTGACAGAGGGGAGTGCCGTTCGGGTATCTTTGTAAAATACAAGATGGCTGCGGGACGTTCTCCGGCCAGCTACAGCGGCAGTATTAAACGTACTAGACTAGACTATGTTTGCCGAAACTTCTGACAGGACAGACCGTATGACAGGACAGCGCTTTGTTGCTCTGATTGGTTTTGTCCGCCCATCGATAACGCCCCTTGGAAATCGAAAATGAACTGAGAGGTTAATATAGCAGAAATACTTAAATAAAAAAGCAAATGGAAGAATAGTGAAGATGTAAAGCTAAAATGAATGGTTGGTTGTTTAAAATGATAATTTTCTCAAAACCTTTTACTTGCTTAAAAGGCCAAGGAAGAAATTATATTTTAAAGCCCAGACTTCCAGTCCACCGTTGTTTTTTTCACTCCATCGCTCATTTAGAGAGTGTTGCTAAACTTAGTCAAACCCTTTTGGGCACTCGGGCTATGGTCTGCAACACCCAGCGTGCTGCTATATTTACCCTCCCTGCTGAATGCCATCATCCCATGCCCCATTATGCTACAAATGCGTCACTGTCAGGCACGTATGCAAGCTGTGCTCAGTGACAGTGATCTTGGAAAGGTGTTAATGTGCCCTCTGATGAAAAGGACTCAGGTGCTGTTATGAAATTGTGGTGTGATTTTCTTTTCCGTCTTTTTTTCCCCCCAGAAGTAGAGCTAAAGAAATGCAGGGAAATTCGAATCAAATATACATTTTTTTTCTTTACAGACCATGATGATTTGGTGAATTGATGTGAAAATGTTGTGAATTGGGTTGTAATTTTCTGACCTCTAGTGCCCGAAAACTAATTATTAGCTGTAAAATGTACTTGTACCAAAAGTTAAAGTACTCATTTTAAAGAGTAGTCCCTTTTACAGTGTTCACATATTTTCCCTTGTGTGTCAGCGCATGTTTAAAATGCAAACCAAGCTACAAATGGTCGCATGACTGCTGTTGATTTCTGTCTGTCCCTCTTCTCAAAGTAGTTCTCAAACCCCATGTTTTCTCACTCTCCAGAGAGCATGCTCCCTCTGCTTCCCTCTACGGTCCAGAGCCAAGTCAACATGCTGGTGCCCATCAGGAAGTTTGACCTGAGTTACGACCTAAACTGCGCCACAATTTGCAATGACTTCCAGGAGAACATAGAGTTTCAGTTTTCGTTGGGCTGGACAACGTTAGTCCACCGCTTCCTGGGATCTGTCAACGCGCAGAGAGCACTCAAACTGATGGACCAAAACCTCCAGGTACAGGCTGAAAAGACTGCCACTGTGGGAGAGAGTTGGTTATGTCGTAGGACCAATTTCCTTAATTCTTAATTCTTAATTCTTAATTCTTAATTAATTTAATTAAATAAGTATTCTTAATTTTCGGTGTAATGGGGTTTTGTTCACATAAACACAAAACAAAACTTACAGTGACGAAAGTCAGATTTTGTAAAACTCGGCTGTCATTATTTAGGCTTCTCGACCAGCGCTGCCCCTGGCCAGTACGCCCTCCTCAGGACCCCCCTCCATGATAGTCCCACCCAACCAAGAGACAGCCCTCATGACCCAGGAGGACCTGATGGTAGCCATGGCATCCAACGTGGCATCCCTCACTTCCCGCACTTCAATGAGCGTGATCATAGTCGGAGGAGTGGTATGTTGTTTCCAAAAGGATTCGTGCATGTCAACTTCCAGGATGTATGGACTAACCCAGCATTTTATTTATTTTCTAAGGTGTATAGAACAGTTGGCTGGAGGCTGATTGCCCTGTCAGCTTCACTGTACGGCTTGCTGTACCTGTATGAGAGACTCACCTGGACCACGAAGGCAAAAGAACGTACTCTGAAGCGCCAGTTTGTGGACTACGCAACCGAGAAACTGCAGCTCATTGTCAGCTTTACTAGTGCAAACTGTAGCCACCAGGTCCAACAGTAAGTCCTCATACAGTGACATTTGTCATTTGATAGAACAAACCAGACAGAGAAGTACGGGAAATGTGCTTTCTTTTTTTCGTATCACTTGTACTCGATACACACTATGTGACAATTACAAGGTAAGATGGTAACAATTGGTCCAATTTAAGATGATTTTCTGGCAAGGCCAGTAAAATAAGTCATTTATCACTCTATATGTCATTTGATGTGATACTGTATTAATCTCCTGTACTACATCATGTTTTAAATGTTTGTTTTTCTTAAAACATTTTCTTTGATGGGGTGAAATCCTCCCTGAAACAGATATTTATTAAAATTCGTAAAATCATAAAAATTACAGATGGATTGAATTTCAGAAATAGATAATGTCCAGTGTATTAAAGGATGGATTAATCGTTTAACGTGCAACCCATTCAGGCAATGTTCATGCTGATATCAAAATGCTCATTTCTCAGCACCCTTCTCAATTTCAGTCAATCGTATTTAACCTACTGACAAAGCCTGACTCCCCATAATATTTCTAATTTGCACACACACACACACACACACACACACACACACACGCAGAGCCCTGTCCCACCCTCCTCTGTGCCCCACCCAGCCTTCCCCTCTGTAGCAAGGCTAAATAAATAAGCACGTCAACGTTGTGTCCTCTGTGTTGCCAGGGAGATGGCTACGACCTTTGCTCGGCTCTGTCAGCAGGTGGACCAGACGCAGAAAGAGCTGGAGGCTGAAATCCGCCAACTGACAGCCAAGATAGATCAGCTGGAGACCGTCCAGAGCCAGTCCAAGAGCCTGCGGTCAGTCCATTTCCTTCTCTTATTGGGGGCAACATGAAGGATAAAGAGTGGGGAAGAGAGTAGATTACAATTCAGAGAATTGGGAAGACCTAGTCTAGGTGGAATTGAATATCCTAGATGATAAAAATGATACTAAAGCAACAGCAAACATTTCAAGACCTGGAAACAATCAAATTCTGCATCCATACAAATTTGCCAGACCTGCCAAAGAATTTGGTGTTCCATCTCGAGTTTGCTGCATAATCCTGCAGTCCGTCAACAATTTCACAGTTTAAAAAGCAATTTATTGATTTTCAAACTGATCTCTACATACATAATTGTCTTCATGTGCTTGTGTAAAAAAATCACACTTGCTAGCAGACCTGAGGATGCTGTCACTGGCTGAGCAGCTTTTTTCTTTTTTAAATAGTCATATTTGGGAAAGGAACAGTCAAGTCAATTTTATTCGTATAGTGCCAAATCATAACAAATGTTATCTCAAGACACTTTTCACACAGAGAAAGTCTAGACTATACTTGTTAAAATATTATTTACAGAGTCCCAACAATTCCCACCATGAGCAGCACTTGGTGACACTGGCGAGGAAAAACTCCCTTTTAACAGGTAGAAACCTCGGGCCATCTGCCTCGACCGAGTTGGGTAGAGAGGGGCAGAGAGAGCAGGAGGAGAGACAACATCATAATAAGACCAATAACAATAATTGTAGCAGTGAGTGTGGAGCAGGAACATAGGGGCAGTAGACGGCCTGCAGTCACAGATCCAAACTCTATAGCTCCGGGGTCTATAGCTCCAGCAGTCCTAGCAGTCCTTGAAGTCTGTTTTATATGGGAGTAAAAGGACATATCCTGATGATAGATTACTCCTAGACTCCCTATAGTGGTGCTGGAGGCCAGAGTAATGCCATCTTTAGTAACTATATCTATCAATAGTGCGTCTCGGAGTTGTGTTGGGCCAAGTACAATAACTTGTCGGAGTTTAAAAGCAGAAAATTGCAGGTCTTCCAGTTCTTTATGTCCGTAATGCATGCCGGAAGTTTGGGCTTACTGTTTGGTTTCATCTGGCTTATAAGTGTAAGTATAATTGGGTATCATCTGCATAACGGTGAAAGTTTATGGAGTGTTTCCTAATAATGTTTCCTAAAGGAAGCATATATATGGTGAATAAAATTGGGTACCTTAACGTAAAATTAAATTTACAAACAAAACAACGCGTACCAATAAGCCGAGGCTGGGCGCCATTTGTGTATGGTGGTTGCCTGATAACTTCAAGGTGAGGACAAGACCTGTCCAAGCACAGAACCTTGGAGGATTCATCGTTAACATGTACAAACTGGAATCAATCTGATAAATAGGACTTAAACCAGCTTATGAGGGTTGTTTGATGCCAATCAAATGTTCAAGTCAGGGAACAGTCAACACATAAAGAAAATACAAAGTAGTTATTATTGCTGCTGCTCCGTCTGTGCTTGTGAACAAATGGAGCTTACTTTTAAATTAGAGCAGTGATAAGTATAAATGTGTATATACAGAGTATAACAAACATAGAAAATAAGTGGAAATTGGCATATTAATTCTTTAAAGAATGTGATAAAATGAAAGTGTAGTGTTGAACATGAGAACTTTTTCCTGTTCTTGAAAGGTTTGGGAACTCATAATGTGCATGTTTGCAGCTTTACTATAATAAATGACTGAACACTAAATGG
Organism: Lateolabrax maculatus; assembly: GCA_031216445.1. Classification (NCBI taxonomy): domain Eukaryota; kingdom Metazoa; phylum Chordata; class Actinopteri; order Acropomatiformes; family Lateolabracidae; genus Lateolabrax; species Lateolabrax maculatus. Next base: position 13,240,413 of record CM062196.1, read on the forward strand.
CTGTCCACACCAAGAACTATAACTATAAAGATAACCATAACTATCACGATATGAGCATCCACACTGATGAACGATAAGTTGTGCAGTTTAGGAAAGTAGATTTGATGGATAAAATGGATATTTATTACGTGTTACTGCTGTACGCTGCCCAGTAAGGACCAAACAAACGTTAGAGGCCCCAGTTTGTCAAAAGGCTATATTTTGATTGGCTGTCATTGTTTCTATCGTTCATCAAATCACTGTGAAAGTGATCATAACGATATTGTTCGCTACTGTCGTTGTCATCGTAGTTGTGGTGTGGACTCATCCACTTGAGTTAGAACAATTTTTAAACTATATATTTATAGTTACCGTACTTTGTGTGGACGGCCCTTAAGTCTAAAACATTTATATAATTTTAAAGCACCCATAAACATTGTCCACCCTTACATCTGACGTGTTTCCTCTGCAGACATAAAGCGACAGAGCTGGAGAGACAGTTGGAGGCGTTCACAAACGAGTACCTGCAGCCTCAGCAGTGAGCTGCTCTCCTTCATCACAGTTTGGTTCTTGTTGAGCCAGTCATTCCTCAGCCAGGCGCGGCCTCACCTCGTCCCGGTCCTCATCACCTAAACTACACCACAGTTTCTGTGTGGACAGTAGTGCTGAAAAGATCAATGGATTAATTGATTGGTCTATCAGCCAAAAAGAGATCTATAGATATTTTGATAATCAATCAAATGTCATTTATCAAACAAGAATTCCAATCTTCTGCAGTTTCAGAAATGTGAAGATTCGGTCCTTCTTCTATTATTGTCACACCAAATAGTCAATTTGAAGACTTTTTTTTTTTTTTTGACATTTTGTAGACTAGAAAAAAAAACACAAAGAATTAACTGATTATGAAAATCATCTGTAGTTTCACTCTTAGTGGACAGAGGAGAGTGACGTCCCAGAAATGACAGTATTGTCTCTTACTCCTCAGCCAGCCAGGTGCTTGAAAAACAGCAGTGAACGAACTGTAAAACAAAACTGCCTGTAAAACAAACAAACTTGGATTCATGGTGTGCAAAGATGCTCCAGGAGGTGGCAACATCATTTTCGGTCGGTGTGAAGGCTACTGGTCGGGTGCTATACTTTGACACTAATGTGCTTCGAACTGTGAATATGCCTTTTTTGACTAACTTTTGTGGAGCAAATGAAGTTTTTGTGTCTGTGAGATTGTATATGAATCTGTCCAGGCACGTGATCCGCTGTACGTTAGCAACAAAAAATAAATATATTTAATAATAAAAGAACAGATTTGTTTTTCTGAATTATACGGACCTAGTTAACACAAATTCACTGAGTGAAATCATTTGAGTAGAAAGGGAAAGCATGTCTTTAACATACTGTAAGTTCATGTTCTATTTTCTAACAATCCAAACTGTATAGATCAAAGCTTTGGAAATCCTCTTATATTTTATAATATCCTATTTTATTTATAGCCATTAGACTTGTAATGACAATTACACCAGTCTACACTTGTAAAATTGTCTTATTTTTTCTTGAATGTGAGATACCTCCAGGTTTGCCCAATTGTATTAAATCTGCCACAATCTAAAACTGACTTTTTTGTGCATTTATTTGAAAGACACTGAATGTAAACATAAGTTGTTTTACAAACAAGTCTGTGTTTATGACTTACACAATAACCCATAATGTGCTCTCATGACAGAAATGTTTTTTAATAGAAGAAAAGCACCCAGGTCCATGAGCTCACTGCATGTAACTGTCATATTTAACAGGCAGCAGATTGTCCAGAAGGGTCCTATATCTGCCAGCCTATGCCACCTATGGGAAAGGAACGCGTCCCTGCACTCACAACCATGTCATTGTTGCCACCTACAGGCAAATAAAATAACAAATGCTGCAATTCCAACAACTGCCAGCAGAGATTGTTACTGTAGATTTTTACTTTTTCACATTCGACACTTGTTCCACCTGCTCCAAATCATTAATGAAATGTAACTTCTGTAGATATTAAAAACTTAGAATATAAGTAATAATATAAATTAAAATAAAAACAAACACCAAATGTTAGCTGATGATTTTTTTTAATTTGTCTTTCTAAACATACATGTCAAGGAAACTTTGCCGTCAAAAATGAGGCTCTTTTAACCAACTGTAAAAATGGTTTGTCCAGAGTTAACTGTTCTACCAGCAAGCAACAGATAAATAACTTTACTAAAGTTTATAGTTTAAATATTGTTATCTTTGGTCATTGTATCAGGTTTTTTATCAGGTTCATTTTTTGTAAAAGAAATCAGGCAGGATTTGTGTTCTTGGTTAGAAGCTTTTTATTGGTTACAATAACTCATGGCAACATATCAGTATCACCAAGCCACTGTACAAATACAAAAAAAAGGTCTGGTGTGAAAAAGACTATAAAAATTATTCCATAACAAGTGATTATAATTTCACACAATAGCACTGTAAGAGAATTATCATGGCACCAAGTCCCTGGTCTTTACTGGCTTAAAACATAAAACAATAAATAGAATTTAACAAAAACAAATGTCAGAACAGTAGGTTGTAGAGTCAAAGGGCAGTGCATTATTTTGTGACGGTGCTGTGGTGGTGATCATGTGACTTTACCAATTCAAGTGGTGAGGGGTGTCATTGATTTTTCTTTCCTCCTGTGTTGAATGTTTATCAGAAACTACTAAAATCGGAGGCTCGTGCAAATACAGTCCTTAAAATACCGCCTGAACTCGTGCAGCAGTAACATGGTTACATCTGCACTGTGGGCAACAATGGCAACGTAGATTAATCGCCCCAAAAACTATTGCCAAACATACCACCCCAAGGATTCAGAGAAGTCACAGATTCAAGTTCTGTGAGCGCAGTACTTTAGAAATGCTGTGAATGCATCAGCTCAACAGCTCCATGTCAGCAGTGTAGTTAAGAGAATAAACTGGAGGAGACTTCAGGTAAATACAACAATAATGTGAAATTAAATGAAGTCAAGCACCTTTTTGATCAATGAGTCTACTGCACTACTTAGATGAGTGAACTGCACAGGCACGTAGAAGTGTTTCTATTCCAGGTTCCAGCTGCTAATACTGCTGAATTACTTAAGAGCGAGGAAATGGTTGCCTGCTGAATATCACCGTCAGTAATACACCCAAACCCCTTTTCAGCTGTTGAGGGCTATTGTGTTTTTTTGTTGTTTTTTTTTTAAATTTTATTTCACACAGCTCATAACTGAATGAAAGAATAGGGTGGATTTATTGGAACAGTTCAACATTTTGGGGAATGCACTTATTCGCTCTCTGGCGGAGAGATAAATTAGATACCACTCTCGTGTCGGGCTGTTAAGAAATAACTTCAGGCCACCACTAGCTGCAGGTTAGCATAGCTTAGCACAAAGACTGGAAACAGGGGGAAACAGTTAGCCTGGCTTCATCATCATCCCTAAAGCTCACTAATTAATACCTGATATCCTTAATTTCTAGCCTTAAATAATCATTTCCTTCCTTTGTGCTAATCTAACAGGCGACTTACTGGTTCTGGCCTAATATTTAACATTCAGACATGAGTGGTATGGATCTCCTCATCTAACCGCCAAAAAGCAAACATTTCTATCTATCTCTATCTGGGGACACATGAACGTCTGATGTCCGCTGACTGAAATAGAAACTTTAGTCTCATAAGCACGGTCAACTTCATAACACTTCAGATATAAGCACTCCACCTGTTTGATCATACAACAGATAGGGTATAAAATCAGATACTGATACTAAAGTGAGTTTAATTGATGGATATGGAGAAGGCTGGCACTTGAGTAAAGTGAGCAAACAAGTTTTTTTTTTTGTCACATTGACTAGTTTTCAGTTCACAGCTCAGGGTCTGTGGATAACATTGGCACAAATGAGGAAGTAACACTTAAATCTATATGTTATCCACATACATCAGCAAATCACCCCTTCCCATCCCTCCCCCCCAACACACACCTCAACACTGATATGCAATACATATCATATCCTACACACCTCAAATTCTCAGGCTAAAAACTATAACTGTTATTTTTAACATTCTCTCAAACTGGATTCATTAATGCAAAGCCAGGTAGGTAGAAGCAGCTAAAACATTTATAAAATAAAAAGGTCACGAGAATCACGGTATGCCAAAGAGGGGTTTCATTGATAGCTGATCGAACCTAAATAAATACTACAAACTGTACGGTAGTAGTAGAAAGCAGAATTGTATAAAAAGTGATGTAAAACACTTGCTTTAAGAAGCAGTATGGAGCTGCATGTGGCCATGGTGGTTTTTCTGTAAGCATGCTTTTTAGTGTTCACTAGTATCAGAATGTGCTTCTATTGGGAAAAAGAAAAGTAATTAGCAATTTTTCTTATTGATCAGTGAAAACATTACTGTAGTCGATGCTAGTATTACCTTCTATTATGAATGGTATCGTAAGGCAGAATGGAGACACAATAGTGCCACATCTCACAGGAGCACAAAACCTCCTTCATCCGGCCCATGGAGGGTCGAATGTTTATATTTAGAGATAGGCACCTGAGACAGCTGATGGATAGGTCCAACTCACATACATTATGTGTATTTTTTTGTTTGTTTTTTTTTTTTTTTTGTTAAGCCTTTAGAGGAACCAAAGTAATGGAAGATGCATGGTGAGAAAATACTCAAAAATCAGAGATACCACTTCTATGGGTAAATAAGTCACATGTGATCGATGGTTTACATTTGTACTACAGTTTGTGAGTGCATTTCTAGCTCTCTAGTAAGTGTACATTTATGTCTACCAAGTGTACTTTCTTCACTAGCAATATTTAACAGTTCATTACATGTTTTTGGTGAGAAAAAAAAAATCACTGAAAGTGTTAAACCCTTTAAAAAAAAACTTTTTTTTTTCTTTTTTTACAGGCTTGTGGTGGCACTGGTGTGATTTTGGAGTGGGTTACATGATTATAGTTCCATGCAGTCACTCAGTTCACACCTTGTTGACGACAAAAAAGGACTTGTTGATCCTTCATTTAGAAGAAAAAAAAAAGATAAAAATGACATGGCGAGCTCTGACAGACATCTTTCTCTCTCTCTCTCTCTCTCTCTTCATCTTTTCTCTAGTCCTCAGGGGCCGCTGACAAGAGTCACTGCTGTCCTTTATGGTCCTTTAATATCCTCACATAAAGACTGACTGGTCTCTACCATTTGTCCATACAGGCCTCAGCGCCATTACAGGCTCACAGGTAGAAAACAGCTTCTGCTTGGGGAGAACATGTCTCTCTTTGCGATGCTCTTCTCTCCATCAGTGTCACATGTACAGGCAACTTGAGATGCTCGTCTTGACTTTAAGGAAAAGTGTAGATTCTATAGGCCACAGGAGACGGGGATATTTTGATGTAAAACCTCTGTGTAGGACCATTATTTGGTTCTCATTAATATCATACCGCTGTTGATTTGCATGGAATGGATGTGGTCTTCAGATATTCAGCATCCGATGATTTAAAACCACAATCCATGTAAGTAGAGGCCAAGGCAGGGCCTCCAGTAAAATAAGGTTGTCTATCTTAGCCTAAAATTCACTGGTTTCTACTAACGCTGAATCCAGACTAAAAATCTAAAAACACTGCCTGTTGGTTTTGAAGCTCTCGCTCTAATCACTGCCACAGCAGTGTGACGGTTTCCTTGCAAATGAAAAGACTGTGATGAGGAATGCCAGGGGTCGTGTTGTTAAGAAATAATAAAAAATACCATCACAGCCATCATTCACAGGAACACAACATTTTAGATACAGGATGCATGAGTTATGCCCACTGGCTGTTACCATAACACACACACACACACACACACACACACACACACAAATGAGGAAAGTGAGTTTAGCTGGGCCAAATTATATTTTTTCTAATTGTTTTGTTTACTTGCGGTGTCCTCTTTTGTTGCTGGATGAGTGGCCTTGACTAAACCAGCAAGTACTAGAAATTGTTGAGAATTAAAAGAGACTTTTTTGGTAAAATTATGATATGTTACTGTGTGTAAATTGTTTGACACTAAATCTGGTACTCACACAGGATAAAACAAGTGTTTCTGGCATTATGTTATGTAGTATGTGAATATGTACATTTAAAATAAAACATGAAACCCCTAAAATCATTAAAAAAAACTCAAGGGTGGTAAATTAACTACAAAAATATATACATACACATTATATATGCATATATGATGCATATATACACACATAATGCTATACATATATACTGTCTTTATATATACATTTACATATTACACACCAACGCTCATCTTGTTTGTTGTTAGTCATTGTAACAGACGCGCTTTATCGCCTTCTAGAGAATTGTTATAAAGGGCAAAATCTTCTATTTTTTTCCTTCAGTTTTCCATTACTCATCGCTTTTTTTATTTTTGATTGGACAATTCTACTGCAAGGTTCCTATTTTTGTTTCTGTGTAATAGCTGGGTGAAAAAAACGTCACTTGGAAAGGTAGAAAGAGGTGGTACTTTCTCACAGGGGGGCAGGTCGTCAGCAAAGAGGAACTAGGGGTGAGTTGAGAGGATTTCGGCTGACACAGTGTGCGCCCCGCAGGTCCAGCCCAGCAGATGAGTTGGGATACGTAGGGTCGGGTTGCGGGGAGGAAGTTGGCGGGCAGTGATTGAGTACAACTGGTAAGATGTTTGTTTAGTTCCAGATCCGGAGGAAACTGTCCCAGGAGCCGGTGGCCACAGCCATGCCGTCTTCTGTCACCCCTAAGCAGCTCACTCTGTTGTCGTGGCCCGCTAGCACACCTGGAGGTCGAAGAAAATAAACCAGAGTCAAAGGTTGGTTACTAAAAATCTGCACACAAAGCCAGAGTCATTAGCCATTCAAACATAGTTCAATTTTCATGGATCAGCTATTGACTGATTATTCCAGAAAAAGCCCACAACAAGGACAATGCATCTTTTTTTAAAATACAAAATTTTGGCGGGACAGAATCCAAGATGCGGTGCACCCTTATCGTTACAACTTATTTGGATTCAAGTGGTCAAATGTAAGTCATGTTAAGTGTCATAATTTGTGGTCCACGTGGTCCAAATCAAAATGAAAAAAAAAAAAGTTACCCCATGCAAATGTTGCTGTTGTCACTGAACAAGAAAACATCAAATGAGCCATAGGTATAAAATGCGATTAAGGCCACTTTCATCTGCAGTGTAAATGTAGGTTAGGAAATCAAGTCTCAAAGTGTAGAATATATTGATATTTGCTCAGAGTGCTGAAAGCTAAGCTGATGTCATCAATCACTTAGAAATTAGTATCATGTCCTTGTTTCAGCTAGAACTTGAGCTGCACTGAGCTAATGGATCTAAAAACGATGAGGTTATTAGTCACAAGCTAAATTATTATCTAAACCAAGACAGTCTCATTAACTGTCCCCTAAAATTAAAAATAATATAACTAGACTTCAGATGTCACTTACCTGCACGCTCCCCTTTCAGAGTGTCCCAGACGTTGCAGTTGAAGTCATCGTAGCCGGCCAGGAGCAGTCGGCCACTCTTGGAGAAAGCCACGGAGGTGATGCCGCAGATGATGTTGTCGTGGCTGTACATCATCAGCTCCTGGTCGGCACGCAGGTCAAACAGCCTGCAGGTGGCATCATCTGAGCCTGTACCAAAGGCATTCCCATTGGGGAAAAACTGCAGGAGAAAAAAATTATTTAAAACAAGGAAAGTGTTGTTAAATTATATGTTTTTGCAGCACAGGGCTGGGGCATTTGGGGAGAGATTTATATTTATATATTTTTTTTATTTAAAAAGAGGCTTCTTGCTTCTACCAGAACTTTTCAGAATATCAAGGGCCAATGTCAGTACATATGCCTAAGATGTTGACCTGCTTTAAAAAAGGAGCACTTTGACATGAGTAATACTTTCTTTCCAGTAACAGTTGGATGATGCTGACCAATATGTAGCTAAATTAAATATATTAATGTTATCACATACCCACCAATTTAAAATATAATAAAAGCAATAATATTCTGGCTTGTTGGGCCAACAAAACAAATACTGAAGATATTTTTTAAGTTTCTTATCACTGACTCTACTCACATCAGCTGATATCTATGGAACTAAAAAGTCAGAATTTCCTCTAATATCTTGGCTTTGGCTTTTTACAAGAATAATGGTTCTTTTATTTCTGATAACATCAACAGCAGTATGTTTGGAATAAATACAAGATGTTCTGGGTGGTTAGCACGAGCAGCAATGGCTTCTATAGCAATATTGATTCATAAGCAATCAACAGTCCTCAATTCATTAATCCTTTACACTCTTCCTTCCAACAGTGTGTATGTATGCTTGTGTCTGAAGTTTCAGTACTCACGGTGACAGCGTTGATGTCGGACACATGGCCAGTGAAGGACTGCCTGCACATGCCATCACGGATGTCCCACAGCTTGGAGGTGGCGTCACAGGCTCCGGACACAAAGGTCTTGTAGTCCGGACTTAGAGACAAACTCATTACATCCCCTGTGTGGCCACTGAAGTTGGTGGCCTGCTGGCCTGTCTCTATGTCCCACAATGCACTGCAAGAAAAGCGGTAGTAGTTAGGTATGAATGTCAGTGTCAGTTTGAAGTTATGAAGGCCGAGTCAGGATGTATACAGCTCAGGAAGGTTGTGTGTGTGAAAGACAATAAATGCTTTTACACAAGCTGACACTTTACAGTACTAATGTATGAACAATTTTCTGATTTATGTGGATTATTACAATTTCAGTGCCATTATTAAAGGGCTGTGTCCATATGAATCTTCATACACCTCAGTAGAATTATGACCCTGTATGACTCCAATGCCCGGTCCACCATGGGTACCTACTCTCACGTATTAAGAGCCATAGAGAATAGCACAGAGCAAAGTGTTTTTGTAAAATCCACAGCAGCAACATCAGAGTAAGATAATGACAGTAAGAGGATGGATATTAGAGAGATATTCATGATATTTTTATATATCTTGGAGGAGCATCTTCAGTCTACTGTGCTGCATGGAAATAAGAATATTTCTATCATGTAAAGATCTTAAAAGAGAGTCGTTGCTCACCAGGTGGTGTCTCCGGAGCTAGTCAGTATCTGGTTGTCATCCAGGAAACGACAGCAGGACAAGTAACCTGGAGATAAACACAGGTTCGACATCAGATAAGGAGAGCTCTGCCCTGCCTCGGCACTAAACTTTCTAACTACTCACATGGTGGCCTACCATGACTGAATTTTCACTAACGTGCTAATCCTTCTTCACAATGTTGTCTTATGTAAATTTAAATCAGGAGTGATACATTTTCCTGCAACTTCGGACTATTGTAAAATGAACAGTTCTTTCTGCCCCTAGGCCTACAAGTGAGACTAATGAAATGTACTGTAAGCAAAGTTCTACCTTATATTTGTGGAAAAAATGAATGCTTCCATTTTCCTTAATACATTGCAGGGAAAGACAAAGCCTACACACTGATCTAGGTAAGTTAAATGATCTCTTTTTATTCACCAGGAGACACACTCTAAATAAGCCAGTGAAAGAATATGAGATCCAGTGGGAAATGACAACAACTTGTGTAGCTTCCTATTGTTTGATGATATACCAATTTCTGTCAAAAGTCAAATTAGTTAGTTTAGAATAACAAGCAATGTGCTCCATCCAAAGATAGGCTCATTTTATTAGCAGTATTTCTTGGCTGGCCCTGTGCCTACCTGTGTGTCCGGGTAGCTCTCGGGTGACGCGCACATTGCCCTCGCGGGTCTTCAGGCTGTATATGGAGCAGATGTTGTCCAGGCCTCCGCAGGCTACATAGTTCCCAGAGGGGGCATAGGCGCATGTCATCACCCAGGAAGAGCGCAGCGGGATGGCATGCATCTGAGGATGAGAAGAGTCAGTCATTTCTTTATTGAAGACAGTTAAGGTAGTAATGTTGAGCTTTACAGTTAAAGGCTTTGAGGTTAAGATCAATTCATGTCTTTCAATACAAAATGCTGTGTGGTGCTTTTGAGTAATCAGCTGACTAAATTCTGCCACTTCCTCTGTACTGTATCAAAGGATGTATTCTTCCAAAAGATGTCAGTTACCAACATGGTGACATAATTACATCATGATACAGATGATGCAAAGACAACAGAACTTAACATTTAGTGCAAGAGGAGAGAGCCCCACAGTCTGGGGTGGTTTGTTTCATCCACTTTGGATGTCAACAGTATCTGCATACAGAAGTTCAGATGGTATAGTTATGGGATGAAAAAAAATATAAAAGGCAAGAGGTGAACTGTAGCTTAGGTTATACTTTGTTTTCAGAGAATAATTCCATTATTTTTGAGTAATAACAAAAAAAAAAAAAAATCTGAATTTGCCTAGCAAATTTGACTGAGTGATAGTCTTGGTGTTTTGAAAGCCGAGCATTAAACTAATTTTCTCAAAATACAGTGTCACTTTCATTACTTTACCAGCCAGATTAATTGTATAATATATAAAGAACTTCCAGACAACCACATAGCTGCCATTTGGATGGTGACATGTCGCAGTTCCAAACATATTTACAACAGTATCGTGTAAACCTGTACTCTAAAAAGAAACATCTGAACAGTATATATCAGCTTGTCCAACCATTTCTCCAATCAAAAAGTCAAAGAGAGTCAGTGAAATCAGACAGGAGCAGCAAATTTCTGATGGCAGAAAACTTCTACATGTACTATAACTTGGGTAGACTTAATGCTCTTCGGTTTCCTGTAGATATTACACATTGTTTCATTGATTATCGATGAGCTCACCTTGTTTGTCGTGTAGCTGTCCCAGATGATGAGCTTTCCATCTTGTGAGGCACTGACAAGTAACCTGGATACAAGTTAAGAATAGCAGCATGAGACTAGGCTCCTACATAAAAAAAGCAAACAAAAAAAACCCACATAATCCAAAACATACATGCACCTGGACCATTAAAAGCAATGAGAGCCAGCCACCTTGCAGACTACTGTGCTATACTGTCTGAATTACTATAAGGTGCTCTGTCAAAAATGCATTCAGCGTGAGCTCCCTACTCTTTTCTCCTAGCCCCCATTTCCCCTCTTTCTCCCCCTCCTGGTGGAAGTCTCCTCATCCAGGGAAGCCATTTTTAATGTCCCACTCCATCTAATATTTATTACCCCAGTTATGTAAAAGTCCCAACTGTCGGGTGGAGGTGGAAGTCTGAGGGATTGGGAAAACACTAGAGAGATGCTGAGGAGGGGCAGCAAGAAGGGACAGCAAGAAAGGAAGACAGAGAAGATGATATAAGTAGAACCAGTCAGTATAGAGTGAGAGTTGTAGGTGGTACAGATGCAGAAACAGCTGGAACCCCTCCCTCCCACCCTGACTGGGTGTTCCCATCGCTCCAGGGACAGGAAGTGGTTTGACGGTGCTATACTACAATCAAGAGGAGAACCATTACCCTGAAATGTCAGTGGCTGTATACAAAATAAACACCGGCCTCCTGCAGGGTCACCCAGAGGGTGCTAGGCACACACATACACACTTAACAGAATAATCAGGATTGAAAAGCCTATGCATCATCAGCTGCAGGTAGTACCAGCATTTAGCTTTGGTTATCAAACATTGTTAGACTCAAACACAGGTTTTAGTGGTGGGAAAAAAATAGAAAACTAATTTGCTTAAAACAGAATCAAAGTGTGTTTTCTGAAAACCTACACATTTTTACCAGAAAAACTACTCTCCATCTTCCAGTTCACTTCTTATGGATAAAGATCAGTGCACTGCATGCATACTATTAGGGAAATACAATCTCGACTGATAACTCTTGGTGCTCATAATTGCAGCAGATGGTTAAAAAAGCAGTTTGTAAGTTTTAATTTAGTGACAACCCAATGCGTGCATCCAGTTTCAGTCCAATCTGGAGACAGAGATTCATTTTGAATCATCATAACATTTGGAAAACTGTCAAACAGTTTAGATCTTACAAACTGCATCTTTAAGGAAATATTAAATAAGCTGTGGGTTCCTGTCTCTGTGCCCAGTGAATATCGTTACTGTGCTCATAGTGAGGGCGTAAAAACAGTGCTAGCACTTAGACAGATGTACAGTAGTAGTGGAGGTGGCAGTAGTGACAGTCAATTATGGTGGTATTAGTCATATTAGTAGTAGTGGTAATAGTAGTAGTGGTACTGGTAATAGTATAGCCCCACACCTGGGACTGCCGTCACTGCCCCAGTGCATTGCATTGGGAGACAGATGGACAGAGAGAAAGATAAAGAGTGACACAGACATATTAAACACAGAAAGAAAAATAGTTAAATAACAGTGATACAAGCTGCTGAGAAGGGTAACTGTGTCAGTGTATATTTGCAGTGAGAGCTGCAATCTGGTACAGATATGCTGCCACAACTGAAGTTAAACTACTGCTATATATGCTAAACTTGTATAGCCTAGATATTGATAGTCAAGTTGGTAGTATTACTTAGGCATTAGGTATTACTACATGTAGGGATTAAGGCAACACCAGACTGGTGATTTAATTGTAAAATTCCTGCACTGTGGCTGAAGGTGTGTCAGTGTTTGGCTGGAAAGGAAACCCGCAGACTGTCAGCCCTTGGAGGCGCTGTATTGTCCATCCCTGGCATAAAGTAGATCTTGACAGTTATAGCTGTTGTGTAGTGTAGTGGTAGTCTAGAAATTAAACAGTCTGCCTGCCGCAACAGAAGTTAACACTGCCTCAAGGGAAAAATTACCTTCAAAGTTCGTACAATTCTAATACAATTACAAAAGAAAATGAGTTAAACTGTGATGATTATTATTAGCATTTCCAAGGGCTTTTTGAGCTGTTAGCATTTTTTGTGACTCTTGTCCCCTGTGGGCCACCATAGGTAATACTTCTGAAGTACAGTGCAGATATAATTGGGCTCTAGTGTGTAAAAAAAGAAAGAATTTTTTTCATTTTGAATTGAAACAAACTGAAACAACACCACATAACCAGCAGAAGAGAACACCAAACCTATATCAACTATTGCATCAAAAATAATAATATGCTGAAAAACATTTACACAGGTTCACAAGGGACAGTGTCAAACTGCAGTATTCTCTCATCTAAGGCCTTCCAAAACAAGAATTTGATAAAAAAGTTAAATGTCATCTTAAAATACAGTTGTCTCACTGCCAATTTACAGAAATGCCCCTAAAAATAAAAACACAATAAAAAGATAAATCAAGCCAAAAAAGAGAAAAAACACTCCAATGGAATACAAAGGTTCCTATCCTGCTCTTAGCTAATAGTTGTGTTGTCTGTAGAATAACTATAGTACCTGGAGTCGCTCCCCCAGTGCATTGCATAGATCTTGGCCAGGTGGCCCCTGAGAGTGCGTCGTGTCCGCATCTGTATCCGGCCCACTGAGTCCAGACCAGCTGTGATCTGCCAAAACACAGGAAGAAGCGTTAGCTGTGACACTCGAGGCCCACACACCTTTATCACCGCAAACACACACATCACTGGACAGTGGAGCTGAGGCGGCAAAAACAGGCCAACATCACTTAACAATGGACAATGACAAATAGTTGAGCTTATATTGGTGTATAACGTCTGTGTAACATTTACATGGATTCGATGACACCATATGTTTGTAAATACTGACACACTGAGAAAGACTTTTTTAGAACTGAACAGACTACATTACTAATGAATGGGTCAAAGCTTAATTCATGGTTTTCTCTGTATAGATGTATTTAGTCACGCTCGAGCAAGTCCTTTGCCTTGAGTCTTACCTGTGACAGAGTGGAGTCACTGCAGGCTTTCCTGGCATCCTGCAACACAACAAAAGACCTTAATAATCATGTGGACCAGTGGCACGTTTCAGCTTATTCAGCCGCTGCATGGCTAAACGTTACACATGTGATTTCTGCACAACACACACACAAATAATGCAACAAAAAGACAAGCTTTAAAAAAGCATGCTTGACAAAAAATTGCGTCTAAACATGTGCCATAAGTTATTGACAAAACACAGAAATGGTATACCTCAGCATTCACAGAATAGTCGCACAGCAGCAACTGACATTTATAGATCAATTCCCACAATCCAGTTTCTGCATGAGAATGGAGGTGGCTGACGGACAAGTTATATGCAGAGTGCGTCATTGTCTCATCTGAAAGTGTGTGAGTCACAGCTTGCACCGAACAGACAGTGGCACACGTGTGATGTACAACACACACGTCAACATAAACAAACACATGCACACAAAACGTTGCCGTACCCGGATCTGATTGCGTAGTTGCTCGGCTTCCTGCCGCAACTGTTCCAGCTCGCTCATTGTCCCTCTGTGATGTGTTCAGGCCACACTCCACTCCAAATACTGACTGGGCTGGGAAAACACACGCTCCTGCACGTGCTCACACACACACTCACACACACACACACTAACACACACACTCACACACACACACTCACTCTCTCACACAAGCTTTACCAGCTGACACCTGCAAGACAGAGAGACAGAAATACTATGAGTTCAACAGGCGGACGGAGAATGAAGGATGGGAACTTCCATCAGACAAACACAGGTATCCTGTATGGGTTTAGACCAAAGGAGGGTGCTGCAAAGGGTGGGGCTGGGTGGAGGCCTGGAGGGTGGCCTGGCTCTTCAAACACCCCCAGTCTGGTTCAAAAGGCCATCTGAGCCGGGCTCTGACCTTTCCTGACTCAATCAGCCTTTTGTGTTGTTGCATTGCGCTGTTTGCTCGGCCCGCCCCAAAGAGCCCCAAACTCTTGTGTGTGTGTGTGTGTTGTGTACTGTGGGCAGATCTGGATGGTTTATTAGACAATTATTTCCAAATGAGAAAGAGAACATGTGTGCATATATTCTATCTGTGTGTGTATACACTGTGTGAACGTTTATTTAAATGTGTCAGATTGAGCATCTGTTTGTACGTGCATGCCTGTGTGTGTGTGTGTATGTGTTCCACTTCTTTACCTTGGGGAGCCTGAATGTGGGTCACAAAGCACTTAGACACTCCTTAGAAATGTTTGGACCGCACCCCCACCCCATTTTCCAGGCTGTTTTACAGTCTGCTGTCCACAAGTCTAACCCTCTGAGATTAAATTTTCAGTTCCATTTTCTATAATTCAACAATTACACTGAGTCCAGCCCTTCCTCTCCACAGGAAATCATGTTAATGTAAAGAGGGGGTTGTTTGTGCTTTATCTTCATTTTTGCAGAGGCTTTAAAACTATTGGGGCCGAGTAACTTATTCACCACAAAATAAAACCCCATCATTTTAAAAATAGCAATTTGATGTTCATGCAGGTAGGATTGCCTTCAAAAGATACTGTGAGTGTGCAGAAAGCTACTCTTTTAGATTTTTCGTCCATTCGATTTTGGACATTCTGCCTCTGCTCTCCTTACACAAGCGAGGATGCCTTGGACCGCGCATCATGGACTCTTGTCTTAGCCAAAGAGGTCTTTGACAATAACGAGGCATCAGGGACAGCGAGCGTTGCAATGCTTTCAGCTGCCCAGGAGTGACGTCACTCTCTCCTCCGACTGACGCAACCCCCCTGAAGAGAGGCTCTCAGCGTCAGCTCGTCTGTGATGTGGTACTGCTCTATGACTGCCATGGATCCATTATACTGTACGCCTCTGAAATCCACCACGTCACACAGAGCGCCTTGTGGACTACCAAAACACCCAATATGACCTTCCACACTCTAAATATTTTCAATCGATGTTTTCAGCCCGAAGCTTGTGTCGTGAAGGGCAACGGAGCACACAACACAGATGAGAAGGAAAATAGAGCAGGTATGATGGAAGATGACGCTGGAAAACGTGATCTGTTGAGGTGCTTTCCCATCAGTTTAAATAAAATTGACAGCTCTGATTTTAGGCACGTCTCGGCAGTGATTTGCAGGAATGCCACATGAATTGTCTTGATCTCACATGGATACTAAATATTATTACTGCTGTAGTAAGTAACTGTGCATCAAACACAGCCAAAAGAAGCTGTCAGATAAAGATAAGTGGTCCCTACAAAAGGACTAGATAAAGTTTACCTTTAACAATTTATAGTCATAAACCACTGGGAGCAGTCGTGTATATGTATATGTATATCTGTCTGTCTCTTTTCTCCAGTTTTGTGACTGGAGTCATGCAGCCAGTGCAATGCCAACGCAGGCCCAAAGCACGACACAGTATCAGGGGCGACAAAGGCAGAGCTGTGTGCTGGAGCTGCCTATTGTTTAGTATGTGGTTGCCAGCTACAGTAGATAGTGCTGCTTGGCACCACCGCAGTTGGGTCTCTGAGATTGGCCATGGGAGGCTATAATTGCTGTTGCCCTTCTGACACCAACCAACCCTTCCCAACGTGTTGCGCCTCATGCTGAAGCTCCCAGCAGCCAGCAGGAGACCGCTGTCTGTCTGAACTGGGACCAAGCAGCTCTGCATAAAAACTGTGAAGGTTCGAGGGCAGAAAGAGGCATGCCAGTACACACACACACACACACAAACTTTGCGTCACATTCGTATGGCTGTCTGTTCACATAATTCTCTTGTATAAATATGAGTCAGTAGTTAACCAGAAATAGACGTAGATACGACCATAAATCCCTGTTTGCATTTGGTCAATAAAAAGAACAGTGAAGAAGAGGTGCAATTTCACTTCATGTCTGTGCTGTGTTGTCTTTGATTATTGCCAGAGCAGTTTATACAGGTACATTACACATAACTCTGGTTGTTTATAGTAATGTTATTAAAAAAAAAAAATCACATTGAGCATACAAAATACATTTTGATACATCTGTTAGTAAACTGAAATTGTAATTTTTTTCACTATTGACTTTCTGAAATTTTATAGACCAAACAAGTAATGGATTAATCAGGATGTAAATCAGTAGATTAATAGATAGTTAAAATAACTGTTAGTTACAGTTTTATATGCAAACAGTGTTGTTCATGTTTTTGGTATGTAAACCTGTTTTAAAATCTGTTTCAGATGTTAATACGTTATTGGCTGCTGTTGAACATCCTCATAATTGAGTTTTAATCCAGGTTAACAACGACTATAAAAATCATTTTGTTTATCGGATGTGAGACATCGGTGTACCAACTTTCACTTTCATTTTTATACCATTCATAGACAGGGAGAAAGAGAAACACACAGAGAGATCTCCCTAACTTTACCATAGTAAAGTCATTGTAAGTCACCAGTCACTATGGTCTCCTGTTCCAATGAAGCTCTGTAACAATATATTTGTTATAGGAGACACTGTCCCTTCAGTGTGTCTCCCTGCTGACTCAGTGACAGTTCAGGTTCAGCAGGAAATACACAACCCTAGGACAGTAAACGCTTTAAGAGAATCTGTTATGTCCAGAAGCAGATAAAAGTGTTTCAATTAGTCAGAACTGGAGATCAAACATGATGCGAGTCAGAACGCTCATCAAGATATTTTGTATTGAACATAAATTTGTCAGTGAGACCTTCTGCTCCTTCTGGTCACATACAGTAGAAAGGCAGACACATCTGCCTCAATCATGAACAAATACTGGTGAACAGAGCAGCAGGAGGTGCAGGCAGTGCAGCTGCACCCAGAGCCACAGGGGCCCAACAACATGAAATGGTCAGGAAGTTAAGGAATTAACGTTATAAACAGCCTGACTTGAACAAATTCTTGCACCATAGCCCACTGTGTACATATTATACCAGTGTTTACAGTCAAACTTTAATAGTTATCATTATCAAAAATCACACAACACAAGTATTCTTATTTCCGAGACTTAAGAACATTTACAAAATGTTTGCTCTTTCTGCACATAATACACAATACATTTCACTAACTTCAATATTTCACTGGTTTACAGTGAAACATGACTATTCCTCATCAACTGTATGCATTTTTAATTTATATATACATACTGCTGGTGGATGCTGAATATGCTCAGGTATTAATTAGGTTTCAATTTAGTTAAACATCTTACAATACAAACAACCCTACACCTACACCTGATCTTGCCCTCACAGTTTCTATACGAGAGCCAATTTCAGGAGGCGTGAGGGTCTCTACTGGATTTGCAACATTGAAAATTATCAGGAGACTCACTACTGGCTGGTGTGTGAAAGTAAAAACTGGATGCGGCAGGGCTGTTCGACCAGGTGTAAACTTGTTCAGCTAACCCACTAACTATTCCAAACATCTGGAGAATGGAGGAAATACTTGTTGAAATTCCAGTAAGGTAAGAAGCCACATTTCTTCCTTCAAGTCAGCTGACACATGTTCATATCATATCCTTCACGTGCCATGAATTGCAAATAAGACTAAGTAACTGGAAAAAGTTGGAGTTTGGTTATTATGACACAGAACTGACAGGAACACAGTGAATGAATGTGTGATGACTGTATGACCTAGTTTGATCACAGGTTTCACCCCACCTACACCAGATGGTTACAGAATTACACATAATGCAGTCACACATAATTCCTAATCAAAACTACAAGAACTCAATTAGATAGGGCCTGTTTGGACAAGACTGGAGACAGCCATGAGCCTTTTACGTTATAGTTCGACATCTCCTGCTAGTGTATGATGGGTGCAGTTATACAAAATGCCAGGTTAGTTTCTCTGTGGTGTGCTAAGGGTTTGGTAACGTAAAGCTGTTGTTTATTAGGAGCCCGAAGATGTAGAACACCAGGGCTGGGCGGTATGGTTGAGGTCAGTATCAAAATGATATACAAATATCTTTTTTTAGATATTGGTATATACCACGATATGTAAAATGTGCCAAAAATTACATTAAATATTAAATTAACATCCAATGCAATGAGCTATGTTCCACTTCTTGGCTCTCAACACATGTAAAACAAAAACTTCAACTCATTCAGTTAGTTGTCAATTAAGAATACAATTAAGAAAACGATAACATGATATTTGATCATATCGTAAACCAGTTCAAATGAAAGTCCATAAATTATTATATTTATATACTGAATATTTTATAAAACTATATATTGTCTTTCATTTGTTATAGTTTTCAGTGTTATCTTTTCTTGGCTGTAGGCCTGCAACTAACAATTTGTTTCATGTTTGACTCATCTGTTGAGGATCCTTTCATTTAACATTGAAACATTATGACATTATTTTCAAAACCCAGGTATATTCAATTTACAATGATGTAACACTCACATTTGAGAGGCTGAAACCAGAGAGTTTGGGGGCATTTTAGCTTGATAATTGACTTAATTCAGCAATTACCAAAATATTTTGCAATTTACTTTCTGGATCAATTAATTGATTAATCAGCTAATCGGTTCGGCTTTAAAGGCTGTGATATAACTTTTCTAAATAAACAGTGCTCCTGTTGCCCATCACTTTATTTATATTTAACGTTATCCATTTTTTTTAATTAGCCACCTTTACATTTGAGTAGGCCATTTGGGTGAAAGCACCCACAGCCACACTACTAAACACCTGTAGATAAGTATTACCCCTAAAAAAAAAAAAGAAAAAAAAAAGCTTAATAATAAGATTGATGACATATATGATTGGCTTTTACTGTAACTTCATACTGTAGCAGCCCACTGAACTCTCTCCTACACATGCACAGGCTGTCAGCAACAGGAAACCACCGGCTCCATCGTGTGTAGAGACGATATTAACATGTATTAACCATCTTTAAGGGATCGATCCGACTCGGGATACAAAATTGCGTGAGCTGCGCCCCGTCACGCTACCAGTTGCCGCTCGGATGAAGGCGGACGGGCATGTATATTTAATAACGAAGAAGGGGAGGAAGAAGAAGAAGAAGAAGAAGAAGAAGAAGAAGAAGGAGAAGGAGAAGAAAAAAAAAAAAAGCTACGCAGGGCGCCCGTGCAGCCACAAACGAGAAACCTGCTGCACGAAATGGGAAGAGATGAATGTGTGCCTACTAGTGAGAGGTTTTTGCACCCTGTAGTTCCGCCTGAGGATCGTTTGACAGCCTGTGGAAAAAAAAAAAAAAAAAAAAAAAAGAAAAGGCCGCGTTTGGTTAGCAGAGAATTTCCAGCGGTGGAAAGCTCGGCTCGGTGGTGGAGGAAGAAGAAGAAGAAGAAGAAGAACAAGAAGAAGAAGAAGGAGGAAAACAGCATTGAGGCAATAGTAGCACAGTTATGTCAGGCGCTACGCTGCTGCTCAGGGCACCGAGGACATGTTTGCATTTCGCCCCTCAATGTGAAACAAAATCCAGCCGCAGCGAGCAAAGCAGGAAACAGCCCCCCCACCCACACACCCTCCCAAAAAAAAAACACACACACACACCAAAATATCAAGATTACACGTCCTCACCTGAAACTGGCTCTTCTGGGGGCGGAGGGGGTGGGGGGGGGCTCTTGTCCGTCCTTCCAGTCCGAGTCGCACGGATCCGTTTTCACACGACAACCATCGTCCCCCCGGCTGCGAGAGAAATGGCAGAGGGAGACGTGTTGGTTTTTAGGAGAAATTTGCTGGGTTTAAAGGGGCAGAGGCGAGCGCGACGCGGGTCGGATTAGACTGAAGAAAAAAAAAAATTTTTTTTTTTTCACCAAGCGAGCTAATCACCACACCCATGAAAGTGGGAACATGGCAACAGCCTACGCCGAGGGGTGCGCGGCGGTGAATGCGTTGATATTTATTACAACCTAACCGATATGACAACGTATAAAACGTCGCTCCTGTGCCGTGCCTCGTTATATTTAAGTCGGCACTCGAAAACAATAGGTAATAAGGTTTCCGCGAGGCTTCGAGAAACGGACGAAATGGGTGGTGTAACCTACGGGCAAAATGGTACCGTCTGTCAGCCCCCTCAACAAAAAGGAACCGAATGGGATACAGGAAACAAACATTAGACCTGTAAACCCTGTTGTGGTGGTAGTGATTCAAATGGACTTCACCTCAGATTTGTGAAGCCACTGTATGGTCAAAAACTCCACTCTTTGATTTGCTCACATACCAATACACTGAATAAACCAGGAGAGGCCTGAATCTACAGTATTACCTTTAAAGCTGGAGGTGAGGAAAGTACAGTGTCTTTTTAGTTTGCTCTGTAAATGTAATCTTTACCAAGTGTGTCCTTACTAGTGACCTGCGAGCACTGTGGTGAAGTTATGTGGTTTATTTTTCTGTTTATTTTGCACATCAAAAGCAGCTCATAGGTACAAAGTGCTGCAGGATCTGATGTGGGTATGTTGCAGCTTTTCAAAGATAAATGTCAGTCAAAGAGCCTGT
Organism: Lateolabrax maculatus; assembly: GCA_031216445.1. Taxonomy (NCBI): domain Eukaryota; kingdom Metazoa; phylum Chordata; class Actinopteri; order Acropomatiformes; family Lateolabracidae; genus Lateolabrax; species Lateolabrax maculatus. Next base: position 13,261,629 of record CM062196.1, read on the forward strand.
TATGAGACTGTAAAGGTACAGTAGGTCTGCATGTTGCCATGTGATTAATTGCTTAGGTTATTTAACAAATTAATTTTGACAATCAATTAATAGTTTAATTCATTTATCAAACAAAAATTCCAAAAATTTTCTGATTCCAGCTTCTCAAATATGAGGATTTTCCTGCTTTCCTCTGTTTTATATCACTGTAAATTGATTATCTTTGGGCTTTGGACTGTTGACAAGTAATTTAAAGACCTCACCTTGGGCTCTGCAAAATTGTGATGGCCATTTTTTTTTTGTTAAACGCAACAATTAATCAACAGTTTAATCAATAAAGAAAATAGTTGGTAGTAGCATCCCTAAAATGCTAAAGTCATTTCCAAAGCAAAAATAGTAACAACAAATTTACTGGTTCCAGCTTCTCACATGTGAACTAATTGTGTTTTTCTTTGTCTTACCATGGGCTCTGGGAACTGGTAATGGTATTTCTTTCACTATTTTCTGACATTTTGTTCAGTTAATCAATAAAATTGTCAGCAGATTAATAAATTAATAAATGACTTATTAGTTGCAGGCATGATATACTTATAATAAATAACCTTATTGTACCAAGTGACATGAAGACAATGGAATTTACTACAGAATGTATTTATTTTTTCGGTTGCTACACTATTGAGGTTTAAATAATTTACAGTATACCCTGTAACTAGAATACAGAACAGGGAAGGTAAATCGGTTAATATTTCAAAACCACCCAAAGCTGTAAGGTTTGGATTGTGCCAGGAGACAGCTGTGCCAAGTCTCACCCTGGCACACCACGGTTGGCTTGCAGTGGGCTCATTGAAAAGGATCTCTCTCCATTAGGACAGGATGAATTTTTAATGGGGCCAATGAAAGGGAGCAGTGGGATAGGCTTTTCCATATCTCTGCACGAGCCATAATCAATGAAAGGGAAGATGAAAGTTGCCCAGCCCTTGGTTTCCTTTCGGAGTGGCATGGGGTCAGATTAAGTCTAATTGAATTCACACACACAGCAGTAGTTTAGGTGTGTCAGACCAATTTCCCCCTAAACACATTATGAGGATTAGGATTAGCATGATAGCAGAAACATATGTTGTGGTTGGTTTGTAACTAATGCAATCTGGAAATAGGCGTTGATTCAAATATAACACACTATTAAAAAAGAGCAATGTACACTACTTGTTACTCACATGTTTCTGGACAGTTGTTCTCAAAATGGCACATGGCTGAATATCCTCACACACAATTTAGAGAAGTTTGAGATACAAACAAATCATAACCACAAATCTGCCCCTATATCGGAGACAAATAGTCCTTACATCCTCACAACATTCATGACGTCTGAATGGTTTTGCCTTAACCTGTTCAAAAGATGACATAATGTTGGGTCAGCCCAGGCTTTTTCTGCCGTGTCATGTCTGAAGTTGCCCAACAAATGTATTAAGGATTGCTATAAATCATGCAACTGCAATGCAACTACAATGCATACACTATGTTTTAGTTAGCAGTCAATTGCTTACTGCAATATTTTTTAGCATTTTTGAACCATTGATATACAGGGATTTTTTTTTTTTAACTACTAAGAAGGAGTCAGGTCCTTTTGTCTCTGCTTCCAGTGAGCAAAACGACTGAATTCATTAACCAGCTGAGAATTAGAGTCAAGGTGTCCAAAAGCACATCCTTGGCCAATCAGGTCCCTTGGCCCATTGCTTGGCAACCAAAAGGAGAGGGAGGGAGCAAATTGACACTGTAAAAATAGCATAGATCAATAGCCTGGTGTCTGAAAAAAAAGACACACATGTTGGTGAGGCTATAAATAGCTTCCTGGAGCTTGGAACAGGTATCGTGTACAGTATCTCAACTGTATTGTTGCCTACAAATGAGACATTTTTGCATCCATACAAATTCAGCATGGCTTGTGCACAAGTAACAGAGCTCAAAGTACATTAACAGTCAGGCAGCTGAATGAAATAATTTGAATATACGGGTGATTTAGGGCTTAAGAGGAATAACAAGAGCTGACCACACAATCCCTTGATTACTGTGTAAAAAAAAAGGCTGAAAACTAACAACAGGTTGGTATTTGCAGTTTTCTTCCTCCTACTGTTTGCCATCTGATGTTTTGCTTTGATGCAAAATTACAATGGCCTCTGCTGCAATAATACATTTAAATGTACCATAACAATCAATAATTTGCATGGACAAGTTTGCATGCCAGAGGGGATTTAGAGTTTAATAGCTTACATGAATAACTTGGATGATATTTGATCTTTTCATATTATCTCATAATTACATCCGCATGTTATTCAGAGGCATCGCGATGAGCTGCGTGGTGTCTCTACTCTTTACATATTATCTCATCACTACAATGTCACATTGTTAAAATGGGTCATACACATGTGTCTTTTGTGTAACGGAGAGAGCACAACGTGGCCAAAAATAGATCCATCATGTCCAATTCAGTTTCATAGGATTGCTCAAAAATGAGCCCAATACGTGGGTGATCGAATCAAGCGGAGATAATGGGACGTCAATCTCAAGCAGCTTCTAAATGCCTATTTTTATCTGCACGTTCCCATTTTTTTCCCACATGTGGCGACACACCCCGACAACCTCCATGTAATACTTCCACTGTATCAAAGGCAATTAAAAGGTGTAGCAACAGTAGAACCTTAAAAGGCTTTATCAGGGCCGTCTTATCCACCAGACATCTCCCGGGGAGGCTGGCCGTTGCCAGGGCAACCCTCACAAATGGCAACTGACGTCAAGAAGGTAGGAGAAATACCAGGGAGAGCCAGAGCTGCTATGCATAATGGATTATTGAAAAAAGGGCCCTCTTGAAGAGTGCAAAGTGACTTAAAATATGCGTGCCTTGCTGGGCTCGCCACCACTTCTCTCTCTCTCTCTTTTTCTCTCTCTCTGTGTGATGAGGAAAATAGATGTTGACAGTTTCAGGGTTTTACTTGCTGACTGGCACAGCTTGGGTTTGAATGGCTCAATTGAAATTATCCATATTAAGTCAAACCCTGATGATGAACTACCCCTTTAAAGGAGACAGTATGGTCTTTTCCCCAAAATTGGATCATTTTAATGCCATTTGTAAATATACGAATGTGTAGATGACAACACGTTGTAGATGTTCTGCTCTGAAGTCTCCAAAAAGAAAAACTTTCCTGTACTGTGCTTAAATCAGAATGTATGGCTACCTGCACTGCATCTTACCCATTTAAAGCAAAGAAAGTGAGATCTGGCACATCAGCTATTATTACCATCCCCAGCAGATCCTTTGTTGGTCATGTAACAAGGATCCACAGAGACACTCACGAATAGGTTCTCAGAAGTGATCACTTCAGATCATGTGTAAATCCGGACAGTTTACTCTGTCCCTGTGTCAGATTCTTGTCTAATCTCAGAGCTGTTGTCACAGTGTCAGAGAGCCCTCATCGTTTCCGTGATAATGCCTCTCATGTTGTGTTGGAGTCACACTATCGACAATCGGGATACTGGTTGTGCAGTCAGGTTTTTTTTTTTTTTTTTTTTTTTTTTTTATGGCAAAGGCCAAATTGTTGCTATCCAAATGAATACAGCAGGACAGAAGCACGTACATGCAAAAGAGAATTGACATGGTGTCCATTTGGGACATACGAACAAAATTACTATCATACAGCAATATTTTAATATCAATATGCTCTCATACTACGTATTCATATCACATGATTGACAACCATAACATTTGTTTATCTCACTTGGAGGATAGAAGAGAATAGAATAGAACTTTATTGTTTAGCAAGGTGGTGTGGTATTCACCTCATGGACATAAATCAGCACAAAAACATATATAACAGAACAAATAATAAGATCAGATAAGTGATATATTTATGCATTGGTGATAACATTAAATCCAAGGTCTGAATGTTTTGGGTGAGCGGAGAGTGAAAATTCCCTGGGCAGCTTTTAGAAATAAGAATTAATTTGTTAAAAATAAACATTAACATGCATATATATATGCATGTACATGTAATATATTTAAAAGGTGAATCATATCCAAAAATAATATCCTTTGACCTTTGTTCAAGTTCGAAATTGCAACATTATAAATGTTACCTGTCATACATCTGTATTATAAGTTGCCCTGAATAAAAGCACCTGTTACATGTATAAAATGTAGATGAAGGAGTCAATTAACACCAGAATGAGTAGGCCTGAGGCTTATAGCTTTTGTTTCAAGGAGAAGCTGCAGAGGAAATGTGCAAAGAGAAGAAGTGAGACTGTTTCAGTCCAGGGGAATCCCAGACACTTCAGTAAATCAGGGGGGCAACAAGCAACAAAAAGCATGAACTAACACGCTCTGAGTTTCCTAAGAAGTGAATCACACCAGTCAAGTATGGGAAAATAAATTAAAGGAAGTGAGGAACAACCCTGATGTGCTAATGCCGCCCATTTTCTCGTTCCAGCTGCAACACTATGATACCAGATGATAATTTATTTATTACCATGATCCTACGATTATTCTGACTTGACATTTTGGTGCACCGCAGGTTCAGAACACAATATAAGACCGAGGTGTTACCTCCTAGTCGCCTGAAAACCAAACACAACCCTGGATGCCAGAACTACAGAGCAGTTTGACAAGCTCAATACCACAGTGTTTCCTCTGTTAATTCTGCAGTGGTGGCTTAACTGTCAGTTTTGGCTCCACACCCATCGCTGTTTTAAAATGCTCAGATTTCAGATCTTCTTTTGATGCACTGTTAAAATTAAAATATTATTCCAAACTGCAGCAATGTGCTTCTTTGTACTATAGGTGGGTATGTTACCAAAATATGCCCTTTAATTTATTTCAGATTTACTGTGGCAGTGATTGTACCAATTTTGGTGTGGAAGTGAATCACAGATGAATGAATCCAGAGGAAACACAGGACAATGGGCACACTATTGCTGTTTAAAAAAAAAAAAAAAAGACTATATATAGACAAAAATAATTAAAGCTTTTTTTTACCTTTTTCAAGTGCAGATGAGTAGCTGAGGAAGCGGGCGTTTTCTGCATACGTCCTAAATGGCATGGATTGTGAGTCGTACAGAGGGCTGTCGTTTCAGTTCTTCCTTTCAGCTGTGAGTGTAGACGGTGCTAGGAGGAGCAGTAAATGGAGAGAGAGAGAGAGAGAGAGAGACAGAGAGAGAGCTGATGTATGAGGTAGAGGCTGCTGAGTGGGAGGGTGAGCATATGGGGGGCATGGAGGATGGGTGATGGAGTAGTATTTCTATTAAAGGGACAGATTTTTTTTCCCTTTAAACTCTAGTTAAAGACATTAGAAGATAATTTACAGATATTCTGTTAATTATGGCAAACATGTTGTAATACTGACTTCTAGGATGGCTTCATGGTGAAGCAATTCCTCCCCTATATCAAAAACATCTACAGTACATACTTACCTTTAAAAAAGTGAAAAGAGGTATAGTAGGTATAGTTTGCTAGAAGCATTTCTGATATTTAGGAAGAATTATTGATTCACGGGAGCTGAAGCCTATCCCAGCATGCACTAGGCAAAAGTCAAGGAAAGCGGATTGAACCAAGGTGAGGTTACTGTAATTGTAGGTATTTCTTTAAAGGACCTTTTAAAGAAATGCAAAGAAAATGTAAACGTAATTAGTCCTGCTGGCGTAGAACCCAAATACACTTTTGTCAAATAGGTTTCAAAATTAATTTTAAGAGAAATTGCATCTTAAGCACATCTTAATCGAAATCGGAATTGGGTTTAATGCCAAGTAGGTTTCCACATACAAGGAATTTGCTGTGGTGTATTGGTGCGTAACAAGTACAGCAAGTACAGACAAGTACAGACAAGACAAGTAGTGCAAGGTGCAACGGTATGCATAAATATAGTAATTTAAAGTACTAGTGCTAAGTAGTAGTAAGTATAATTAACAGTACAGATTATGAAAAGAAATTACTAAATATGTTCAATATATCTTTTGCAGATGATAATGAATAAATTAATGAAACTAAAACTGTGAGGAATGTGCAAAATATCGAATGTGTACGGTGTAAATAAAGCATGGTACAGTAGATGTATGAACCTATAATCTGAAACAATAGGCCCTTTTCACAGAAGACATTGTGACATGTCTTTTTTTTGAGTGATAAAAATAATGATGGCTGATTTCCATTTAGCTGCTTCTGTCTCAGGTTCCTGGTATTGTGCATTTTGACTCACTGTTAACACTGTAATCTGTAACAGAGCCATCGGTGATGTTAGTAACACCTATGCTTTGACTTGTGAAAAGGCCTGCATGACTGTTTCTTACATGTTATTAAAAATAATCAATCATCACATGCTCTTTTTGTCACTAGGATGGCCATTTAATCACATTACACTTGTAGTTCTATAAGCTTTGGAGGATAATAAGGGTCCCTTTGATAATGTATAACTCAATCTTTACATCAGAAACAGTATTAACATCAGGATTGTGCCTACCAGATTGTCAATTTGTAGGTACTGTACAATGGGCAACTGTAAGCACTACTCCTTTTGCCATTACCAATCCATTTTGGAATATTTGCTGTTAATATTGTCACTTATTTGCCTCTTTTGCTGTTTGTCTGCTGTAGTGGTTATATATATATATATATATATATATATATATATATATATATATATATACATACACACAGTATATTTCTGTCTTTTGAACTGAGGTTATGTAGGCTCATTTTATTATCATTATGTGTACAACACTTAGTCAGTAACCAGCTCTAGTACATAATACTTTAAACTATACTTTGATACTAAACTAAGGATCACAAAAATGACCATGCTGCATTGAAACAGCTGACATGGCTGAATGTGCTGATGTCTCACTGATCTTTAAGGACTACTGTTGCTTCTTCTCTGTGAGAGTTTACAAAGAATAGGCCGGGCCAAGTCAACATGAAGCCTTTACAGTTGTTTTATTGTCTGGAAAGCAGTGTGACTCTTTCTTAAAGGGTGCTCTAGATGCAAAGTACAGTATAATAATGCTGTAAAAGAGATGCAACCAGTGTTTTAATAGCTATCTTCTATTAACCTTGAACTGTTAGTACTTTATGATCTACTATGGAAAACTTGATGACAAGATTTTTAAGCAGTCTGTGTTGACATGCTATTTGCATTGCAGTGGTTTAATCTACACATGAATAATGTCCACTCCAGTTTTTCTTTCAAAATAAAGGTACGATTTATTTTTTATACAGTATAAAGTATCTGGTACAGTTATCTAGCACTCAGACTTAGTAAGTGCTTATAGAAAAGTGCCCACCAACATGTGAGGGAACAGTATTTGACCTTTCACACAAAACTATTTTCAAACTGTTATTTCAAGAGCAAGATTAATATCTAATGCAACAACCACAGACAAATTTTGTTAGAATTCAAACAGACCTTTTTGTATGCAACTATGAAATGACTACTGGGAGAGAGACAACACCCATTCATTTAGTGTTGTCTTTTTGGATTCATCGAGCGCTTCAACAACAAACTACCTGAAGGCTTCACTCAAACTTGATTCCCTGGGCCAGAGGAAGATCCTTGCTGTAGTTAATTGTGCAGGTTGAACGCCTCATGTACTGCTTCCACGAGTCGCTGCCTGACTCTCTTCCACCTCCTGTGTGCTTCTCTCCACCAAAGGCTCCTCCGATCTCAGCCCCGCTTGTGGGTATGTTGACATTCACGATGCCGCAGTCGGATCCTTTGGGCCCCAGCCAGCGGAAAACCCGACCCATATCTTTAGTGAAGATGCTACTGGACAGGCCCTGCTTGACCTCGTTGTTCCAGGCAAATGCCTCCTCTTCTGTCTTGAACTTCAGGACGTACAGTATGGGGACAAAGGTTTCAGTATGGACAATGGGAGCATCGTGAGCCAGTCCTGTGATGATGGTGGGCTCCACATAGTTTCCAGGGCGGTCCATCACCTTTCCTCCGCAGACTAGAGTGCCACCCTGCTGCTTGGCCTGCTCAATAGCTGCCAGATACTGCTCCACAGCTTGTTTAGTGTGCAGAGGCCCATACAGGGTGCTGGGATCCCAGGGGTCCCCGATGCGGACTTGTTTGTAGGCCTTGGCGATCCTCTCAACCACTGCGTCGTGAACACTCTCGTGCAGCATCAGCCTCCTGGTTGTGGTGCAGCGCTGGCCAGCGGTTCCCACAGACGCAAACACAGCGGAGGGCACCACAAGATTCATGTCAGCATCTTCAAACACAATGATAGCATTGTTTCCACCGAGCTCCAGCAGGTTGCGGCCGAACCTTTCCTGCACCATCATTGCCACCATCTTGCCGACGTGGGTGCTGCCAGTGAATGACAGCAGATCCACGCGCTCGTCCTTCGCCATGGCTGTGCCGATATCAGCGCCGCCGCAGGTCATGGCGCAGATAGCACCGGGCAGGTTATTCTGCTCCAGCACCTCAGCCACAATCCTGGTAACTGCAACACTTGTCAGAGGTGTGGTTGGGGCTCCTTTCCAGAGGCAGACGTTGCCACAGGTCAGAGCGAGGGCATTGTTCCAGCCGTAGACAGCCACGGGGAAGTTAAAGGCAGTGATGATGCCGACCAGACCAACTGGGTTCCACTGTTCGATCAGGGCATGGCCTGGTCTTTCTGAAGGCAGGATGGGTCCGCCAATCATTCTAGACAGACCCACAGCATAATCACAGACATCAACGTATTCCTGAACTTCTCCCACTCCCTCAACATAGATCTTGCCCATTTCTAGAGACACCAGGCTCCCGAGGACTTTAATCTTCTTTCTAAGTGCATCTCCAATCTGCCTTACAATCTCCCCTCTTTTGGGAGCTGGAATATCTGCCCATATCTTCCAAGCCTCCCTCGTCTTCTGGACAGTTTCTTCATACTCGGCCAAAGTTGCCTGTGTTACTCTGGCAATCGGCTCATTGTTGGCGGGGCAGTATGATGTGATGACCTCCCCGCTGCCTCCCCAGCTCCCGTTGTAAACACCAGGGTTGTCCTCAGACAGGCCCAGCTCTTTCAGCCAAGAGTATTTGGGCTGGTTGATGAGGAGACCTGACATGGCTGCTGACGGTTGGCACCGGACAGATGCAAATTTATTTCTCAAGAGGAGCCTGTTGTGCCGGGCAAGGGTCAGAGTGAGGCAGCGCTGCATGGGTGCTGTGGGCAAACCAAGTTAAATATTAATTTCACAAGTTTCAAAATGTTTTAAGAACATTTGTAAATAATTGTTGACAGAAAAAAAAAAAAAAAAAATCGCACCACAAGGATCAGATGAGCTTGTTCTGTTGTCTTATTTTCATTATTGATTAAACTGTTAATTTTTTTGTCTAAAAATTCTAAATATCTGTAAAATTTAAGACATTTAGTTTACAATTACATAAAACAGAGAAAAGCAGCAAATCCAAACATTTGAGAAGCCTGAACCAGAGGAAGTTTTACATTTTCGTTGACAACTTAACTAATCAATCATCAAAATTATAGCTTATTGATTTAATGTCAATCAACCAATTACTTGATTAACCATTTCAGCTCCAGTTCTGTTTACAAGGCCAAGAATTCATATTCAATTTCAAAATGAATAAAGAATTTCAAATAGTTGTGTCAGCTGTTGTAGTCCAATGCAGCATACAGTAAACAACAGGTGTTGACCAGAGACTACTAGTACAAAAATAGGAGCTGTTTGTTATGAATGCATTAAGTGCTGAAACAATTAGTCAAATAATCAATTTGTTAATCCAGGCAATCTGCAACAATTTTGAAGATCGGTTAGTGTAATTTTCGTAAACAAACAAATTCACTGGTTCCAGCACCTGAAGTGTGAATATATTCAGGTTTTCTTAGTCTTCCGTGATATGAAACTGAATGTCTTTGGGTTTTGTACTGTTGGTTGCACAAAACAGCAATATTAAAAAAGAGTGTTTTTAACCTGTGCCGCCTTATGTTTCCATTCCCCATTTTTAAAATATTTAATAGACCACTCGTAAAAAAAAAAAATTGTATTAACTTTATATAAAAAAAACACACACATTGAAGAAAGTCAATAAAACAGAAGCCACAAGTTAAACAATGTGCTTCAGGACTGTAACTGGTATGACTAATAATTTTGCATTAAAAAATAGTTAAATGTGTTAGGTAACCAGAGCTCTTCTCAGACCTTTAATAGCCTGCAAGTTACCGAACCATACCCACCTATGCGCCTGCGCAATTCACCCAACTTTAAACAACCACGAGGCTGTCGAAACCTTTTGCTGAAAATGTCCCTGCATGTAAACCAAAATATAAATTTAAGGTTTGCATTTTTTTTTATACCAAATTGTGCATGTCAGCGCCGAGATCAGCGTCAATCTCGTGGCGTCTGTACAACCGTGACTCAAGGTCCTGCGGTTCACACTCACAACATCCCCGCGCTCGAATAAAGTCTGCACCCACACCGTCTGCACAGTCACTTTCTAATGATTTAAAAGTTAGTTTATGCCACTTATAATCAGTTTTTACACTCACGTCAGTATCAAGTTCGCAGGGCCACGTCCGCTCCAGCGCATGAAAGTCGCTTGATGATTCCGTCACGGCTGAAGCGGAAGTACCGAGGCCGTGCTGCGATCTGATTGGTCAGGCGCCTCTACGCTGTGTGGCGCCCGCTTTGTCGCACTGATCCATGCTAACACGTTTCCTTTGTTGTGATTCTGCTTTAATAACCTATATCAAGACGTTTCGCCGCTGATATACTTTAGAAGATGAGTGGCGGAGTCTACGGAGGCGGTGAGTGGGATCCCATGATTAAAACCAAACCAAACTGTTGTGAAGCTTTAGCTGGCTTTATAGTTAGCGAGCTATGCTAATTGTGCTAACGGTGAATTAGCGCCGCGGCAGACTGAAGCTACACTCTGTTAGCACTTTTAATCGCTACAAGTTTACGAATGTATTAATTAGTTAAAACTTGAACTGCGTCGTGCTGTGGCTCCAGCGTGGGTTGTTTGTGCAGCAGTCATGTTAACGAACCCGGGTACCGCCGAGCGAGCTAGAAAGGAAATGAATGAAAGTGGGCTTGACGATCTCATGATCTCATCCAGTTCAGTCGGTGTAACGTTAGTGTTCAATATAACTTTCTTAGAAATTGAGAGAAATGTTTCCAAGTCTCTCGCGGTGATTGAACTTTATACTTAACGATATGTTTGCCCTTTCTTCTGAGTTTCTGTACTGAAGTAACTCCCTTATTAAGTGGATCTGCTGCTATTCAATTAATGCATTGATGCTGATGTCAATGGGAATGATAAGTATACCCTAGAGTTAAAATTAGTGTATGTGTCAGTCACATTCAGCACCGGGATGCGTGTGCAAGCTGTAGGTAGCTTTATAACAACGTCACAACATTGTAACATACTTTGTTTATGTTACTGAAACAGACCTGAGAACAGCCTGTGTAGCGAAGTGGGTCTACATACACCATCCAACTTGAAATATGAAAGTTTGTGAATTGCATCTTCACACCACATACTTTTATTTTCTTAATGTAGAAGATGATTATTGACCTAAGTGCATGTGATTTATAGTATCAGCTGAGGGGTCTGTTATAGAAAAATCTGGAGTCTTGGCATTTGCATCAATACTGAGCAATATGTTGGTATTTTTACCATATAAATTCATAATGAAAGTCATAATTGATTATGTTCCTGCTTGCCATCTAATCTACTAAATTGATTTATAATTTTAGCACAACCACTACTGTGATGAACAGATTGGGGACACTTCAATAGCTTTCTCTAAAGTGGCTTGTTTGTTGTGTTTGTTTTACATTTTGTGAGATGTTGAGAATCATTTTGGGGAGAAGAGAGAAAAAGATATTGTTTAAGGAACTTCTGTTCTCAATTCAGTAAAAAGTATATTGCAAAAGTAAAATGCCATTTGTTATTTTGGAGACTTAACTTAAACTCTTATTGAGTCTTTCAAAGTATGATGGTATTTGTTGAGGAAGTGAACTTCTGCTCAAGTGAATAATGTGTTCACATGTAAGCTTGCACAGGCAAGCACACTGATTGTAAATAAAAAAAATAATGTCAATAGTTAATGATATCAATAGTTTGCTAATATTTTGTATGTCGTTGCATGCCTAGCTGTAATCATTGTGAAAATTATTGTTACATTCACAATATAAGTGACATTCACAATCGTTCTCATAACGTTTGCAGATGAGGTGGGAGCGTTGGTGTTCGACATTGGCTCATACTCTGTAAGAGCTGGCTACGCAGGAGAAGACTGTCCCAAGGTAAGTGGATCACTCAAATGACCTGATTAACTATGTGTCTTTTCTTCCTCTGTGCATTTTCATTTCCCCTCTGAGAGTACGCCAATGTCAAGAAAGGAGGGCTGTCACCCTGGAGACTGACGGCATGAATTGAGTCCAGATCATTCTGGAGTACTTGCTTGGTTTTGATTTATCTGTGCTTTAGGTGGAGATCTTGATTGTAAATGTCACAAATGTCTAACACTGGTTCCCAGAGCCCAAGCTGACAAAATTAACATGTTTTGTTGTGTTGACAAGCAATCCAAATCCCCGTTGGCTACCTTTCACACTGTCATGACTTACTGGGACACTTGAACAGATCAGAGACATTGTTAATGTTATCGGTAACAGTTGTGCTTTTCCTACTATATAAAGTCACAAAAAAGCCTATGGGACAACTTCAGTCCTCCTGGCTTTGAGTTGCAATGTGGGGACTGATTATGCAAGATGATTAGTCAGTATAAGTCAAATCATTACAGAATGAAATCAGGTACTTTTAAGCATTTCAAAACGGTTGAAGTGTTAGTCAGAAGAGCTTTGTCTTACTTCACAGTTTCACAAAAATGGGGAATGTTTTAGTGTTTTAAAGTGTTTGGGAGAGTTGATCTCCTGATAAAGGTTTTGTTGAATGTTTGTGTGCATGTCTGAATGTGTCTTGACCTGCATTGTGTCCTGTGTTGTTTTGGCTCGGCTCAGGCGGACTTCCCCACGGTTATAGGTGTGACCCTTGACCGGGAGGATGGCAGCACGCCCATGGAGACGGATGGTGACAAGAGCAAGCAGGGTGGTACCACCTACTATATTGATACCAACCAGCTGAGGGTACCAAGGGAGAACATGGAGGTCATGTCTCCGCTCAAGAACGGCATGAGTGAGTGTGCGAACAGAATTTGGTTCGCAATCCAAATATAGTGGATTGACCACGTTGTTTAAAATGTTTCTGCTGTGTATGTGCAATGATGAGAAATGACAGAATTTACAACTCATATGAACAAACATGAGTTGTGTGTAAGTGAATGCCCCTGTTTTCCGTCGTGGTCTGTGACGTAAACTCAGCAATTAATATTTATAAACCTGTCTGCTTGATCCATATTCATAATTAGGCTATTTTGGTCTGACAGCCGACTTTGTAGATGAACTCGTCACAACCCTGACTGACGTATAGCTGACTGCTGTTCATCATTAATATTAATGAGATTATTTGAAGACCAAGGCCGCTCATTACCATGAGCTCTCCAGTCTGGGGTCCTCTTGATGGAAGACAAACCCCCTTTTCACCTTGGGTTTACCCCCATGTCTGCCTGACCGTGGTGATCATATTTTCATCAATCATCCTGATGGGTTCTAATTCGTGGGTGTACATCCAAAACTAGATGTGGGTCGATTTCCTGAGCTGAACTAGAGACCCTGTCTAACCAGAGCCGTTGTCCGAATATAAATAACCATTGCATCTTGGATTATTTGCTTTGGCCTGACGCTCAGTTTCAGTATTACAGTTCCGATTCTTTTCTTTTTTTCTTCTCTGCCCCGTTTTCTTTCATTTTGTGGTGTTTTTCTCAGATCTGTCGAACATCATTTACATAAAACTATTTTGTGTTTCTGAATTTGACAGCTATTATCCAAAAGGCTACAACTGACAATTATTTTTTTTATTCATTTTTATATTATTATTGTTCTTTTGATTAACTGATAAAAATGAAAAGAAAAGAAAGGAAAAAAAAGAATTTAAATCCACACAACCACATAACATCCACATAACTTAAATTTACAATTACATTAAAAGCCTCACATTTGTGAAGTTGGCACCAGTGAATGGTGGCCTATTAGGTTATCAAAATTATTCAAATTAATTTCCTGTCTATTGACTGATCAGGTAATTGACTAATCATTTCTGCTCTATCCAAAAACATTTACAGCCAAGCCGAAATGCTCTGCTACAAATGCTACTCTTTGCAGATTTGTTTAATTTCTGTCACCTCAGTGTATCAGCGACAGTGGATCTAAAACAAGCGCTCCGGTGCACTGACCTAGCTGATCATGCTCATCAGAATCTGGTCCAATGGAGTTTGGCTGTGAGGCTATTTAGAGACGAGTGTGACACCGATCTTAATGGCAGCAGAACAGCACCGTGGGACCACAGGCTCCCTCAGAGGGCTGACCTGGAACATTGGTGCCTGGTGCTCAAATTATTATCTAAAAAAGCTCATCACTGCTCTATTTTCTCCACCATCTGACACACCAATGACGATGAAACATCCACGTTTTTTTGTGACGTTGATTTCTTGTTTGTAGGCCTTTAGCCTAAAAGACTGGAGGACATATGTCTTTGTTTGCACAAATGGCTTGTATCCACATGTGTAAAGAAAATATTTGGACTGTTCTCTGTATAAAACATCAACAATTTAATTTAAGTTTCTACCAATAACTGCACATTGTTTCCCAAAACTAGAAGTGAAATTTAAACAACTTAGACTGTCTCATGTTAAGCGCAGATAACTGTTTGTCCTTTTGTTCTCACCTGTGTAATAGCTAAAAATAGTAAATAAGCAGTTCATTTGACAGAGATTTGACATTTAACAAGCCTGGCCCTTATTTTCTCTTCTGCTCCATATTTACAGTTGAGGACTGGGACAGTTTCCAGGCCATTTTGGATCACACCTACAAGATGCACTTCAAGTCTGAACCCAGCCTGCATCCAGTGCTCATGTCAGAAGCATCGGTAAGATAGCATTTGTAAGAGCTGGCATCTTAACAACATTGGCTACTTATTCTGTGACTTTACCGAGGCCAAACCGTGGTCACGTAGTTTAAATGTAGCAGACAGCAGCAAAATGCTGGCAGATTTGAGTCCTCTAAAAGTTAGTATTTTAAAGTCCTTAAGTACCCTAAGGTACCGTGAGGCAAAGATTCAAAGTGAGGAGTTTGTTTCCTGCGCTCGTCCTAATCACCCCATGGAGAAACTTAATAGTTTGTGTTGTGCTGAAAATAACTTGTTCTCAACGTCCTAACTATTGTTTTGTGTCTGCAGTGGAACACACGAGCGAAACGAGAGAAACTAACCGAGCTGATGTTTGAACATTACAACATTCCTGCTTTCTTCCTCTGCAAATCTGCTGTGTTATCTGCGTATCCTTTACTATTTCACTTCATCCACAAAAGGATGGAACAAGGCTAATATGAGTTATTTAATTGACCCTTTACTGTTAATGGTCTCAGAGTACCATTTCTTTTATGACCAGTCTGCTGAACGAATCCTGTATCTGTTATATGTTGAACTGTATTACATTTCCTTTACTCTGGTTATCTAAGCTTTGCCAATGGGCGGTCTACAGGCTTGGTCCTGGACAGTGGAGCCACACACACCACAGCAATTCCAGTGCATGATGGCTACGTCCTGCAGCAAGGTAACCAATTATCATAAATAATTCATCGTAAATTGACAGTCTACCTGCAGATCTTACTTGGTTTATATATCAGCCAGGGAGGAGATTTATTGCCCTAGAGGATTCATGTAATTGTTAAGGTTGCTTATCTTCTATGATTTATGTTGCCATCTGCTGGTTGGAGCTAACATCTCAGCCTGGCCAATCAAGCCAAGCTGCTCCTACAAATGTTCAGTTATTACAAGCTTCTGTTACCATTATGAACTATTGTTGGACAAGAGTAATTTTCAGTGATCCATTAAATTGCTTAATGTGTTATGATTCCAATCCGTCTGTGTAAATGCTGAAATGTTCATTGAAAACACTAAAATCAAGTTGTATAATAGTAATATAATGCTTTCTGATACAACCCAATTTCAATCTGAGCTGCAATGAAAGAAGTGGAGAACAACATCCTTTGAGTCAATCAGGACACATTATGGTCATAGTGATGTGTCAAGTTGAGCAAGTTTAAACAGAGTGCGGAGTAGCTGTGTTATATGTAAACATGGTCGAGATTTACTGTGTCCCTCGAGTCATGTGTTGTTTATTCTCTCTGACAGGAATCGTAAAATCGCCCCTGGCTGGAGACTTCATGAGCATGCAGTGTAGGGAGCTTTTTCAAGAGTTAAATTGTGAAATAATCCCCCCTTACATGATTGCGTCTAAGGTAAGATATTTGTGAATAAACCTCATTTTAGAGAATCTAATTTCAATGTTTCAAAGTAGAAATGTTTTTTCCCTGTGATCACTGTATGAACGGATTTCAAATTTTGCCTGTAAATTAGATTAACTGGTAGTTTGTAAATATTACACGTCAATATTAATGCATATTTTAAATGAAGCGATCAAAACGTTCTGTTAATGAAGATCAGCCAGTAGCACACAGGTCCGGGTTTGTAAATCCAATACAAAAAAAAATATCCTCAAATTTGAATTGGATGTTTTAACTTAACCCTTTACAGTGTGGGCTGTGTTTTTTTTTTTTTTTTTTGGTTACTTTTTTACATGATGTGCCTGCACTGTCTCTATTGGTCCTTAGTGTCAACCACAGTGTTTGTCATTACAGGATCCAGTGCGGGAGGGATCCCCAGCCAACTGGAAGAAAAAGGAGAAACTACCTCAAGTCACGCGCTCATGGCACAACTACATGTGTAATGTAAGCAGCAAACTCCTAGACTCCTTTATATTTGTTGTATCCTTGCAGTAATGGAGGAACTGTTGATTTGGTTGGTTTGTATTGTGTTTTGTTGTGAATGTGTGCCAACTTTTCTTTTCTTAATGTTTGCAGTGTGTGATCCAGGACTTCCAGGCATCTGTGTTGCAGGTGTCAGACTCGCCATATGATGAACAGTAAGAGCATTATTTGCAACTTTATATAAATCCCTCAGCCTTTATGGAGGGTTTGCACGCTAAAAGTATGCATCATCTGAGAGGTTAAAATGTCAGTTTCATCGAAAAACAACTAACCCACCTTGTCCCCCCCCTCCGTCTTTCATCAGGGTTGCTGCACAGATGCCCACAGTGCATTATGAGCTGCCAAACGGCTACAACTGTGATTTTGGAGCTGAGAGGCTGAAGATCCCAGAGGGGCTGTTTGACCCCTCTAATGCCAAGGTGTGCACGCTCAGACTGCTCCATTAGTTTAATTATGGAGATAACAGGGCAGCCAAAATATCAAAACATTCTCTATCACTGTATACTACATTAAATAAGGAAAGCTCCATTATGTAAAGCTGTTTTAAGTGTCCAAATGTGTTGCTTTTTATGCGTTATGAATTGTTAAAATGTAATTTAGTATGTTCTGATCACTTTAGGGCCTGTCTGGAAACACCATGTTGGGAGTTGGCCATGTTGTGACGACCAGCGTGGGAATGTGTGACATCGACATCCGGCCGGTGATTATTAAGATGTTATAAACATAGCTTGCAATGTCGTCACTGTTTGGTCATCGGAGCATTTGTTGAATGTTCGATAAGAGGCCGTGTATGGGTCTGTGGTTCACTTTAGTTTTAGCTCTTAAATCTTCAGCATTGTTTTAAAAACAAAAGCTTTTGTTTGCTGACCTGTGTCTTGGCTTGTGTCTCAGGGTCTATACGGCAGCGTGGTGGTGACTGGAGGAAACACGCTCATTCAGGGCTTCACGGACCGACTGAACAGAGAACTCTCCCAGAAAACCCCTCCAGTGAGTTAATACCACCATGCACAATCTCTTCTGTTTTTGTATCTATCTTTTAAATGCATCAGATTTTGACGTGTGTGCTTGATTTGCAGAGCATGAGGCTGAAGCTGATAGCCAACAACACTACGGTGGAGCGCCGGTTCAGTGCCTGGATAGGAGGCTCCATCCTGGCATCACTCGTAAGAATACATCAACATTTTTAAAAAAAATTTTTTTTTTTAATCTTTATGAATGCAGTTGTTGAGGTAAAGGAAACACCAGAGCCGGTGACTTGGCTCATTGACCATTAAGCTACCACTAATCAATGTTTTTCATAATAGTGGCAACGGGTGTTGGCACAGGAGCACCGTGTCATTCATATCCAAAGACTTAATCTGTGTTGTATATTACATAGATTGATTCTTATTTTCATCAAGGCAAGACTGCTTTTTAAATAGTTTTTAGGAAAAAATATCAGAACTTTTTTTTGATATATGTGCAGGTTATTTTAAAAATGTGTTTAAATGTTAGACCCTTATTACCTGTAATTTGTGCGAGAACTGTATTCAGGTTCACACATTCACTTTGCTCGACAGTTTTGTCTTTAGTTATGTGTGTGTTTGTTATGTGTGCAGTTGCTTCCTTGCCTTTCTTAATTTTAATCCTGATCTATTCAAACTAAACATGTTTCCTCTGTCTGCCAGGGAACCTTCCAGCAGATGTGGATCTCCAAACAGGAGTATGAGGAGGGAGGAAAGCAGTGTGTGGACAGGAAGTGCCCTTGATTTTAACATCCAACCACCGCCCTCCTAGTCACTCTTTGCCACAACCTCCACATCATGAGTCATTCACCTCTGACCCTGGACTCAGGAACACCCACGGATGCTTGCGCTTGTTTTGTATGATTTTGTTTTAAAACATAATTGAGTTCGTCCACCTGTCTTGGATTTATTGTCAAAATTGGACAAACATTTACAGAGTAAACTGTGTCACTATGATGAAATGAGGTTCAAGTTCCTTTGTTTATATCATGTCAGTCTGTTGCCTTATCTTTAGGATTGTTGGTGTTTTGTGGAAACCTTGCATCTTCATAGTCAGTTCTTCTGGAATTGACAAAAGCTTGATCCCGCTACCTGTTGTCCATGTCATTTCCCACACTTTAGACAGAGTCTGACCTGGTCTAATGGCTGTTAAATATCTGCATGTTGGTCCTAAAGTCACATTTTTGGATCACACTGGGGAAAAAAAATGTGAGAAACACGGCAAGGTTTCGGTAGAAAACTGACACGGTAAAATTTGGGTGATGTGTATTTGAAGGAAAAACCTTACAGTTTGGGGTGAATATCTTTTGTCCATAAGCTTCTCTCGTTTTCTGTGTAGTACGTAAAGTCATCATAGGCAAAGGCTAGTCAGTTCTCGCCTGTGCTAATTGGTGTGAGTGTCAACTCAAAATAAATCTGTATTTAATTTTCACTTTTGCTTGTCATTGGCTACATATGGTCTTTTAAAAATAAAGTCCTTTTTGTTAAATGATTCTTTAAATTAGTGTGTGATGAAAGTACAATAGCACACTGAGATATACATGGTTATTTAAATACTGAGGGTTTTAATTTCTTATAAGACGGACGTGTGGTTGTTTCACATGAAAACAGCAGGTTTACATCTGGGTTGTAAGTTGCAAAAACACGTTCTCCAGAGTCGCATTGTTCAACCTTAAATATTCATCTTATGGTCTAAAAACGTGATGAAGAAAACTCAATAAATGAGGTTTTAATATTAAGTATGAAAACTGAAACATTTCACGGTGATGTAGCATAATTTATCTTAAAGGAGCAAATAACAGCTGGACAAATACACTCATACTCTACATAGGACAGTGTCAGAGCACCTTCAGTTGTTTGACATGAGCTCATTCAGACTCAAGTGTTCCTATTAACTCAGCAGATACGATGAGGAGAAGGCCTTGTGTCTGTACAGCTTTCAAAAACTCCCTTTACTGTAAAAGGTGTGCTGGAAATTTCATGATGTGGGAACTTTCATTTGAGGAAACTTCTCCTTGAGTTTGGTCTGAGTTTCCTTCTCGAAGTTGGCTTTCCTGGCTTTCTCTCGAAGATGCTTCTCTATGCGCAGCCTGCAAGACAGAAAAGTATTAGGAAAAATAATCTATATTATTATTATAATTTTGGTTTAAACTCTTCAAACACTATTAAGATAAGACTTTATTCATTCCACACTGGGGAAATTCACTTGTTACAGATGCAGATGGATACAGCATCAGATAAACAAGTGGAAAATATAAAAAATAAAGGAATGAAGAGGTCAAATCTAAAAATGTTGCATCTACTAAAACATTTTACTGTATATAAAAAGGGCACAATATTGCATGTGTGTCATATCTTACCTTATGTGTGGTTGGACAAACTTGGGTGTGTAGAACCTCTTTCGCTTGTACCGTTTATTCATGTACCAAGGAATAGCATACTCTTTAAATCGATACCTGAGGGAATGAAAACAAGGGTACATGAGTGATCCCACTTTTCACATTTCATTTTTCAAAGTGTGGCCCTTAGAAGTGCAACAACCACATTAAAAGGCCACCATCTTGGTGCATTACCGCCACCTGTTTGTCTGTGGGATAGTGTGAAACCACTGGCAGGAATGTGTATCATGTCGCCCTATGTGTGACAACATGTATATGGAGACTCTGCCCTCACCAGTAGACGTGTCCAAATATGTTCCTCCTCCAGGCTCCTGGTCGGCCTTTCTCCTGTCCTGTCTGCAGCAGACGCAGTGCAGTCTCTCTCTCCTTCACCACCGTCTCCAGTCTGAACATCGACCGGTCAACCTGGGAGGAAAAAGACGGCAACATTTACTTTAGCCAGGGCTCCCTATTTTAACGCGAACAGTCAAAGCTGATCAGTCATTCACTATTTCTGCAGTAATGGCAGAGATGTCACTCGAGCATCATACCAACCTTCCTTAGTCTTTCTGGACTTGGCATCGGAACCCTTTGCCTTTTGGATTCCTGCTCAAGTGTGAGCAGCATGTTCTTTTCTTTCAACAGCACATACCTGAGATAGAATTAGAGCGTTACACACGGCTGATATTGATGTTTATACGCCGCGAAGCAACAGTGTAATCACACACTACGGCGCTTACCAGAGCTTGTGCAAATCCTCGTTGCTCTTTGTTCTCAGTTGTTTGGCGGTCCACGGTGCAGCTACAAAATTATGACAAAGCAAAAATGCGTGAAATGCTGCCATCATGCCTGGTGGGTACAACATAATACATACAGTATACTACTTCAGTGTTTTACCTGACTTTACGTTAGTCTCTCCCCAGTTCTCAGGGAGGTCAAAGAACTCTTCCAGCCCTCTTCTGCTGATGGTAGTGTGCAGGGCTCGACACTGACCCACAGAGCTGGAGGGACTGTACCATGACAGGGCAACGAGCGGAGACTTCTCCCTGGTGGTTGCAAAATAAATTCACATATATGAAACAAGTGCCTTATGCTTCTCTTAAAATGCCTCTTCCTTTTCTTCCTTAGCTACCCCCTCCTTTCCTTTCTGATCCAGAAACTGATTTTAGTGCAATACTACAACTCTGTTACAAATGCAAATATTGAATAAAAAGGGTACTTGCAGTTGTAAAAATGGTAATTTCTTTTTCTTTCAGGAAACGTCTTTTTTATAATGAATCCATTTGAAGGTCGGAAAAATTAAGATGAAGTTGAATGAATGAAGGCTTCTTCTGCGTCTTCTAGCTGTAGCCTGTGAAGACTTCCTGCCTTTAAATATAGTAAATTCAACTTTCTTCAACTACATTTATTGGCAACACCAGGAAGTCATCACAGAAAACATAATAATTTAAACCTTTTAAATATTTTAAAGCTGTCCTATTCATAGAAAAAAAAAAAAAAAAAAGGCCCATGGAGTCTCTAATACAAGGTCAACAAATTAACTAAACAAACGTCTGTGAGTGGCATCATAAATGTAAGACTTGACGAGGTTATTTTATTCGCAAATAAAGACTATTCTACATGATCTACACAGCCCGTCGCTGAGCAGCAGAGCCAGTGTACGCTTCTGTATGAACACGCTGGCTTCAACATGGCTTATACACCATGTTTTACACACCGCAACCTCAGCGTCTTACCTGTAAATGTGAGACTGGTATCTGGTCACATTTGCAGTACAGTGCTGAATATTTATCGCTGAAGATATCCTCAAGACATTGTGAAACTGTTTGCAAAGAGTCAAAACGCGTCCTGCGGATGAGGACGCCGCCATCTTCACTGTAACGTTAGTCCGTCCCACAGTACCCGTCATGCATTTTTTCTACACTAAATATCTATTTTTATTATTTGACTTTTATTATTGATAAATATTAAAATAAATATTATTAATATCTATTCATTTAAAGCTGTGTATACTGTGCCTACACAATAATAACAATAAAAATAAAAAAAAAACAACATATCCGCCCTTCTCAAATATGGCGGTTTCTGCTTCACTCTTCACGAACCAATCAGAGAGCGTGTTGTTGACCCGCCGTCCCACAGTAGCGATGGTGGGGATGAGTGTTCTCAGGTCTGCCGCTGCTTTTGCAGCCAGACTGAGTCCCCTGAAATCTGGAAATAAAGCGGCGAATTTGCTCACTCGAACCATCCCGCGGACAGATAAAGGTAAGGGGCACTCGGGGGGTTTAAAGAGGGAGAGGTTTGACCCCAGGGGCGGCCGTCTCTTCTCATGACCTTGTGCCGGGGCTCGCTACCTTGCTACGCTCAGCTAGCTGGAAGCGTTTGTCCTGCTGTCAACAGAAAGTTCAGAAGTAGGTTAGTGCTTTAATAGTTTACAGCTCACTCGTCCCTGTTAGCCAGATACTTTTTTTAAACTGCCTTTCTTTTCAGTAGAGCAAATAATATTTCATTAGCCGGCTAAATAGTTGTTTTTATAGCGTTTGAATGAGTTTATCATCTCTCCCCATTTAATCATGTCACAATATTGTGATTTACAGTTCATCTGTGGAAATAAGTTCGACACAACTGTACCAACTTCTGCAATAACTCGAGAGCTTAAATACTAGGGAAATGTGTGCATGTGTAGGATTTCATTTGAGTAAAACACTATACATCCCATTTGACTATAATGTTTCATGCACATAAAACATTATACAAGTGACAAATTCTATCTTTTGTCACTTGCATAATAGTTATAGTGAAGCAGTCATTGGCAATGACATTTTTAATATTCAGGCTCCCTCCAACAATGCACATACAATATGTGTAAAAGGAAAATCATCAGCGAATAGAAGATGAAAAGACTTAAGACAAGACAAGTGCAATGGTTAAAATATAGGAATGAAATAATATATAATACAATACTGTGGTGACAATAGTGTGGTGGGCAAGTGATACAGCAATGATAAAATGCAACATTGTAGCCTTCATATGAGAACTGGCAAGAACAGGATGTACCACACGATTTTGTGAAGTAAATATCACAAACTATTGATATCAGATAAAGCTGTGATAATGATTATGATAGTTATTTTGTTTATATTGTCCAACCCTGATTTATTGACACATTTGAGGCATGATCATCAGGAAAGTGGATAATGATGTGCCGATTTTTCAGTATACTCAGATACTACGGCCTCATAAGTTCAGAACATTGACCTTAACCTTTAAAATCAAGAAAAACATTGGATCTATTTGGTGTTATCACAACAACCAAAAGCCCAGTCTGTCTAGTCAAGTGAAATGATCTCGATCAATACAGCACCCAACTTTAACTGGTAAATACATGGTCACAACAGTATCCCCTGTCTTGTTTTGCAGTGGCCGTTCGTTGGGGTCATGGAAAGAAAATGTTTGTCGTGAAACCCTCTGACTACTATGACAGGAGATTTCTTCGCTTATTGGTAAGTACTGTAACACCTTCTCCTTCGCTGCTGATGATCGTGACAAACAAAGGGGGTGTCCAAGCCCAAATGTGGGAGCTGCAGTTAGTGGATAATAAGATCGATGCAACAGTCAGTCTTCATAAACAACCGTGTGTCGATAACCAAGGCACTTAAGTGGAGCCCTGCTATACCTGCTCAATCTTTTAAAATCTTCCCTAAGGTATTTGCATTACTGTTCAAAACTGTTGTAATTTACTTATTGATACATCTAATAAATAACATGCACATCATGGCCCTTATTGCTAATGGCATATTTATATTTCACAAATGAAGATGCACTAATCCAGAAGGACTTGCATTTGGTTCATCAATAGATATACATGGAGCCAGCAATGGGCAACAAGAGCGTCAAACCCAAAGTGGACAGAATTTCTGGTCCAATAATTACTCCCCTCTTGTAGTTTCTACGATATAGAAGTGCAACGTAATATAATAAAAGCCATGCATAAAATGCACTACTTTTGCATAAAAGTAACAATTGTTCCTGACATGGTGACTGGGTTACACCTCCAGTCTTGATCACCCCTCATGCAGAACAACATCAGAACGCTCAGTATTTAAATTTGTCTTAAATTTTTTTTCCTCAGCAATATTACATCCTGCTGACCGGCATTCCTGTGGCTGTCATTGTCACATGTGTGAATGTCTTCATCGGTAAGCAAACACATTTCTGCTGTATTTAGTGATTTTATTTGGATCTTTTGGAAATATTTGGTCACTTAAAGATGTAATCTAATGTGTAAATCAAAAGAAGTTACATGTAACTTTGAGTTGAGCTTGAGTGTGATTGTGTTGTGAAGGTGAGGCAGAGCTGGCAGAAGCTCCTGAGGACTATGAACCTGAGCACTGGGAGTACTACAAGGTATGTAGCATCTTATCTCATTAGTTGTTTTCAGAATTTTTTTTCTGTCACTGATCCAAACACTCGAATTGGGCCTCACAGTATGTGCAAAGCATAGTCATCCTTGCCATCACAAAATTTGTTTGTCTCTAGGGAAAGTTTTGTGAGCTTTCTATCTTCAGTATTCAGACCACAGAAGGTCTATTCTGGACCTTAACAGACCTCTACAATTACAGATATTTCAGAGAGCCTATTTACAGTTTTACTTTCATTCATGTGGTAATGTTTTAGAGAATAAAGGATAAAATCTAATATAGTCACAGTACTTGTTCAACTAATTGATTACTTAATTAAACTGAAAAATCAGTGATTGTTTATTTGGATCAATAGATTTGCAGTCATTAAAAATACTTCTGTCTTGTGTGTCTGTTCCCTGTAATTGCAGCACCCCATCACCAGGTGGATTGCACGGAATGTGTATGATTCCCCAGTGAAGGACTATGAAAAGATGATGGCTGCAGTCCAAATAGAAAAAGAAAAGGCAGACATGAGGTGAGTGTTTGTAACAGTGGGTTATATTGGAGCTTGTGTCACCCGAATGTGCCGAAGGTCAGAAAGCGGTTGTGATACAGGGAAATAAAGACATTTCTAACTGTCCTGAAACTTCACCAGCGTCAGAAATAAACCGTCTCTCAAATACATTTTTAGCATCTCGAAAATAGATGATTATTTCCTCCATATCAAAGTTGGTGGCAAAAAATAAATATTTAGCACATATCACAGCCAACCATGTACTGGTGTTGCATAGATCAGTCCAATAATTCTGTGATATTCTTTTGACACAATTTAATGGATTAATTTGAAGGTTTGAGTTTTTTGAACTAACAGATTCACGCTAGATAGATAGATAGATAGATAGATTACTTTATTCATCCCCGAAGGGAAATTAGGTAAGTAGTTAGTAAGTAGTTAGTTAAACATATCAGCCAGATTCCTGTGCATGTTTGAACCAGCAAATATTTGATTCAACACAACAGGTTTCATGTTGTTGAAAGTATTGTTGTGTGTCAGCAGAAGCCTTCATAAATCTACTTTGCACTTAACTGAAGGTGTTGAGGAGGACGTTTTCTCTGTGACAGTTGGAGGGACTGCAACAGCCATTTGTTCAGTCGTAAAACTGTGATTTTCATTATGCCAGTGTTGAATAATAGTTCAGAATGTATCTTGCCAAACTGAAATGGATTGTTTCTTACATACCAAGCATACATTTTTATGCTCATTAGGAATTAATATAAATATGTGATTAAAAAGAGAGTGTTCATTATCTTACTGGCTTTGGTCAGAGGCACCATTCATGTAACGTTTTTCATACAGAGAGGCATGAGATGTTAGGCCATGTAGAACCTGAGGGAGTGTCGGCCTCTTGATGCATCCCCTGGGAAGATTTAACTCTCCACAACTCCCGACGTGATGAAACAAATCGCTGAAATATGATTTTGTTAATTTACTGCGTGCTTGTCGTCAACAGACTGACACAGCTGGAGGTGCGTCGACAGATGAGGCAGAAGGGAGACGGTCCCTGGTTCCAGGTGGACACCCTCAGCAAGGAGCTAATTGACTACAGCCCCAAGTCATCGCCTGACAATTAATCCAGACAATTAATCCAGACGTGTGTCTGCCATCAGTACATCACGCCGATCAATCTCACTGTTTGTACATTTTTCCCTTCCTGCGTAAATAAAATATCTATATGTACTCTGAGATTTTGTCCTTCAGTGTCTTTACTGGCTTCATGCCGCAAAGCAGTTTTTACATTGAGTGGGTACAATATTTCTATCCTTGTGGATTAAGTTACATTGTATCTGCGTGGGTTTCCTCTGGGTGCTTCTGTGTCCTCTCACAGTCTAGCGAGGGAGATTGCCTAATTGCTCGCCCGTCTACATGTGATAGACTGGCTACCTGTCCAGGTGGCATCCAGCCTCTCACTCACAGTATGTGCAGGGATAGTCCCCCACCCGCCTGCAAAGTGTGACCAGGTGCAGGTAATGGGTGGGTTTCATTGCTCTCCAAGTACTGAACAATTTGAGTTTGAAATGGATCAGCTGGCCGAACATGTATATGCACATAACTTTTTTTTTTTTTTAAATATGAATCTCATTTATGTGTTTGTTTTACGCCAAATTAAAGAGCCTAATCCAGGATGGGGACTGCTGTGCTGTGAGTCTAGAGTATCAAGCACTTGCCTCATCATGAACGCTTGTTTACTCATCCCCAGGGACGCTGGCAGGCAACACGTTATCCTGTCAACAAGGACACTGCATGGGAAAGGCTTTTTCTTTTTCTTTTTTTTTTTTTTTTTTTTTAAGCGGATACAATTCAGCCAAAACAATTGCTTCATTTCCTGATCTCTGCAACTAACGCGGGCGTCCACCTGGTGGCGGAGCTGTGCAGACAGGAGGACCGTTGTGTGGAGGACAAAAGGCAGGTAATGTGGGCTTACTGAATACGGTCGCGGAAATTTCCCATTTTGGATCAGATGCTCGAAATAATCCTTTCTGGCTGTGTCTCCTTTGAATGCGTTTATTCTGAGCGCCAATTGCTGCTGAGACATTAAAACTGACCCCTGTATTTACTGGCGCTGCAGATTCGGGGCGGTGTGGTGTTTTTGCAGTCAGCAGCTGTTAAAAAATAAAATCAAAGCGCTCCTCATAATCACGCTTTTCCCTGCATCCTGCAGGGTGGGGGGGGGGGCATGCTGTAGTAAGTGTGGGCGGCTTTATGAATCATCCTCGGAGGTGGGAGGGGCACTTCTGGTAAAACATCCCCTTGTGTGCGGAGAGCGTCACCACCACGGTCAGCAGGAGCGGAATGTGATTTCTGCGCAGGTCAGAGCTCTCTGCAAGAAAAACAACAACAACAACAAAAAGAAACAACAACAACAACAACATCCATGGCCTCAGCTTTGCCGCCGGTGTAGCAGCCAGCCTCCGCCCCCTTCTGTCGTTTTATTTCTGTGTGTGTTTCGGCGTCACATCCCGCCGGCCGGAGGAATGTAGAGACGGACCCGCTTTAAAAATAGCATCCTCTCCTCTGGCCGCGCTGCTCCGGACGCTCCGCGGCACAGAGCAGCGACGAGCAGGAATGCGAAGATGGCTGCAGACCTCGGAGAGCTGCTGGTGCCCTACATGCCCACCATCCGAGTGCCCAGGACGGGGGACAGGGTCTTCAAGAGCGAGTGCGCCTTCTCCTTCGACTCCCCCGTGAGTCCCCGACACACACACACACACACACACACACACCGGGAGACACCAGCGGGTGGTCTGATGTGTGTGTCGCAGGCTCAACAACACACGTGAATCTGCTGGAGCGTGCGTGTGTGCGTGTGTGTGTGTGTGTGTGTGTGTCCATGGCTGCCTCTCCCCGTGAAGTTGAATGAAAAAAAAAAAAAAAAATTAAATGTTGTTTACATCTCAGGAGAGAGAGATAGAGAGATGGGGGGGGGGGGGGGGGGGACGGTTCAGGCCCCGCGGCCGCTTCAACCGGTGAACACACCGGCTGCCACACCTGCTGTGACACTTGAATTTGTTTTAAAAAAAAAAATAAAATAAAATAAAAAAGGTTTTAGCAGCTGCTGTCTTGGTGTGAGGCTTCCTCCGTTGTGTTTTTTTTTTTAATTTCATAATTTGTCTGAAAAAATCCACTTCAAGTGCGCCGGAAGTTAGTTCTTTCAGCCTCTGGTTGTCTGTTGCTGTGCGGTTAGAAATCACTGTGTTCAATAGAGAGTTTTACAATGACCAAGCAAAAACTCTCCAGCTATCCGTGGCGATGTTGTAATAGCGATTCACATATTGACTTAAAGTAAGTTTTTTTTATACTCAGTAGTGGGTTTGTAGGGGCCTTTATGTATGTTTTTATGTTATTGTGTCACTGGAGAGTTCGGGTTGGGTCATGGAAAAAATCTCGGGACCCATGTTTTGGCGAATATTTTCATTTATTTTGTCATTTTTCTGTTTCTTCTGTGAGGAGAGCAGTAGTGATAGAGCGTCAGAACATTGAATATTTGGATTTTCTTCAAATGTTAAAACTTTTTTTTTAATGTGAGATTCTGCAGATTTGATACAGAGCTCAGCCTTTCCTGCACGTGTAAAGACAAGTGACAAATACAAAAAGTACACGAAACAAATACACGAAACCTAACTTCTCGACTGAAACCGTTTTTAAAGGTGACTCAGCTGTCTGGAGTTCACCATGTTGGCCTGAGGACTGGTTTATTTTTATCCTTGCACTGTTAAAGCTCATATGTCACTCTGGGCCACTTAAAGGTTTATCACATGGGGTTATAAGACTACACTGATTGCAGATTTAGGTTAGTTTTTAAGAGTATATACTCTTATTTTGTCTCTGACAGAAAGTGCATTAGGTTGTTTCTGTACCCTTGAGGAGGTCCTACCTTTATCTATTGCATTTTAAAACACCTTAAATGTGCGTCACGCGCAGAACTTTTAACGTGACAAAATGATCAAACCTTTGTATCCTGTAACAGACTGTTCGACATGTGTTGGCTTCGGTCCACAGACACTCACCAGCAGTTTTATGAGAAATAAGGTTACTGTGTTTTTAAAGCAAGTCCTCAGTGAGGAAAGAAAGAGATGTATTACTTTGTCAATGAAATTCATTTCTGTGTAACAGCAGCAGCAAAAGTGATCTCTAAAATGACCTGTATGAAACAAAATATCAGAGAATAATCCCATTCATGAGACGCAGACATTCTTTGGCTAAAATAACCATAAAAGGTGACAGTGATTTTTAAGGATTTACAGTAAAATAAACAACAGGCATTATGTCAATAAAAATGAGATTTTGTTTCTGTGCAAGAGATTTTTGGCTTTTTGACAAGATGCAAGAAAAGACTGTTTGGGCAGGAAGGCCTCTTTGAAAATGTGCGTGCAGAGTCATTGGCGCACGTCTCTCTTACCTGCATTTCCACTGTGCCTGTTGTGGTAAATGTTTGTAACTAGTGCCAGGTAGTGTGGCCAACGCATGGTGAAGGTCAGACTGATTGTTCCACTGAAAGTTTTGTTTTGAAGTTACATCATTTTGGTCATGACAGTCACTTACTTGAAATGATTATTCTTATCATATTTAATGAAGTTAAATGCCGCCTTTCCTCTGTGTGTTAGATTAGAAAAGCCATTGTAAGAAGTAAAACTTGTGTGAGGATATACAGTATAAAATACACTGTAAGAGGTCTCTCTGAAATTAGGCAAACTAAAGATAGAGGATACGAATTCTAAGGTTACCAAGGTTATGGTAGAATGGATTTCCTGTGTATTGTTCATTTTTCAAGGTTTGCAATGTGTTAAATGTGCTGTTGTGTTGCAGTTCTTCACCTTGTGCTGCTGTTCATTGTTACTGTTTGTTTTGGTCCGCAGGAGTCAGAGGGAGGCCTGTATGTGTGTATGAACACATTCCTAGGCTTTGGACGAGAACATGTGGAGGGACATTATCGCAAAACAGGACAGAGTGTTTACATGCACCTCAAACGACATGTCAAAGAGGTACGTTTTACACCTGCCCTGTGTGTTTATTTGGTACTCATTTTTAACGGCACATAGTGCTTTAATAAATCACATTAGAAATGGATTTGCAATCAATAAAACAATAATACACAAAAGACAATAAGAGAGACATTAACATGATATATATTAATCAAGAATAGAATAGAAAAGTAAAATACAACCATGATTAAGTGGTTACAACTAATAATATTTGAACTATGTACTGTATTTATCAAATTAAAAACTTTTTACCAGTCGGTTTCAATGATGACACTGATTCAGTGTAGTATGTTGAAAATTATTTAATTCATACTTGACAAATGTTAATACACTGTGAGAGTATTACAATATGTAATGTGGAAAAGTAGCAAGTTACTTAAACACCCCCTTTAGCATTCATAAGCAGTATATATACATTAAGTAAATGGTTTATAACACACTGTAATGTAGTTGTAAACAGATATTTGTTAATGTTTTTGTCAACAAATATAAGTCCTCCCATAAGAGGAGGCGGGTGTATAAACAGATAATGAATGTCAATATAGTAAAACACAGTTGTAATAAAATATGTCTTGTAATTGTTGACAAATACTACAAATAAATAAACACTTTAAAATGTCCACATAGCTGTGTACAACTACATCATAGTGTGTTATAAACATTTATTAAACATTAGTATGCTGCTTATAAATGGTAAATAGGGGGGCTTAAAGTAAAATGCTACCCATTCTACAATTAAAGAACAATTTGTCTGATGTGTATTTCAGTTAGTAGACCAGGTCATTAACTCTGTCAGGATTACAGAAGTAATACTGCAAGGTGCTTTAGATAAAAAGGTGAGAGAGTGCCCTTGATTTCTGATATCATGATGCCATTATTTTGATCGTCAGTGATTCAATTACATTGTATGCCCTGCATATACATGAAGCTTGAATGCTTGGTTATCGACATTTAATTTAAAAAATATGAACTTTGTTGTAGCCTTTCCATTGGACATAATCATAACCTGCAGACAGAGGTCTATCTGAGTGTTTTCAGCTCTGTGTCTGTCTATTTGTACTCCCCATAACACAGCTATAACCTTTCACACCTTTCATAATAATTTTCTACCATGAGTCTTATATTCCATCAATGAGTCTCATAATCAGTACACAGCAGGTCAACTGAACATGCAAAAATGTAGATTTTGTTTACAGGAATACATACAATTCAATACATATATAGAGAATAAAGTTTCAACTGACCAATTAATAATGAATTAATAGTATATTTACAGAGGTTTAAATTAAGTTTTCTTTTCTAAGATAATTCTTATTTTTCTTATAATTAGTACCAATTTACAAAGTTTTTTCCATGAAACATCCTTGGAAATTATCGAGCAAATATTCTGAAAATACAGACCCATAAAATAAAGTGTTACCGCTATATTAAAGTCACAGAAAATAAATAATAGCATTATACTGAGTGCAATGAACAACACAAGATTCTAAGTAACAGAATGTGTTTTTATTAGTACAAGGGGTGGACAGGGACATCTTACAATATAATGCAATCCAAAACAACAACTCTGCAACAAATATGTTCAAAGAAATTATACATTTTTGTTGAGACTGAGCCAGAGAGCTATTGGTTCAACTGTTTGGTAACTTTTTGTGGTAGTGTTGCATTGGATTGCATTATATAGTGAGGCGTTTCTGTGATTTTGTCCATCCCTGTATGTATAAAAAATGAACAAGCCCTCTTTTAAAAGCTGATGGGGAACAACAAAGGCCTTAGCTGCTGCCGTGTTTTCTCACTGGTTTTTAATTGCCCTCAGATAAGCTCTGCTTTGTAAAGAGCTGCTATTTCCATGCCTGGATCTGGCCAGAAACAGCTGCTCACATTCTGCAGGCTCCTGTGTCTGCTTTTTCTTTCCCCCATGAGTCCACTTGGTCTCGAGTGTGTCAGCATTCTCTGTCTTTCTTTCTGTCTGCCACCGAGTGCTCCTCCCTGCCAAGTGAATGGGAAGCAGCCACCTGAACATGAGAGGATTAATAGGAATCCAGTCGGGTTGTTCTGCTGTCAGCTAGTCATTTGGTAGATTCACGTTTTAGTGGATTCACTGACAGAGTGAATTGATTGATCCATACTAGCTGAAAATGTTAGTTTGATGAAGATTAAATATTGTATTTTATTTTTCTACCACTCTGTACAGTATGCAGTGGGGGAAAAAAAGAAAAAGATGATGACACACTCTACAGGCAAAGACAAGCCCAAACACATGACGTTTAACATACTATAAATGGTATCTGTCCGAGCCTACAAATCAAACTGTGAAACTGAAGCAGTTTAATTTATCATTCTTTAATTCTCGCCCTGACATGGAAAGGGTTTTCCCCTGGCCTTGCAACCTGACCTGGCAACTGGAACATCCAGCATCTATTTCTAACAAAATGACAACCATCTGGACCTTCTATCACAGCAAAGCATGAAAGATTTTTTACAGCATTTTCCAAAGAGAATAATCAAAGGTGTTAAAAGGTGTTTTTAATGTGATGAGGGTTCTTTGATCCAATTTAATGTCTTCCTTCCTGTTTCCCACAGAAAGCCACAGGAGCTGCAGGAGGCGCCATCCCCAGACGAAGAAATGGAAAAGTGTTTCTAGGTAAGTTAGGTTTGCCAGTCAGTTAGAGGCAGAGCTGGAATAAGTACTCAGATCCATTATTTAAGTAAAAGTACCAATTCCACTATGTAAAAATACTCCATTCCAAGTAAAAATCTTCCATTCAAAATGTTACTTCAGTGAAACACAGGAGAATTATTAGTAAAATGCACTTTAAGTACATTATTAGATTCTTAACACTGATGTGTCAATGTGTGAGCATTTTACTGTTTGAGACATGTTTTTATTTATTTTTATATACAGTTCCCAACCTCTAAAGGGTTACAAGAAAAATCAGAGGGGGTGTTAAATAATTAGCGGAGCCCAAAAATAGAAATAAATACAGTTGTAAGCAAAATAGGTTCTGCCACACAAATTTGTTCTAATTTTTTACCTTTTAATCAAATATTTGCTTATTGGGGCGAAATATTGGCCAGTTTTACCTCACCTTTTAAAGGTTATTTAAATGAAACCATCTGAAAAGTTTAGAGGGAAAATTTCTCTTTGCTGGTATTCTATGGGTGTCAGATAAATGGTATTCCCATCATAGCTGAAAACAAAGTTTGCTGGTGATAGAAAAGCTCAGGGTGCGTTTTACATTTTGTTTTCTTTAAGTCGGTGTCTTAATATGAAAGTAAATGTGATTTGTGTGGTCAGAAACACCTCTCTCCAGCAAGAGAACCCCCTCCCTTACAAGCTTCTGTTATTGTTTGTTACACTGTGGTGACCTGCCAGCTGCCCCCCCCCCAACCCTCACCCCCCCCCCCAGTCGGCCTTTACTCAAAGCCCATGATGAGACCTCTCCTCCTCCTCCTCCTGTGCTCCAAATATAGCCCATTTATTTGTATATGTGGTTGGTAACTGCTCTAAATGAAAGCCTGGCCTCCTCCTCCTCCTTCTCCTTGGCCAGGGGAGGGGTGGGTGGTTGCCGGCCTCTCAGCTGCCACCACCTGTCAACCTCCCCTCCAGGCTGACACACTTCCACAGCAGCTATGACGCTGCTCGGAGAGGACCAGGTGTCTCTCTCCCCCCTTCTCACCCTCCCTCCCTCACTGGGGGAGGAATTCCTTCCACTCAGCCTCTGTTTAATTGATGTTGCTGTTTTCTTATCGTCCAGAGTTTAATGGACTTTACTATCCATTGCCTTCAATCTGAGGTCAACCCTCTAGCCACCGTCCGACTCTCTGTCAGAAACTTGTCAGACTCCTCTTCAGAGGTCCTTTTTCTGGAACGATTCCTGCTGTAGTCCATTTTGGATCTTAGATGTGACAGCATGTATGTATCCGCCGTCATCTCCATACCAGTCCAGTGATCTAATCAAGCGGCTAGCTAGTAACGTCAGATGTTACCATGAAACCAGTCTGCACAATAACAATGTCAGGGATAACCTATGATCCTGTTTCCCATGAGTCATTACACGGCTTTAGGCTGGAGTGGAGAAGGGACAACTCTATATGGGGAGTGATTAAAGTGAAGAGATGCTCTCTACATCGCCCTCATTTTAATCATACCTGGAATTATGAATCCATTAGACATATCAACAGAAATTGAATCATTGTAATTTTTTCAGCAAAATGCCAAAAATGTTCTGGTTCCAGCTTCTTTGTTGTGAGGATTTGATACCTCTCTTTGTCTTACTTTAGTATTTTCATTATTGATTAATTTGCAGAATATTTTCTAGATTTATTGATTCATCATTTGGTCTAAAAAAGGTCAGGAAATTATGAAATTATCCATCAGAGGTTTCTATAGCCCAGGGTGATGTATTCAAATGCCATATTTTGTACAACAAACAACCCAAAAATGTTAATGAGTTTTTGCTTAAAAGATTGATACGGTTATACAATTATCAAAATAGCTGCAGTCATTTTCTTTTCACCGACTAATTGTTTAATCATCTAATCATTTCAGCTCTATAGTAAACAAAATAAGATGTCATCTCAGGCTTTAGGAAAGTGTGATGGACATTATTTTCTGACATTTCATTACCAAATGATTAGATGAGGAAATACTAAGCAGATTAATAAATAAGGAAAATAATTATTAGTTGTAGACCTAATTTTGATCATTTAGTTTCAATGTGTGATCAATAATGAAATGAGGGTCCCATAGCTGCACAGATAAATGTCACAGATTCAAACCATCCTCAGTTCTCCTCTGTAGCGCTGTAAATTGCTGGTGATAAGAGTGTGTGATAAATGCCTAAGTATAGCTCTACATGAATTGTGTCTGAGTGACGGCGTCATCAGCGTCGTATGAGGTCACCCTGTCACTGTTGTAAAAAAAATCTGACGGGTTTCTTATTTGAGGATTCATCTGTTTGTACTCTCTGCATCCTCAGACTATTATGGTATTGACTAAATGAACGAAGCAGGAACATAAAAGAACAAACCTCACACTCGTGAGCAGAAAAACTCGATCATGACATGCTCATCAGGTTGCGTCAGTGTCTAACAGCAGCTGACAGAATGTTCACTTCCTCCCCTTTAGATTTAGAGCTAAACCGTGATTTTAACGGAGAGGACTATGAATATGAAGACGAGGCCAAGCTTGTCATTTTTCCAGACCACTTCGAGATCCCCTTACCAAATATCGAGGAGTTGCCCGCACTGGTCAGTGAGTTGGTGCTGCACGGGCTCTGTGTGTTTCCATGTATGTCGATGGGAGGGTGCACTCAGTGGTTCCCCTGTAACTGAACAAACAGGTTGGTCGTTGTTGTGTTAAAAGCCAAAAAGCCTGAATCCGTTCATCAATATAATGTAATGTAATGTAATCTATCTATCTATCTATCTATCTATCTATCTATCTATATATCTATGTGTGGAAGCTCAGAGTTTTTCCCTATGCTTCACCTAACCTCTAGTAGCTGTTTTATTTGGATTGGTTTTGGTGGAAAGTTTTGGCGTAAAGGCTGTTTCATAAGTTACTCTTCCGGGGAACCACTGGATGCACATCTGTATAGGTGCCCAAAACTTCTGTCATTGATTGCATGGAGTGCAGAATTTTACTCCTGTTTTTATGTTTTTGTTTGTTTTTCGAGCAGCCAGCATGAGCTTCTACAGTGAATGCTTTTGCCATGTCACAGGGTTTATTTATTCACATTTTTTTATACATGTATCATTTAATGTTGTGTGATATTGAGCATAGTTTCCTTTTTTAAATTTTTTTTTTTTTTTACATTTATTGGGAAAACTCCTTCCTGTTTTAAACTGTTTGGGATGGTTTGTTTCTGCACTAGAGTAGCATTAGTAGCATAGTGCTGCCCTGTCTTCCTTTGCTGGATCAATCACTTTATGTGCCACAGCTTCACAATTTCTTGCATGTCCACTATTGTCCTTTTCTATTTACTGCTATTGACAACTTACATTTAAGTTTCATTAATAGCAGAGTTTTCTTACATGTGATAAATGCTCTGTTAAAAAGAGAGAGGTTTCTTTTAAGAAAAAGGTTAATATATTTTCAACATGACCTTAAAGTTCATTCTGTCTCTGCTGGTGCCTCTGACGTTCAGGTGACCATCGCCTGTGACGCAGTGCTCAATGCACCATCAGCTTACAAGAAGCAGGAGCCTGAATCTTGGGAGGAGGAGATCCAGGTGTCCAGACATGCCAGGAGCCTCAGACAGCTGGATAATGGGGTCAGGATCCCACCCAGGTAGGAAAGGCACAGAGCCACACTGATATACCACTGTATCATTTATACAGTGGGCCTTAAATGTATGGGTAGACAGCTGCAGTTGCATTTTTTGTTGCCATTCACATGGCTTAATCGGGTGAAATATGGTGAAACAAGCCACTTTAATGACGGCGATCTATTCTCTTATTTTCTCAGCAGGTTCACCCCTATGGGGGTTTTTCTGACAGCAGTGTGTTTGCTAGTGTTAGAATAGAAACTCTAAAGCAGGAAAGTAGAGGAAGTCATTGCTCATCATTTTTGCACTGGTTTCCTTTTATTATTGTACACAGGAAGTTTTTCTCAAATCTTCTACATTCCACTCAAAGAATATTCCGATAATTGTCAAAGTTAGTCCCTGATTATGCAGAAGTGAAAGTCATGCAGCTCTAGTGCTTGTGTGTCCAAACCTATGGAGATGAATTGAGAGTAAGCACAGTGGTAAAAAAAGATACAAACACTGCAAAATGGTAATGTTGGACTGTATATTACTTCCTGACTCCTAAAGTACTCATCTGTCGTCAGATCCTAACAACCATTGCAAGAATATTGCACTCTACTGCATTTTCTTTCTGTGAAAAATGGCAATGGTTTGATAGGTTAGAGTTTCTATTTTATTTTCCATCTGTTTTATTAAGTCCACAGATAACTGCTTACTTTGTCCTTTGCTGTTTGTCTTGTATATCCAGTCAAGTCTGAGCAAAATGCAATTTTTCGAAACTTCAGTGAGTCTTTGCATGACTGCAGGATTGAAAAAAAAAACACATTAACAAGAGTCACTGTTTTTTGCCATCAGCGGCTGGAAGTGTCAGAAGTGCGAGATGAGAGAAAACCTGTGGCTGAACCTGACGGATGGAGCAGTGCTCTGTGGGAAGTGGTTCTTTGATGGGAGCGGAGGCAACGGCCATGCTCTCGATCACTACAGAGAGACCAACCACCCCCTGGCTGTCAAACTGGACACGATCACCCCAGACGGAGCAGGTCTGAGACACATGCCATGATTATCCAAACTGTTTATGACATGGTATTTGTGATCATTGTACATTTTAATAATTTCACACCAGGGAACACACTTTTGGTGGGGGGGGGCAGGGGGGGGGGATCTATAATAAAATATAAATAGTGATTATTGGGACTTCTTGAAGTACAAACGTAAAAGCACTTTTGATTTGGCTGTACATTAGATTTCCGGAGCATTGTAGAGTGGACTGGTAAAAAATGGACATGTTAAGTCAGATTAAAAATCAGGCCTATGATAGTGACTAACTGATCCTTTGGTTTCAGATGTCTACTCATTTGAGGAAGAGGAAGCTGTGTTGGACCCCCACATATCAGACCACTTGTCACACTTTGGAATAGACATGCTACAGATGCAGAAAAGAGTAAGTTGTCTTTGCTGTGAACAAACCAAAACAAAACCAAAATGTGAGGCCTCCTCAGCAAAATTTTCACACTAAACTCTCTCTCTTTATCCTGCCCTGTCAGACAGAAAATGGTCACCACACAGACAATAATGCCCGGCCGCGTGTCAGTGAATGGGAGGTAATTCAGGAGTCGGGCATGAAACTGAAGGCGGTGTTTGGTTCTGGTTACACAGGCATCAAAAACCTGGGCAACAGCTGCTACATCAGCACAGTGATGCAGGTCCTATTCAGCATCCCAGACTTCCAGAGGATGTGAGTACACTGTGATGAGACTTCACTCACCTGTTTTCACATTATTCATATATATATCATAGCACATATATCACAAAAATGGGTACAAAACCACTTGATTGCATTGACTGTTTTCATTTCTCTACTGTACAGTACTGAATACTGTGTCTTTGACCCTCACTATTACAAAAGAGGGGTAGACTAATTATACTTTAAACACAGCATAGAAAATTACTTTACAATTAAAAAAGATGCTAAAATAAAATATTATTTCAAATATTTGGTTGATTGGCAGGTTTAACAGTATTTGTCAGCTACCAGATATCTTGCAACCAGCATTTTGATGAATTGCTAGGCAACATGAGATTAATTATGCCAAAGCATTTGTGGCCAAATGGCAGATGCACTGGTCAAAATGACAACAACAATTTTTTTTTTTTTTGGGTGTTTTTTGTGTAAATGTTAAATCATGACAAAGTGTACCAATCATTGACAAACGGTATCAAGAAAGAGAAACAGCAATCACAATTTGAAACTTGTTCACATGGACATGATGGACTTCCTAATATGACCCATGTTTTGTAGTTTTTGCAGCGCTGATTTAGTTACTTTAATGTTGAAGTAAAAGTATCCCTTATACTTTCAACTTGCTTGCTTTTAATTGTTGATCGGAATCTATAATTGCTTTGGCTCTGGATTAGATATTAA
The DNA here is from genome assembly GCA_031216445.1 of Lateolabrax maculatus. Lineage (NCBI taxonomy): Eukaryota > Metazoa > Chordata > Actinopteri > Acropomatiformes > Lateolabracidae > Lateolabrax > Lateolabrax maculatus. The sequence continues at coordinate 13,300,540 of CM062196.1, forward strand.
GGGAAATAAAAAGAAACATAAATTTGATAATTCTTTGCACAACCTTTGGTATTTAAATAACTAATATGGCCACCAGCAGAAAGTGTTAGTGTCTTCTCAGTACCACCTTGTGTGTTTCCGACACTCTTGTGTCTGTGTGACGTCCCATATGCTCATATATATCTGAGGTGAGCGTGTGACATGTATTTTGATCTTTAGGTATGTGGGTAATCTTCAGAGGATATTTGACTATTCACCCCTTGACCCCAGCCAGGACTTCGCCACACAAATGTAAGTGACTCCAGTGTTACATAATGCAGTGTTAAAATACACAAAACAAGTGAAGGTGTTTTTCCAGCTGCTGCTAGCTCTGTGGCTGCAAAAGGCTGAAAAAAGGCAGAGGTTTTGTTATGAGTAACAAATTTGTATCTTTGTTATTAAAATTCTTGAAATAATTATGTAATGACACTGCAGTTTTATAAGAGGGCCATGTCTTTTTATGACTTTTAGTTAGCCTATAAATAATGCATATTTTGTTGGGTGAAAGCCTTTTTTTCCCAAACATTTTCTGGTAAATACGTGGTGTATTTTGTCACGTAAGCTAGTGTGTTGCAAGACAGCAGTCAGATGCTGTATCCATGATGAAAGGTAAGAAGGGTTTAAGCAAGGCAGGAGATGAATAACAGTTGTGAAGCCACCAACGTTTCATATTCTGAGGCACATTGCCAGATAAACATGTTTATACACATCACTGTTCGTATTTGATAGACCCTGACAGTGTGTCTCCTAATGCGCCGGGCCTGTATTGATTAAATATGACCCCTTTTTAAAAGCACTGAAGGCAGAATGTGAGCGTTAAATAAGGTTTGATTAAATTAATATATTACCCTGCATCCTGTGCTTAATACAGATGATACCACTGCATAAAGAAAGTAAGTACAGAAAGATATTCAGAAAATTATTTCCAGATGCATGAAAAAGGGCAATTTGTTGTTCCTATAAATTTTATTACAATGGTCAGGGGATTATTTGGAAAACAATAATGGTTTTAAGCACTCTGTTGACTCTGATTGTTTTAGATTAGCCTTTTTTATAGTATTTATTTGTTTGTATGATTATTTTTGGGAAAAGATGGATTATAGAAAAGTGATATATTCCTGAAAGGTTGTTACCACAGCAACGGAGCCAAGTTTGAACTGGGGCCAGCTTTGTGAGACTGAAAGCCAGGGTTAACAAGTTAGCTGCCTGGAGAAACAGGCCCCAGGTGTATTGACTGAAGGTTTTGAAATGTTTGTTCTGACGAGTAAAAGCCCTCAGGGTGTGCCCTCCAAGAAATCACTCCAAGAACACTAGAACAAAACTAAAAGACTGACAATATGTTGTAATGTTTCTGCCTTTGTTTTTGTCTGACAGGGCTAAACTGGGACACGGACTGCTCTCAGGCCAGTACTCCAAACCACCCATGAAATCTGAGCTCATTGAACAGGTGATGAAAGAAGAATACAAGGTATTAAACTGGGTATGTCCAGCTCCCAAACTGGGTCCATAACCGACAGAAGCATGTTAATACTGAGTGTAAGCAAAATTATTCTTTTTTATTAAATCACCAAGCTGTTAGGGTTGTCAAGACAGAGTTTCAGCTTGTCAATTTGATGTTTTTCCCAATTTGAACATGAAACAACTTTTCATAATGCAGTATATCTGTGTTATTAATACATCCTGAGATTTTTTATAATTGTGACAGCTGGAGAGATGTTGATCAAAACAAAAGGAAGATTTTTAGATATTGTCAAGTTTTCTTGTGCTCTGACCTTTTACTTTTAGTCTGAAAATAGCTGTTGGCTTCAGTCCCAAATATGCAATTTTTTTTATGAACAACAGCTCCAGACACAGCTTTAATACTGTGTTTTGCTTTTAATCACTGCTTAATTTTGTCACAAATATTAGCTGTGCTTAATGATTGTCATACCTCAAGTTCTTGAACAGTTGAATTGATCTGTTTTGGTTATTTCTTTGGCTGTTTTGCTGTACTAATTTAAATGTGCACGATATAAAATCATTGCCTTTTCAACCACATAGTAGACAGCTGCCAGGAAACGAGGAGAGGAAAGCCATTAAAGCATAATGGGACCCAGCACTGGGTCTGTAAGCTCCAGGCTTCTTTTAAGCCTCACCAGCCTCAGTAATTGATAGTGCAGAGCCATGAGCCTGCACTTCCTACACATGTGATGGCGGAGTCAGGTTTGGATAGAAATTGACAGCTGGGAAGATAAAATATGGTAGGGAGGGGCTTGAGTTGGCGTGCTGTGGTCAGTTTGAGCTAAGTAAGTTCAACTAAATATTACTATTACATATTATTTTTACTTTTATTCTCCTGCCAACTGTTGTATGGGATCCCATTTGTTTGGCTAGAGGTTGGCCTACACAGTATGGCAGGGTGTCTCCACATCAGATTTGTCTGGAATATGGACATACATACCTATAAAAGATGTTTTAGTTGGTTTATACTGTATATGTGTTACATAAGGGTTAGTATAAACAGTGAATTTAAAGGAGTAGTTGGAAGGGAACCTTGCTTATTTGCTTTCTGGCAGAGAGTAGATGAGAAGGAGTTTAGCCCAGTCTAGGCTGGCAGGAACGTCTCCGCTAGTTGCCTGGCAACTGCTCCCAGCCAAATAGCATGGCACATAAACCCTCGTAAAATGGTAAATAGTGTTTTTTTTTTTTTTACAGATTAAACAAACTAAGAATAAAACTATTATTTAATTGCCTTTTTAGAGGTGCTGGCACATTGATATTGTCATCTTCAGACCAGGCCAGGCTGGCTGTTTCCCCCTGTTTTATATTTAACTACTGTATCCACCAGAAAACAAATAAGTGTATTTCCCAAAAGGTTTTTGGGGAACTTTTGCTTTTTTACACTAAAGAAACAATTTTTTAGCCACAGACTGCCAGATTCAAGAAGTTATGATTACCATCAAGATTGCATGGAGCTCATATACACACATACATACATACATACATACATACATACATACATACATACATATACACACACACACACACACACACACACACACACACACACACACAATGCATTATGAAGATTTAGGCATACGTTCAGCGACAGGTAATAATTACCAGAAAACTGACATGTTTCCATCTTTTGGAGACGAAATCCAGTAGTGAGAGAAGACTTTTCAGGTTAACTTGTAGCAGCCATATTAAAATTAAAATGATACCAATTATTCATTGTTGATGCTTTACCATTTCTGCATACTAAACTTATAGTCAATACCACTCTCTGTGTTGTTAAGCAGCATCCTGTTTGATCGCATCAAATTGATATCATCTCAATATAATATTTTAGATTAAAAACTCTTCTTGGAGTATCAAAAACTACATGTGCTAGAGTTTTTCATATTGGATGGAGTGGTAATTCTCCTGTGCAGAGTCTGGTACTGGCAGGCCGCCCGAAACTGCTTACACTGTGTATCTGTAATATGCACCACTTGTCTTCTGTCTTGTCTTATACTTCCCTCTGAGACAAATACATGCACAGTCATCGGTGTGATGTCCAAATGTTGTCATTCCAGCACCAGCCGAAGGGCATCTCTCCCCGGATGTTGAAGGCCTTGGTCAGCAGGGGACACCCAGAGTTTTCCTCCAACAGACAACAGGATGCCCACGAGTTCCTCCTGCACATGATCAACCTGGTGGAGGTGAGTAAAGCTAAACCTGTTGGCCATCATGAGACAAGATTCATACCTAAGGACCAAGTGCTGAGTTATTAGAAGCTGATAAGTTGATAAAACAATTAAATATAAATTTGAATATATTGTGCACATTAATTGTGTTGTGCTGCATTCGACTTGGTACAGTTTTTTGTGTTTATAAAAAATGCTGACCCTATCATGCATATAGTTTTACAATGTCTTTTGTTCCTTTTTTGAGAACTTTGTGTCAAGAATTGTTTGCTTGCCCCTCTGTTGCTTAGTTAGTCTCTCTGCCCAACACTTTTAGTTCAGAACAAAATATCTCCACAAATACTGCTCAGTGTAACATTACATTTTCACTTGCATAGTAGTTGTTCTAAGAGGACTCCTCATGATGTTTGTGACCTCCTGTCCTTTCATGTAGCGCCCCCACCAGGTCAGAATTTCCCTTTGAACCACAATTTTGCCTGTGACAAAGTATCTCGTTAGTAATCTTAATGTACAGCTTGTCCAAATTATCTTAACACAAGGTCCACTTGCTATCTTATTTTGGAACTGATGGAGTTTGCTCAGTTGTCAAAGCAATGTCTCAGTTGCCATCAGTTGTTCTCTTTTATCTAATAAATGTATACACTAGCTTTGGTTGATTCTATAAATGTGATTAACTTCAACTTTGAAGGGTGCAGTGTTAATGTCAAGTGTTTGGAATTAAATATCTATGTATGTTAGAGTATCCGGTTACATGTGAATGTTCTTACACGCATCCACTGGTTGATAATTCTAGTGAACACTACAAACAAGCAACAGAAAGAGAAGCTGCCTCTCATAAAACTGACTGTCCCAGTAAACCTGAATTTTATCCACTTTGAAATCAGAACATTTTACAAAATGGCTGGGCTGCTTCTGACCCCTGACACACATGGACAGGCAGTTGATTGGGAGGGGAGGGTCTGTTTTTGACTAAACACAGCAGACTGTCTCCTCAGTTGGTACATCCACATGGGGTCCTCTGACATGTCTTTCTCAGCAAGGATATATATATAGCTCAGTGCTATCTGTTACACAGAGAGGCCAGATAATGCTTCCTACTCTATTCCATGATACATGCCCCGGCACAACACTTCCTCCACCTCATGTTGTGAGGATCAACATAACATACCCCCCAGATGCTCTGAGCCTCAATTTCTCCATATTTGCCCCATTATGTACAGAAATCTTACAGCTCTGGTGCGCAAATTTGGTTTGTTCTAAAAAGGCCCTTATTGCTATCCTCCCTCCCGTTAGTCCACTAATTAATTCCTGATTTAGTTATCCAGACAGAGATAACGTGACCAAAGCCACCACCCTCAGCAGCATTTTCCTCTGTCTATGTCAGCCGGCATACTTAGCCTGAGTAAAATTATAACTTGTGTATTTCTGTAGCTTCTTAGAATAGAAGAGCTGGGTTGCAGAAAGGCTGCAGTGCAAACTTCTGTGTTAAGTCGCAATGCCATCCTTCATCACAGTCTTCAAATAAACACAGTGTAAACTTCAATGACCCCTGCTGTTCATAGAAGACACATAGCTGCTAAGTGATGATGATGATGATTAATGTGCCTGTGATTCTGAAAAGATGTAACACTCTTAGTTATGGAGGGTACGGTTAAGTAAAGCAGTTTCCAAATTAAAGAGTTGCATCTACATTATGAATAAGTGTATTAAGAAATCTGGGTCAAACAACAGTTTGAAGTCATGCCAGGAGATTGTAATAAACCACAGCGAAGAATAGTTTAAAGATAGAGTTGCATTTCAAACCTCGGGCTGTCATATGCCAGGGAAGCTTTACATGTTTATAGTACACGTGAAGCTTCTTAAGAAGACATACAGTTTAATGATCTGGAACCGCCAAAATACAATCCTATATATTCAGGGCTTACTCTAAAAAGTATTTGTAACAGCCTTCAGACCTTTTGGACACTAAAACCCTCCAGGCTAACAAAGTTTATATGAGATTATTGGTGTATTAGCACTGGGTGCCAAACAATACTTTTACAACGTGAGGGACAGATTGGACACATGACAGCATGTGTGCCATTAAAATTTTATTTGACTAATTTAAATCAAGAATTCATTGACAAATAACCAGAGTAAAAAATTAAATGGGCAAAGAAAACACTGTTTATTGACTGAAGTCTGGGAGGGACCTCAATTTTATCAGTGTTGGACCACATCACTGGTCTATATTTAACAATTAAAATGTCAGTATCAGCCTGATTATATTATCAGACTGAAATATGTGCCTAATCTCATGGCCTTTTTTTGTTGTTGATATTCAAACTCACCCTCTCATCCTCCCTATGTGTTGTCTTTACAGAGGAACAGCGCAGGCTCGGAGAATCCAAGCGACGTCTTCCGCTTCCTGGTGGAGGAGCGAATTCAGTGCTGCCAGTCACGTCGGGTTCGTTACGCTCAGCGGGTGGACTATTGCATCCAGCTGCCGGCCCCCATTGAGGCGGCCACCAATCGAGGTAAAGGGGGTCCCATATACACAAAATGTTCTGCTGTGGTATGAAGCCCCAGCTGGCTCTGGTCAGTACAGCTAGCATGACACTGGGCTCAGGTGGCACCAGCCGCTGGAGGTATCAGCAGGTCCTGCTCCAAAAGGCCATAGAAGATCTACACCGAGAGCCGTGCAGTTAGAATGAAAAAGTGACTGCTTATTACATTTATTCAGTTATTGACATAATACCTTATTTGACAAATCTTATGTACTATTTAAAGGATATTTTTATGTATTATTTTAATGTATTGATATGCAACTTGTATCACCCTTGATTGAACAAAAATGTAGCTTTTTTTTAAAATACAGAATATTATGGGGTTTTGTAGATGTTTACTCTTATTTGCACAGCTCACAGTGTTTGTCTTTGTTGTCATTCTGCCAGAGGAGCTGCTGACATACGAGGCCAAGCGGAAGGACGCAGAGGAGAACATGCGGGCTCCTCCTGAGCCGGTGAGAGCACGGATCCCCTTCACCGCATGCCTGCAGGCCTTCACAGAGCCGGAGAACGTCCCCGACTTCTGGAGCTCAGCGCTGCAGGCCAAGTCAGCCGGAATCAAGTAAGCAAAGGGACACCTTTTCTTGAGCCTGGAATCACTATTATACACCTCAGTGTCTTTTCTTCACCTCACATCTTTAGATTAGACCCAGTTTTATTTATACATTTTGAATTAATTTCTTTTAAATCCCCCTTTTCAAAATTGTCATTTTCCTTTGCAGAACTTCTCGTTTCGCCTCCTTCCCAGAGTATCTGGTTTTGCAGATCAAGAAATTCACATTTGGAGTTGACTGGGTGCCGAAGAAACTAGGTAATTGTCTCACCCGTCACTGATTAGTACGATTTTAAAATGTCTTTTACTGGCCTCCACCAATTTTGTGACTCAGTTATTATAGGTATTTGTAGTGCTGTAAATGCCCAGCAGAGGGCACCATCAAACTACAATTAACAAGGCAAAAGAAACTGCTGCCTAAGTACATTTTTGTCCCACTCAAGAAACTCCTGCAATTTTGGACTCATTTTTTAAATATAACTGCAGGCCAAAATTCACCGACTTAAAATGAGTATCTTGCAGCATCTTAATTTGTAGAAGCTCTCAGCGACTTTGCCAACAAAATCAAAGGTTAAAATTGTTGTGCAGTTTTCACTAAAGAGTTATGGCCAAATAAAAGGTAAACTGTTTTTTTTTGCGTAAACTGATACTTTTAAATCATGTATCTTAAGTATTAAATTTGGGAGTTTTACATGGCCCACATTTTAGTTGTGTTTTGTGGGTGGTGTGTCACTTACACATCCTCACTTATTATGTGATCAAGTTTTTCCATGATATATTTTCACGCCTCAGCTGTAACTGTGAGACGTGTTCAAAAATAAGTGCATGACACCATTTAAACTTAAAAATAATCATGAATCCAAACCATGCATCAAAAATACAATAACAGACAAAGACTCGATGGAAAAACATTTCAACCACCCATAGATAAAAGAAAAATGTGTATAGATAAAAAGGTTACTGCTTTGGACTCATTACTGCCATTGTAGGCTCTGATCACAACAAATGTAAATCCCTTTCTTAGTTTTTTTTTGTGTCTGTTCCTGTCCAGACTTGGCCATTGATGTTCCAGACTTCCTGGACCTGAGCCGGCTGCGGGCCACAGGGCTGCAGGCGGGTGAAGAGGAGCTGCCTGACCTCATGCCTCCCATTGTGCTACCTGAAGACACCAGAGGTACAGAACAGGTTCATTTTGCTCCAAGAGTGGTTTAAGGTGGAAATGGTACCTGTATATGTGTGTGTATGCATATACACCTACAGGTGCATTGACCAATATGTTAATACAGTACTTTTCAACAAGGCATATCACTGTGATTACAATAGGATGATCTAAAGGACATTTTTGCCCCCTCAAATCTGACATTTTATTTTTGTTAATTTCTACTGCATATTTGCAAATAAACACGGGTGCCAACGTTTGGTACTGCTTCAGATATACTCAGGATCCACTGGTCACAAGCTCTCATGACTCACCTAGTGACCAGTGGCTCAGAGGTATTTGCATTCAGGCATGAATGCAAATACTTAACAAATGGGGATAATTTTGTCCCTTCATGTTCAATTTCACAGGCCTTTTAAATTTGAATGGGCATTGTTTTCCCTGAGCATCTGTTTTTTTTTTTTTTACATATTGTGTCCACTCTAATTATATACATGAAGTCTACAGAATAATAGAAACACCTCTCAATATAGTGTGAGACAGTGTACATCACACTGTACGCAATAAATTGGCAATACAATGTTGCCTTAACTAACTCAGATGTGTATTTTTCCAAAGCTGCTACCTAACATCTTTTTCAGGTAGTGTAGGGTATTTTTTGTGACAGAGACAAATGATCCGTGAAATTATTTCTAATATGATGTTCTGCTCAAAGCCACCCAAGTTTTCTTTTAAGGGCATATTGAATGGAGTCCCATGGGAAAGGCATGCTCAATCAATTACTAAAAAGTTGTTGTGTTCACAGTGTGGCTAAGCCTAATAAGTTATAATGATTTTATGAGATCCCCTTGTAATGCACTACCCTGGGCACTGTGAATATCCCACTACATGCTGGTGAGTATGTTTTTAGAGCACAAGCAGTGTTGTTGTTACTTTTCTTGAAACTTGTTTCATCAGACTGTTTGAGTAGTGCTATTTCTAGTATAACATACAGTGTACTTAAGCCTCTTTGTCGTCCCCTCTTCCTAAAGGCCGAAACTACAACCTCCCTCTTTTTGTTTGTCTTTCTTAGTTTGTCTCCTCTGTGATTGTAATTCTTTTTCCTCTCTTCCTCCTTCCGTTGTTTCCCAAGTTCAGCTACACCAAGTTATCAGTGTCCTCCTTAATATTTTAGCAGGCGTGAAGCACAAAGTGTTCTGTACTGTCTCAAGTGCCAAACACAAACACAAAATGGGGTCCAGGACCCAGTAACATCTGCAAGCAGCCTATGCTGTGCTTCACACATTTAAAACTCAGAGGGCAAAACTGGAGTCTGAACATGTTTGTCTGCGTATGCCTTAATATTTCAGGAGTGAACATTATGTGCTGCACCTGCTATCTCAGACCTCCAAACACATCAAATTCAGAGTTTTGCACATTAAAGTGTCCTTTTCTTTGAGGTTAAACTACCTTGCTTAGGCAGCATTGCATATCTACGTCTGACAGCAGCAAGCTATGCGGCTTTCTTAGAGGGCCACAGCCAAATCGATGCATAAAAATATGTATAAATGTTTTTTGGATCTAGTAAGTTTGACATTTGAGTATTTTAAATTTCTATTTTGCACTTATCCCCTGTTGACTTCTAACAGACCTTCTGTTTCTATAGACAGAAAGGTTAAAACAAGTACCAGTGTGTAAATCATGTGGTTTAAACTGTGAAATGAAAAGAGGTCACAGGAGATGATGTGCCATTTTCAATATATTTTCAGATTTATTTATTTATTTCACATTTATATGATGAGTTTTGTTGGTGGCAAATTAACCACTGGCCCATTATCTCCCGGCTGGCATCAGCAGTGATTAATCATTGGTCACCCTTCTGTCTCCAAAAGGCTTCAGTGCTTCTCATTGATTACACAGCACCGCATAAATGTGTTTTCCTGTATGCTGCTTGAACCACATTATTTCTCATTGGACTGTGTATCCATTCACTCAATGATTCCAGGCCATTAAGAAATTGGAGGACAAAAAATGTATCATGGCTTTTTTGTTATTCCCTTTTTACGTTATTCTAAAGCACAAAACAATTTAAAAACTGCTCAAACCATATAGATATTGATTTCTGGTTTTGATTTCTTTGCTAATCAGATTGTCTTCTTCAAGACTTTCCAATTTGAAATAACCACCGTGAAAATGAACCACGATCTGTTTTTTATAATTTTTCTTAATTCAATGAAAATATGAAAGCGAAGGAGGAAGCACTTAAAAGATTAGCTGGGGAAGATAATGAAAATTAACAACCCGCAACTGACTTTACTGGGTCATTATTTCATTGCAAATACTTAAACCTCTAAACATGGCCACAACTAAAACCCTCAGGTTAAGTATTTGTGACAAAAAGACAAATAATTAATAGATGTGTATCTGCCTCCTGATGAGTATTGCTGACGCACATTCCTAAGATTTCACTTTTCAGAGTAACACAATGGGCAAAGCATTGCAAAAATGAAGCATGTTGGATAGGAGCAGGACTCACTTAAGTTGTGATTGCAGTGTTTGGAAACAGTGGGGGCCGATCAGTCTCCTCACCGCGGGTGGTGATGAGGCCCACCAAAAGTGTTTTTCTACAACTTGACTTGAGCCCCTCTTACAGCTAACTTGAATCGTCCCTGTCTGTATTGGGTCATCCCTAGTATGATTGATACTATGCAGTAAAGTTAGCCTATATGAACAACACTATTTGATGAACAGTAGCCCCTGTGCCCACAAGTGATATTTAATGGACAATAGTAAATGTTAAAATATAGTGTTAACAGCATACGTAGAAAAAGAATTATAAAACAGTAATATCTATTTAAAGTTAGCCATCATAAGCTATTGGTCATATCAGACCAAATAAGGTTGTAGCTGCAAAGTTCACTGAAGTTTTAACTTTTCTCACTCTAAAGTCGGTCACAATCTAGTTTTAAGGCCTTCACTGTTTCATCTGATTTTACCTATAGCTGTACTTACCTGGTATGCATTCCCTAAATTAGTTTGGGACTAATCAAATTATTACTCAGCAGGGAAATGTAATATTCCTGCATATGAATGCTAAACAAAATGCACAGATATGGGGCTGAATGAAGATGTTAATAGGGGTCCAGCAATTTTTAGGATAATCCCTTGGCAGGATAATCAGGCCATGGTGTCACCAACCAAAATTTTCTTTTTTGGTTGATTTGCTTGTTATCTGCCAATTATTTAACATTCTTATACCTGTACGTACAAAACCCCATACAAACAAAAGAAAATCCAGTGATGATCTCATTGTGTACCGTCACCTGAAATAAGTTTTTTTTTTTTTTTTTTTTCTTCTCCTCTTTCAGATAACTCCATGAGCTCCATAGACTGTGAGTATTTCATTTCTCTACTCAGTTACTCGCTACTTTGTACATGAATATGTAACATTTATATAAGTTATAGCCATGGAAAATGTATTTTGGGCACCAAGCAATAGTGATGAATGCTGTTGAGCTAAACCTCTGACCATGTATACTTGAGCAGGTGCTGCAGCTGCTCTCTACTTCCAACAAACTTTTCTTTTCCATCTGGCTCTGCTTGTTTTAGCCAGACTCGTTTCTCTCTTTGATGAATCATCCCTCGATAAAGAAATCTCCCCCAGGACTGATTTTCTTCTGGTCTCTTTGTTTAATGAGGCCCAAAGAGAGAGCCACCGCACATCTTTTGTGGTTGTTTAAACTGGAAGGTTACAAGTTGTGTTGATTCAGCAACTGCTATGTTTTAGTTATTGATGTTGGTTTGTCGTGTCCCCAGCCCCAGAAATAGACGAGGCAGCAGTAATGCAGCTGGCAGAGATGGGCTTTCCACTGGAAGCCTGTAGGAAGGCGGTCTACTACACAGGCAACATGGGCCCCGAGATGGCCTTCAACTGGATCATAGCCCACATGGAGGAGCCTGGTAAGGGACCATCACTGCATTCAATGGAACATAACATAAGACACACATAATTTTTACTCTTTACATCAAGGTCTATATCCTAAGGCCTGTCAGCAGATAGTAAATGAGCACAAAGGAGTGCACCACCTAAATCAAGTCATAGTTTTACTGTGGGCAGCTTTTATAGTGAAAAGTTATTTGACACATTTTATGCATTAATAGATGAAACGGATGTAGGGATGAAAGTACAACAGAAAGAAAGCACAACTGCACAATTTCTTTGTAGTTTAATTACAGTGGGATGTGTTAACAGATAATGATAAAGGTGATCACTACAAGTTCTGTTTCAAAGGACAGAGTTTAGAGCCAAGTGTTAGCATGATTCAGAATGGTCTGCCAGCACATATCTGAGCTTCTTCAATTTAAGATGCTGCCAGACTTTGCACAACCACTGAGTGTGACTAGGAGGGTTGATGGCTTCTCCTGTTCAATAAAAGTAATGTACATGCCGGTAGTGTCAAACAGGTTGTAACTGTATATCTGGCTCCAGTTATGTAGCTATTCTCGCCCAAGATCTAAAATATTGCAGTCAGAGTATTCAAGTTAAACCTTAAAAATATGGTGCCTCTCTGCTTTCAAATAATTTGTTGTTGTTATTGTTGGAAGTCCAACAATTTAATTAATTCTTGAAAACTAAGGCTGTAATGATGAAAAATAGTCAAGTCATTACAAGAAACAAGAGCGTGGGGGTTAAGTGTTAACGAGTGTTGAGGGTTAAAGAGGTAACCGTGACCCAGCCAAACCAAAAATACTAGTGAGAAATAATCAGAACAGCAGCTGCACTGAAGGATCCACAGTTCTCCAACAATTTCAATAAGCTGAGTCTACAGACTTTTAAGAGGTGAGCATGACATATGGGCATTGAGACGAAGACGCTGCTTCACAAGGCAACACAGGTAGTCGCATGATGTTTTTCGAAAGGCCAGTCAGCTGTGGAAGCAAATAAGGGTCATTTAATATTCTGAGCTTGTGAAATGATGTTCACAAATAGTTTCACGGCCTGCAGTTCTATACCACTGTTTGTGTGCATGTGAAAGGGTTTTGTGGCCCGCCTTTTGCTAATCTTTCATTTCGAATCAGCTACCTGGCCTGGCAGTGGGCGGATGCTACTTGGTTACTTGGAGTCTGTCGCTGAGGAGCGGCTCTCACTCATTTAGATAGGAAATTTATGTGACCATCTCTCAGACTTTGTGAAACCTCACAGTTGAAAATATTCCTGCACAAATTTCACAAAATGTACACAAAATGTTTTTACAGATACAAAACTTTTTTTTTAAACGTGCAAAATATTTCTACAGCTGTAAAACAACATTACAGATTCACAAACTTCAAAAAAAATTGTGAGAATTTTTTGATACGTGCATGCAGTATTTTTCACATGCGCACAAACATTTTAAAAAAGTGATATACAACTGCAGGCTGTGAAATTATTTGTGAACATCATTTCACGAGCTCAAAATATGAATGACCCTTATTTGCTTCCATGGTCCACTCACATGTGAAGCTTGTGTTGTGTCCTGTTTTCTATAAAAGACTATGCCTATGCAAATATGCCAAAAACATCTCTGCAGCAAGCATACAAAGCCAAGGCAAGTGTATTTGTATAGGAAACACAAAGGTAATTCAAAGTGAGAGACATATCAAATCGCCAGTTCTTCTATTACAATCAGAGTTGTTTTTGCAAGTGACTTTGCGTCCCTTTGTGTGCTGCAAGTGTTTATCTCTGCATGTCTGTGTGTGAGATCATCACCAGAAACTTTGTCAGAGCTGACTTTGTCTCTTGTAGAGCCTCTCAGCAGCAGAGATGTTCCCCTGGGGCGTTGACTCGTGTCACTTTTATTTCCCTGGTAGGCTGTAAAGGGCCTCTACAGTGGAGAGAAATTAGAGCAGTCCCCTGCCTGTTAGTTTTTAAATGGGCCTAATGCATCTGCAAAATGGGCTGCATTCAGGCTCAGTAACATCAGTAAAACGGTCCGTCCCTGCCTGCTGAACAAAGGCTACTTCTTCTTCTGCCTCCCCCTCATTTTTGTGCTTTCATTACCTTCCCATTAACATCACTTCAACTTAACTAAACTTTTTACTTAATCATTTTTAGATGCAGAACATTTCTTTTTGACTCAGATGAACCTTACAGTGCTGCATTTATAAAGATAAACTAATGGCGCCTTCTTAAAAGAGTTGCATTTATAAAGCACTGTGCAGGCAAGGTGACTCAAGCAATCATAGTAATTGTTTTGTGAATGATAGTGATTTGGTTTAAAGTTGCAAATTAGACTTATTAAACAGGCCCATTGTTGATATAAACTTCAGAAATGTCATTAATAAAGGCTGTGATGAGATCTGTCAACATTTATATTAGAAGTATAAATAATTACAACCAATGTATTGACAATTTAACTTAATGTGCAAATATGCACTGTTCAGTTACATCTTATTTCTCTGCCTGCAAGTCAGCTTTATTCCTGTCACATAAAACCAACTTTATTATGGGCAATCGGAAGGACACCAGGCAAGGAGGCTGAGATAGAGACGGTAGTGGAAGATAAGTGCTACGCATTGTCATTTATGGCAAGAACAGTAATGAAGGCTCTGTTTATGGCCAACAGCAGAGTAATTACAGTAGTAGAGTGTCCTTGTTCCCGGGCGGAGTGTCACTTCACTTTCATTTGAATGTGTTGAAAGTGCACAAAAGCATTTCAGTTCACTTGGAAATTAGAAATACTTTAGTATTAGTTGTAAAGATGCTTTCTGAGTTGAGTTAAATGAATGCAATGTTCCTCCTGTAGGCATTCTTCTGAACAGCAGTAATATCAGGGATCTGTGTTTCACCTTTCCAGATATTTTATTTCTCAAAAAAGATTCTCACTGGATCATCAATGGTCAGAGACATTGATTTATGAACTTCCCAACAATTAAAATGGAGAAAAAAAGATGTGTTTTACTTGGTTTTAAAAAAAAGGTTAAAACAGATAACAATTGTCTCTGTAGAGATGTGTGGACTTTGACACAAACATGCCACAAGGTGCATTTGCATGAGATACTGTTTCCAATATCCAGGGTCCCTCCCTGCACACGTTTGTGTAATGGATGTTTACATCTAGCAGTTGTGTGTTTTATGCCTGTGCCTGTACTCTCAGCATTACATTTTTAACTTTGTCAGTCAACAGAAATGTGTCACAACAAGTTCACAACAAAACAGAAAATAGATGTCCAGGTTTATCTAACTTTGCCCTCCAACACAAATGTATTCATTGATTGGGTTAAAAATAAATGGAGAGCTACAGCATATCATTATTATTCTGTCGCCCTCTTTACTCAGACTTTGCAGAACCTCTCTCTCTGCCCTCAATGATGGATCCTGGTCCTTCCACCAGTGACAGCCCCATGGGTGCCACCCCGCTGGGCAGCTCGCCCCCCGAGGAGAGCATCGCCATCCTCACTTCAATGGGCTTCCCCCGCACTCACAGCATCCAGGCACTCAAAGCCACGGTCAGTCTTCTGCCCACTCTGTTCATGTTTGCACTTTGTGTACTAATAAAAAAATTTTTTTTTTTCTCCATTTGTTGGCACCAACACTTATTTTCCAGGCAACCCTTTTCTTCTAATAATTAGTTTTTGCCATCTGATAATTCAAATGAGTATTAATCCTCAACATTTCTGATAAAGAGTTGTTTGTTTATTGTTTATCAGCCCAGTTTATTAGTTTCTACATTTGCTGCTGCAAACACTTCAATCGTCTTGCTGCTCACAAAGTGATGTATTGCAGTCTTGATAACAGCGATTAGTTTTGAACGACCAGAAAAGGAAGGGTAGCTGGTGTGTCACTGTCACCATGACTGAACTGACGAGGAAAAGAGTGCCATTTCCAGGAAGTCAGACTTCTGTGGGTGGCGTTCATTTATTAGTAGACATTAAAACAAAGAAAGTCGAGAGAAAATCTGACAAAGAACCACCAACACAGTTTGATAAGTATCTCTGGGAAATGCAGTACAAAAACACCACAGCCATGACCACAGAAAAAGGAAGATTAGTGTCACAAGTTTATGACAAAGCAGGAGGTTGGCGTGAAATGAGGCACTGTTTGAAAAGAGGGCAAAGAGAGGGTGAGATGATGAAAACCAAACTCTGTCAGTCATAAATGGCCTTGGCTGGCCTACTTGTTTGCTTTCCAAACTGCAAATTTAATAGGTCCTACATGTCACAGTGATTAAAGATATCTGCTCTACATGGTGTTTACAAATAGTCCCAGCAGCATACGGCCGCCGCTAATTCAGCCTTTCAGGTTTAGGAAGAGGATCTGCCTCAGTGATATGTCGAGCCATTTCATCATCAAATATCACAAATTAATTTTAAACGCTCAGTACAAAACTATTGATTTTTTATGGAAATTTACTATCTCCCTTTTTTTAATATCCCCCAATTGTCATGTTGCGTGTTTTGTATTTCAAACTGCCCCCTCAGCAAAAATTGCTCAACAGACTGTTATTAAGAAAGAAATAGACACCAGGCTTCCTTGTTTATCATGCCCAATGCCACCAAACTCCCTGCTTGTTGAAGTGGGAAAAAAAGAACATATATTCCCCGTGAGGGAGGTGGAAGTGTCAAGCACAGTGGGGTCTCATGGCTGGTTTATTATTAGCCCTGAATTAAGAGGAGGAACGTTTTTTCAACTTCAGTGACCTGATAGAGAGACCAAAAAAGCAGGCAGCTTCACTCACCAATCAAGACAGACATTCTCTAGGAATCACACCTCTATTTTGAATTAAAAGCAGACATCCTCAGGGGGAATTTAGCACAGATGGATGGATGCCTGCTACCTCCCCAATAAATGATTGCAACATTTTGAGCATTGCCTGTTTTTATGAGGAGCTACTTAGAGATACAACAGCAGGGGAATAATGGAGAGAAAAGATAGAACATGAAAGTTTTGTTATCCTCAATTTCTTCATGCATTGTATCTGTAGGCCATATGTCATCTATGTGCTAATATTTCCCGTTACTACTAGTATTTTTTTTTTTTTAAAGAAAGTGCTACTTCAGTCATCCGCACATTATGCATCTGTATCCGTACAGCCGATGATTTTCTCAGGAAAGGGCAATATCTTCCTACAGTACATATTCAAAATGTGCAAATGTAAAGGTTTTCTTAACTGGCTAAAGCCGATTTGTGATTCCAACAATGAAAAGGTTTTAGATATTCAGTACTAGCGTATTAAAGGCATTTTGGTTTGGAATTTCCATGAATTTAAGCAGTAAACTTAAAACGCTCTTTCAGAACAATAACCTCGAACGAGCACTCGACTGGATCTTCATCCACCCCGAGGAGGAGGAGAGTGACGCCCTTTCAGACATGGCTGACACAGAGCCCAACGACAACACTTTCTCCAACGCCAACTCACACAGCAACTCCACACTGTCCCCAGACAGAGACACGTCGGGCCCGCGGGTCAAAGACGGACCGGGACGTGAGTGACTCTGCACGTCTGGTTTCAGTGATTGAAGCTGACGTTTCTGTCTTGACTTTATTTTAATATCGATCCATATATAAAGGTACAATACATAATCAGAGGTTGACTTTTATCAGACATTTGTTTTGTAGAATTACAAGTCAAATTTTCACAATTTAGAGTAGGCTTAGTTTTTTGGAACAGCAGAGATCCTGTAGAAGTATTCAGCATATCAGTATATTATTTAGGACAAAGACCTGCATTACCAGGAAATTAACATGGGGTCAGAGTGTCAGAGGGCCATTTTCTTCCTCCTGATTTTTAATTTCACCTGGATGTTATGAACTCTCACAGGCCAGTTTACCCTGGGCTCCAATTAATGTCTGCCGCTGATACACAGTGTACTCTGGTGCTGCGGGGCATTGACCTGCTCTCCCAGACCAACTTTAGGCACAGTGGCATCAAAAACATAACTCAGGATCTTTTTAATTAATAACACTCCTCACAGGAAATATGTACAATGGCTTTTTTATCACTTTAAATTAAGTTCTCTTCACTGTTTGCAGGAGCATATTCTGAACTGTCCTTGCCACAAGAGGACCCTGTTCACTCTTCATTATGGTAAACAGGGTGCTCTTGCTGCAGGAAAAAAACCTAAAAACAATATCCAGGTATTCTTTTTGTAGTATTTTTTTTTTTGTTTTACCTTTTTGATGAGGTTTTATGCTGTGCTTGATCTGTAAGATGAAGGCATTGCAATCAGTAGCTGCCATTTATCGTACTGCTTACACCTGTTTGGAGGCTTTTCAAAAGTCTTTATAGCCAAGGTTCAACTGAATTGTGATGATGAGTGCCTGATGTTTACATGTCTTCTACTGAGGATTTTAATTTAAAACAGGATGGTATAAGCCTGATATTTTGAGAAAACACTGCTGTGTTATCTTTCACACATTCTATTTGTGACTTGATGTTCCCATTTTTCAGGTTATGAGCTCTTTGCTTTCATTAGCCACATGGGAGCATCCACAATGTCCGGACATTATGTTTGTCACATCAAAAAGGAGGGAAGGTGAGTTGCACACAGTTTTATATTCATTCAGTTCATTGTGGTACAGCACTGACAGCATAGTGTTGATCACAATGAGGGACTTCCTGTTAGTCATAAAAATGTCTGTTGTTTACTGTCTGATCTTAATGTGTTTTACTTTCATATCAATCATCTGAGGAAATAGATGTTCTAAAAAAAATCAATTAGTATTAGTTTTATTAGCAAGCTTTTGCTACCAGAAATAATAAATTATTCAAAATTGCAGGGACTGTCTATATTTTTGTTTTTTTTCAGACTGAATGGAAAAAGTAAATCGACCCATTTCCTCTGTCCTCATAGCAGTCAGTTTTGGAAGAAGTGACACTTTTCGCAGTGCAATAAAAATTTGCATTTTCCACAAATGTTCTTTCTTCCTGTAGGTGGGTGATCTACAACGACCACAAAGTGTGTTTGTCAGAAAGACCTCCAAAAGACTTGGGCTACATCTACTTTTACCATCGACTGTCTAGCAGTTAAACTAAAGTTGCCGTCTCTCCCTCCCCCCGCCCTCCACCGTGCAACCTTTTTGAAGAACTGCAGTCGTTCACACCGAAGACTGGCAGACAACTTTTAATAACAGCCACAGCGGAAATGATGGAAATAACTTCTCAGACCAGCTGCTCGCCTTACCATGATGTCATTCAGGAGCAACCAGGGACACTGGTCAGAAAGGGAAAGCAATGTGCTTTTTGTGCATTTGTTCTATGTTATGCTTTAAATGTGTATTTCAGTGTTGATGTTTAAGAAAAGACGTTGTCTTGACAGTGTAGGTACAGAGGGATGTGTGCAATTTCCGCTTCTGGAGTGCCATGTACACACAATATTGTCACATATCAAATCTAATTGCTCCTTCTATATGCCTTCAGCTACTGTGCCAGCATTTTCAAAGTGGTACATTTTATAAATGTACATTGAAATGGGAGTGCTTCACTGCCGGCTCTAAAAAGCTCTGAAACTGCAACAACAAACAAGAAATTACTGTGTTGCTGGTGGCTTTGCATTTTACATTACAAGTACAAAAGAATGTTTTTCATCCCCAGGAAATTGAAAGGACACCAAAAAATCAAAATGTTTTCGTTGGCCACTGAGAGAAATTACCATCATACTTTATGTAAGATTCCGACTGCAAGGGAGCACCAAGAAGGCCATGAATAGATGTTAACTTGGTTAAAAATACAGTATTACTGGCTGAATAATGGCTCAAACCTGCCCTAGTTTTTCCTGGAGATGACATGCAAGTTGTCCCTTTTTAATGAGAAACCTTCCGAGGTACACTGGCTGAGTTATCAAGATAGAAGTATTTTTGCTTCCCTGAATGCACTTTTTGACTTACACAAGTTCATATTTTGCTCCTAGTGCAGTTTAAGTGGTCTTTCTATTCACCAGCTAAAAGTCATTGAATGTGATACCTTCAATTTTAACTTCAGTACTGCTGAATCTGTAAATCCTTGAAGTGGCCATTAGTCTATGAAGAGATTGCAGTATTGCACATCATTTATGCCTAATAGAGGCAAAGCTGTGCTTACTTTAAGATGGCTTTCAAAATATCAGTGTATGTGTAAGTTATATAGAAGTCCTTATTCCTGCAGTGAACTTCTTTCATTAATTTTCCCAAATTGCATAATAATTGCATACTAGGCAAAACTTTCAACTTTCAAACTCTCAGCTGCAGCTGGTCCAGTTTAGTTCCTTTATCACTTTGACAGATTTAGACTATGACCCAGAAGTTAAAATGAATGTTTTCCTTGACCTGTTGCCGCTTTTTACAGGTCAGTTAATTCATTTATGCATCTGGACTGTTTTCACATCTAAAGCAATACATGCACCACAACCAAATCTATATGACAAAAGCTGCACAGTGACCTGCACCTCCTCTAAAATGTGCATACTTGTACTAACAGACATGTTGCAGTGCTGAATGTATAACTTCATGGTGCTCACTGCAATCAAAACCTCCAGTTAAATACTCAGAAACCACAGTGAACGTAGAACAGGCCCTTTGCTGTTTAGTCACTATAACCTCATGCTGGATTATCCGTCAACTCTGTACTCTTCTCATTTATTTACTCTGTATGTTCATAATGTGCTGGACAGATTCAATGTAGATATATGTTTGTTTATCAAATATTTGTGAATTTACAGCCTCTGACTGTCAACAACATCTCAGTAATTGGGCTCATATTCTCTATTTACAACTGGAACTGGACTGAATCTGGTTTCATCCGTTGCATCTCAAAAAGGCAACGTAATATAAAATATTTTCTGTTGGTATTTCAGTGGCACAAACACTTTAATTTCAGTTTGGTGACCGTGGCATGCGGTCAAACTGCCTTTTTATGAAATGGTGCGCTTTTGGGTGCATATTTTAAAGGGGAGTTCTGCTGAAAATCGACTTTCCGAGTGGTACAGTATTCTGCAGAAGTCGATGTCTTCCTAACATTTCCATTTTTTATCTGATTTTGGAGTCATTATTTTTCGTAATCAAGTAGAAGACAATCCTTCGACAAGAAATTGACATTTCTTAAGAGGGTTGAATAAAAAAAAAAGGAGACATATTTTCATGAAGACTTTTACTTGGAAGATAGTGAAGGAATATGATTGTCCTTTGAAAAAACATCTTTCAAGAATCACAGCTAATGCTTTTCAAAAAAGTCATAGGAGTGTCTTGAGAGCTAATGTCTTTTAAAAACAAAAAAGTGTTTATGGGAGCTTTCAGATAAATATCCATTTTACAGAATAAATCCACTTTTCAGCAGTGCTCCACTTTAACAACACTGTGCCTAGACTTTACTGAGTTTTATTATATCTCAACCTCTCATCCTTATCAGATACTACTTGATAAATTGCTGCAATGTTCATTGTCTATGCAGCGGGAATTCTAAAGGGTCTCTCTATGCAAGTCTTGTGTTTCTGTCGTTTTTCCTATTCCTATTATTTTTTTGGTCAAAACCCAAATGTGTCCTATCAGACCCTGGTCTCAAATCACTGTTTCTGCTCTTAAACATCAGTGGATGGGTGATAAACTTGTCGTCTTCCATAATTATGTTTAGTCATAAGTGTTTTCAGATATTCTGTGCAATTCCTTTTTATTTTCTCAGCACCTTTTGTTCTCCCCTATTGTCCTGATTACATTATCGTCTTTGTACTTTTGTCTTTTGGTTTCAGCTTTCCCTCCAGCTCGGTCTCTTCCATTCTTATTCTCTACGTTGTTGAAATGTGACGGTTCAGTTTATCACAAAAAAGCTTTTTCACTGTCAGCATGTGCACTAGATGTTGACATTTAGTCATTTGGATTGTACTATTGTACTTTTGTGAGTTTTACTCTCTTTTTTTCATTTAACTAAATGTCAAAAAGGTTCTTCACCTGTTTTTACTTTGCCTTTCTGCGAACAAGTTTGTGCCAATTCTGTAGTTTTCATTACATAGTTTTCCTGAAGGGATTATTTTAAGTTGACTTTTGTAATGTATGCGTTCATCCAAATATGGTTTAAGTGTATGTGAATAGAGTAATGACAGTATACTCAATGGCACTGTTCAATTACGAGGTTTGGATAATTTAATAAACTACACCTTTGTTGAGACTTGGCTTCTTTAAAAATGAATGCAGTTCAAGTGTGACTTTTTCTTTTAGGAAAACAAAGACAAGAGCATAGAATATATAACAACAGTTTATTTTAAAAGATTACTTCAATATTGTACGTTTTAAAGGTGCTAATGCTTTCCTTGTGATTATACAGGGAGAGTAATATGCATTATAGTAGGTGTTTCAATAAATTATTTACTGTATATAAAGTATATAATTTCTAGGTTCATTCATCAAAATATCATTTAATTCATACACATCTGATGCATCGGTAAATAACTGCCTTTGTACACATGTTGAATTAAAGGAGTGAGGAAAGAAATGTACACAACATGTACTGATAACCTTTATGAACCCCAACCAATGGCGTTAATAAGAGTTAGAGAAGTTGATATTTAATGCAACACATCTATAACTTGTTATTACCACACTCACAAAGCAATAAGATGTGCTTCATAAATATGGAGAACCAAAGTGTTCAAAACTGAATACATAAACACAGGTCATGAAATGTCTTAAAAGCATTGAACCTTTAAAAAGGGTTGAGGTTAAATGTTTCTTTTATATTTATCTGATCTTGATTTTTTTACTTTTTTAATACATGAAACTCCACATCTGTTTACAACCAATGAAGCTCTAATGCTTTACATTATAAACATTATAAAACTACAGTAGCTTTATGAATGTGTACATAACAATTTATTGATATGATATGACGCTAAAAAGCATTTGTTAACAACAGATTGACAGCGTTATAGGCTGGGGTTATTGAAAGTGTTACCAGTACATTTATAATTTGTAGAAGTCATAATTACAAAATGTCTACAGAATATAACTATAATTAACGAGTTGTAGCAATGTGCCAGTATTCAAGCTCGACTATCAGCATTTTTATAAGAGATTTAGTGTGTTATGCCACCCACTCATATCTCTGCTCGAGCCTTTCTATGCAAGAAAAAGTATCTTGTGTAGAATATATACTGAATATATACATCACTTTTTGTCAAGGTTAAAGATTTTAAAAGTGCATTGTAGAAATATTGCAAGGAAACTTCATGATATATTTGTATACGTTAGTGGGAGAGAAAGAATGTGTGTATTTCATGCATACAAATGAAAATAGCATTCAAAAAAAAATAAATGTAGAGGATCTAGCATGCGATCAACCTCGATTTGTTCCTCAGGAGCATGCGTTCGGCTAGGTCAGTTCACCTGAGAAGGTACAGTAGCAGGTAGGTTCTACAAAAAGAAAACGGTAAGCAGGCATCCTATTTCAATGCACTGCAGTACAATATACACAGTAGGAGTTTGGATTTTAAGCCAGCAATTTAAGGTCTCTTTAAAAAAATAAGTTCTTCACTTTTAACACAACTACAGTATCTTGAAATGCAAAAAGCGAAGGCCTACGACCTCATAAGAAAACTAGAGTTGATTTGGAAATCACATTTTAACAGACATCATGTTTTAAGTTTCTACAGTTCACTGTTGACACAAAAGACAGCAGGGACAGGACATGTGTTCATATCTAAAAATGGAGGGATACTGGCCTGAAGAATAACTCCCATGTCTCTCAAGAAGCTGTCAGGGAACTAAATACAAACAGGTTGGGTTTAAGGTTTATGGAAAGAAAAGTGGAGGGAAACTTGTCTTGGGCGTGCTGAGACTGTGATCTGAAACAAATGAAATACCCACGGGGACAGTGCTCAACATGCTGGCCCAGTGTGCTTCTCGCCTGCAGCGTTAGCACACACACCCTAAGTAACTGAGATGGATTTCAACCTGAAACAGACACTTGCCTGAAACAGATGTAGCTGTGCAGCTGTAACATAGATGCACACCAGAGTAGGAGTCTGCAGCCATGCATTAGCACTGCACACAAAGTACAGCTGAGTCTGATGGGAAGGTCATTTTGCATGTATTCAGTTTAAAAAACCCTAAACTTTGGGCAAATTTCAACTTTGACCCGATGGTGGCGCTAGATAAAACGTCAGGGGATCGCCTAAGTTATTACAAGCAATCCTGAGGGGGGAGAGAGAGAATGTCTGAACCACATTTCATAGCAATCCATCCAATAGACATTTCTAAAAATAACTTATTTAGTAATTCAATGATAATGAAATATTCAACAGGATAGCACTGACTGGATATTTCAGTATAAAAGCTACACTGCATAATAAAATATCTCGGGCAGTGAATACATTTGTGATTCCGCTTTGGCCTCATTGCCTTTTGCCATTGTGCAGTCCACTGTCAGCCCCCCTCCAATGCAGATTGTTAGTGGCATGCACATATGTGCTGTGTCTCACTGGGTTCCTCTGCCTCCTTGATCTATTAAACATCATAGTTGGCCACAGAGACTCTCTGCCAACATTTTTTTAAGTGTCTGACTGCAGTAGCAACTCATCTGTTTCAGCCAGAAATACAGTTTTACATGTTGGAAGTACCAGTGAGTAACATATCTGTATAATTGGTTCGGCAACAGTTAAAGTTTTCTAGTTGTGCACTTTAAAAAGTAGAACTTTCTTCTCAAAGTGCATCTAAGGTGAGTTTCAAAGAAAACGTGCGGCCAACCGGCGAAATAAAACATGTATCTGATAGCAAAGCTTGATGTACGACAGTGAATTCAGCGGGTGCAACTGAAGTCAAAGACATATCGCCACACCACGGGGTTATAAAACATAAAGGCTACACTTTAGGCGGATCTTGTTTGTGTGCGTGCGTGTGTGTGTGTCTGTTTCTCAAAATCACTGAGCACGGTTCCCTCTTGCACAAGAACACTTGTTTTTGCCCCCCACAGTTTCCTAATGAAACTGTTCTTCTTATACAGACCATGACATCAAAGCTGTACAGTTTGAAAGATGAATGGCTCTCGTGCTGGTCCCTGCTTTCCCCTGATAGCGTTCTTTCAAAGCACAGTATCATCACTTTCCTGTGGTCCATTGAGGCAGACAGGGAAAAAACTGACAATTCAGAATTGCAACATAAAACATGACCTTTTGCATAGGATCTGAGAATAAAAACCTTCTTTCTACAGCACAACCAGACTGTGGACACGCCTGTTAAACACCAAGGTGCTGAGCTATACAGTACAGCAGATTATCTATCATTTACTCTGTTGCACAGTGAGGAACCTGGTGTTCACGTCACAGAGTGACTTTCAAAACTAGCAACAGTGACAGAAGAGAAGCTGTTTGCCAAAAAGCATGTTTTTAGAAAAAGCTTAAAAGAATTATCTGGAGTAACTGGCTCCTTACAATCATGTGTTTGGTGGATGCACGTTAACTTAATGTTTTATTATCGTGATGTGGATAGAAGTTTGCAGGTGGTAAAACAAAATAGCTTTTCAAATATGTGCGGCATTCTGCCCAAGCTTACATAAATATTTAAATCATGCATGATGGCTGAGGCAAACTGCTTTAATTAAATGTAGGAGCTTCGCTGCCTGTGGAGGTGCAGCAAAGATACAAATGACTGCATTAGGAAACACCTCAAGCTCTCTTAGGTCTTGGCTTGCTACTACACATCTTTTACCTGTAATAATATTATACTGTATTGAAATGAATACAGTCAGGAAAATGCAAGTACATCAAATGTGAAGGCTACTAAAGCCATCCCAGGGGTCCCCAAAGAGATATTTTTAGACCTGTAAAACATTTTTTCACATGAAAAGTTTGAAAGTTTCAACACTAATGAAGGTTTTACAGATAAGTGTTGCCCAGCGTTTGGTGTTTTCATCCAACCAGTCAGCATAAACCGGAACAGAGAGAAGCTAAGAGCCAAGACCAAAAAATAAACCCCCCCAAAAAATGAATGGCTTAGAAAGCTTTCAAGTTCAGAAGTTATTTAAAGAAATCAAAACCAGTCTGAAAATGGCTTAGTGTTTTTGTGTTTCCATAAAAATAGTATAAATAAATGTTGTTGTTCGCATGCATTTGAGTAAGGCTTTACAACCTGGCTTGCACATTCCACTTGGGTTGAGGAAGTTATCTGTTTGTCTGAAGTGCAAAGGGAAAACTTCTAAAACTACGTTAATTTTAAACAAGAATCCCATTTATGAAAATGCTTATTCATGCAGTATCATTATTCTCCATTGAAAGAGGATGAAAACAAGCCAGGAACAGAATTTGGAGTTCCAGGTCATATGGTGCAGTCTTTATCATTTGCTCACTAAATCCATCCTTGAGGAGGGTGAGACAGTCTTGAGTCTTTGAAAGTAATTGGATAACGAAACCTTTTTTTTTTTTTTCCTCCTCAAGACCTTGTCTTTTCTCTGCAAACGGCGTGTAAAGGGTTCCTCTGTGAATTTCTCAAACGGTCTGTCTGCCTGTCTCTCCTGGCTTAGCTCTGTTCCACTGGATGAGTCAGTTTTTAATTGATGTGTTCTCTAAGGCATTGCTCGTACAATCTTCACCCGTCCTTGTGCTCTTCAGGGAAATCACAAATTGCAGTGCAAATCCATCACAAAGCAGTCACTTCAAGCACTTGGAAGAACCTGTCTTCAGAACTGCTCCAAGGTACTTGGGCAAAAAATATAACAATTTCGATGACTGTAGTTAATTTTGACGTGCATAAAAACCTCACTATTGTCTATAACATCAGATACAATCCATTCTGATATGTGCACTTCGGGCTTTTGGCTGTTGGGTAGAAATCGAACGGGAAGTGAAGGGGGAGATGCCATTGTCACCTCCCATTCCTCACAAGTCTAGGTTGAAGGCCCGCATGAGAAGATCCAGGTCACCAATATTTGCGGCCTGGAAGAGTTTGGGCTGGTCCATCATGGATAAAGCTATCCTCAGAGCAGCCCAGATGTTTCCAGACATCACTTCGTGGGACTGCTGGCGACTCCGGCTTTTCCTCTGAAGGCTCAAGGCAGTCAGGAAGTTACTGGCCGCCTCTCTGGGGAAGCAATAATAATAATAGGAATCAGTTTGGTTTAGGGCGTGCTGTGTGGGTTGAGGAAACTTGCAAGGGTTGATCCAGATCTGACTCTGCACACCCATGGTACACCCATACAGGAGAGTTCAGTTGATTGGACTAATTACACATCCTCTTACGACTCTGTCACACCAGCATTTAAAAGGGGTGAAATTCATTTAAATAAGATTGCTGCAATCAGTGCATTTGCAACTTTTTTCCTTTGTCACATAGACGTACGATACAAAACAGACGAGCTATTGAAGCGTTTTAGCTGCGTTGCACATTTTACTTTTATCTAACCTCCTGAGGCAAAACACTGCTTCTGGAAAGACATGATACATTTGTTAAATGTAATTTTTCAATGCTGCTAGCATCACATATCAAATTTGCTTTACTTTTATTCTATCGGGATGAAGGCAAATATCTCAGAGATAAAACCTGGGCAGTTAAACTACAGTATCTGCATGGCTAACATTTCTTGTAGAGTTCTTTTCTTTTGGATGTTGTGCATTGTATAGATCAAACAATTCATTAATTGAGAAAGTAATGGGCAGACAAATCAATAATTAAAGTAATTGCAGCCCTAATTGGAGTGTGTATGTTTTGCATAGCTCAAAGATCTTCGCCTGCTGCTGCAAAACAGGTGGATTACTGAGTTTAGATTTGTTCATTTCACTTTACTAGATTGTATATTCAATGGCTGGAAGTGCTTTGCTGGGAAATGGACACATTGCAGCTGGTGCCTGGCCTGCACAATGAAGATTTCACATAGTAGCTGATGGTGGGCTGGTATCTAATGTGCTGTCACTTTGTAATCATCACTCCCCAATCTATGCTGCTGGGCTTGGTGCATGCTTGTGGTGGGTGGTGAGATCAGAGCGCACTGATTCCAAATATCAAGTAATTCTACTCCACTGCATCGAACAAGTGCAGGAGCTTTGTCGCCCTCACCTATAGCCCCAGGTCACTCACCTGTGTGCCCCCAGGTTAATACAGCTGATGCCCAGGTTGTAGCGGGACCTGATGAACCCGGGCTGCAGCTCCAGGGCTCGTGTGTATGCCTCCACCGCCTCCTCGCTCCGGTCCCCGTTTGCCAGCGTGGCCCCCAGGCGGTTCCACAACAAGTAGTCCTGGAGGGAGGGCGAGTGGTGGGGTTTGTTGAGGGATAAGCAATGTCAAAGGGTGAAGTTTAAATGTTTGTTTTCAATAATGCGCAATGTGTGTTGTCAGATGCTGTCGGCCTTCATAATGTGGCTTGCATATATTTCTGGATGTATTTAATTAGTATACACACTGGAAAGTTCCCTTAAGCCTGAATAAAGAACTTCTCAGCAACATATCTTCAGTTAACTTTAAGTTTTAAATGCTTCCCACCTTTAAAAGACCTGATTAAGTAGCTGACAGTGAAATACAGATGAATAATCTGGGCTGCTACACAACTCTCAGCCTTGTGTCTGCAGTAACAGCATGAAAAAGCAGTGTTAGAGCTAGAATTTGCTGTTTTTTCTGTTCAAAGCACAAATAAAAAGGAAGCGTTCGGAGTGGTAGTCAGCTCCCTGCCGTGAAGTAACCCACCAAGGGTAATTTAAGGAAAGCTGAGTTACATCACACAGTGTCCTTGCGTTATTTCCCATCTGCAGGTAGACAGGCACATACAGAGGTCATGGCCTGCTACAGTATAGGGGTCCTTCATCTTTGGCTAAGCCTGGCAGCGGGATATAATTATCTCCCTTTGTGTTCAGAGCTATTTTTCCAGCAGGGGAGCAGATATTACCAAGTCAAATGTGGGAGGTTGGATTTAACAGTGAGTAATATTCTTGCCGGTCTGGGACAGTGCTCGGAGGGCAGAGACTGATTTGCATGAAGGAGATGCAGGAAAAGTTTGTGGTTGTAATTGTGTGTGCGTTTTTATTTTGTCTGTTGTGTAAATTTGTGTATTCCAGTGTATGAAAGATGTGCTGAAGTCTGTTTTTAGTTTTATGTAATGTGTGTGCGCACTAGATCGTGCTCTACTCTTGTGCTGGATAATGAGTGAGAGCATGTGTGTGCCAGTCAGGAGTTCATGAGGCCAGATTTGGCAGCTCCTTGCTTCACATATTGCTGTGACAGTTTGATGTGCTTCACCAGATCTGTCTACATGAGCTCCCCCTTGATAATTGTGGTTGCATCTCTCCGAGGATGTGTACAAGCTTGAGGGCCTCATGTCTGCTGTATGTGTTTGCATGGGAACATGTGGCGTGTGATGCTTCTGTGTTGCGTGTGTCTGCATGTGTACGTGTTTTTAGCAGATCGTAGGCACTGAATGGGTTTCTCAGAGGCCAAATCAAACCAAAAGTTTGATCAATATATCATCATAATTTCTCAGTAAGTTAATTTTAGCGTCATTTTGAGCCCCAAAGATTATACATGTAAATGATTATCATGAATTCTGTATTTAATGGAAACATATAGTATATTTGATATATGGAGGTCTAATATGTAAATTCATATGATAATACATTCACAGAGTTTTCTTTGTCAAATATTGTAAGTATTACAAATATTTTGTGCATTCACGAAAAAATAGTTACATTAGTATGATTAGTTGTGATTTGGGATAATAGAAAAACAAAATCTCCCAATATTGTATAGCAGTCCTACTGCACCATAGTAAGCATTACAGTTTACAGTTTTTACTTTTATATTTATTTTTATGCACTATGGATGGGATAGTGTAAGTCAATGTAACCACATATCCTTATACAAACACTGTTGCAGTACAGCTGTTACAGTACAGTTTACAGTCATAGTTTCTGGAAATCTTATTTCAGTAATTATTAAGATAACATTGTATACAGGGATAATTCTGGTGAAGATCATACAATGAAATGTTGCACGACTCCCTGTGTAGCAATGTAGCAACCGGTCAACATCCACCAGTTAGGATACACAAACCAGCATCCTCAGTTTCCTACTGGGCAAACATGAGCAGTAACAATTATGTAAAATGTATTGGCTGTACATATCTGAATGAGCATCTGATCATCCATAAATAGTGTTTCATGAAAGGTGCAAAGTTTACATCATTGGCACAAGGGAGTACCAGCTGGAGTCAACCAGCTGTCGGACATGTTGTCTCTGGAAGGAAACCAGGGAATCCCGTATGTTCTCTCTCTTGTGTTATTACTCGTTTCTTAAAGAAACCAATATAATATCTATTGCACAATATACAGGATTTAGAAATCCTCCATATTGTTACATTTTGTTGTATTACTATATATTTCTCAGAATGTCTGTGTACTGTATGCTTGCTCCATAAGTGATAAATCTATTAAAATAATGATTAAAAAATATATTTCTCTGTTTCCATTTTGATATAAGATGCAGATTTGAACTTTTTTTGCCTTTTAACGTTTACAAGTTAGGTAATTTACACTTTCTTCTTACATGGCTACTTCCAATGAGACTTGAATCAACCAATGAGATTATTTATGGCTGTAGAGCATCTTTGTTTCTGACAAGCTCTGTCTAATCTGCAAGTGTCCATGCGTGTGTGTGTGTGTGTGTGGTTCATACCTCGGGTCTCACTGACAGGGCTGTATTGAAGGCCTCCACAGCTTTGTTGAACTCTCCGCTGAGGTTGTAGAGCACCCCGAGGCCCGTCTGCAAATCCGGGTCGATGCTATCAGAGTTGTGCTGAACTGTTTCCAGGAAGAGCTCCCTGACCTCGGGTAGCAGGGAGCTGTGGCCACACACACACACACACACACACACACACACACACACACACACACACACAGAGCTAAGGATTAGTGGGACTTAAAGCTGCTGAGTGAGCGCTCTTAAGATCGCAGAGCTATGATGTGCACTGTACTGCATGTCAACTTTTATTCATAGAGTGTAAAAAAGCGAGAGAGGGAGATTGACAGGAGGCTAAAGGAAAGATAAAGTGAGGGAGGAAGGAAAGAGAGAAATAAGAGCCAGGACCCAGAGAGTGTTGAGTAAAAGAAGGACCAGTGGTATTCAGTTTGGTTTTGGGTTACTGCAGAGAGGAGAGTAGAGAGAGAGGGATGGAGTAAGCAGCAGAAATGAAAAGGATGATGTTGCATGGATTAGAGGAGAGAGGGGAGTAATTGGGATGTACCTGTATCTCTTCACATTGACTAGACGATTAATGATTTGATAAAGAGCTGCTTTACCTTGAGAGCGGAATTAGGCCTTTTCAATCTGATATACCTAACAAGCTCATTTTTCTGGCTTAAGATAACACAGAGTGGTTTGACAAGATGGATACACGTAACTCCATGTATGCTGTCTCGCCAGTGAAATTACACCCATACCAGCTGTGGTTGAGAGACTTTGAAATAAGCTTTTGCTCTCCCTGACAGAGTAATACCAGTGTAAGTAAAACAAATGAGAGCCTGAGTTGGCTGGTAATGATCCTGTTTTTGAGTGTGCAACATGCAGCACATGATTTATCATATGTTTGTCAGCTACTCAATGACTGAGCTGTTAGATAAGGTTGAAATTCAGTTGTGGCATTTTAATGTCAGTTTAACACTCTTCGATGGGGCCTGAATCTTAATGTAACTGCTACAGATTATTGAACTTTTTTTCTTTGACATTTTACCGTCTATATCATTAGCTATTGTTTACACTGATTTCCTGCTGGGGACAAGTAACTCACACTCAGAGATATAGTTAGAGCTTAAAGTCAGCCTTGAAGAAGCATGGTGTGGATAAAATTATTTATCACGGTATGGGTAATTTTATATCACAATAGTCCATTAATTGATTAGTCTATTGCCAGAAAATTAACTGGCAACTATTGAGACAATCAATTAATGATCTCAGTAATTTTTCGAGCAAAAACAGGATCAGGATTTTCTGCTTTTCTCTGTCTTAAAGAAATATTGAAAATGTATAATATTCAATTGAGTATCTTTGGGTTTTGGACTGTCAGTCTGACAAAACAAGGCATATAAAGACGCCATCTTGGGCTTCAAGAAACTGAGATTGAAATTTTTTCAACTTTTTTGTTTGTTTTTAAGATGAAGATCAATCTATATGGCCATCGCCATCTTGTTTTTTTTGGAGCCAGAGGATGTTTTTTGAACGAGCGGGTAGCTCTGCCTCTATCCTGTTTGGCGGTCGCCGTGGTAAAGACTTTTAAATCACGTGCTAGCCCCGCCCCATTTTTTTCTAAATGTGAACATAATTTACAAAATGAGCATCTGGTTGTACTGAAGAAGACTTGAAACTAGCGATTGAGACCATAAACTCATTCCAAGAATGTTTATTGAGTTAATAAATCAAGTGAGAAGTAGGGTCATTTTCTCATTGACTTCTATACAATTGGACTTGGGTTTAAGGCACTTCCGCATTAGCTTCACTTTTCAGACCTGGAGATTGCTGCTTGTGCTGGACATCGCAGGAAAAAAATATATTTTTTGCAAAATGTATCCCAGATATAACAAGTTAAAATGTCCGTGTATCTGAGCAACCCTGTTACTTGTTCAGTTCACACACAAGCACAGGACCTAAAAATACAGTTAAATGCTCCGTTTTGTGTTTCCATCGGGTCTAAAGTATTGTTGAACTGTCTGCCTGTTCAGTCTAAATACTCCACCTGTCGTGTCTGGCGTTGTTGGGAGCATGAGACATCCTGCGTTGGGAGTTCGGGGAGCCCATCAGGTGAGTCTTGCCCTTCAACAGGTGCTTGTACTTCGGATTGTGTCGCAGCCAGCGGAGCAGGGCCTCGCAGGCATCATTGCGCATACCGGTGTTGGTCAGGCTCACTGCCAGAGCCATGAGGGCTGGGAGGTTATTTGGGTGGAGCTCCAAACACCTGGATGAAGACAGGACCCGGGCATGGGAGAGAAGAGATGGTGTAAGGTGTGCACTTCAAAGGGAAATCTAGATTTGACAGGCATTAATTGGGACAGGCCAAAGCGAGGGAACATCAGGCGAAGGCTAATGATTTCTGGGTCAGGATGGAGGAGCTGCACCTCTCCTGCTCTGCCTCTGCTGCAGTAGATCAGGTTTGCATGCTGCCCTCAGCAGCATGGTTAGATGATTTGCATTAGGTTTGCATTTAGGAAAAAAATTCCCTTGGTGATTGTTCCATAGCAAGAAATGGAACATGTGTTTGTGCTGAGTTATATCACTGGTTATATCATCGGGACTACTGCCACTAAAATCTACGCTGGCCTTTGTAATTGAAAAGGGGAGAAGAGCAGCACTGAGTTGGATAAACAACTTGGATTAGTTAAGAGACTGAAGGAGAGGCCAAAACAAGATTTGGCTTTCATCAAGATAATTTTTAAGCCAGATTTGCTACAGTTAATGTGCAAATTTACTTAAAACCCTCATAATCTCAGTCAAACCAAATTATTTCAGTTCCCCTCTGCAATGTGCTGTAGGTGAAGGTTACATGAACTCTGGTTAAGGCCACTCAAATCCACTGCACACTTTGAGCAAGTTACATGTTTTAAACCTCAAAGTGAAGCAAAATATAACCATGACAGAATAAGGCCAAACTAAGGAAAAATGATTTGCACAAAACATTAACATTAACATTAACATGAAATACACATTAACCAAATAACATTTTCTTTTCAAAATTAAATTATGTTTTTTTTTTTGTTTTTTTTGTGTGTGTGCCATTATTTGATGAAGTGGTTAAACAACAGAATAGAGCAGGATAACACGCTGAAGTGTTGCCAGTGTAGCATCAACAGGACTGATGCCAGGTAAACATCTAATCTCACTTCATACCCAAACACTCCCCTCACAGATGGAATGATTATATAATGAACAAACTAAAATGTACACCATGCAAACTACCACTACTACCACTCACTAGATCTGAATGGTGTTTCAGAATATGCATGAGTCTACTGAATTAAGCAGGAACTGAAAAATAAATTATTCACATCCTTTGTAATCCCATTTACGCAGAAAAGCAATTAAATGTTTTTCTGTCTTTCTTTTCTTTACCTATTCATTTTATTTGACAGAATGGGCCATCTACGTGGCACTGAAAAAAGGTAAGATGCTTTTTTCCTGAATGGCTGTCTCTTGTGTTTTGAGTTGACTTGTCAGTGTTCACACTCTTAGATAGGTGCAATTTCTGGCTTCAGCAGTGTTATGAATGAAAGTGGGCCACCTCCCATCGTGGACTCATGTTCATGCTCCGGCTCTGTTCACAACCTGGCTCTGTGCAGTCACCATCCATGTGGGGTGTCTCTATTTTAAGAATAAAAATCGCAGAACATTTCCGCCCAATCGCTGGTTGGTCAAGGCAAACAGTGTAAGTAAAATGATGATGCCGTTGTTCTCAGGAATAGACTCCTGCCAAAAAGTTCATTGAAACCTCTCAGGCAAATTTCATATGCTGTGCTTCATCTCCTAACATGACATTTCCACAGAGTCCCACTTGTGCAAACATATGGTGTCCCCCAGCATTAACAGATGACAGCTCCGCCAAGTCTGAGAGCGATTTTTGATTTTAAATGGGAATTTGATGTAGTGGTTTCTCCTTACCTCTGGAGGGAGACGATTGCAGCCTGCTCATTTTCATTTTCAGCTTGGGTGGTCCCCAACACTTGCCAAGCCTGAAGGGAAACAAAATACAGGCAACAGTAAACAGCAGGGTGGAAACCTGGACTCCATAGCTAGTGTTCTCAGGGGGCTGAAACACAGTTACAGTGGCTCAGCATAGTCTGTCAGGCACAATGAGTGGGATCCAGCGCAGAGTGAGTGATGCCAGTGTTTCAGACACATCACCAGGAGCTACAGTGCATTTGAACATTCAGAACTCCTTGGAATTTAAAACCTTCATGAGGTCAAACAAGGGCGCGGCAATTATAATAAAACATTTGCAAAGTGTTTAGCTTGGAGGGTTGTCCTTAGATACTCTCAGATACTCCATTAAATGGTCCAAGCAGTAGAGAGACATTTAGTATTCAATGAAGCAATCTGAGATGACTTGCTAACTCCTTTATCTCGTTAAAAAGTAAAGTGGTAATTTAGGGGAGGACTCCTCATTTATTTAGAGCCAAAAGATTAGTTGATTAGGAAATTAATCAGGTATTATTTTGATAATGGGTTCATCGTTTGAGTCATTTTTACATTGGAAAAAATTTGGTTTTGGACTGTCGGCCAGACAAAAAAAGCACATTGTAGACGGCACTTTTCAAAATTTTTGGCAGATGATGCTAAGAACCATTAGTTGCAGCGCTACTCTTATTGGATGTATGTTAAGGGCACTAGATAGTGAAAATATTAGAGTTGCAACAAACAATTACTTCCATTATCTATAGTGTTCTTAATTAATTGATTAGTTGTTTGTCTATGAAATGTCAGAAAACAACAAATCACAGTTTCACTGAGCCCAAGGTGACGTCTTCGGATTTCTTGTTTTGTCCTGCCAACGGTGCAAAACACCAAGATATTCAATTAACAACGAGAGAAGCTATCAAAATAGTTGCAGATTCAATTTCTGCTAATTGATGTGTGAGTTGTTGAGCTTTTAATTCAGTAAACCTTGAATTTGACTGTGAGAGAGGCACTGTGGGGGATCTTTGTGCCCATGTTGGTCCCTAGCAGGGGGACGCAAATGGAAAGTACCCATGATCAGCACAAGAGGGCAGACAATGACATAACTAACCTCCAAAATATGAGATTATGAGATTACTCTTCTGTATTTTGTGTCTGTAAGGGCACACTTAATAACCTGTTTTGAAGCTAATCTCTGTAGATGCTTTTTTGTTCCACTCTTTGAAATGAGGGTCGAAATAATTTCTGAATGATTCAGAGGTCTTCACAGTGGGGCAATAAGCCACTAAGCTCCCCAGGAGGAATTTTGGAATCGTATTAGTTCCATACACCGCGGGATAATCCTCTCCTCGGAATAACTGGCACATTTATGTATATTCCAAGGGATTCCGAAAATGCCTTGTATGAAAGCTTTGCTCTTTCAGCCTGCAAAGAGGTCATTCCTTTTGAAACAGGGAGAGTACAAAAAGGAGGAAAACCTGCAGAATTAGCTATTATTCAGCTCACTGGGCAAATGGAAAATCTCATCAAGAGTATGAACAAACTGAGTATTTTTGCTACAGTAAACAACTCTTTTAACATAAAAAATAAATAAAAATCCTTTGCCCTTTTCAGGCAATCAGCGTCTTGCCTGTGGGTGCTGCCTACTAAATCTGCTTCTCACAGCCTGCGGTCAGTGAGGCATTATTCTTCTCTAGCTTTTTTCTCAACACGAGGTGGAGTTGCAGGGGTTGGATTTATCCCTAAATCTGCGCTGCAATCCCAACTGCTTCAGTGATGTTGACCGGTGCAGGACTGCAGTTTTATTGGCCATCTGGGCTGTAAATGTGCCTCCGTCCCTTCATTCATCCCCAGCTGTAAATACAAATGTCTCCGCGGTTAACTTGTCTGGTGAAATAAGGAAAAAATACAGTGTGTGTGTAACGTGTGTGTGCATATGTGGACTGAATGAATTCACCTCTGAATCATGAGGGTCCTGCAAGACAGCTGCTTCCAGCAAAAGCACAGCGTTTGGCAAGTCTCCCTCTCGAGACTTCTTTAGTCCCTCTTCAAACGCATTAGGCAAGTCCTTATACGGATTATCTGTGTGGAAGTAGTAACCCTGTCAGCAAACAAAAAAATAGGGACAGTGGCAATGTCAGTTTTTCTGTTCCATATTCAAATGCAAACCAGAGCAACTGTCCTGTGAAGTTGTATATTTAAGCAAAGCTCCAGCAGCAGGAATTGATCTTTTCTGCTTCACATCAAACCTGGGCTGAGCTCCCCAGGGTTAGTCTGTTCTCTTTAAATGTTAAACTTTGCATTTTTAAACTGTGATTACCCTGGTGTGTTGTTGACCGATTCTGAGCGCGATGACTTTGAAACTGCTTTATCTTTAAGAACTGGCTCTGCGCTGGGATCAATCAGGAAGCCCAGAAGTCTGATATTTTATGATTTCCTTATATAAGAAGGTCAGCTAATGAGTCAAGTATACTGCTCAGCATCTACGCTCTGTCCTCTGAGACCCACAAACATTCCTTTATATTATATATGGTGATGCTATAGCCACGGAACCAGACAAATCTGCGAGCTCATGTTTTATTTGCTCTGGCAGATACGTCTGGCCCCTCTCCCATTCAAACTGATTTCAGCTATTTCCACAATCAAAACCACCTACCAGCAGCACTAAAGCTCTACTAAAAGATTTTCTTGCTCTTTTCTATTGAGATCGCACTTCTGGAGTTATACATGAGTGAGGTGTATTTTCACACAAAGAAAAAACAGTACAGTAAACATTCTGTATGTCTTTTCAAATTTTGGGTATCTCACTTTATAGTATTTCTCTAGACAGGCATGCATACTCTACAGAGGCTGTCAGTACTGTATATCTTGTCATCAGAACTAATTTTCTGCACATGCTGAATATAACATTTTAATGATAGTGACCTTCTCATGTGGAGAGACACTGGAGGGAATCTGCGCCTGCTCGTTCTCTGTCAGCCAGTTCCGCCGAGCGAGCTCTTCCCATTCTGCCTGCATCTTATCCCAGAATTCGGTATCTGACTACAGACGTCAGACAGAGAGTAGGACACGGTGGGAGGAAGGGGGAGGGGGGAGAAGGTGGGGAGGGTGAGAGGAGGGAATGAGTGATTAGTGCACAGTAGAACAACAGCTCATGTAATTTACCATCATCCTGCCTTTGGAAATGTTACGTCTGTCCACACGTCTGTTCAGCTCACTGGCTGGCTGTAACGTATGGACTTCACACCTCTGATGACTCCTCACATTTGCAAGTCATAGTATAACTTAAAGGAACTATCTGCACCTCAAGTGCAGACAAATGGGTGAGGCCCACCACGTAAGATCAATACACAAGATTAGAACCTACTTCCACTTTAAAATTGATTGACAGGCCTTTTAAAATGCAAATTAATACTTAACAGTAACTAAATCTAAAGTAGTAAGGCTTTCTGAAATGGTTAAAGGTGTGTTTACACCAATAATGATTATAAGTACAGCTGGAAAACAGGCCAGTATTTTTATATATGATAATTTGCAAAATGCACAAAATTCTCACATCTCATAAGACAAAACTTTTTAATCATGCATTTGAATATACTTATACTCATATATGTGGGCAAAAAATGGCAGATTGGGGCTATAACCTCTCTATTAGCTTGACATTTGAACTGTTATTTGTTGGCATTTCAATTAGCGGCCAAATCCTTGAAGGTTATCGTGGATGAATAACCGATCAGTTACATATGCCAATCCATCTCCTGGAATAGCTTTGCATTTCCATATCCAACAGGAAAAGCCTGTACAGTGAACTTATTATACGCTTATATTAGTTATATGTTTAATTTCTTCGAACAACAAAAAACAGCATAATTTCAATGTATTTCACCTTTATTTACTTTGCCTGAAATATACATAAAATATGATAACTGAGTTTAAGTGGATGTAACAACATCCTTCCAAAGGAAAATAAGTAGCTGAAATTAACTGGTTCCACTTGTAAAAAAAACACAATGGCTTCAAGTCCTTGCAGAAAGAAGTAAAAGAAAACAGTACGCATTTCCAACTTCAACCAGAAATTGATGTACACTTCACCAATCAACACTTCCGACAGTGTCTCCCAACCAAGTTCAATTAGATTTAAATGAGGATTGTGTGTGTGCCATTTGTTCAACTAATCAGGTTAGATTAGAAATCCAGATCAGACCAGATGAATAGTTTGGTAAAGATGCAGTCAGAAGCCAATGCAGAGTGAAGAGCAACTCAAGGAAATATAATCATGAGTCAGACATACAATTTTCCTCTCGAGTTTGATTGTTTATTGTGATGGCACAGGATAAGTGTTACAAAAAAACTTGAAACTCTAATTTTTATATTCAAATGTGGACTGAAAGTTATTTTTATATAGATACAATTCTGTGAATTAATTATGTGAAAAGTATGATGAAGTGTTGCTTATGTTTTAACTCATTTGAACTGTGTGAAACTTGAAAATCACTGTATAATTTTGAAAATGCATCAACATCAGAAAAAAGGAAATTCTACTGATGACCATTTATAATCTGCCCCACTGATCAGTGTAGCTGCTCTTTTTAGTTTATAATAATGTGTTCATAATTTCATCATTTTGCAGATGACAGCCCGCCTAACTTATCTCTCCAACCAAATTAATATATACATTTTCATCTTTGCATATTTTGTAATAGTATTAATATCTATTATATATATGTATATATCAATTTCTATTTTTCTATTTAGATGAAACTCCTACAACATATATCTGCCTCCAAAAGTCTGATGAGACTCAAGCTGTAGATTTGTAAGAGAGACTAAAAACCCATTCAGCCATGTTTTTGCCATCTCAGGTGCATTGCTTAAATTAGAACCATCATGAATTTTAGTGATACAGAGAGGATTAGACATGCCTGTATCTCTTCTCACTTTGACTGTGCAACACTCTTTATCTGCTGTAGCCAAGAGGAGTTGAAACAACTCCGGTGTGTGTTCAAAAAGCTGCATCAAGGGATTTAACTAAAACTATGTAACAGGACAACCACACAGTATCTCTCCTGTTTTACCATCTTCTTATTGCATAAATGTTTATTTTAGAGCTGATTTAAAGGTCCATGTGGAGACTTTTTTAAAGTAGAGTACTTGTTTTTTTTTTCTATAAACATATATATTTCTAACATTCAGATTTACCGGACTTACTTCAGACTTGTTTTAGTTGACACTTAATATAATTAATGAATTATTAAGACACTAAAATTGGGATATATGGGAAGTAATGTGTTTTTTTTTTTTTGCCGTGCAAGTGGCGCAACCCCACAGATCGCAATGTTTGCCAATTGGTCAGCCCACCACTTTGGTCCAGACTAAAATATCTCAACAATTATTTCATGTATTTTCATACATTTTGTGCAGATGCTCATGGTCCTCAGAAGATGAATCCTACTGACTTTGGTGGACCACGGACCTTTCCTCTAATGCCACCATGGATGGATTACTGTAAAATCTGATACAGACTTTCATGTTTGCCTCAGATAAAATTGTATAAGTAAGGGCCACCATTAAGTCAAAGTTAAAATATTCTTAATAGTTTGGTTAATACCTGCAAAACTAATGACCACAGGATCTTCAACATGTCTCACAACAATAAGCTTCCTCTGAGGAAAACTGTCCACAAGATTCACAAACTCTGAGTGCGTCATGACGTGGAGAGCCATGTGTTTAAAGAGGATGGAAGTTGTGAATGTGGTGGGCCGTGATTGTCACAGCCTTTAACATGCCTACCTGTAATGTATGATAATATATTCTTTCTAATCCCAGATCAGGGGTTGGGGCTACTGCGCAGGGGCTTATAGTGAACAAAAACTATAAAAATAATGTTGATTATGTTGCGCATGTGTGTCTGTCCACCTTTTTCCAACACCAGGCAGCAGATGTCTGTTTGTTGTCTGATCATGCCATAAAAAATGCTAGAAGTAAAGAGTATTATTATTATTATTGTTATATTCGGATTGACTTCTACATACACTGCAGTACATTTCTGTTACAACTGGAATATTTGCTGTGTTATCTTGGGATGGAGTTTGAAGTATTAGATTCACAGCTACATAACTTTTTCAGAGATACAGCTTCTTTGTCTGTCCTCTTCATTTCTACCTATTGTAGTTAAAATGTACACACAGTTCTTTGTGAACTATGCCTTTGATCCTAGCATACAGCTAGGATCAAACTCACTGCAGATGCAGTTAACATCGTGCCAGTTTTTCATGTAAAAATCACAGTAGAGTTTTTTTTTTTCGGCTGGCTGAGTCGATGATTCTTGGCTTTCTTCCTGTTAGAGGCCGAGCAAACCAGGAAGAATAATGCCAAACAGAGCAGAACAGCCTCGTGACTTATTGAGTCCTCTATAGCCAGAAACTCATCAGTAGCCTACATGACAGCAACTGTGTAAGTGTGTGTGTTGTGACAGTGTAGAGGGGAGCGGGATCAGAAGGGTCTAATGTAAGTGTGTGTGTGTGTGTGTGTGTGTGTCAAAAGCCTTCTCATCTCCACATCTCAGAGGCTTGTGACTGACATGGGGACCATAGTGTGGCCTCTGATGGTGAGTGATGGCAGGTAATTGCAGGCTGCTGATTCTCAGACAAATTGGCTGAAGGTGAGTCTCCACTTTTGGCTCTGTCAGGAACTGCAGGAAGTGCACTATTAGAGTTTCTGAGGTGGAGGAAATATATGGAGGGAGGCAGTAGTGGGGTTGGAAGAGTCATGGATATTGTAAGAAGGTATAGCAGACAGTGTTGGTTTTCCACTGAAGCCTTATTAGAAGTTCACACTTTACTTACATATACATATACATATTTGATCAAAGGGCTTTTATTTTGTTTGAATGGTAGAATTTGAGTTATGTTTCACTATTTACATGCAGGCAATATTTATTAACTCCCATGCATGTGAATGTCATGAACATTATGTCTTGGTAAGACTCTTGATGAATTTTGAACACCCATTTGATCTTATAGTTCAAATTGCAATAATTAAAATTTTGCAATGTATGTGATACTCTGGAAATTTTCTTTTTTGTCTTCAGATGGATATTTCTTTTGCAACGGTGAGTACAAGTAATAACCCTGTGATGTAGAAATACTCCATTACAAGTCAAAGATTTGCACTCACAATGTTACTATAAAACTGAAAGTACAGAAGTATTATTAGCAAAATGTACCAAAAGTATCCAAATGAAAGTACTTGATATGCAGAATACCCCCTTTTGAAGTATTTGTATTTATTAGATTATTTTAAATCTTATATTACTATATTATTGGATCATTACTAATGCTTTCATCAAAATTATGTTTTATTAAATCTATTTAAAAAAAAAAGGTTTAAGTAAATGAATATACTTAATTTCCACTGCTGTTCCTTTGTGATG
Organism: Lateolabrax maculatus; assembly: GCA_031216445.1. Classification (NCBI taxonomy): domain Eukaryota; kingdom Metazoa; phylum Chordata; class Actinopteri; order Acropomatiformes; family Lateolabracidae; genus Lateolabrax; species Lateolabrax maculatus. The sequence goes on from CM062196.1 coordinate 13,342,470, forward strand.
GATGCATGTTGTGAAAAGCATCACTAAAATGGGTAGTCAAGTGACAAACAGAATCTCTTCACAGCCCAGTGCTGCTCCTGGCCTTGTGCAATCTTCAGCTTTATGCTCATGTGAATGGTTCTAACAGCCATTATGTTCATTTACATTATATAGTCTAAATGTTTTCAGTATTATTTCTCATCATGTTGTGGGCCTGTATGTGCACTGTGACCTAATTCATCATCTCGTTATTTGCGTCAATTGCCTGGTGTGTAACTTGTCCGCCCCCTAATTGCACCACGGGTGACAACAAATTGCTCACAGAATTGAAATGGAGTAAAATTACAGACATGTTTTTAATTTACAATAAATGTTGTCATATTTCTTTGTAACGCTGTGAAGGACATTTTTTAAAATGACATTGGCAGTTTAATTATGTGGAACCAGGAAAAGATACAGCAAGGTAATTTATGTCCTGTGTATCACTGGAGCGAACCCATGGCTGAGATTCTAATTTCAGCAGCTCTGATGAAGTGTTACGGCTTCCTACCGCCAAAAGTGTCACCACTGTTTGGAAAGGAACTTGGGGTTGGAGGTGGGTTGGGTATTCATTAGTTACTTAATGAATACATTATTACATACATGGACAACATAGATAATCATGGCAACGCCTACAGAGGTTTCACATACCCTCTGCTGTTGGTGTCACCCACTTGTAGAAAAGGTATATTTATATTTTGCCTTAAGAATCCAATTAGTGCTTCTTTGTCAGCAGAGGTAATATATACAGTGAAAATAAATGTACACTGCAAGGAAGGTAATTTATAGAACTTATTCATGTTAGGTCAGCGGAAAAACACAGAACCTGATGCTCTTAATAAAGAGTGGTACAAAACAATTGCCTTGGACTTTATTTCACAAAAATAGTAAATTGTACCCTGCCTGGTAAAACAAAATCATATTGGATTGTAAAAAAAAAACACAGCTGTATATTTTACTATATGAATAGACATATTCATATAGTAATATTAATATTATAATAGAATTAATATTTGTTATTAACAGCACACATATAAAGCAACATATGTAGTTGTTCCTAACCAAACAATATTTAAATGTCAACATTAATATTAATCCTGTGTTTTTATTGAGTTTGGAATGGTCAAATACAGATCACAACCACGTCTGGATTTATAAAAATCTGTCAGTCAAATGACTCAAGAAAATCTAAACCATTTTGCAGATGAATAAAAGTATAAAAGGGAATTGTAGGCCTATAGGCTTTGTAGCTTTGGGCAATCATCAAACAAGCTATTTCAGGGAAGTAAAGTGACACATTTTTCATGATCCGCTTACTCAGTGTTTGTACTGCTGAAATGAACATTGTTAAGACCCCATAAATTAAAGCAGCTCCCTTTTGTTGAATTGGTAAATTGTTAGGGATGTTTGAATTTCCATTAATTTGTTGCTTTAGCAAGATTTTAAATTCGTGGAGCGACTGCTTTGCTTTCAGACTCGGATACTGTAGTAAGATGTTCAGTAAAAATGTTCATGCTTCTCAAGTGGACTCTAACCTTATCTGTTGTCGTCAGTTGGAACTCAACCTTTGGAGGAAATCAAGCACATGAATAGGGAGTACCTATCCACTTTGCCCAGGGGGCTTAAATTACAAAAAGTCTCATTATTTACCAGTGACACCGAAAAAAAATCTCTCCTAACTCCAGAGCAGGGCTGGCCTTTTAATGTTAATGAGCCATCCACTGCTCTGCTGCACAGGCCAAGTCCTTGGTCAGCAAGACAAAAATAGAAAGCTGGAGTTTCGATAATGTCACTCAGAGATGAATAAAATACATTTCAGTGGACAAAGTGCTACAAATGCATTTTGGCAGACAATGTGGTTACCCATTATATGTATGTCCGTGATAACAACACACAGAGCTACTCCAGCCAGGGCCATTACGGCTGATAACCACAAAAATTGCAATCAACTGTGACTTTATGACATATGAATAGTGTTCTGAAGTGCGTTGTCGCTTGGTACTTTTGTGGTGAAAAATGTGGAAAAAGGATGAAAAAGAGGCCTCTTTTATAATAATAACCAAATGATTTGGATAATACATTACTTATTAAGACTGGTTATGAGATCACTCCCTTCACAATTTAGGGGCAGGAAATGAATCTAATAGTAGTTTAGCCTTTGAATTTATGAAATTTTGCTTCAATTCTAATATCTACTGTCCTCTTGATATTTGGGCAGATAGGACCTTCTTCACGACCTTCCGTTCTCACATGTATTTTGGTTCACTGGATTTTTTTTGTGTGTGTGAAAAGAAACCAAACTAACACGAAAATGCAACAAGTTTACCAACCCATCCACTGATTAAGACATTAAAACGAAGTATAGGTTTGAAAACACCCACAGATCTTCTTTTGGGGTGGTCTCGGTGCAGTTGTTTAGTCTTCAGCAGAGTTTGAATGACAGCTTTTTTGCTAGCCTAAACAACAAATAATGATAATGAAGTTAAGTTTTAATTTGCATGGTTTTTGAATGTCTCCTTGTGCCCCCTCATTCTCATGTTGGAAACTTTGCAGGACCACTGGAGAAGTTTGGAGTTTCGTGGTCTGCTTGAGGACACACTAATGGAAGTTGTTGAGGCCGCTGAAATATTACTCATTTACTTTCCCCATCCACATTTTCCCAGCCGGTCTGTGGATTAAAACCACTGACCTTTTTGTTTCCAAGCCACCTGCATCAGTAACTTCTAGGGAACTGCACTTCATCGGGAATCGCTTACTAAACCAAAACTGCCTCAGTCTAATATTCTAGAAGATAGAAGTGAACCTGTCCTGCTGCTGTTTTAATCAAACAAGAGACCACACAGTCACCTTCATCTTGTCTTTATCGCCACTATGGGAGCGCTTTCTCATGCCCGACCACAAAAACATTGTTCCCTGAAGTCACAATTTACCCTGCAGCTGTTCCAGTGGTTCTCTATTTAATAAAAGTATCACATTGTCATCATCTCGGAGTAATTGACGATATCCTCATGTGACACGGACAGTCACTTACCTCCCCAGAAAATATCTTTTTATCAGTCTCTTTGTAAATCAATTCAAAGCTGAGTTCCCTGTTTTGGCCCACTGCCATTTTATCCTCCCTTTTTAAGGATTTTTTAATGTGTAATAGAATAAAACCTACAGTTTCTCATCAGTGCCAGCTTTGTAAAATGGATTATATTTGGAAGCCTAATTCCTTGTCTACTCCCTCCGTGGGTCTTAATTTTCTTACATCTGGCTGGTTTGTCTAATTGAATGAATTGGCATAAAGGCGGTATGCTGATTAAATGTTCTCTCTGCCATTTGAGCCATCTCTACCTCAATGTCTCTATAAGTATGAAAGAGCATGCATATGCACAGCTTCTTAAAGGGAAATTGTCTGATTGTGGGCTCTGATATTGGCAGCTGAAGCCAAAATGGCTGACCACTTGCATCAGAGCTCCTCTAAAGTGGAGGCCAGCACTCAGGCTGCTCGATCGAGGCGGCGAGATACAGTTACCAATCGATGCTCCACGCTCAGACGCTCGTCCAGGAGCATCTCAGATTCTCATCACATACCTGCCCTCCAGCTGACGCATGTACTCAAATTGTGCAACTATTTGGGAGGATGCAGTTCAAGGTTTATACAAGCTGAGACATTATTGCTAACTTTGGGAAGGGATCCCCGAGCGGGCGGTCCACTTCTCTGCAGCTGTTCCGCTCACTTTCTCAACGTCTTCCTGTCCCTGCTCTATTATTTATTGACCATTACACATAGCTCAGTGTGCAACAGTATACCGAAGCGCTCAGTAAAGCTGAAGTAATTCAATACTGCAGGGTTCACTCCCATTTTCTGGGAAGGGAGATGTTCATTGAGTCGTTAAGTGAAAAAATAAACTTTCCTGGTTATCTAAACTCCTATACAGTACAGAAACTCTGCTTCTTTAGTCCCCCCGGTGGCTGTTTTTGGGCCAATAGGATGTTTCTAAAATATCTTCAGTTGAAAGAAACCTACAGAAGTATCCGAACATATTGCAAAATAGGGCAATTCTCATTTTAGCCAGCCCATCTTATCAGTGGATCAAATACTAACTTTAATGTACAATGAAATTGAAGAACGAAAGGTGATGAGAGTGCTATGAGCTTCAAACGAAAGCTATTCTTTCTCGGAGAGGTAGGATGTTTTTTTGTAATTTCCCACGTTGTCATTATGGCGAACACTATCACATCCCTGATAGCACGAGAACGTCAGGCATACATCACAACTCAACACATGCAGTGTGTTGATGCACAGCCCTCTGAAGAATTAAGCCATATCTAATTACTGTAACTTCGCCATCCCCTCTGGTATCTGATATGTCTGGTCGTAAAATGACTGACCTATTTACCTTCTATTGTTAGGCAGCTGAGCGTTGTGAATATTTTTCTGGGTCAAACACCCCGTGAACTTGAGTGTGTGAATTTAACATGGACTATTAAACTGTCCGGTACCACCACAGGGGCGAAAACATTGCAGGAAGCACAATAGTGATCATCCGACAAAGAGATAAAAGGGCTAAAGGAGTCAAATGGAAATTAGCTCCACAGGGCTTCAGGTAGATATATTCAAATTGCTAGAATGATTATGAAGCTACATGGGCAATGATGTTGGAAATGTGATATTGAAAATAGTTTTCTTGGCTTCAAGTTCACAGAATTTTCACTTTATTACAGCTCTTTATTTAAATAATTCTACAAGGACTTAAGGGATCCTCCTTTCTCATAAAGTTGGGGACTAACAGCAGAGTTGGAGTTAAAGTTAATAAAATATGTTCTTCACCAAATAATATTATGAAAAATATATTTGATATCACCAATCTTACTGTAAACATTTCATGATCAACATAGGGGAATTCTCGTTTTACAATTGCTGGGTGGTCAAAGGTTGGGGTAGCCCCATTTAGTTCTCTTTCACTGATAGACAGTCTCGGATGCTTCTCATTGAAGAGTTTAGGGAAGCGACTGTATGCTGCTCTTTATTGGTTGTGGGGACGTTAACCGGATGTACATTTGATAGACCTACCAGTGAGCCCTCATTCTTGAAGCTTTTCCACTGTAAAACTGAAACAAACCCCTCCGATGAAGGATAAATGTCAACTTTGTGTGGCCTATACACGTGGTTTTCCTTTGTGGCCAGAGCGGGCTCTTTGCTGCCCCTTGTGGCCGGTGAGGCAAATAACTCCCGCTGCGCAGCGGTTCTCAACCGTAGTTGTAGTGAGCTTGGATCACTAGAAAGAAGGGAAGAAGACACTACACTCAAGCCAGATAAAGGTCAGATTTATCCTTTATCTGAAGTGTTTTCAGACACTACGTTTGTAGAAGAGAAAAGGCTTCATAGATTAGGGCTAAGTGGTTAGGTTAATTTTATGCATAGTTGACTTAAAGAGCAGTGCACAGCTGCTTTCTTGAGCAAATACAGGGTAATCTACAGAAGGGTAATCTACAGAAAGCACTTTTTGAGCTGCTTGGATCCCAATCATCTGTTTTAAGCAACAACATCTTTAACCACTAGTCACCACAAAGCTTTTTGTTTTCTGCTGTTTAAGATTGGAAAACCTACTTGGTCTCTCCTGTAAGGTCTTATTAAAAGTCAGCGGTGGAGATGGCTCTCAGCTGACAGGTGACAGATGTGAGGTGTACTAAGCAGCACCTTGCTTACCTCAACAGCAGCCTTGGCTCGCTCAAACTCCTCCTCCAGGGACTGATGTCTGGACAGGAGGGCGCTGCCCCACCGCTGCTCCTTGTTTAGGCGAGCCTGTCACACACACATACACACACACATTTCATAATGTATACATACATGCACAGACAAAATCCATTTAACATACGCGCCCTCGCGCACACACGCTCACATTCACACAACACACCACACACACACCCACGGTCAGCCAGAGGGAGAGACAGGCAGGGAGTGTGTGCAGGGTCAGCCGTCTCTGCTTTCTCTGGGACGAGTAAATATCCCTGCCTCGACAAAGCCTCTGACATGCTTAGGAAGGCCAGCGGAATCACAACTGTCAGCATCTCGCTCCACCCCACATCTGAATGCCATGCTACTCATCCAGCCTCTCTGAATTTCAACCCCCACCACCTCCCTTTCCCGTACACCTGCACACATGCAATTTCAAACTCTGAAATATGCTGAGAGCCTCTCAGTTACAAACTTGCATATAAAGCTCTGCTCTGCTGTGGGAATGAAAATTGACCAATTACACACATGTGGTTTTGCGCTGTGAGAGTGTGGTGTAGTTTACATGATTCCACATTACACCTACACATTTAACTGCGAGGGTTTAATGATTTTGAGATATCCTTTCATGCATGGATATGATATTGCACTAGATTTTCTGAAAATAGCAAAGACTTTGTGTATCCCAGTGTTAGCAAATCCATTACAGAGACCGATGAATGTGTTTGGAGTCAGTGTTTTCGCCCAGAAAGGGCTGCTCGGTAGTCAGGCCAGCCTGTACTGTACCTGTAACAATTCCCATCTCTACAGACCGCAATTATGCAAGATTAATTGAGTTTATTTAATCTCAGTATTAATGGCCTTAGAAGAAAGTGCCTAATCCATGTATTGTACATTTATTGTGCACAAAATGCATGCAGTGTTTAAAAAAAAATAGCCTTTGTTGTGTTTTGTGAAGAAATGCAGTATGCTGTAGTAGGGTTTTTAAAGGAACAATCCATCCAAAAACACTGTAACACTATTTACAAAACAGGTGGTGCTGTATTTATTTATTTAAATTCCCTCTGAAGTCTAGCAATATTTGGCATTCTGACAAGAGATTTCCAATCCAGCTGTGGTTTAATACCAGTCAGGCTCTGTTGCCAGTGTTTCAGACACAGAGAAGGCTTCTTTCCAGACTCCCAATTTTTCACTTTCACTTACATACTGGAAGAAAGTCTACGTAGAACACACAGTGGCAACTATTTGTCTGCCAACACAAGGCTCAATAGACCAGAATGCAATGAAGTCTGAAGTTGTATTTTTAATCAGAGACGTGGCCTTGATCATCAGTTAGTACTCTGTGTTTGTACTCTTCTTCCATATGTCCACCTTTACTTTACTGCACCAAATTCACATCTGTTCTTTTGGAATGGCATCGTGGGAAATGGAGGAAATCACACACTGAAGTAGACAAGGCAGATTGAGAGAAACTGACATTATGAAGCCCCGCCCCCCTTAGTTACTCTTGCAACAACTGTCAAACTTTCCATTTATGCACGGTATGCCATTTAAAATGATAATAGTTGCCGACTGACATTACATCTTTTGCTATCTTTAAATTAAGCCAAGGTTACCCACATTAATTGGTTAAAAACATTGTTTCGAGCTGACCCATTTTAAAATGAGAATCCTGTAAAAGGGGTATTTAAATATGCAATTAATGGCTACATACATAATATCATGCCAAAAGACTAAGAAACTAAGGCTGCATGTCCCTGGAAAAAAGTCAGCATCCTCCCCCTACATGATAATGATTCATGTAGCTAAAAGACACGGAAAATAAAATTGCAGAATTGTTCTTCTATTCTTTGGTCAGACTGTTGTTACGTCTCAACATAAATCTGTTTTCCTGAGTAGCTCACATATTGTTTTGTTTTGTTTTTTGTTTTTTCCTTTTAACGGAACAAGAGAAAATTATTTAAGATGATGACTAATCAAGTTTGGGAAACACTTTCTTGGGTAACGTTGTCAGGGGTCAAGTGTAAACTTAACCAAATTCGATAAAGAGCAGAACAGAATTGCTAATGTGAGCCTAACTTTGACAGCAATAAGGACCAGCTTTCACGCAGTGAAAGGAAAGTACTACACAGTTTTGTCGTGAACAGGGCTTTAACCTGTAACCCCATGTAATTGGAAAGTGGAAGTAACACTATGTGGGTAGCTGGGCAGTCTAATATTTGCAGTTTAGGTTAGTGGAGATAAACACACCATTTAATTAATTCCTTACACCTTTGCTTTTGAGTTTTGGGTTTTTGTAAAACCTAGAAAAATATCACCTCCCTCCAAACTCCTTAAATTCCCTGTAAATTTAAAAGTACTACAGCTCCATGCACATCAACATGTAGAGAAAATCCAAGATCCAAGATCCAAGACAGGCCTGTCTTTTTACGGTTGCTGAGCTCTCGCTAGTCAATCACTGTTCAGAGGAGGGGTTTAGCGCACGGTTATTTGGGTACACCACAAAATTGTAATGTACAGTTACATTTCCACCAGTTCCAACCGATTGATGTCGAGGTCAGGAAAAAAGGTCCATGTTCAACTAATATACAACACCCCAGTTACTCCTGGAATGTACTGGGCACTTCAAACTAATGATATCTAACACTCCATGATCATCTGAGGGTGGATTTTTCCTTAAATTTGTGTGCCATTTTCTTGTGTCGGTTCAGTGTATGTAATTCTCATGCAACACACGTCTCCCTTCTTTGCATGCATTTCCTGTTTGTGTGGGTGATACAAGCCAAGTAGAAAAACTAAAACCACTCTTAGCAGTATCTCTGTCCACTACTATGTAAGTCCTGAGCAAAACAAATTTTGGGTTTGTTTGCCGATAACTTCCCTCCATCTCGGACAGTTATCTTTAATCCCAAATCTATTTTTTATCAGAGAGCTGAAAAGGTGATGGTTGTTTAGCTAACTTGGTGAGATCAACACTAATGGGCTCAGAGTAAGTCTGCTGAATAATTCATAGACTATTAATCTAATAATGGCATCTGGGAACAAGACCCCTTATGCAGACCTACACAGAGACATAAACTCAAGAGGAAAGCGCTTGACATTTGGACCTCGTAGCACCACAAAGGAACAATTTCAAGGCCAACAGTATATCTGGATTTCCTCAAAGGTGCCTTTTGGCTTCAATGTAATCTCCTCTTTTTGGTCTTTTAAATCAAATTTTATGAGATGGTGTGATGCTTTTTTTCCCGGTGCAAATGTAGAAGTCTTTCAATATTTTATGAAAGGATGCATAGGGAGGCTTACATGTCTTCCACTAATATACTGCCTGTTGAGCTGAAATGGAAGAATTGTAGGTGTTAGGACAAAATGATGCGTAAATAATTAAACAAACTTCAATATTAAGGCCAGATTACCATGCATTTGCAACATGCAGTTGCTAAATAAACAAGTTACATTCATAATTGAATGCATTTATTATGATGGCTTAAGTCAGAACAATATGTCTGAGACGTGTGAAGCTTCCTCGCTTCAAAAGGATGTTGATTTCAAGTTCAGACAGCGCATACAATAATGATGATTAGTGCCTGCTCCTGTCATACTGAGCACTTACTTGAGATACTAGGGCAGACTCTGGCTCGACTTTGGTATTTCCTTCCAAGGAGTTCTTATTTGATGGCTCTAATTGGGTTTTACAGTCTATGGACCTAAAGTGAAAGAGAGACAGACGGTTTACATGATATGAACACGTTTCTGACACTTTTCATACTCTAGGAGATACATTATCTCAAATGTACACACATATACAAAATACTGGACTCTTTAGCAGCTAAATGCTCCACTATGTTCACCAGCTAGTCACCGATTTCATCTGTCTTCTGTTTGGTGCTCACCAGATAGCATACACTTGGTTTTTGGAGCATTTCTGCTGTATAGAAATTAAACAATACTGTGAGAGTATTGACAGTGGACCAAAACAGTAAAACCAAAATATTGAGCTGAAAGATGCTATAATGCTCAGTAGAAGTGAGGGGAACTGCAGAGTTGGCCGTCAATTCTTTTAAAAACTACAACCCTTTCACATACATCAGTCATGTGATCTGTTGTTAACATAAAGATATAAATTAAAACTTCTTAATTTCTATGAATACTGGGTTGGTACAAAATGTCGCTAGCTATCCCATTAATGCCTGATCAGGACAATACCTACCACAGAAACTCATTGGATGAATGTTTAGAAGAACGCCGCCTCTCCAACTTCCATTTCCGGTTGCTGTTCCTCTCAGGATTGGGGTTCAGCTCTTCCCATTTATCCAGCGGTGAACCAATGGTAACTGGTGACAGTAATAGAATGATAAAAAATAAAATAATAGATAAAATAAAAGAAAATCACGAAACAGACGAAACAAAGGAAGTTCATTCGTTGCACATCAAAAACACCCTCACAAGGTGTGTAGCGCTATTTTTAGCACTGGAGCGCACCCATGACATGTGTGCATGCGTGCGACTTTTAAGCAGCACAACTAAAAGCTGTAGTTGTAAACAGCAAAGCAAAGCACAGTACAACAGTACAGACGCAACTCTCCAGGGGAAACAGAATTAAACTTTTAGCTTCTGAAAAGCATTTTTTTAGACAGCTCTGATGAGGCTCAGGATTTATCAGGAGGACGGCTGCTTTACTCCAAACAATTTCACTGTATCAACCTGGACTGTGTGTGAGTGACCTTTTGGATGTGTAAAATAACACAGATCATTAATTAACATTAGATCTTGACCAATCATATCGACTTAAACATAGTAAAACATAGAAAAATGTTTTGCCACCTTTTCATCTTTAGTTTTAGTGATGATTGGATCCTCAAGCGCTTACATTTTTTATTTTTTATTTTAATCAGATTATGCAAACTTTGAATATGTTATGTCCTCACAAAAAAGTGGTGGAGCGTTGTTCTGGTGCACTCCCGCAACAGTACCCCTGTGACCTTTAATCAAATGAATCCCTCTAACATTTAAAAATCACCTCTGAAATATCAGCCTCCCTCAGGACAGTCTATTAGCTGTTAATTTGAAAAAAAAAAACAGTAATGTGTTTTCATCTTTGTGAAAAGGAGTGAATAAGGGACATTTCAGTTTTGCAATGTTTTTGATCAGTAGCGCCATTTTAAAAAGTAACTACTCATGTTTTCCATTAGTTGAATAACAAACCTTTTAAAATCTGATCACAGCCACAGATGGAAACTTTCTGATAGGACAAACAGTGAGCTTAACATTTAGGGCTGTGGGTGGTTAAACAAACAAACAAAAAAAAAAACATCTGCTCACAATCCTAACAGGAAATAAAGTTCTGCTGGTAAATGATGCCAGGGTTATAATCAATCTCACTACCATGAATTATTCACCACACTGTAGTTTGACTCACTCTGCATAATTAGTTCTCATTGAAGACTTTAACCTTTTCAACTGGCAAATGCGAAAGTAATTGGCCGTTTCCTCTTAATGTCTTTTGAGATGATCCCTTTCATTAAAGTAAATTGGCTTGATCCTTCTTTGGCCTATCTTGAACATGTGTGAGGTCAGTTCCACAGGGGATGATGGGAGTCGGATTTATTGAGGTACGTAGGGGGTTTGGGGTGAAAACTGAGAGAAATAAAGGAAAACATTTATCAAGTCTTTCTGTTCAGTATAACAGAAACACTTCACTGTACACTTCAGCAGTGCACAGCTGTAAGGCTGGAAACCCCATGTATGCTTTATTATAGGGATGGGCGATATGGCCCTAAAATAATATCATGATATTTCAGGGTATTTCCGCGATAACGATATTCTTGACGATATGACAAAATACTGAAGAATATTTATTAATTTCAAGAATAACAAAACAAAGTGTTATAGTTTTATGTCAGCATAAATGTAACAGTTATATGTAAATATTCAGTAAAAACTAAACAAAAATGATCTCTCAGTTCATTATATATTTTCAGTTGAATTCAAATTGCTTTATTGGCATTAACAAAAACATGTTGTTGCTACGCAGCCGAACCATATTGTATCTTTGAACATATTTGGAGCTTTACCGTTGCCATGGTAATTGACGTCCAAATCATTACCTGAACCATATACAGTCCATGGTATGAAGCTGTGCGGAGGACAGAACGAAACCGCATTGCAGACGCGATCTTATGGAGCCTTGCCAGGTGGAATTAAGGCGTTACATAATGACCGCAAGTTTGAGGAAAGTATGGTAACTTGTGCTGGCAATTTCTCTTTAGCCATGCTTGTTGATGCTGTGCGTAATGGTATGTCATTACATCAACAAGTCAGAATATCGCCATTATCAATTTATATATATATATTTTATCATATTAAAAATGATACCGGTTTAATCTTGAACAATACCATTTGGCACACCCCTGCTTTAGTATCAATACACTGAATCGTAACTCACACTTACATGTAGGTATGGCTGGGTATTGATTGAAATGTTCTATACCAGTGCTGTTAAGCTACCTGAATTTTGGGACTCATACCAAAAACAAAACTTTTATAACATTTTTTTTTTTCATTTAGCTAAGAAAAAAGAAGCCAAACTCAAATGTTAAATTTTATCTGAACACAAGCAGCTGTACAATAACTTTTCATTAAAAAAATACAAATTCAGATTTTTGATCTGAATAAAATAAAAGGAAAGAAAACAAGACCAAATACACAGCTTTTAGTATTTGACAGTTTTCAATTCTTGGTGTTACAGACACATTTCAGTAAGTTCCAAAAAAGTATGATACTCAGCACTAAGTCAGCACTAAAATCATCTCTAATATGTTGGGTCTTAAGCGTTTTTTCACTGTGTACCAGGGTGTTGCTGTTTCCTTGTGGCAGGGTTTTCAGTGCATACCAAGTAACTGACGGCTGGTCTGCATCTTTTCCCCATAAATTACACGTTAAGAATGGAGCATCTATACTTGTGACTCCTCTAAAAAATTGTGAAAAATCCAAAGTTTACAATCCGTGTCTACCTGAGTCTAGTGACGCCCTCTCTGGGGTTCTCATGCTTGGTCCTGTCTGTTCAACTTCCACCTGGATCAGCTCCGTCTCATCTGTCTTCTTCCTGTGAGGGTTGTTCTTCTGGCCGTTGCCCCTGGATGACAGGGGACTCTTCCTGTCCTTGCTGTTCCTCCTGTCGCCAGGTTCACTGAGATCCAGCAGGTCCAGTGTTGAAGACAGAACTGTGAGGGACATGACAATAGTTTAACCTCCCTCTTTTCACAGGGACATTGCATAAATGTACATTTGTTTATGCTTTATAATTTCTGACAAAAAAATCAACAGGTTCACATCTTCCACATTAACGGACAAACACACGGTAGATTGCACCAGTAATATGATTTCAGTGTTTACTGTTGGCTCATATAATGCTTTAACCACATCTGTGATTTTATAAATATGAAAGGCTGCTTGGTTAGACAGGTTTCACCACAGGAAAAGTGCACTTGAATTGCTCTATATATAATATACTGTATATACTAGAAATTCTCGATACTTTCTTGAAGTTTGCCATCAATGGTAACAATATTGATGAGAATTGCTCTTTGAAATTTACTGAGATTTAATATCGATTGTGCGTAATGGTCATCTGAGTGAATTTTATTTCAGCTTTAATTTTGTGGTTATGTCAAGGTTGTTCACTCTACTAAGTTGTTTTTGAGATTCTTCAAGCATAGTATCATATTTTGTAAACTTTCCTTTTTCTCTGTAATAAGATAGAATGACAGGCTTCACTTACTGTACTTCGTGAAGCTTTGATTTTGATATACACATTTTCTGACACGGTGAGTTGAGCTGTCAACGATACTAAGCTGTCATGGTATTGCCCCCCGGGTGGACGTCTAAAAAATTTGCTGCTGCTCTTTTCAGAGATTCTAAATATACTACAGGCCTCTGCACAGTTTGATAAGGATAAGGTTTCCCCTTGAGGAGCTCCAGTTTGGTCAAATAAGAAATTGAATCTCAGGTTGGTAGAGTGGCAAAGAAGGACAGCCTCTTCTGCCAAGGGACTCAACTTTTGTCTCTGCTGTCGTCCAGCTTCATGACTACAGACTCTGTAACAGTGTTAAAATTCTGAGCTGATAGACAGGTATCATTTCAACTAAGAAGAGGATATTTAATTTGAGAAAGTGCTGTGAAACATTTAAAACCTCAGCTAGTAGCAGAATGTAAGCCTTTTTTTCCAGAAAGCTCTCGTTTCTATTAAATCTCTTTCATTGTAAGTAACTGCCTATACTTTATTCCCACTGCTGATTTTTCTTGTCTCAATTTACAGCCACTTTTTTTTCACATCTTGTTTATTGGAAGTTTTTGTGTTAGTAATTTAATTTGTTGTGGTTTGAGTCAAATCAGCACTATGTCCCGCGGCTGAATGTTGCCAGTGTTTGCTATAAATTTCAGACTGCATCCTTGTTTTTTTTGCAATCAAATATTTACAGTGATGTATGAGGACAGTAGTCATACTTACTGAATATACTGAATATCTTGTAACTGAATTAAATAAATGAATAAATAAAACAAAAGCAAACAGGGTGAAATGCACACAAAACACACAACACCCTCTTAATATAATTGTAATGGGACATTTTCCGTGAAGTGCATTTTTGCTACTGGTTGTCGGTAATTTCTTGCCTCCAAGGTGAACATTATGAAATCTCATGAATTAATTATACATGGAGAATGATCTTTCTCATTGCTACTGGCTTTTTATAAACATATGTTTGAAGAAAACCTTGTAGACCAAATGCATATGATGGCAACTGTTAAAAGTCAAGTTCAGGTAAGATATGAGGTTCATAACCCCCAGTAAAATAGCATTTTTATGCATTGGAGGAACCTACAAAGTATTTTTGCTTATTTCAAAGGACACTGATTGTGTCTTTTGTGCCATGCAAACTCAAAAGTAGAGACACATGACTGCATAATTGACGTGCTGCTGTTTCATGACAACCAACTGAGAGCATTTGTTGACTGAAATCTCTGTGTAATTAGAGGGTGTGCTTGTCTTCCATGCCTTGTGCTCTTTAGATGACAAGTACAATTACAAATCAAGGGAGACACACTTGTGGGGAAGGTTGCCTGAAGAGTTTTCAGCATCAAAAAGAAACACAAGCTGTTCATGAAAAGGCAATGAAGTCAAAAATGTTTTGGCACCCTTGAGTCTACTTGAGATGATGAGACTGGGAGGACAACTAAGTTTTCCTCATCAACTGAATATTTTAACTTGACGCTCTCATACTGTTTATGTTTCTGATGGATAATGAGTGGCAAATGGACTGATGGTGAACAAATAAATGTGACCACTGTGCATTGTAATGGAGTCTTGAGCATTTTTAGCTTTATAGTATAATAGTATATAGTATAATTCTTACAAAAAATATGGGGTAATGAAAGAAGGAATAACAAACATTTAATACAACCTTTGTGAGTAAAGCCCCTCAGGTCAGAGATGTTACTTAGTCACCAAGAGGGAGTTTAACTGCTTCTGGGCATTAATTGACGCACGTACAGTTTAAATGAATAACAATGGCAGTTTTCCTCCTCAAATGTCATTATTGAAACAGTGGATCATTGACTTTTGGCAGAAAGACACAACACCAGGATTATTTCTAGCCAGTAACTGTTGATTTTGCAGGCTGAAATGACAGCTGGCAGACTTTATCAACTGTATCTACCTAATTTATGTTACAGTTAGTTCATAATGCTGCCAGTGGTTGACTTATTTTAAAACAAGAACCCTGAAAGGGTATTAAACAGGTCCTTGAAGGCTACATAACTTATCAGCCCCTTATTATAGTATGGTATTATAAGGAAAATAAAAAATGCTGAATCGTTCTAACCTAACCATATAGGGTTATATATATTCTATATTGTTTGTATTTTCAAACGATGTGTTTCAGTTTTATAAGAAACAAAGGTTGAGGATGAGGACTGACTGGTTAAGGCAAATGTAACACTATTGTGGGTAACAAGTTCAAGAGTGACCTGAATCCAGTAAAGCAGGACAGAGCTGCTGTGACAGCCAGCTAGCCAGCTCCCATGCAGTGGGGGAAATACCACACAATGGATGTGCCAGGCCTTAACAGGACTTTTTCTAATTCAACCCCTTAACCCTTTGAATACTGTAGTCAGCAAATAGATAGCTAATAGTAGATAGTAAGAAAGCTGGCTGGGCTTGGAATGTTTGGGGTTTGCTATAGAGCAGTGTTTTTGGTTTTGGGAAGGTGATAAAAAAAGACATGAGCCTCCAAACTCTTTGTGGACAGAGTATCATGCTTCCTATTTACAGTTACTAAGCTACGATTGGACATTTACTGTTGAGGGGAAATCCGTAGATGATGGTCAATTGGACGTTTCCTAATAAGAAAAATTTAAATTTACATCAACTAGATTGACTGATCTTCATTTGATCACTGTAATCTCAAGCAATCAGTTGTGAAGAGTTCAAAGGTGGGAACCGGAGTGTCTTTAAGTAGTCCTGTGACTATTGAACCAACATGTTAGAGCAAAGTGCTGACAAAAGGAGAAAAAGATTTTTGAGTGCGAGTGTTGAGGAGAGGAGATTCTATGAGGCGAGGGGCTGGTGATGAGAGGCTGCTCTTGAATAAATTAGTTTTAGCCTTCATCTGGAAACAAGTAGTGATGGATATCCTGACCAGAGTGAGAAGGACACTGTACTGTTGAGTAGTGTTGTCTCAGTGATATTAAACAGGGGCAACCAGCCGATTAGGTTAGTTCATACATTCAGACTTGTTCTCATTTTCTTACTTGAATTGAAAATTGAAGTAGACAATTATTTGACTAGTGTGTTTCTAAACCACAGACACAGATGAAACCAATTTATAATTTATGATGGAGTTTTTAAAATGACATCAACCCCAAAATCAGACTGAAGTAAAACTGCATGCAAGAGAGAGCACAACATGATGTAGGTCTCATGTGGATTAGCATATTTGAGCTGGTAATTATCATTCATCATTGATTTTCTGTGCTTGCTAATTCCTGTATAGTATTATTCAGTGCTGGAAGCTTTGCTAGTCCATCACAGTGTGAAAACAGATTGACGGAGAAATCACACCTAATATCCACTTTACCTGCATGTCTTTAGACTGTGGGAGGAAATCAAAGCAGCCGGAGGAAACCTAAGTAAACATGGAGAAGGTGGAAACTGCCTACAGAGAGGACCAGTGTTTGAACACAAGGCGTTCCTCTTCCACAACCACTTTGCACTAATGATTTAATGTGTATGAGGATTTATCCAAAGCCTTTTTGGCCTCCAAAACGGTTGCATTTACATGGCACATGCTTTAAAAATATTGCACACAGATTACATTTTAGACAGGATCTGACCATTTGGGGAACTTCATGATTAATGGCCAATTGTTTTGGGCCCACGTCATTGTCAGCGGGAGCAGCAGGAGGCATTGGGGAGACAGAAGGTTGAGAGTTTCCCACAACATTCCCCCATACTTTGCCCGCCAGAATCAGCACAGTCAGTGGCCAGTTTGGAGATGACACATGTCAGCTGTGCAATCTGGTTCTGCAAATCGTCATTCAAAAGATGGTGCAGCTCAGTGCTCAAAGTCCCATCCATGTGGAAACCAAGATGTCACTTGGCATCTGTTAAAGTCAGAACATTAAGTTTCTCAACACCTACTTTGACCTAGTTGTTTTTTAGTTTATCTAGTGGCTTAAGCCAATGCTTTGAACAGTGAATGGAGTTATTCCACAGTGGACTGGAGTGACTCCCAGACATAAATCTCATATTTTACCTGCAAGACTGCATGTTTTACACTTTCATGTTTTTCAATATTGTTTTCAATGTTTGGGGTTTAACTGGCACACTGTTAAAGTCAGTTTATTTGAATGGAAACCTGACTATTAAAATTCAAAATGTTGTATAAAAGACCTTAGTTATAAAAAAACACATATCACAAATGGATTTTTAATTTTGTGATACCTGTTTTAATCTTTTTATTGCTATTTACTTGAAACATTAAAATCCTCTTTGAGCATAGAGACTCACATTAACTCATTAACTGACAATCAGGAAACAATAAGAAACCTCCATTAGATTTGCATTGTCCATTGATCCCTTTTTTAATCAAGCACATAAATGGCAGGACACATCCTGTTTGATTATGAATGAATTATTGTTGCCGTGGATTACTGGTTGCAAATCAAACTCATGTGGTTACTAGAGAGCTTTGTTTTGTTCTGTTTGTTCTGCATGCAACTCTTTGTGTTGCTAGTAACAGTGGTCATGGGTATGATTTTATAGACACAATGAAAAACACCTCCAGTATTGTTGCTACGGTTGATAAAAATGTGTTGTTAACAAGAGGCAGCATCCAATGTGTCATTCAAGTCCCTCGCATGTTAACAACCACAGCATGGTATTAAATAGCTTTTCCTCTATATACTGCAGGTATGACCTGTAGTATTAACGTACGTATGTTTGCTTGTCATCAGACAGACTTTTTTGCAGACTGAAAAATTACAGTACTGTACCAGCTGTGTTGGAAGTCACTGGGCGGGAAAGCCCATCACACTTGGTCTCGCAGAGGAAATCGTCGATGGAAGGGCTTAGAAGCGGGCGGCTCTCTTGTTGCTCACTCACCAGCTGTAAGGACAAACAGACAAGACAGTTCTCACTAAGCATCAAACTCCCATCATATTGTCCACAGGAGTCCCTGGTATATTTTTATTAAGGGAAGCAGCCATTTGGTCATGATTCAGATTACAGCAGTGTCCCTATACTGACACATCCCTGCACTGCAAAAGGGGATTCAACATCTCTGTGTGATGTTCTAGGAACATAACACACATTTGTCCTCCTTTTGCAGCACATCATTTATTCACAACATCTTGACATAGATACACTGAAGTTATTCAAATGTGTTGATGCACTCAAATGTTAGAGATGTTCCTTTTTAACAGTTTTGAGAGTTTGTACTTGGGTTGTGTTCGTGTTTATGCGAAAAGCACAGAGAAGAGTTAGACTTCTAGTATTTTAGCCTTATGTCAATGACATATTTTGATATGTTACTACTGTACACTCATTCAGTCATGTTACTGTACTGTATATTTTGAGTCATGGCCAAGTGGCAGGTTTTTGATAACTGATTCCTAGCTGCTTGTGCCAGTGATGTTTGACGACTGGCATATGTTTGTATTGCCGCATAAGTATGATTTTAGTTCTTTTCATTCGTAGCTGATGTTGCCCAAATGTGCAGACATCAAAACACAGCTGATGTTTGGCCATTGGTTGATGGAGAATCATCTCCATCACACAATCACATCGCTATGTTTGCATGCAAGGAAATAGGAGAATGTTTTGACATGCACTGCAATTATCTGGTTACTCTAAAGCCTGTGTTTACAGACAGCTGGTCTGCAATGAGATGTCTCCACATCCCCCTAACACATTTTTAAAACCAAACCAAAGAAAACCATTTAAAATGTGTTAGTGATGGCACTATTGTCTGCAGAGCTGTTTTTTCAGAGCATTTGGACTGATGGTGCATGGGCAGGCTCTGTAGTGAGAGGGAATACAGTTTTTCCTCACTGTATATGTGTTTGAATTTAATGTTTTAGCTATGGAGAGCAGTTTTAGTTGCAGTTTTGTCAGTCTTGTGTGTTAAGAACCTTCACCTCCCACATAGGTGTTTTCACTTTCAGGCTGATTAGAGCTCTGAAGTTGGGTTTAGGTTGGCTGAAATTGTGTGAAGTCACCAAAATACATTAACCAATACAAATAAAGTGGAACAAAAAACCAGATTAGCGCGCTGACAACATCATCCTACAAGTTGTAAGTTATGCTTTTCAAACACTTTATTGTTATTAACCTAACATCTTTCAAACTGACTGACAATTGGAAAGCAATTTCGATCAGATTGTGTTCGGGTGAGTTTACTTTGTGACTGGAAGCAGATACTTCTCTTTCTGTTCATCACAGCAATGAATGAGGAGTGAAAAACTGGTATGACCGCGCTTTCTAATCAGCCAAGATAACTGACCACACCTGTGTGGCTTTTACTATTGAAGATTCAATTTTTTAGGTACAAGAAAACACAACCACAGACTTCTAAGTCTTTGTCATGCACATATAAAAACCACCGTTAGAAAGCCAGATGAGAGTACACAATTAAAGGGAAATTTTAATATGGATGTCCACTCAGTGTTGATGATGTGTAGTCAATTAAAGCAATAAATGCTCAGTGTGTACTATAATGACTGGACAATGTGAGTTCTCCTGCAGTGCCTACATGTACCAGGATGGATTGCGCGTAAGCTTCTGATGACTTGGCCAAAACACTGTAAAATGTGTCCTCATCCATAACATCCTCTGAACTCATATTTTATGATGCCGCTGTTGGAAATGTAGCTAGTTTGCAATACAGGCAAGAGGCGGAGAATAGAAATCCAAGCTGAAATAGATTGTAGTTCTTCCTTGCCCCCAACTTCTTCACTGTACACGTCAAACGACGGCGCTGGCGCCATAAGAACAAGATTTTGCAGTGGTGCCCCAGAGACACAGAGAACATTGGCAACAACTGAAAGCATTTTTTTCACACTATATCCCTAACTCGGATAGATAAATCTGTGCAATTTCCCTTTAAGTAATCTGGGTCTCTCATTTGCATTATATTTAAGATTACTATTGTACAGAAAGAAGACCAGGTTACTACAGTGCATGTAATCTGCCTGAACAAGTCCTCTAGTCACCATTGAGAGAGCCATTGAGATGAGCTGGGCTGAGAGAAACCTGATGGATGTGTCCCAAACAATAATAGCTTAACCATTATTGCTTATCTCACCTTCCAAACCATGAAAATGCTAATCACCTTGCCTGTGATGCACCAATTTGTCCGCCTGCCAGTGCAGCTGCAAAATAGGTTACATCCAATTCATTATTGGTACCCTGAAGCCTCGATACTCCAGGTGCAGCTGGCTGCAATTTGCCAACCAATGCTTCATAATTTGGAGGTGAGAACCAGTTTTGTCCCATAGAAAGGGTAAGCCACCACCACTGTTGTCAGCCTGTGTAGTGTGTATATAATGCTGGCAGCGAGGAAACATGACATTTGCTATTGTGGCTCTCCAGGCCGAGCTTGCAAGCAGAATTTTAATGAAGGTGCTAAAAGTTTAATTACCAAGCATGAATGGACTGCACACAACATGGCATATGCTTGATATGAAAGGTGGTGAAAGGGTTTTCACAACATGTCTACACTGTACCTGCCCTTACAATTACAAATGTATACTATATCCATTCTGTAATAAACTGTGGCATTATAGAAGCCATTTAATCCATGTGTTTTATTGACATTAGCTCTACATCCTCATTGTTTAGGTCCCACAGACCACAGACATGTATAATAATAATATTGCAAAAACAGTTGAAAGGTTTTTTTTTCTTTTCTCCTGACCTTACTGAAACCCAATGTGTAGAAAAGTATTGAAGAAGAAACCCTTCCCTTTGCCACCAAGAGGGATGCAATGAACAAAAACTAAGGTGTATCTGTTATTTAGCCTACTCTATTTAACCTAATTCACAGACAAGAAATGTAGACCATGTTATCGCAGGTTGTGACTTGACTTATGTGTTCAATTAGACGCTGCTAAAAAACAAAAATAAATATACCTTGGATTAGATAGATTTGGGAATCATAGTGTGCCGTAAAAAGTAGTATCACCATCAATCACAGATAGAGAGCATATGAAAATTCATTGTATATAACCATGTTTTACATATCTCAGATCTCAAGTAATGGGTCATAAATTCCCAATCTTATATAAGCTACTCTCATAAAATGAGGAAAGGTCATGAAGTATCAAGGTGATAATGCAATGTTGTTGTTTTTTGAACCTGTTAAAGAGGGCCAGGGGTTTCCAGGGACCCAAACAGAACATAGGGTTAAGCCACAGTAAAAGTGAAAAGTAAGTGTAAATAGTGATGATTTGGATAGATTTTGTTTTTTACTTAATGCGTCACGCGTTTTTGAACAACAGAAATGTTTCTTCACATGGCAGTTAATGATGATGTCTAACAAAAAAATGAGTGAAATGAAGAAATGGAGAAGATAATGACATCTAGTTTGGAATAAGACTTAATATTTGCTGCACAAAATGAAGAAGCAGAAACTTTTGCAGCAGAAAACCTTTGAAAAAAGTACATAAATAATATCAAGAGGAAGGGGTCATTACTTTGTTGAGTGAGAGTTTGTGCTGCACTGCAAGAACGCTGACCCAGCACAGGTAATTAGAGTTTGTGCTGTTCTGGTGTCAGAATAAAGCTTTGGTTCATGGGAAGCCTCACAGTGTGAAGTAACCTGATTTCATCCTCCGCTGCTGCCAGCCCATGCATTTCCCCCCAATTTTGGACTACAGCGACAAATCATAGGATGAGAATACACAGGGGTAGACTTGTTTTTAAAGGTTGAATTGATTCAGTGATTAACACTCCGTGCTTGTTCGGGAAAAGTGTAATTGAGTCTGAGTGAAGGCTGAGCCACCGTTGACTCTGTTACAATTGTTAGTATTGTCAAAGAGGTAGACGCGTCATTTCATCTTGGCTTCGAAATGTCATAAAACCTGAATAATCAGTCAACCGTTGGCCTTTAATTGAAGAAGTGAATCATCTCAAATGGGTTCTGCTGCTTTAATTAGATGATTTTTACCCATAGTCAATGGAAACACTGCCTGATTAAAATACCACATAAAACATAGGTAGGAACGATTAAACTGACAGACCCAACCACGGCAGCGAGAGGAGAGAAGCGCCGCTTGTCATTCAGAGAAAACAAAAATAGCATTCATCCATCCTGCTATTATTATTCACCACATCAAAACACTTTTTCCCTTTTAGCCAGTGTGTGTTTGTTATTTGTGGGAAAGGGGTATAGTGGTCTAGCTCACTGTTATGTTTAGAGTGCTACAGTATATATATTTTTGAGAAAATTGGCTTCTTTTTACAAAATAATCTTTCAGAACAATTTATAGTCATATCTCACAATAAACGGTAGTTCTAGTTCACTCACGTACATTTTAACAACTTAACTTACATTAAAAATGTAAAAATGTAAAAATGATGATTTAGCCTTATGCCTATAAACATTATCTGGACTGAGTTTCTCTTTGTATCGTTGTAAATTGCATATCTTTGGGTTTTTGGCTGTAGGACACACTTATAGTAATGTCTATAGAAACACAATTGAATCGT
Source organism: Lateolabrax maculatus (assembly GCA_031216445.1). Taxonomy (NCBI): domain Eukaryota; kingdom Metazoa; phylum Chordata; class Actinopteri; order Acropomatiformes; family Lateolabracidae; genus Lateolabrax; species Lateolabrax maculatus. The sequence continues at coordinate 13,365,473 of CM062196.1, forward strand.
CAAAAGGACAGCCATTATTGTAGTGGCCATCATTACCACTGCCAAGTTCAGATTGAATTGTTAAAAAAAAAACAGCAAGTACTGTGAACTTGATGAACACTGATTGCTTTTTCTTCTGTAACAAACGCAGTGTAAATTCCAGAGTAATTTAGTTTAGAGTTTAATCTTTAGGGTTCAATTTCATTCTCATGTTTATAAATAAAATAAAATATTCAGGTAGACAAATAATAAATAAATAATTATAACATTTAATTAAACATTTAAAAGAGTTTATACTGCTCAAGAATATGTAAGCTTAAGCCTAGCTATTGAACTTACCAGGTTAACAGTAATCATTTTATACAGATCCCTTTTGGGATTTCCACTGAGAATATGTGCTTGTATATATGCATAATATAGATCCCAAAATATCACAAAGAATGTGTATAAACATACACTAGTGTTTATACCTCAGTTTATATGTGTTAATCATCTTATTTTAAATATCGCTTTTCTCTCTCTTTCTGAATAAGATGCTCAGCGTCGGTGTTCTAATGCAACAAAAACGTTAGAAACTGAAGAAACTCTGAAACCAGCACACTCAGCCAAGTGAGGTGTGTGAAGGTGCCTGCTGCCAGAAAGAGAGCGATGATGACTACATGACCTACACTGGTCGCCGCGTGGGAGCCAATGCCCGAGAGGGCACGAGAATGCCTGAAGGTGAACAATACGACCTGTGAATTTGGGGGCGGATGCGTAGATTAATAAGACGTAGTTTACCTTAGTAACTTTAGGTCAAATTAGGATTCTCCCTCAATATAATTATGATATACAAATTACTTAGAAGATAATTAATCATTTCCTCAAAATGCAAATAATAATTTTGGAATAATAATCTTCAGTTTCTGATTGATTCCTTAAAGCGAATTTCACCGTTTAATCTTGAAAGATGTACTCCGGTGCTCTTTGGTGTTTCCACTAACGTCTAAGATATCATGCTTGATATGGTCTGGTGGTCCTCATCTAATAATTACGTATCATTAATTAATTAATTAAGTAAAGTACAGACACTCAAAAAATGTACCGTAGTCAAGTAAATGTACTTTGTTACTGTCCAGCCCTGCACAAATCAAGTAATTTGAAGACGTCATCTTGGCCTCTGGGACATTGTGATGGGCCTGTTCCATATATTTTTTGTAATTTTTTGTAAGAAAATTTTTTTTTAGAAAATAAATTAATTACATTAATTAAAACGTATTAACTTGTTTGAGCCCTACAGACAAATAGTAATCCATAGTTTCCTGTGTCCCATAGCCTGGAATAATAACTTAATAGGAACATGGTACTATGTTATTAAGGTTTATTAGTGCTTCCAGATGCAGTAATGTCTATCTAATCTATTTATATATCATCCATTTAGGTTTACTTATAAGAATGCATTACAAATCATTAATTGCTGGTAAATAAGTTATCTTAGCAGGGTTTCTGCAGTTTTGTATTTATTTCAATTTCAGTTGTTTCTTCACACAGATGATGTTAAGTCTGTATGTATCATTAAATCAGCTCACCAAATCAAATGCAAACTAACGCACTACTGTATATCACTGCACAGAGAGATAACGTTAAAATGTCATTGTAATAAAAATATTTTTCAGTTTTTCCCGTATTCAAATGAAAAAATGTAGCTCCATCCAAGCTGCTTCTCAGCTGAGAAGGACATTCAACATAAACGCCAGCTGAGCTGTATAAATATCGTGTAGGCTACTCTTTAAAAACTCAGTGGAGACATGGGACCTGAGGGCTGGAGGGGGAGAATCTCTTAACAATGTAAATTACATTCATAAATGCACATGCTCACAGTGGCTGTGTGGGTGATAACCAGAGAAACATCTGTCAGTGAAAAACAATTTTTGTGATGCTTCTAAAGCATCTGTTGGGGACATCCAAGAGTTACTGTCTGCGTGAAACAGAGATGCACAGATAAATCGCCTGTGGTCTGTGTGAAAATCCCCCTAACAATAAATGACCTTGGATTTCTCCACTCTGTATTTCTTTGAGCAATAACAATGTTTTCTGGCTGCAGGCTGAAAGCCTTCCCTGCAGAGTCAAAGTTTTTGATGTTGTGACTGATTGACTGAAGGTCAACGCTGTCAAAGGAACAGCATGCTGAACATTTATGGCATACCATAATCTTCAAGCTATGCACTTAATTCATTAAATAGTCTTGAGGTTTTTAGAGAATAATGACAGATGTTGACAGAATCTTGCCTGAGAACCCTGCTGAGACATGCTCACTGCTGAAAAGTTGGCAGCGTTAGCATATTCTCAGAAAATATGACATGGTGTTTAATTGTGAAACAAGAAAATTATTTGTGAAAAACTGCAACCAGCTTGGTCCTTAATTGACCCAGTGAAGATTATAAAAACAGGATATCTGATACTGCTTTACCAACTGAGTGATGCATCTCTTATGACCGTCGTGGGCAGTCCCTTGACCTTTCCTCTAGTGCCACCATGACATTGACATTTATGGTTTTTAGTCTGCTAAAAAGGCAAAGAAAAAAAAAACAAACTAATATTAACTATCTAGCTCACAACAAAAGTACTTCACAATGGTAGTTGTTCTTCTCTTCGAAATGGCAGAATTATCTTTACTTATCAGTAAAGATGCATCTAATTGTATTTAATATACACGCCATATATATTTTTTTATGTTTTAAAGTGAGTTTAATGTGACTAATATCACGGAATACTTTAGTTGTGAACCAGTTAGTTAATATTATTATTATTATTTTTTTTTTTGCCTTTTCAGCAGACATGGAAATCAGTAGCGTTACAGCACGTCAAATCAGTTCATATCTTGTATTTGCAAACATTTTCAGAATGACTGACGGACAGAGTGCCTTGTAATCGCTGTTGCTGGCATCTAAAAATGGCAAAACTGTCAGTCAGATTTGTATTTTATGTTTTTTTAAAGCTCCCATTGTAGTGTCAGTTTTGAGCGGACATGCCTGAAAGTTTAGTTATAACTCTAGAGATCAAGGACTAGACATCACTGCTGGAAGTCTCCTAATGAAGGACATTGCGTTGTCTACACCACACACTACATGATCGTTGTAGATGTTCTTCAAAGCACTTCCTGTGATTGCCTTGGGGGCAAATTTTAAATAATGGTTTTGAAACGATGAGACCTCTGCATCTTCCTCTTCTAATCATCCAGAAAATGGGGACACAAGATCTACCGCATGCATCTGGGGAGATGCATCAGGCACTTTGGTAGCAGATAGCATGCAAACGCCAATTATGGGTTCACTCTTAACCCAAGAGAGCAGTTCAGTAAGCTGCCCCCCCATTACCGCTACCCCTTACTGCCTTTTTTGCTCCTTTGCTCCCCTCCTGTTATACCTTTTGGCTCCTCTCCTATGCAAAGCAATTTGGCACTTTGTTTACAAGTGCTTTAAGGAGCAATGTAGAAAATTATGTAATGTAGGACTTCAGCTAATTGTGCCGCTTGGGCTTGACTCCAAGAGAACTCTCAGATGTTGCTGTTAGGGGAACTGTGTACCAGTTAAACATGTCAGCGCTTTGAAGGCGGGGAGGTTGAGGTGAGGATAGGAGGAGGTGGAGAGGATGGAAAACACTACATAAAGGGAAAGTCGGATAAAAAATATCAAAGCAGTGAACTTACAACAGTTGTTAGATAAACCCCGGAGGCTATGATAGTGATGGTTGTCTTGAAAAATAATTGCAGCCAACATCTCTCAGTATGTGTAGTTCACATGTATGTTGTGATCAGCAGTTTAACAGCATCTGTATTTTATAATACTAAATTGTGCTGTCTTGATTCTAATAAATCGTTGTAAATACTCTACGTAATGCAGCATGTTGTTTACTCATTACAGTTGTGTGGAAGCTGTTATTGTGGGTGGCAATGAACTGTTCCATGTACTCCCACGGGCCTGCATAGGCTACTGGAGTTCAGTTAGTTAGGTATTTTATGACTCATCATAATGGCTAAACATGATTTGTCCTTAGGCTGCAATGTTGGAAATTAACCAAGTATATAAGACAAAATTTAAAGGATAAGGCTAGCATTATTCTGTATTATCTTATATTCAGCAAACCCCATAAAAAGACCAAAACCAACAAAGCAATAATTTGTCTCTCAGTGCTTTTCAATTTCCCTGCCCTGTCTGTGGCACTCAGCCCCAAGCCCATCCATCCTACTGAAGATGCAAATCTTTAAACCAGGCCACAAATATACTGTTTCATTTAAATAAAGGATCACAAATTTTCTAAAACAGCAGAGCACTGCAGTTTTAGTTGCTGCAGCATAGTTACACAAACAGGAGTAAATAGTGAATTTGTTGCTGACTACTCTTGACTATTGACTTTTTTAAGTATTTATGGGACCAGAACGATGTGCTGCCATAAACTACAGTGCCCATGTTTATTGTAATGAAGGATCAAGTCACCCAGTGCAACGGTGTGGCTCACTGATGTTGTATTTAATAGTTTCTGGACAACAACTAAGGTCTAAGGTTTAGAGAAAAAAGCTATATCAGGTTTTGGTTACATAGGCAGTACTGGTAGAATCAATTCATTGTTAGTTTTGTTCTATTCGTGGGATTTGTTGACAATAGGAAACTATAGAATATTACCAGCCTTATCCTTCAAGCAGCGAATTAAAAAAAAAAAAAAGGAAAGTGTGGTTTGGTTGTAAAGTGATGTGTTTCACAGTTAGCAGTACATTTACAGTACTTTTGGAAATATGGAAATCTGAGCTGCAAATTAAGGGTATATAATAATAATTGTGGGTTTCACCTTGTTTCTATAGACAGTTAGATGTATATGTAGTCTTGATTCATGCTGCTTCCATTTTGTTACGTGCTTGGCTTTTTTAAATTTTCCTCATCTTCTCAGGGAGAGCTTGGACTGGGCTGAGACCCCTGACTCTGTGAAGCCCATTGAGACATGGTATGTAATTTTGGGCTTTACAAACAGACTTGACTTGACTTGACATGTGGCGTGAGGAGCCACAGCCTGTCACTTAGCCTCTGTCACTTGCTAAGTGACATCAAGCTGGGACGTGATGCCTCAGCCACTGGCGAGCACAGCAATCATGAGTTATGTCCAGCCACATGGAAACAATGTGGTCAGCTTGATACTGCAGTTATTTAAGGTTTGTTTTTATTTTCCTGAAAATGGATTATAAGCAAAGTGATATACATTCAAGTGAGAGGTAACTTGTGGACTTGAAAATCTAAATGGATCAAAATGTAATTCTTTACATAAGAATGAAAAACAAACAGCCTAATCCGTTTTTTTTCCCCCTTGATGCTTGCTCTACTCAGTTCAGGCATAAAATATTTACCAACTTCTCTTCGTAAAAGAGCGATGTGTGTGAGAACATTAGTGTAGTGCATACAACAAACAGATCTGAACAGTTTTCAAGAGTTTGGTTTTTGCAGGCTTTCCTAGTTTGTGGCTGGAATTGTTTTGTATTGCAGTTCTGAGCCGCAATGTTGCAGGTACTGTAATGTGACTGGACTGACAGCTGTGGCCGTTCATTGTCATGTTTTCATGACATAATTAAACTATTTTGAAGCCTATTTAACAATGTCAAAAATGCATTGTCATCAGTCTTAAAACAAGGCTGTTTTTCTTTATTTCTAAAACATGGAGATATGTTTTTAATGGGCTGTGCTGTTATACTGCAATAGCAAAGAATGGTACATAATTTGCAGTCAAAAAACACAGATTTTAATATATTAACATAGGACATGATTAGCTGAGTGTGATCTCAAATCCATATCAAGACAAATGATAAGATTTACCTTGATAATGATAAATGTAACAATGGTTATTGTTATCCATTAGTGCATATATTTCCTTTATCATGTTGGCTCTCTTCTGATATTTGTTTCCTGTTTAAGTACAGTATGACTGGGTTGTTGGGTTGTTGGTTGGTTCTGGTTTGAAGTCATTGGTTGTTTTAGGTATTGTCACTTTATAAATAATTACAATATGTTTAGATGTAGATTGGCATGAGATCCATTATGTTAACAATTTGATAAATTAGATTTTTTCTGGTCATGGTACCGTAATATCTGCACTATTTAAATGTCAAACATGCCTCATGAAACAATGAAATATGTTTGGTGGCATTATTAATGCATTATGTTTGTTACTGAGTTTAGTCTTTGGCTAATAAATGGCAGAGAAAGTCTTGACTTTGTTGAGCATTCCATCTTTCTCATGTTTGGCTTGACTTTTGCAAATGAAGTGTGAGTGGCTAAAGGCAGTGCTTTTTCTTTGTCTGTTCAGCTGTGGTAGCTCACACGTGCATAAGCACGTTGTTTCCATTGTTTGGTGAAATTCATTATTGTAATTCCTGTGAACCAGTGGATGTTTTCTCTCTGTGACACTGCAGCATTTTAAGGGATTAGAATCTGTTGCCTGTATTCATTAGATGCACCAGAAGGAAAGGCTTCAGGCACAAGTGCAATAAGCAGTATACTGTATATACGCCAAGGAACTAACTACTAAAGTAAAGGGAAGTTGTTCTTCACTGACTTTTTCTTGGCATTTTATATTTTTAAATTATCATTGGGATGATTTTCACATTACAACAAAATTAACTATACATTCTTTTAAATACACAAGGCATATCTATTCAGTGTGAAATCCGCTTCAATCAGAAAAAAATGCTGAGGCATAATAAATTCCCTTCCACTTGAGTGGTAGCATTATCTGGATTGTATGACAGTTAATCAAACCAGACATTGTAGTAGAAAATCAAACAAGTACAAAGCATGCTGCAGGTTATTAAAACAGATATACAAGAGGACACAAACAGCAGCACACGCACGCACACTGTACAGAAGCAATCAAGCACAGAGCAAAAAAACTCATATTGGCATCTGGAGCACCGATTCCATCCAGCTATAACACTTAAAAAGCAAAAGAGAAGTGAAAAGCTCAGCAGCGGGTAAACAGTAATTTGCTGCAGTATTTTTTAAACAGAGAGCTAAATCAATATCTCAATGCAATGCTGTGTGGCATAGCATTTTGGATATGCATTCATACGCTGTTGGTGCGGAGGATAAGCTGCTTATGAGGTGTAAAAAGTTAATGTGGAAGTTTTTCTGACCTGATTAGGAATGGGATAGGAAATGTATGTGACCCTCTGGTTAATCCCCCACATATATACTAAATGCACAAAAAAAAGTTAACTAGAAGAGGACTATGAATCTTTCGGAGGCTAATTTGAAAAGATAAAAAGTACCATGTATAATTGCAGCAATTGGAGGCTGCGTCTATAGATCATAAGATCATTATTCAGTGTTTGTGTAAATGTAGTGATGTAGCAGAAGGGTTTTATACCCCATAGAGCAGCTGGAAATGAAATATGTGTTGCTTCTTTGTTAGAGACAACAGTCATAAGGCTTAATTAATGAGTTAGTAGACAGTGGAGGTCAGTTATAGGACACTCAAAGCTTTGCTATTGTTCAGTACGACCAACACAGGAGGATGTTCCACTTGGAGGCAGGGGGGGGGGGGGGGGGAGGGCGGGTAGGTTTCTGAAATGGTTCTGCCCACCTTGGTAGTCACTGTGAGGAGGGGCTTCCCTTCTGATGACGCCTTACTTGGTATCTCCTTCAGGACCATGGCAACAGTCTTATCTGCGGCCCTAGAGTCTTTCCCCTACAACAGTGAAATCAACAATGACTCGTGTCAGGACAGTTGGACAACTCAGTGCTTTTTGCCCCCGTCCAGGGCATCTTACAGAATAGACTTTACCTTATGATAATGAAAATACCTTGTGGGGCTATCTACGGCAACAAAACATCGACTGAAGACATTTCCACAAGACTATGGCAATGAAAAGAGGGTCACTGCACAATGTTGACTGTAGACAGTGATGAGCATGGTCGTCCACAGCAGTACTTATCCAGTACTTATGATCACAGAATATCATACAGAGCTCATTACACAGATCATATTATTTGCTAACAATGATGTACAGTGTATGGCAGATGAATGTTTATGTCTACTGGGCAGCAGTTGTAATGTATCTCTCTGGTTGTGGTTATTGTAAAGCTACATTAGGCATACTGGAATGATAACATAGAAGTAACTGAAAGGTTCATATTAAAGTAATGCAATGTGATGTGTCAGTAAACTGCACAGTGCTTATGTTGTCATACTCAGCTGATCTGTTTAAGTTTCTAATCATCACTTTCTGAGGGCACAGAATATTTCATACCAGTGACCATATCTGATTTTTTGGGGGGAATTGGTGACGAAGGGATGGTTATCAGCACGCACTGCATCTACACTTTGAAAATTTGCACCAAAAAATCTTGCTGGTTGCATCTTACAGCTATATCATTAAGTTCTGGGATTTTATTTGAATCATATTGTTGCACAGTGCTTTTGAAAGCATATTCTCTGTAAATACTTGATGTCACGTATTTGAGTAGCAATACTCAGTTATATAGAATATAATGGACTTACTGTAATATTAGTTGCCAATACAACTTATATTTTTATTAATTTACATTCCCTTGTAAAATTATTTTTAATCAACATGGACACCAACATTGTTACTCTGAACAAACAGAAAGAGAAGCACAAACAAATGTAGCCGCATTTTCAGAATTATCACCAACTTGTGAACTGCTTCTCCCAATGTGTCACAAACAAATTTAAGTCATATTTAGTTAAATTACATTGCACTTTTTGAGTAGTGGTCCTCATACTGTTGGTCAGTGTTCATGCAAGTTTTCTGGTTAAAAATATAGTCAGTTATTTTGTAGATATTGTACAAGGTTTGTAGTCAACAGTAGAGATAAGATCATAGTAAAGCTTGTGTATCCAGATTGTGATGTGACGTTCAAAAAATGTGACGTGTACCAAAACTTAACCTCCAAGCACAAACTGTCCGACGGTCCGTCTACCACCCACAGCCCCTAATAGGAAGAAAACAGTTTCAAGCTTGTCAGATAATTGCCATGGCCACATTACATAACAGTTTTAAAAGAGGTCAATTGGATTCTGCCAACCTAGTGTCGACTTGTTTCACCTTGACTTTATGGCAGAGGGTGGACTGCAGAAACCTCTCAGACGCTCATTCCCTTCACATTTAACCGATAGCTAGATACATTATATTATACACTATTAATCAACCCAGGACACACAGATGTAGAAGAATTAGAATTGTCACATGAGACTACTTTCTTCTCAGAAAAGAGCTCATCCTGCAATTAAATTTGCTGACCAGAAAGAGACAAAACTGATGTTCATCATACTCAGTTCCTACATTATGTCGACTCAGTGAAGCTGCCTGCTCAGACTGAACATTAAACCTTTTAGCTGAATCTTATTAGGGCATTTCACATTTCCACTTGCCAGAAAAATGAATTAAGGATTTCTTCCGATGATTTCCTCAACCGATCATGTCAAAAAATACATGTGCATGGCATCAAGGGAGAGTTCAGTTGAAAGCCTAATGGTCCTAATAAAGTCTCAAAAGCCACCTGCACCCACTCTCTAGCTTAGTCGCATTCTGTGTAAATGAGCATCGCCAAGACAATGCAAGTAGCGAAACGACATTCACACTGCCCGAGACGATTTAGAAAAGCTCTAAACCAGCCTAAACATTTGTTTTTAGGTTTTTTTGTAATGGCAGATGATGCAAGTGGAAAAGTGCTGAATGTTTTGTCTATGCCGTATGTGCAGGTATTGTCTGAGCCAACAGTGTCGAGGACATACCAGGCACACAGTCAGTTTGTGTTGGTTTAGAGTCTTGGCAGGCTTGCTATGTTGTTTTGTGTTGGATTTTGCTTAAGTGGCTCTTATTTTTCTAGGAATCATTATAGATATTTTTGGCAGCACACTGCAGTTGACAGCTATTGAGAAATTTGACAGCATTTAGTCTTATACAACTTTGTTTTCCTGACCAACACAGCTCTTTGTAACCTTGACAATAAGATAATTATGTGCTGAAAATAAGGAGAAGCTGCAAGCTGCCAAAGATGGAAATAACGATCAATTTCAACTGTAACTCATTCATTAAATAGTTTTCTTCCCCAATACAGCAGCTTCTGACTAAATTTGGTCACCGTGAGGTTGTTCTGGAAGATAAAATCAAAAAAATAAATGATACACAGAAGATGAGACTGACTGCAGCATTATGCATGCCTTTTAATCAAATCATTAGGTGCTGTTGGTGGCAGATGACATAAATGTTAAATTAAATGTACCACAGTGCCTTCTTCACTCCAAACTAACACATTTGTTGGGAAGTTGGTGTGTCATCGGTAGATTGAAACGCTTTATGGACCTCAAAGGAAAACTAAATCAACAAAATTCAGTGACATAAGTCTGTTGTTTTTTCTAAATCCAGAGACAGTTTGTACCACATACAAAAAGCTGTTTCTATTCTGGGGAGAAAAGCATCACTAAAATGGCATTTTGAAGAAAAGTTAAAATATTGCAATTTTGCTTTCATGTTGAAGCAATGTCCTGACAGAAACCAGTTTCTGTCTGAATTGCTGTTTTTAGAGTCGCTGTCCAGTAAGAAGTAACAATGATGAATCCTTGAGCGAGGACTGTTTTCAAAATGTTTCTCAATATTAATGTTTCTTCCCCACTGGTACTTTTTGGCATGAGTGTTCATGAACTTATCCCAGTTCAGCCGAGCCCCTTGATGATTCTCAGTAGATTCACTTTTTTGTAGTGTGCAGCCCTTTTCATACTTTGAGTATGTAACATTTCTGGCTTCATCTTTCTGTTAAGACCACTGCCTGAACGGAAAAAAGAAATCTAGCTCTGCTCATGATCGGGTTTTAACGAAGTTGATATTTCCGCTTTCTATCAAAGACTATTTGCTATTCAACCCCGTGTTCCCGGTGTGACCCGTTAAAACCAAATCTGATGACCTCATTGCTTTTACAGAAGGAAATTATGTTTGTTAATAAACTAACTTATTTCTTTTTTCAAAGCAGGTGAATTTTGATCACAAGGTCAGGAGATGACTATATCATAAATGTTTAGATATAAAGCACTTCTTTGAATAAAAGGTGGACTGCACAGTAGCCCCATTCTTTATAGTTCATGTAAAAGATGGATTTCATGAGGGAATACCCACTGCTCAAAATCAGGGCACCTTTCTGCTGATCCATTTTATTGGGTTCCACTGGTGGCATTTAAGTCCTGCATTATATAACAGGAGAGACGTCCCTACAAGATCTATTTCAAAGGCAGAAGGAAAAAATAGCCACCAAAAGCACTGGTTGCAGAAAGAAGTGGGATAAAAAGACACATCTAGAAAAAAACATCTTAGGAATAGGTATTTGTTTATCTCTTTTCACATACAATAATACTATTCAGGTATGAAAGTTGAATAAGGAAATAACAACATTGCCCTCTGTAGTTTTAGGATTTCCCACCAGGTTGACCACATGCTATAGTATCAGCTGACTGTGATAATGCAGTTTGATGCGTTTCTTGCTACTCCTGACAGCCTTTCCAGCTTCTCACCTCTTGTATGATTTGCTATTGGCTTCAGAGAGATGCCAAAAATACAATAGGTGGGAATATGACAGTATATTTGGAGCAAAACAACTGACCACCTGTGACAGTGTAATTTGTAGAAAATAGTCACACGTGTACCTGTAAAGTTGAAGTCAGAGAAAAATGCTTAAGGAGTTGCAAACTTAACAGTTCCATCTTCTCAAATTCTTCATTGCAGGTGCACAAACCCTTTTATATTCTAAATCCTAAAATGTGGAGTTGTGCAGGGAACCGTTCTAGGGCCTGTCACATAGTGTTCCTATAACTGATTAACAGTCCCATTCAGGATGGTGGATGCTTCCGGTGCTGGAGTATGCAGTCCCTGCCTGGCACATTTACTTGAATGCAGATTAGGCTAAGAGCTGGAAAGCTTGCAGAAACGGGCTTGTTAAACATACCTGGCTAGAAAATACTCAGGATACCCAGAGGCTCTCTGCACTCTCTGATTGTGTACTCTAACAGAGAGACACACTCAACTGTGTCTTGGGTTTGCCAGAAAGCTGCTCAAGTCCAACTTCAGTGACTGACTACCACCCATCGGGAAGGAGCTCATAGGTCGTCTGACAAGAAACTATCAGTCACCATCAATCTCCTATATGTGCAGACTCCTAAATGATAGCAGATTTTGGATTTCAGATCTGTGAAGTAAATCTTGGTTTATTTGGAATGTTTTGTCTATTTAAAACATTATGTATAAATATATTGATGTTTCATTGTAACCGCAAAATAATTCAGTGGTTTTATGAGAACTGTTTTATGAACTTGTGATAATGCTGAAAGTAAAGTAAATAAATTAAACACATTTATTTTTTTGTATATATATGTAAAAAGGTAGTTGCGTGGTAAGGGGATAACACCAAAAACCTCATGAAACACTTACAAATACAACAGTCCATAAACATGAAGCAGTGCAGGAGTTGAATCTTTTCACATTTTTTCATGTCATGTCTTAATTTTTTGCCCCATGTTATGGAGGGTAGTGTCAATAAGAGTACTGATAAGTATCGGTATCAATAAGCAGTATCAGTATCAATATCGGTAGGAATAAAATCCTAACGATACCCATCCCTAGTCACAGGAATGAGCACATACTCTATGAACCCATGAGAAGAAAACATGTGGCACACTACTGGTTACAGTGAGCTGATAAACAATGGCTAATGAGTAGACTGCATCCTCAGTGAGATTCAGGGAGCTTGTGTAAATAAATCCTGACAGGGCAGATCCTCTGTACAGGGAACCCTCAACAGAGTTTCATTCAAGCCTCTCAGTCAGTCAGCAAGTGCAATGACTAGTGCAACTTTTGGGTTTTGGCTTGTAATATTATTTCATTCAATACATATAAGGATTAAATGATAAATAGAGCATTCAACAGCTTTGTCTTTAAATAAAAAAATATTTATACATTTACAATTTTTGGACCCATGACTTGGACAAAATAGATGTCATTGTGTTTATTTATTGTTTGTTTAGAGCAAGGGGTCCCTAGCCTGGGAACCAGACGAATCTGCAAAAAAAATAAATAAAAATAAAACATGAGTTTGCAGATTCGTCTGCTAGATGCGTCTGGCCACTCTCCCATTCAGACAGATTTCCCCTGAACTAGTATGTGGCAAGCCAATCACAACCGTTAATCTACTATGGGGCAGGTTTGAGATGATGACTGACAGAGAGGAGTACCGTTGGTAAATAACCAAGACGGCTGCGGCTGATGCGGAACGTTCCACGGCCGGCTACAGTCGGCAGTATTAATTCATTATTAGACAGTGCTTTGTTTTATGGGCTCACAAGCTGAAAACGTAAGAAACAACTGTTTAAGAGCTGCAATAATGGCCATTGGGTAAGTGTAATGTGCAATTTCATGCCAAAACACAGACAAAATTGCAGTGTGCACCAGATCTCCTTAACTACAACCTCAGCTGTGCCACTCTTTTCACTTCGAGGCAAGCTGGATTTTTTGTAGCCCCAAACAGGCACAAAAAAAGGCATTGCAGTGTTTCTGCTGGCTTTGCTGTCATTAAATTATAGGCCTTATCCTTCAGAAACGCATATGTGCTTTCAGATGGAGACTTTCAGGAATAGAGAGTTATGCAGAGTCTAACACACTTAATCACAATGGAAGCACGCACATACACACACAGGGGGCCACTCACTCTGGTACTGAGGCTCAGTGTGTTATAGGATCCTGAACACTCTAGATATTAAAGCCAATAACTGACTTCCAATAGTGTTAATACTCAGGATAAGCTAGGCTAATACCTATAAATGTCACCGTTGGTCTTCAACTTTATTACTGCCATTTCAACTGAAGCTGCTCACAAAGAGGTTTTCTATCAGTGTGACATTTCCTGCCACTGTTTATGGGCTTTCATACACTTTATGGGGATTGCTTCTCATAATGAATGGGGCATTGTGACAGCGCACATAATATGTCACTGAAAACTGCAACCTGATGTGGTTTAAAAAAATTATTTGAAGAATTTACTGTGCAGCTGCTCATACATCACTGTCCAAAACTATTGGCCTGTACTCTAATAGTTTTTGCAGCAGTGTCACATCAAAGACAAGGGATTTCTTTGTCGATGATGGCTAAAACAAATCATGTCCAGAATTACACAGAAAATGTACGTTCCATACAAATAACTGCCCTCTGTGTCTTGTCTCCTGAGGATACATTCAATGGGCTACCCACTCATGTTTCAAGAGTGCTTTATAAAGACTTGGAAAATGTGACATTAAGTCATTTTCAGCCAAATAAATATGTCTGATCACTAGACATGATCTAACTCTCCCAAAACAGTTTAAAGGAACACTCATGATTACAGACACTTTTGTTTGTGAAGCAATGTTCTTTTGTGCTTGTGGCAAGAATGTCCTATTTAATTGCAATTATTCTAATGTGAACATAATTATAACCCTGAAAAACAGCATGGTTTCCCATCTCTAATCAGTTTTTTGACTCCTTGGTTACCTTATTTTCTCCAAAACAAAAATGCAATTCAGGCCACAGAACTAATTAGAGGCATTGGAGGCTGCAGCAAAGTTGTCTCTTGTGTGCATATACAGTAATGTCATCTAATGCAGCATAATAGCATAAGAAAGTTTTCATCACATCGATGCAGTCAAAGTTACCATATTTCCCTCTACGAATACCAACCGTTTTTTTTTTTTTTTTTAATTTTGGATAAATTAGTCGGACACAATCAGACCAGAAAGAGACATTACACATTGTCACTTTTGCCGATCTCTGTCGGGACAAAAGAAACACAGGCTCAGCACAAAAGTAACTGTTGGATAAATTGAACACAAAACAAGTAAGTACTTAATATTTCTGGCATATAATGCTCATTAATGCTTCAGTTAGTCCTCCGAGCAAATGACCGTGTTACTTTCAAATCGATTTATCATGTTAAATGTCACAATTCAAATAGTCTAATGCGCCAACCTCACCTTAGTGCAGAGTGCAAAATATTGTGACACTGTTTTGAGGTTTTATAGACTCAAATTGCATTAAATGGCTGATCTACTCAAAAGTAAGATTACATTATATGGTTGCTGCTTTGATTCAAATAAATACAACTCTTCAGTCAATTTAAAGTGAATCAGCTTATTTCATTTGCACAGATTTCCACCCAGAGATTGCTTGGACTGCAGCGCTTAGCTGGTGATCTATGTAAATGTGTTTGCCTGTCAGGAATGTCTCCCACAGTACTGTGACAGACAAGTCTGTATGGATTCAAGCTTTTTGTGACGCTTTAAATCCCTCAGTCAACAAAAGAGGTTTCAGGCGATTTGCTAAAAGCCACCCTGTGGCTACATTTCTGCACATGCAGCATTTAATTACTGGAGGACATGTCAGGCTTCTGCTGTGAATCAGACCAAAGACAAATACTTTTTAGAGTTTACTCAGGTATTTGCTGATGAGAGAAACAAGTGAAAAAAAATGATCCCACAGCTGTTTTTGCCCTTTGTGTTATGATTTACAGAACTTATTACATTAAAATTAGACAATTAGACTTTTGTTAATTTTTTTTTGGATTAAACTCAATGTCCATGCAGCTCACTGAATGTATTCCCACTATAATTAATATTTCACGAGAGGCATAGCAACATTAATTATTGTTGGTCAGCATTTATTTGCTTTATTTACTTTTTCCTTATTCTGTACCATGAACTCAGAATAGTTCACTTGTTATCAATGACTACATTAATTCCTTTGAAAAACTAGTTTAATTGATGATTATGAGTCTTAACACCATTAAACTATTCCTATTTTTCATTTAATTAGAATCCTTTCAGCATATACTCATACTACATACTGATATGGAAGCAACATGTATCACTGGTTTAAATGAACTACTGTTGGTACATTCAGTATTGATATATTGATTGAGGAGGGGTGTGACTCTTGAGTGTTTTTTCTGATTGATACCTGACACCTTCTGAATTTTCAAGTGAAAACTCCAACTTCCTGGTATCTCATGCAGCATCTTAAAACCAACACTAAGGATAATGTTGAAATACTGTTCAACCTTGCTCTGCTGTGAATGTCAGGAGGCAGCACACTCAACTTAATAGAGCCCATAGGACCAAATATAAAACCAAAATCCCCCGACAATCGTATTATTGCTGGTCCAAAGGTTTAAAACTGGTCACCACATCCATATACAGTATACTGTATACCAACAGGTGGTAGGCTCTATAATGACAAGTGTGGTTAACCTCAAACCTCGCCAATAAACACAGTACAATGTGGTTTCCAGTCTATTGCAGGGCTACCAAGTACAGGTATGTTTCCAATTCACCCAAATTAGCTAACTTGCATGTCTGAAGTTAAGAGAACTGGCCAAATAAATAAGAAAAACGAATAAACTATAAGGTTATAAATTGACTTATTTCTATAGTATGTGTGCCTAATTACCCCTAATTACACTGGGCTTCATGCAGTCAAGTCAGCAACACAAAGTTAAAATTTCAAGAAGTTTTAACATGTTTTGAATCATAAAATTTATCTTAAATTCAAACACACGATTGGTTTCCATGTACAGTTTCTACCCAACAATCTGAGACACTGCCGATGCAATTACCGCCCCACTGTCGGGACATTTCCAGTATATGACAGCCTGAAGACAGCCATGGAAGACAGGAGTGACCTACAAATGTTTTTATCCCTCACTAAACAGTTGCTTAAGGGAAAAACTGTGTTACAACAGATGATATGTGAGGATGTAAGGTTACAGCACACTGAGGATGCAGTAGCCTTGAGCTTAAGCATGCTGATGTTACTCTACATGGTTGCCAGTTTGAACCTCAGGCCATCAGAAGAAAATTTGGAAGTGGAAACATTCTCACATACTGCAACAAAACAATCCCTACGGCAAGTGTTGAACATCTGTTATCTTTTCTCTCTCTTTTTTTAAAAATCAGATGACTGTCTTCATTGCTATTAACTTCTCAAACTACTTAATTGATTTTTCACTTGGTTACAAAAGACAAAAACACAAACTAAAAGAAACACACTGTCAACTGATCTGCATAGTATAGTAACACTGTGTCACTTGTATAGTAGCTAATTGCAATTCTGACCTTTCTAAAAAGCAGTTATGTCTACAAAAGTGTCAGTCTTTCCCAGTGGAGTTGACATACTGTACAGTGGTGCAGTATGCTGTGCAGTTCATTATGAGTCTGGTACACACAAACACCTGGACGTCTGCCATCACCACTCTTAAATCCGACCGCACAGTGCTGTCTGGTGTTGAAAACCTCATAACTATTCACGCTTTTAATAGAAGCAAAAATATTAATATCTAATTCTTCATATGTGAAAATACCTTATTGTCAATGTAAAATAGTTGTTTTAACACTAGTACACCTGAGGACAGTAGTAGTTAAACATTTGTGGACAGACAAATATGATTTCTGATTTTAGAACAGGAACAAAACTAAAAAAAAAAAATGTAATTGGTGTTTGATGTAGTATAAATTCCTTTTCTTAGTAAGTGTCCTGCATTTTATGGATCCACAAAGATTTAACACACTTAAAAATGTAACTGAACTAATAACACACAGATTTTTATTTATTTGCTTTTCAAGGCATGGCTGACCTACACTTGACAAGTGTAATCAAAGATGAATAATATGAATTAACAATTAATCTCAGGAAATCAAATTTGATATTACTTTCTTTTCCTTTTTGTTCAAATAGAATTTTGTGCTAAGTCTGCCAAGAAATTCAATAGCATGCACCATAATAAAAATGAATGATTCCAGCCATTTTCTGACCCTAAAAACTGACTGATTGAATGCTGAGCTGCTGAACTAAAAATGACAAATGAATGCAAGAATCACTCTCTGATCATGAGAACCCTCTTCCATTAATCCTAAATGCAAAGTAAAACTTCAAATGCCATTTTTGTCTACAAACTGTCCGTCACTAACTTCTCAATATTAATCCCCCTCTATTGATTATTCTCCATTAATTATGATGTGTAGCATTCAACATTTTAATGTAATTGCAGATATGTGAGCCCAGTTTAAACTGGTCGGTTCACACATGGGCTCAATTCGGACATTACACAGACTTTGTACTAGGGAGCTGGCTGGGTAAAATCTGTTTAATGTCCGCTCCAACTTATTCGGACATTTACACACATTTAGGGGCATTGTCCAGAGCAGTCAGGTGATGGAACAGGTCCCCAGGAAAAACAGAAGCTTGAACGCAACAACAAGGCAACATGAAACTAACAAAACCCAATGACCTGACAAATGAAAAAGGAACTAGACTGGTATATATGATGTTTTATGACTAGACGATCACTGCCCACATGATCTTCTGACCGCCCTGCCAGAGCAGGCAGGCCAAGTGCTGCTGAAGAGAGCCAGGATAAGAGCTAAGCTAACCCAGCTTGAACCTAAGGCTGCTCCTGGCTATTGTCCGGTCGCAGGGAAGGAGGAGTGGATGAAATGGGAAATCAGAAACTGTTATGCCCACATCTTCACAGAGACATCCATCTCAACGCTCCAGATCAAGCTATTGCTTTCAAAGGGCGGACTGTGTTCCAAGTCGACAGAGCGCAACACTCTGGCAGGATGAGGGGAAGCGGACTCTGTGTTTACATCAATGATATTTGGTGCTCGAATGCAGTCAAAGTTGATGGACAATGTTTCCCAGATGTCCAACTTTTAATCAATGTGAAAATTAAGACCATATTATTGATTCTGTCTCATTGCTGCTGTTAGCATTTCCCCAGATGCAAATAACTGTAAATATTGTTTTTATTTTATTTTATATTTAATCATTTTTCATTTTAAATGTAATTATCTGTATATATGTTCTCTATCTGTAGCATGAAGCTACAACTTTCATTTTGTTGCGCAACCCTGTGTTGTAAAATGACAAAGAAATTAACCTTGAACTTTAACAATTCAAAGGCATGGTCACCTTCGGTCTTTTTGGCCAAGTTATTACTGTAGGTCAAAGGTCAGGCGGCCAATGAGACACTGCAAGAAAATCACCTATCCTATGCAAAGCAAACTCCCACCTAGTGTCATGAACTGAAACAGGGGTCATTAAGTCAATTTATTAAACCAACTGGCTGACGGACCACAACATGATATTCATACTAACCCTCCAAACCTGGATGGGAGCAAAGTGTATGTAATCCCTGTGGATACTGTAGGCTCTTGTTGAAACATGAACATGAAACACAGGCTGCTGCTCATAAAAAATTAACACCGGATCACAGAGCATGTAAAAAGGACGTCAATTTCAACTTAGGCTCCAAGGGCAACTGGCATCCCACACCAAATGATGTATGTTTGAATCATTAATATGTATGCACTGTGGACACTGTATCCACTTGGCGGAAAACACTTGTGAAATTGGTGACAAAAACGGCTCAGGAAGTCTCGGTATTAGTGTAAAAAGTGGCCCATGGTATTCATTACAAACAGCTTTGGACCCCTCACTGTTGGAAGACTTACATGAGATGCTTTTGGCAGATGAACATTTCATTAACTAGAATCCTATTTGGCAAGAAAAACACAAGGATTTTGCTGAGGTTTTCTACTGTGCTTGGTTGAGCACTCTGAGTAGTGGATAATGCATTCCCATTTCTCATTATAACTGCATATATTAACATTTTTTTATTATTGTGTAACTTGGGCTACTAATATAGAGCACATACACAAATCTGGCTGGAGGTACAGTACATGTATGAAGAAGATAATGGGATTTAAAATGGATTAAAATGTCAATAAATGTTCATTTTGTCATTTACGATTTCTCTTTTCACCAGGAAACAATTAGGGGGTGGTATCGGTCATATTTATAGTTTTTAATAAAAATTATTATCTCATAAGCCACATTTCTGCAATCCATGTGGCTTTGGTACTGTGTTTTAGTTGCTTTTCTGTTTGCTTTCATTTTACTAATTGCAACACTTGCCATAGTGTCATGTTACTCACATTCACAAGCTTGTGTTACTCTTACACATTGTCAGATGCTTTATACTGTGTTTATTAGTCTCTCAACATGCTCTTCTTTCCTCTTTCCCCGTCTAAAGCTGTATGTATTCTCTGGAGAAGACTCCACTACCAGGTACCATGGCAACAAATAATGGGCTTTGTTTT
The DNA here is from genome assembly GCA_031216445.1 of Lateolabrax maculatus. NCBI lineage: Eukaryota > Metazoa > Chordata > Actinopteri > Acropomatiformes > Lateolabracidae > Lateolabrax > Lateolabrax maculatus. The sequence goes on from CM062196.1 coordinate 13,385,663, forward strand.
AACCTCCACTCCTCTTAGCAGGAGAAGATGGATTCTTTCTTTGGACTTTTAAATTATTCCTCATGTCTACAGGCATAGGGGTGAGATTGACTTGTAAAGCTCTAAAGTGAAGTCCATCTTCAGCTTACAGCACTGATCATCCTGTTTTGGGAAAACCCAGTGATGGTTCTTTATGGTCATGTCAGCCCCAAGGACAGGGAACAGGCTTTCATGTGAGCGGCCATAACCATAGTCAGCACAAAATCAAATCAACCTTGCAAGCCCTGCTGTCACCTATCACTCATCAAAGCTGTAGGACATTTAAAATCTTGAATTTCAATTATGATATATAGGTTTTACTTGTGTCACCTTGCCATCAGCTCCAGAAATTAACCCATTTTGAATCGCCACAAATTACACATCATTCCAGATATGGACTGCTGCTCTGTTTGATTGACAAGTTCATTAATTTAGTCCTAAGAAAATGGCAACGTGTCAATGGAGCTGTAATGTTGAGCATGTATGATAAAAAAAATGAATCATTTGTTCAACCAGATGCCTGACAAGATGTGACATGATCACATTTCATATTGTCTTAGTGCTTTGATTAGTCTCAGATCAGTCCTTGAGGGATGTTCCTTCCTTGCCGACATGAATCAAACAGCTGTGCAACATGAGACAACTACAGTAGCTGTACAGGTTTATTGTTTCTTCCTTACAAAACAAAGCTTATTTATCCTCTGCTCTTTCCCTGCTGCCATCTGGATCCTTCACTCTAACAACCTGACCTTACTCTGCCACGATACTGCTGCAGCCTCATGTAGTATGCATTCGGTCATCAACATGTTCATGGTTACGATCAGGGCTAAACACAACGTCATTGCCTCATTTATAACACCCATGAGAAGAGATAGAAATTAACAGGGAATCAGGGTAAATATGACATTTAAAGTTAATAAAAGTTTTGTAAAATTGTAACTGAAGGGTTAAATAATGCCCTGTGCAATTCATAGTGCTCTTTCACATGAAACTTGTGGAACTTTTTTAAGCTGTAAAATATTGAAGTGTCCTGCAGACTTCAGATGATACGCGGTGGACCTTGACCTGGACCATGAATTTCAGGGAATTCTGGCTCAGAAAAACTGGTTGGTTTTTGATAGGGGGACAACAGAGACACCAGTATAAACAAAACAAAATACTGCAGCCAGCAGGAGAACAAAATGTTCAATTGACATGAACCACAGCATCATCAACAACATATAAAAATATAAAAAATATAAAATATAAAAAAAAAAAAGTAATCAATGAAGTGGGGAGAGGTAAACTAATTGTGGAGTGAGAGAGGAAAATGCTCTTAATGTCAGACCTGCCGCCAGTTTAAAGCAGTAGAAAATACGTAGCATTTTAGTGCCACCTTGCCCCCCTTACCTCTTGCTTTTAAACAGGAACCCCCTCCTACAGACAAACCAAGGTTAATTCAAAATCAATTAAGTGATTAAACATTTCAATGTTAAACAACAAAACATATTTAATTATTCATTATTCTAATTTTCTTAACATAGAAATATTAACAATATAGGTTGTTTAGGGTACTTTAAAAAGTCTAGTCCCTAAAACAATGAAACCCCACCTCTGTACTCTACTCCACATGGTACAGTCTGAGTTCCCTCTACTAAAGCCCATTGGATGCGTGCACTTCCTGTTTGACAGTTTGGACCCATGACCAGCAGGTAATGTGTATGGGAGCAACAAACATTTTGTTAACTGAATTTGAATATGACCAATGAATTAATCTCAGTAGAATGTATAAATAACAGAACTACAGAAACTAGAACGTGTTTGGCCAGCGTGTCCTATTCTTACAGGGCACAAGTATAAGTATATAGTAAAATAAGTTTTCCCTGGAAAATTCCAAAAGTAACCCCCACAAATAAGATCAAAGAAGCAATAATTGATTTTTGTAAAATGCTAATTTCTTCCCTGCATAATGGCAATACGAAAAAAAAAAAAACATTTCTAAAGGGGCATTGGCATATACAGTGTTATTATATTGCATTTATTGTTAATTTCCCAGAAGCCCAAATGTCCTGGCACCACGGCTTGACATAACAGTAAGTGAAGCCGTCTCTATTTCAGTTGTGAAACAAATATCAGTGAGTCAGTTCTCTCCTTAATCATTCCTTGTACTGTAGCGACAGACCAGAGCTCAGAAACACATAAGCCATCTGTGAGCTACTGAAGGAACTTGTGAAATACCAGCAATTCAGCAATTCCTTATGTGAATTTGCTCCTGGGAGCACTGTGTCGGCTAAGACTAATGATATGCAGTGTCGGCTTGTTTTATTTTGAACAACACACCTGCTCCGAACTCAAAAGCAGCATGTATTGATGGTTTTTAGGGTCTTGGTTAATGGTTTTCTCAAGGGAAGATTTTTTGAAAATCAATTTCACAGTAATGCTCCAATTAAATATTTGTGTAGTCTCACACAAACATGGGTCAACTACTATCTTCACAAAGCTCCAATGGACCACTGATTTGTGATTACTCGTGTTAATTGCGTTTTCCCCAGCTGATCTGAAAATTTGAACAAAGTCCTAAAGTTCATTTTGTTATAGTTTCTAGCCACCTCTTTGATCCAGACTGAAATAGCTCAACAACTATGGGATTGAGATTAAAGTTTGTACAGACTTTATTCCCCAGAGGATGAAGTCTACTTAGGATGAAGTCTACTTACTTTGGTGATGTCCTGAGTTTTCCTCTATTGCCACTATGAGGTTCACATTTTTCACTTTTGGTGACATATCTTGACAACTATCAGATGGATTGCCATGAAATTTGGTACGGAAAACCATGGTGCCCAGAGGATGAATCCTATGAAACCTGGTGACTTTTCAGGTCAACATTTGTACATTTATTTTGTTTATCTATTTAACAGAAACTGAGACTGCCCTGCCAAGAAGAGCAACAGCGTTAGTAATTTCAGCAAGTACCCCACACTGACATATGTTTACGTTCAAGTGACGAAGCCCTTTAACTGCCGTAGTAATTATGATGGGAGCAAAGGAGGAATTGTACAACGACAAAGTCTGTATAGGGAGAAGGAGGTCGGGATGGATGGATTGGATAACAAAACATCAAACTTAAACACGGGAGAAAGATGTTCCTTTCCAGTTCCAAACTGCAAGTCAACATTGTTTTTAAAAGCATGAACACATAACCTTAACCAGTGTTGATTACTGTAACCATGATGACCAAGAACCCTCAACCTTTCCCCTTTTTGTGCCTAAACCTAACCAAACCTTAACCATTGCGTTGTCTCACCATAAAACTGATTTTCAACAGTGATTTATGACGAATTTGGAAAGTACTGACAGATGATGTCTTCTTGCAGAAATGGCTGTCAAAGTGACAGAAATGGTTGTGTCAAGAATGAAAGAGCTACAGAAAGAAGTTCAAACCCTGTATCTTTTCTCACCCCCTCACAGCAGTCTAATCACATATTGAAGTGGGACTGAATGTTGGATTGTTGGTTTCGGAAAGCTTGATGGATCTAACCATCAGACAAGCACTTCTGATGGAGTATACTGGCCCCTTTAATCAAGTAATAAGGCTTCTCCTTTTGGCCCCCATGGTGTAACCTACCATTAAGTGTTTAAGTGATAATCCACAAAGTTCTTGTTTCTGAAACTTGTTGGGAACCACAAAACAAAGGTTTCATCAGAGGTCATGGCAAAAAGTATGAGGCAAAACAGCCCTACACCTTTACGCTGACAAGCTTTATTTCATTTTTCTGCACGGACACTACAAAGACACAACTAGTGTGGCTGTAGACTATTAGTCCTGTTTTTTGTCCGTGTTGAGTAAAGGGCCTGTCATCTCTCAGCCATTATTAAAAAATGAAAAGAACTCATCTGTCTGATTTGTGACAGAGGACACTGACTGCACTGAACCCAGACTGATTTGGACCAAGCAGAATCTAGTACAATGTAGGTTTCAGATTGTCCTGAGTCAGAAACCAAACAAAAGAAAACTCATCTATCTGATTTGATAGTGAGGAATCTGATGGACAGAAATGGCCTGAGAGGACAAAAGAAACATTAGATCCCTCTCATGCTGGTGTAATCAAAGGGGAAACATTTGTAATCAGAAAATATCACACAGTCTCTCTACTGGACGTCGTCCATTTTAAACATAGGTGCTTGACCCAAACTCCCATTAACTGACCCAGACTCGTCCATTTCCCTCATCAGTGCTCTGTAAGACCTGCAGGGGTTCTGTCAGTGCTGAACTTGTAGTTCCTTGTAATTCCTTCACCGGCAGCACAGCCACCAGCTGAAGGGTAATAAAAGAAGCTGAGATTATAGTCTTGTAAGAGTGCTTTGTCTGCGCTGCTGCTGAAATGCTGCTGCACATCTCCCACTATAATTAACCTATAAGGGAGAAGAATGAGGGGAGAACAGAGCGACGCTGAAAGATCACTGAACTACAGGGGACACTTATTTAAGCTGACGTTCTGCACTTTTCCACGTTTTATTTAAGAGAGGTTTGTGGGTAGAACATTTTAGCTCTGTCTTAATTTAATTACCTAATTTTTAAACTCTATTTTAGAATTATTTGCAACCCTGTCTCCTAGAAGTTACTTTTATGAAATTTCATTTCCCAAATATAATTTGGCGCATAAAGATTTAGAGAATAAACCAGGCATTTCTACCTGGATTATTCTCAGTTGCAAACATTTCCCAATGAAGGTGGTGCTAAATCTTTTAGCCATGCTGGCAGCAGGGGGATGGCAGTAATTGTTGGTCTAATGGCTAATGTAATAAACCCAAAGTCAACCAACCCAAAATTTCAGAACTTGTCCTGTGTTGCAAAACATATCTTTGTACATTGGTGGGGCGACTATAGTCTCAAGCACCGAAAATTTTTTGTTTTGTTCCTTTTTCAGAAAAAAGTGTTGATAGAAGATAATGATAATCTAGGTCAAGTGATAATGTTTTAAGCCTGGTCCACTGGTTCGAAACATTCATGGTCCCCAGAGGATGAATTCTTTGGATGTGAATCCCTGACTTTTCGTCTACACGTGACTTTCACAAGGTCAAAATTTCAACTTACATTGTCTTACCAAAACCCCTGTAAAACTAATAATTACATTCATTCCCATCAGTCACACCTGTATTCTGTGTTGAGCTCTAAGTTGCAAATGTTAACATGCTGACATGCTTCACAAAGATGGTGGACATGGAAAACATTACACCTGCTTAACTGGGACGATGTCAACATGGTGACCATAGCATTTAGCTCAAAGCACTGTTGTGCATAGGTGCAGCCCCACAGAACTGCTGCATGCCTGTAGGCTTTTATTCGTTTTGTACCATGCACAATTTGCAGCTTTAAAAACATTATTCCCAAAACCTATTTGCTGTTGCAGATTAGTAATATATAAATATAATTTCTAGTAGAAGAGTTTGTTGTGACACCTGTTTGTAATTTTAGTCAGCCCATTCAACGTAAAGGTTCTACGTCCTCTATAAGATATAGATATATAAAACAAAATCTGATAGGTCAAATTTATTCCAGATCCTCACTTCTTCCAGATATCGCGCATACACATCTGAGAGTGACTTGAGAGATAATAGACAATGGCAAGAGAGAGCGTGATTGAAGGACGAAGGCAGGTAATGGTGTCTGGGCGGTAACACTCACCCTCAGGCTGAACTCTCCCTCTGCCTCTACTTAAACTCTCTTCCCCTTTGATAACTCCTCATATCCTGGCAGAACAAAAGCCCTCTCCAGGCCCTAGTGGCCAATTTCCTCTCTACCCATTACCTTCCCATTAAGAAAAACTGTGGAGGAAGAGGACACTGAGCCTCTCTTGCAGAGCCAGCCCAAGTCATCACTTACACTATACTGTGTTGCTACTTGCAGCTTGGCCTGCAGCTGCTAATTATGAGGGATGGCAATAAAAGGAGGAGGATCCCCTCTGTGCATTGAGCAGGAGAGTACAGTAACCTGATTACTAGTGGCTGCCTGGAAAAAGGCATTACATTCTCGCTGCAGACACGTCTCTCACTTTGAGCCTCTGACTGTCCTAGATCCGGGCGGCTGCACCGTCTTTCTCTCTGTGGATGAGTTTATCATTGTGCTTTGTAAGGAGCTGTCATACACATGTATACTAGGCAGCCGTCTGCCCCTGAGTGCTTTGATTGCAAAACGTTGCTTTCTGTCTTCTTCATGCATTACTATTCCAGTCCATCAAGATGTGTTTTGATTTAATTATCCGCCTACAATAAGGGTTGCGGGTCCAGCTGCCTTTCAATTACATGACGTAGATGTTGTTGAGTACAGTATGCCTCTGGGAATAAAAGCTGAGATGTGGACAGCAGGGAAAAAAACGGGCCTTATTGTGCAACTTCAAAGCCGAGAGCTATTCACAGGACGACCTTTTAATGAGTTGATTTAAACTAGAAAATTGGCTTTTATCATTCCGATACCTGCAGTTCAATCCAGGTTCATTTGTCTGATCTGTCTCAAGTATCTGTGGTACTGAAATAGACCCAGAGCTACATATATATATGTATATATACATATATATTTATATATATAGACAGAGAGCGAGAGCGAGAGAGAGAGAGAAAGAGAGAGAGCTCTGTGAGTGTGTACTTAGGCACAGTGATGCTTTGAGCTAAATGCTGATGGGAATATCATTAGTATGCAGGAATTCAGTATTGGACAAACTGAAGTTTTGAATTGATGGCGCAGCCAGATTAAAAGTTAAGGGATCACCAAAGTTATTACAGTTCATCCTATGGGGGAAATGACTGAGATAACCAAATTTCATGGCAATCTATCCAATTGTTTTTGAGACATTTTACTTAAAACCATAAATGTCAACCTCATGGAGGCGCTAGAGGAATAGTCAAGAGATCACCAAAGTCAGCAGGATTCATCCTCTGGGCACCTTGAATAGCTTTACTAAATTTCACCAATAGTTGCTGATATATTTGAGTCTGTTCCAAAGTGGTGGACAGTCCTATTGACAGACCGACATTTCCATCCACAGAGCTGCACCACTAATATGGCTAAAAATTGTTTCCCACTGTCGGCCATCCAAGGATAATGTTTTTCATAGTGAGGCTTCACCTGGATGGACATCTATTACAGCAAATGACCACACTGGATTTTCATACTGTGTGTGCTCTGGCTAGGATTTTATCCAGCATCAGTTTTCTCACCAGAATTTTGGCAGTGAAACTGAATTTTAATCAGAGCAAAGTGTTGGCTAAAGTCATTTTACCACCACAAGCAATTACATGTCCTCCTTGTTGACTTCAATGCCCCAGTGGTGGTACCTTTACCCAACCGGTGCGTGCACACGCATCCACACAGTGACACACACACAGTGACATACACACACAGTAATCAGGTTGCCCAGACACAGGCCCATGAGGCCCTTGTTACCTTGAGTGACTTTGGCCAATTAAAGGCTTTGAAAACAGAAGCTGCAGGAATAGAGAATTGTTGGGAGGAGGAGGAGGAGGAGTAGGAAGAGGAGGAGGAGGATGATGATGATGATGGGGGAGGGGGGGGGGTGTCATTATATGTAAGCCTCAGCACCACATCAACCCCCCAGCCTGCTGATAATGACCAATTTTTAAGCCAATACTCCTTTAATAGACCATGTCTTCCATACCAGTCGGCTCTGATCAAAATCCCATCGATATCCTCATGACTGAACTAGTTATTTCCTGCTTGCCAGTATGTGTGGCTCACTGATTAAAAGGCTAATAGAGAAGAACATTTTTTTTTTCAAGTTTTCAAATAAGATGTATTTCATGTATGCCCTACGGATATATAAATAAAAGGCAGTTGTCAGGCTTTCAGTGTTCATGCATTAACAAGCAATCCTAAGTCACGTGTAGGTCGTTTGAAAAAACAAAAATTACACTTGCCCAGCGCCACCCTGATTAATACAGTGTCACCTAACCCAACCTTCCTGCTGTCACCCAGCCTGTTTCTCGTTCACTGGCCCTTCACTGGATCGAATCGAGGTCCTGCTGTGCAAACAAGATAGGCAGCCAGTAATGGCTTATTGTTTGAGGATGCTCACCCTTGCTGTGAGAGGAAATTAATGCTCTTTAGATGCAGCCATTTACATATCATAGAACGATCTGACTACTTGAGGAAATGACAGCAAAGCAATCATTCATCTCTCTTTCATGGAGGATTTCTTCCATCATAATGTGCTTTTATTAATATGGTAGGGTTATTGTAATTTCTTTTGTATTTTCATGAGATTTATTGCAGAATTTCTATAATTTCTCAAAATGACAAACACAAAATCTGGTAGGTTCATAAATTCCTCCTTAACTGGTGGTATTTATTTGCATTGGAAGTAATTGTACCCTAAAGTGAACTGACAGTTTGTTCCAGTCAGGCATTTTGTCTAAAGAACATTATCGGGACCAGCGCCTATTTGGGCCAATACTGTTATCAGTAAAACTGAGCCAGGAAGCTTTTTGGACTTCCAGTGCACAGAGAGATCCAAGTGATTAAGTAAACATTTAAAAAAGCAATTAGATAAACCACAGAAAAACGAGGCAGAATTATACCTCAGACTGCCAGCATCAGCTTCCCCATCTCTTTTTTTATGTTTTCTGTCTTTGTGGAATTTTCCTCTGTAACACACATTTTCTTCATACACAAACACATTGTCCTTTTTGAAATACACATACTTATATATAGAACTAATTCCCACCAAAGAAAAAATGAAAAGCAGCCCTTAATAAAGTGATGAATTACATGATTTTTGAAAGCCGCTGTCAGACAAGGTTTCTCTTTTTAGCAGTGCTTTATGTTTGAGCAAAATTTAGTTATGTGGGCTGGCAGTGACTGTGGAAACAAGGTCAGTTTACATACATAGTAATATACTCACTTTATTTTAGTGGATTTGAACTGAGCTGAATATACTGACTACGAGGTTTCATGGGAGGTTTTCACAGTAAAATAAGTTAAAATTCTGAGAGGAACAACACTGCTGTCCTCTGCTTAGAAACTTTGAGGAGTTATAATTATTACATTTCAATAAGAAGCCAAGAAGCCTCAAACATTATGCAAACTTAACGTAAAGGCACATCCAGACAGACCATTAAGCAGCCATCGTGCACTTAGCAAATCATTTGTGGTTGGTGATGTTTTAAAAGCATTTACTGGACAAGCTCAGTGAGTCCAGTCAAAACGAGTTGTTCAACTGTGTGACCTCACATCCTCTTTAAAATGGAACATGTCAGGACTTTGAATGAAGAGCTGCTTGTCACTTATAGCTTTTTTTTCTGGACACAATGAACTAAATGAATTTTTGTGAGTTTCCTACAATGACACTGTACCTGCAAGGCATGCAAAGTCATTTCATTTTAAGAAAGGATGCAGTCAACCATCTAATGGCTCTATTGTGATCATCACATTGTAATAGTACAAATCTATCAAATTGAAGTATGACCCATAGAGAGGAGCATGCCTTAAATGGAAACTGCCAGCTGTTATAGATGGTTTTCTATTGTGAAAATGCTTTACAATGGGCAAGAATTGCTTCTTTTACAATATATCTGTGTGTGCATGTTTGAGTGTGTGTCTGTTTGAGGGTGGGGGGGTGTACAGATTAGTGTTGGTGCACCTGTGTGTGTGATAAAAAGAAATTGTGACAGAGACAGAAAGAGAAAGAGACGCCCACAGGCAGCTCATTACCCGTCCACCATAATCACACGTAATCCGTCAAAAGATAAATGGCCTCTCACAGTACCATTGATCTCAATGGAGGCAGGATGACATCACACTAACACACATGGCCGACACACTCGCAATACACAGCCATGAATCTCGGCCAAAATGTAGAAGTGATTTGTCACTGTTCAGTCACTTTTCAGATTAAATGTTTTTAGGGTCTTTTCTTAAAATCAGCAGTAATCCCTTTTGATTTGTGACAGTGGGTCAACTCTGATCAAGGGTCACTGTGGCCTAATGCCATTTATTGGAAGTAAAGGAGGAATCAAAAAGCAGTGCCAGTGTGTTACGTCTATTATCTTTGGCAAAACTCAGACCAGGCTGGATTTTCCCCCTGAGCCCTTTATCAGAAGAAAACTGATGTCCCGATATGACTGCTAGCACTAAGCCGAACATCACTAAAACTGATTTTCAGGAGACCATGACCATTCATGCAGAGTAGCTGTGCAAGGTGAGATATTGACGGCAGCTTTATTGCCAGTTATTTCTAATTCTCTGCGCAGTGGCTCACTGGGTTTCATTTGCTGTTGTCCTGACAGCTTTTAAGGCATATTTAGACACTGTGGGCCTTTCTGTCTTTTCCCTCGAGATGTTTCTCTATGACACTTACTCCTTTTTAAACTAAGCAGCAGTCAGTCACACCAACAAGCCAAGATAGTGCTAGTTTCATTCATCATCAAACAATGAATAAGCGCAAAGCAGCCCATTAACATCACATGTAATGAGGCTTATCTATTATGATCTCACCCTTTGGCAAACACACATACGGTCCCACTTCAACAGATGCCCTTCCATGGCTGATTATGCAGGGGTGACGTGCTTGTACAGTAAAATCTACAGAGTTCTTGATAAAGCGTCACATTGACATGCTGTCTCATTGAGCCGCTTCATGGGCACTTTCAAAGGAGCGATAACGACAACTTTGTATTCCAAGTTCTTCCTCTTCAGTTGCTAAAAATAGAGGAGGAACATGAGAGGAGAAGCATTGTTATTTTCAGTCAAAGGATGTCCTTTAACCAAACGCATGGGTTCACTTGGTAATCTGTAATTATTAGGTGCTTGCATAAATGATGTCAGAGGGAAAAGGACGTTTCAGAAATTCACTGAGGACACAAGGCAGGGATTCCTCAGCACAACATCCAAAAGTTTGGAGCAGAGGCTGGCTTTGTGCCCGACTATCGATCGGGAGATCTCAGATTTCATAACAGCTTCCAGGTGTGTGGCCAATTTAGGTTCCTATTTTTAAAACTTAAGCCCAAAGGAGCTCTTTTCAGTTTTGTTATTTCTGTTAGAGAGTCATAGGGGCCATTACTTCTTCAACAAAACACTTTTGACTGGAAACATTATATGACCTACCAATCAGTGTAAAGAGCTGACGTCATCAACGCAGAAAATACATTTTGTATGATGATTTTCTCATGTGGGGTCACTCAAGTAGACTCAAGCGGTTATTTCTGATGAGGGACGGATTCTGCTGTTGTAGTTTTCCTCATATAAATGTAAGTGCACACAGAGGAGTTCATCATTAAAGGACAATTTCTTTACTGGTCATCTATGGTGGGCTGACGTGTGTGTGTGTGTGTGGGTGTGTGTGTGTGTGTGTGTGTGTGTGCCAGGGTGTGGTGGGGTTGGGAGAGTGCTCTTCACACAAGATTAGATGTGGGCAGTGGTGCTGATTACACAAGGGGGCTGTGAGGCGCACGTAATCACGTCATACAGCTTAGTTTGTTACCATCTCTTACCCTCTGCCAGACTGGAGGGTTTCCATCTCCGCTCTGTCTGGCTGCCTTTTGAAAACTTTTTGCAGTAAATGAATGCAGAGAGGAACATACTGTAATAATGAACATGCTGTGAAGAGGCAACCATGTCGTCTCTGATCGTTCCAATATATGGTTTTTCTCTTACAGTCTTGGTTGGCTATAAAAGTGGCTGCCAACAGCGCAGTGAAAATACCACGCATTATCTCGCTCTTCAAAGCATGAACACATCCTCTGCTGTGCACAACAGACTGATTTACATTAACAACAAAGTTGATGCTATATTATAACGCTCTAATAGGATTGATTGAGCTGGAACCTGCTGGTGTTTTTTATTTATGTTATGCATGTCTTCCTGGAAATGCTAATTTGAATTTACAATATAAAGTAAATTCACTGCTGTCTGTCATGGATATGAGGAGCAATATCTGTGCATGGATTTTGTTATTAGAAGGATGGACTGGAGTTAATAAAGCTGCAGGATTTGAGTAGTGTCTTCAAATACAAGTTGCAAGATCTGTGCGCAAAAAGTGAGATAGGAGACACTTTTCACTTTGAAATAATGCAAATGAAATGAGGGCTGTCTGGCCGACAGATGAATAAATTCATTCAATTCAATTTCGACCACAATTACGCAACAAAGCATGTTGAAATGATTAGTCGTTCAACAATTTTCATATTTGTTTAAGTAATTTCAGCAATGCTAGACACATGGTAGGATGATGGATCTGGGACATTGCGATGGGCCTTTTTCACTGTTTTCTGACACTTTATAGACCAAACAATTCATTGAAAAAAATATTGGCCGATTAATCAATAGCAAAAATAATTTTTACCTTGGGCAGTTAATTATACTTTCTTAGCTCCAAGCCTTAAACAAACTGCCTGAGCTCAATCAAGTTTAAGTGCATATTTAACCACTTAAAGTGATTTGAAGTGATTACAAGGTAGACAAAACCAAGTCTAAATAATTGATTGTGATAATTTCACAACATTTTGTAAAAGCATGAATAAGAATAAGTCTGACCTGCTGTTGTTTTGTGTCAGTTCCACCTGTCATTCCCAACAATAACACTCTTCTATATTCTCTGCGTCTTTATTTCTCTCTGCACCATTGTTAAAGCGGTGACTGACCTTTTCTGTGGCAGCTTGTCTAACTACCCTGGGGTATATGATAGCTGGAGGATAGGCTTTAATTGACGTGATAGCATTCTTGAGGTTGGATAAGGTGAGGGAGAAGAGTAGGTATAGAGAAATCATGAAAGTAGAAAGGTTAGGCTCCTCAGTGGTCTTCTCTCAAGGTTGGAATGTCTCTTCATGAGTTTAGATGACAATGATGTGATAGGAGATTTCGCTTTAATTCAAAGCACTTTTTGTTTCGTACCACTACAGGATGGTGTGGTCATTGTATTTACTTTAAAATGAGTTTGCTTATTGAATTTAAAAAGATATTCCTCCGGGAAATGTAGTGCCTGGGGTCACAAACAACTTTAGAGTAGTGGACAATAACCCAAGGAGGGTGTGGCAGGGAATTCAAAGCATCACCAATTACAAGAACAGGAACCCCAGCACAGTCCAAGCTGATGCCTCACTGGCAGAGAAACTAAACCATTTCTTTTCCCATTTCGAGGTCAACCGGGCCCAACGCAAACACACAGTCTCAACCAACCCCCAGCACCCCGATCTCATGAGGTGAAATGTGTGCTCCAATCACTAAACACCAGGAAAGTGCTGGCCCTGAGTATCTGGCAAGATACTATAATCCTGTGCCAACCAACTAGCCGGGGTCTTCACAAAGATTTTCATCATTTCTCTGTCTCTAGCCACCATCCCACCCTGCCTAAAATCCGCTACCAGTATCCCCGCTCCTAAGAAACCAGTTAACAACAGTCTGAATGACTACAGAATGGTCTTCACACCCTACAGCTCAGCATTCAATACAATCATCCCAGACATACTACTCAGCAAACTAGCTATACTAGGCCTCTCCACCTCCAACTGCACCTGGATAAAGGACTTCCTCACAAACCGCCTACAAACTGTGAAACACCAAACTCTCCTCCACCATCAGATTCAGCACTAGCTCTCCACAAGGCTGTGTCCACTACTTTACTCCTTGTATACATATGACTGTAGTCCTACCCATCCCAGTAACACCATCATCAAATTTGCTGATGACACTGCATTTCGGCGTGGTACTCCGGTTGCACTGCGGTAAACAAGAGATCCCTCCAAAGGGTCAGAAATCACTGGCTGCTCACTGCCCTCCCCGGAAAAAATCACCCCTTCCCGCTACCTCCGCAGGGCCAAAAACATCATGAAAGACACATCACACCCAGTCCACCACCTGTTTACTTTCTTGCCCTCTGGTAGACGGTATAGGTCCTCCAGAGCATGGACCACGTGTCCGAAGCACAGTTTTTTTCCCCGACGGCCATCAGAACATTAAACAAAACAAACACTAAAAAGTGGAATTTCACTGTGCAATATTAACACATTAGTCACTTTATTCTACTGAAAGACACTTATGCCATCTCAGTCACCTTATTCATGTGTAAACACAAATGTCACTAGTTGCAAGTAACCTCAGGGGGAGTACTTGAACTCTATACCACTGCACTTTGTTGTACTCTTAATCTTTTTTGTATTGCTGTGTTATATCTTGTCCCTCGTGGAACCAACAGGAGCAGCGCGCAAAAGTTCGTTGCATGCAAATACACTGACAATTAATGCTATTCTATTTCTATTGTACAGTCAATTTAGGAAAGTAATTTTGAATTTCTTCTGTAGAACCATGTTTCACTGCTTGACTGCACCCAATTGAGCCCAAGTCTTTTGTACGACCTTGTCATCTGACTGTATAGATTCCTCTCTAGTTGAGCTCGAAACAAAACAACCGGCCACGCCTGAGAAAATACTCCACTGGCTGCTGGTATGCTTTAAGTACCACTGACATGCACCTCTTATCTCAACAGCTCTCTTATCTTTTGTAAGCTGGAACAAGATAAATCTTTTTCAGTAAGGTCTCAACACTAAATGAACTCTTTGCTTCCTTACATTAATTTTAAAAATACATTTAATAGGTTTTCCAAAATAACCCTTTGATACAGTACTTTAATGTCTATAGATTATTTGATGATTGTCAAAGGTAATCATTCACTGAGATGAATAACAGTGGAGTTTTCAGCAGTCCAGAAATAGAAGTGGATCGTGATTCATTAACTTTACTAGAAGTTTATTTTCATCCATCCATTCATCCATCTAGAGGCTTCTACGTAGTGCAGCCCATGGTGTGCAATGGTGCGTTGCTTCATGGCCTACATGATTAGGGCATGTCACTTTCTTACACTGCAGGGCATTAATGACAGCTGAAACAGCAGGAGCGGATCTTCTGTTGTTTATGAACACTTGAACACTACAGTACTTCTGACAATCGGATTTTGATCCATGTAACATTGGTTGCATTCCTAAATTGTTTTGTTTGTTTTTTCACACACTGCAGAATTTTACTAAAAGTTAACAGGATTAAACACTCTGGGCCAGATTTCACCATCCTTTGAGTGAGTGTCTGACAGGTGAGCCTCTCTCCTCATTGCATATGTATTTAATGCATGGCCGCGCAAATAATAGGAGGAGACATGTTAACACAGTATGAATATGTATTCTGCTGGATTTACTGAAGTCACACTATTTGCAACTGGGATTTACAGGAGCCACAAGGGAGGCTGAAGTGGCAGAAATTAAGATGCATTAAATACAGGCTTGTATATAACTAAAACCTGATTATTAGAAACAAAAATAAAGGAATTAGGCTATTATTAATGAACATAATATCTGATTGCTGTAATGGAAACAAATACTGTAATTGTGGTTTGTGTTCATCAAGCTTGAATATACTTGAATAACTTGACCATAAACTAACTGCAAAATCACAACAGGCTGAAAAAATAAATTTTCCTTTTTAATTATTAAGACATTTAAGTGTCCATTTGGCTGCACTTACGTTATTATTAACTTCCATATCAACACCATCTCTCACCTGCCCCATCCGCCAATGGACTAATTGCAGTGTTGTGTGTTTGATTTGTCTTTTTATATCACTTCATATCCTTTTTGCTTACCATGTATTTATTGCCTCCTAATGTATAAATAATTAGATATAGGCAGAAGATTATAATATCATAATTTTTTGAGTAATAATAGTTTTTCTATGGTGGAGATGGCCAAAGATCCATGTGTTATGATTTTTTTTCTGACCTTAGTGATCTCATAGATATTCCACGTCTGAACTGAACTGAGACTATGATCTCTCCTTCACTTGCAGAGTGCGTCTGAAGGTTCAGTACCAGGAACAATCCAAGAGCTGACTGTGTAATGAGCTGCTGCCTTAGTAAAGACACAGAGTATACACACAGATTGCAGTCACACACTCAATACATTGGATACATTAAACTCTTAATGGAGCATCTTTGTACTTTGACATCTGCTTCTCTTTCTGCAAGGACAGGACTTTTTCTTTCATTAGAAAGTCCCTGGCTCTTAGCTCTGGCTGGAAAAAGTAATGAGTTCGGCCTGAGTAAAGTTCTCCCCACCTCTAAAAACAATCACCAAGGTTCAACCTGAATGAGGCCCTTAAGTACCATCTGTTCCAGTAGAACTGCACAGTGACCAACAGTAGAGGACAGTGGTTGTACTGGGAATCACCCAGATGGGAATGTGTGCAATAGATTCAGGCGACACCCTTTCTTTGATGAAAGTGTCCTATAGTTTGTCCCTTATAATTATTTGGATTGTTTTACAGTACACACATCAGCACAGCTGTGACAGCAATCTCCACCGGCATCAGAAACTTGTCGGAGAAAACACAAACAGCCCAAGCAGACCAGTCACATTTCTTGTTGTCTCTATAGCTGCCATAGTCCTGATGTGTAGTTACACTTTTACGGAAGCGCATGTCAGATACAGCATAGCCTACGCCGTGACATGAGAGCCTTTGCACGTAGCCGTCGTATGTACGCCATAACCCATAAACACCAAAGTATGAATTCAGCATAAATTTGTACATCCATAATATTCTTCCTACTGTGCTATTTCACTGACGGACTGCTACCTCTTACTTTTTGTGGCACCTCAGGGAAAACATATTCCTCTCTATTTTTAATGGTTGGGGAATATTGCCCACTTGCATTTTGAGACATCTTGCTCTAGACAAAATGGTCCCGGAGGAAATAAAGTAAATCGTGATGCCAGCCTGAGAAACGAAGGTACCCATGTATCTCTGAATTTCTACATGCTAACACATGGGGGACAGAGTGGTGATGATAAACCACACACACAGATAGAAAACCCTAAATAGCAACAAACTCTGGCATCTATATTACTTGAACCAGACATTCCCATTGTCAGTCAGCCCCTTACTGACACACAGGCCGCTTTCTTAGGATACACACACTATCACAGACACACAGACACACCTACACTCTCATTGCCTCTGTCAGTGATGGATTACGTTAAGAGAGGAATGAATTGGAAGATACAATAGAACAATGTGCATCCTGCCACAAGAGAGGAGGGTTGTAGGAATGAATAGGTACCTTTTTTAAACAGGGACATAGTAAGATGCTCCTTTCTTTTGCTGTTATGTCTACATTGCTCTTCCTGTCTTTGACATCCTCAACATACTTGTTCCCAAATAACAAAAATGTCACCTCATATTGAAACATTTGTTTATCTCCTTCAAGGTAGTTGTTCCTATTAAAAAGACAGTCCCATTGTTTCTTCTCTTGTCTCCCCCTCTTCATATCCCTCGCTCACTCTCCACATGGGTGTGAAACTCTCTACCTTATAGTCCAGCAGCTAAGTACATGTTTTGGTCAGAATTTTTCAAATGGTGATTTAAAACTTTCTACTAGCTATTTTGTAATTATAGCAAAGGCGCTCTAACTTGCATATCAGGTCAGGTCAGGCTCAGGTCAGGTGTCTTTTTTGGCAGTACGAGTCTGGGTCGATAGGGTCTTAAGCATGTGGCTACGGTCTCAGTTTTCATGCCTGTGCAGTTCTCTAGACTCTGAAAGTGAGATATGAGGCTACTTACAGGTCAAATAACTTCACCTAGGGGAAAATCAAATCACGTTTTTTTCACGGAAGAGTTTTGCAGAAAAAGAAAATAACTGCAAATTAAAATTCATGTGCACAAAGAGTTATCAATCATCAAATAATTCATTATCCCTAATCACAATAGGAGTTAGTCAGTTCCGTACCCCTTTTTTACTCTTAAACACTAGTGTGACTCAAAATGTGTCTGCCCAGGAGTAATATATGACCTGCCCTCACATTTCCATTTCCAATATATTTTAATATATTTGAAAATGATTTAGGGATGTTCCTAACTAACCAGTTATTCTGGTATTATGAACCTCACAAAAAAATTTACTTCAAAACAAACTGAATCTGGGATTTTTATATTTGTTATAATACTTGTGACTGTTTTAATCCTAGTGTCTCTCTCTCTCTCTCTCTCTCTCTCTCTCTCTGTATTTGTGTGTACGTGCGGTGACTGTGTGACTGTTTTGGATGTCATTTTTGTCAGTCTATTGTAAATGAGATCATGATCTCAGTGAGACTTCCTGAATAAATAAAGCTGGACTTATTAATATACACACACACACACACGCACACAAACTTTGGGCTGCTAAATTGACACACGTATGTATCTTAGTTCACTCGGCTGCCAAGAAGCATTGTTCTTCCCTGCATGTATGGAGAGAGGTCAGGGAGGAGCAGGGCCTTCGACCTCTTCCCTGGCACACGTCTACGGCCCCTGTCATGTGAAGAAATATGAATCACACATCCATGCCTCACCTCATTACCTACACGTAAACATGCCCGCATTCCCACGGGCATACAGATGCACACATGCACGCAGTAGCATGCATGTATTTTATGTGCATCTGGAAAATACAAACACATACTGTAAGCTTTTACCTGCACACATTCAGGCATGCACTGAGAAGCACACACAGTCAGAGTCAGACTGAGGCCTGCGGGACTGCTCCAGGTGAGGAGTTGGTCCTGCTCTGCTAACGAAACCTTCCTGCCTTTAGACCTCTCAGCTGGTGTACCCTTGAACTGTGCATACATCCCATCTGTACACCCAGCTCCTCTCTGTGCTCGCTCTGCAGCCTAGCCCTCAACTTCTGCCAGGGATTTTATTAACTGTCTCATAGGGATTTATAGAAATGCAAGGCAATTCCCTCTCAACCGCTTTCAACAAACTCATACAGAAAGTTATGCTGGGATAGACACTGAAATACATTAAGACTGGAGATATACTTACAACTGGTAAAATTTGACCTTTCGTCTTCCCTCCTTTATTTCCCCTGTCTTCAGTGAGAGGATTGAGTTCTGTAAATGCATCCACCTCAAAACACTAAACAAATTCCATACTCACATTTTTTTTTTCTGTCTGTCTTTGCAAAAAATGTAAAATTGCCACATTTTTCAGCTACAGTATCATTATCCACCACACACCATCCTTCATTCAGCGTGTGCAAATAACATCAAAGATTCCTATTTCCACTCTAGCCTTTCACAGGAGAGCTTTAGAGAGACAAATTATTGGTTCATGCAGCAAAAAGCTCTTGAAATTAATTTAAGGGAAATTAGAGCAGCTTCAGTTTACGTTTCATTGTTTTGACTTCCCTGCAAACTGCTTCTCCCTGCTGTAAACTGCCAGGTAGGGCTCAGTTGTAAGCACAGGGCTGCGACAGAAAGTGTTGAAATTGTCATTAGTGGTGATCATGAGAGCGAGGTAATTGGTATTTGTGGGTACACGCTAATTGCTATGATAATATGCAGACCTTGGTTTTGGCGGAGCGTTCTCCTGCAATTATCTGACAAGATCACTGGCTCATAGGAAGAGCTATTATGTATGGCTGAGGGGTGAAGATATAGCTGCTAAGTTCAAGTCCAGAGGCAGGATGTCGGGAGTTGGCAAATCAAAAGATGAGTATCTTTTGCTTGAGGCGTGAAAACAGATTCTCCCAGAAAAACTGTGATTAGAGTGAGCCATGATGAAGACGAGAACAGTGTTTCATGTGTTCCCCATGTAAGAACAGCCTTTGGATATACCTCCCTTTTAATGTGTGAGTCTGTCCTCACTATCCATTGTAGCATCCATTTGGATCCATTTCCACTGTAGCACCGTATCCTTAAAAGCACTAAGAGAGAGCCAAACATAGCAAGCATTAACTGTATGAGCTTTGAAAAATGTACTTGGAGTTGGAGTGATTAGGTAGCAGAAAATCATGTGAATTTGAAAGTTTTATGAAAAGCGTTCAATAATCTTTTAATCATACTTCTTCTAATTTTTGATTCAGAGTTTTAATTATTAATCAATAAATCAATTACAAGAAAAATAATCAGCAACACTGACAATTCATGATGTTTAACTAATTTATTAAAAAAGAAGACTAAAGGCCAATTAATGGTTTCCACGTGGCTGTGATGGTTGGGATGATGTAAATTTCATTTCAATCGTCATCTATTTTCCTCACTACAAGTACGCCGACTATGCACATCTACTATGTGTGTGCTAGAAAAGTAAACTGGTTTTGTGCACTGTATGTATGTATTCAGTAGAGGTTTTCAAACAGTGAGATCTCCCCAGGAGGGGCTTGGGCAAAAGAGTTGAAGGGGGGGCTCAGAGAGAAAGAGACGTCATGCCAAGTTAGTGCATGAGTGAAAGAGACCGGTGCATACAGGTGTTGTGAAAACAACTGGAACTTAGTTATTGTAGTTTGGCTCACGGTTTTGGCAAGCTCATCAACATGGTCAGCAGTTGCACAATGTTAAAGCCATAATGTTTTATTATTGTCTTATTGTCTTTTACAGCTCAAAAAGAAACATAACCAAATTATCTTTTTCAGTTAAATTAGTACCAATGTCTGATTCAGAGTTACAGATGTAGAGCACACTCAGTGTGTTTTGTAAATTTACAGAGGAAGGGGCAGCCCCTTCTAATATCTAGGTGAAAAGCTGTTCACATTTGCCACAGTGAAGTGCTTATTTGTTTATCAGGAGCTTTCATCCATGATAGCTCACCTCTCCCTGGAGGACCAAACACATGCTCTCTCCACTCCACCACTGAGACGCCTGGTTTCTGGAGCAAATTAATTCCCTGTTGGAGAATGACTGTTATGAATGGGTTGGGCGAGAGAGATGGATGGGCTACCCATTCTTCTGTACAGCCCTCTGCTCCTAGTAACAAAGATGCTGTGGCTTGGCCTACTTTTGTGGAAGGAAAAATGTTGCTTTGTACAGTAGCTTAGGGGACTCTCCATGTGGGGCTGGGGAGGGGGGGGGGTGCCATGTTAACAGACTCGGAGCAGAAAGATACCCAAAGAAAAATCTATCAGGAGTGAGAATAGTCCTTTTTACGCAGAGATCCCATAATAATGCCATAAAGAAGGTGCGTCATTACGCAGACTTTGCTTTTTTTTACCCGGAACCAAATAACGCCGGCATTATTCCGCTCCAGATTTGATTTTAGATAGTGTTCAGACGTAACGGGCGTGACGTGTGACCATGGATGTATTAAGAGAACTGGATAAAGTGTTGAAGGCAGGCTTCCGTTCATTCCTATGAAAGTTCCTCAGTGGCGCATTAAGCAAAAAGAAAAAGCCACTCGCCGCTGTAAAGAAATTACCCGGATGAATGCATACTGTGCATGCTCTAAGGGCCCCAGTGTGCACACAGCAGGCACACCAGAGACTTCTGCCGGTCGAGCCAGCTAACTTCCACTTTGGACCTCCGCTAATTTGAATGGGGATAAAATAAATGAATCGTGTGGCCTGTGAATTTTCAAATGTTATCAGACTAAATGGATCAAATTCTGATAGTGAAACGAGTCATTTGCGAGGGGTTGTGATGCTCAAAAAAATGCATCCAGCTTTACAGCTGCTTCTTTTCTCAAAATTGTGTGCGGGATAAATGCGTAGTGGGCCCGTCGGACCTGGTAGCTGTAATCACACGGTCAGGCCACAATATCAAATTGGCTTGAAAGCGTGGTGCACTTGTACACGCACTGTTATGTCTTGCGTATGACATAACAGCGTCAACATCTAGTGTGAAGTATAACATACTGTACGCGTCAGGCAGCAAAACAATAACAATAGTGGTTCTGTCTGGAAGTGGCTCAGACAGATCACCAACTACAAACCTAGAGCCCCCTACTCTGATAATGACTTGCCTGGCCAACCAACTAAACGAGTTCTACTGTCAATTTGAAAGACAATGGAACAGTCCTCACACCGTCCCCCGTGACTCCATCCACCAGCTCAAGCCCTCCGGCTTCACCTCCCCCAAAACAGCAGAGGCCTGGACCTCTCCACAGCTGCCCACCTCAGGGGCCCCGTCCTCCCCCACCACAGTGACAAATTTTACCCTGCTGCAGAGAGACGTTAACAGACTGTTTAAGAGACAGAACCCCCGCAAAGCAGCCGGGCCAGACTGTCTCTCCATACACACTGAAGCACTGTGCTGATCAGCTGTCTCCGGTGTTCACAGACATCTTTAACACCTCACTGTAGACATGCCACATACCAGCCTGCTTCAAAACTCCTACCATCATCTGTCCCCAAGAAGCCAAGGACCACAGGACTTAATGAGTACAGATCCGTCGCCCTGACCTCTGAGGTAATGAAGTCACTTGAGTGCCTTGTGCTGTCACACCTTAAATCCTTCACAGACCCACTCCTGGACCCCCTGCAGTTCGCCTACAGAGTCAACAGATCTGTAGATGATGCAGTAAACTTGGCCCCCCACGTCATCCTCCAGCATCTGGACTCCGGAGGAACCCACTCCAGGATCCTGCTTGTGGATTTCACCTCTGCCTTCAACACCATCATCCCGGCTCTGCTGCAGGACAAGCTCTCCCAGCTGAGCGTGCCTGAGTCCACCTGCACGTGGATCACAGACTTCCTGTCTGACAGCAGGCAGCCCGTGAAGCTGGCAAAACATGTCTCTGACTCCCAGACCATCAGCACTGGTTCCCCTCAAGGCTGCGTTCTTTCCCCTCAACTCTTCTCCCTGTACACCAACAGCTGCACCTCCAGTCACCAGTCTGTCAAGCTCCTGAAGTTTGTGGACGACACCATCCTCATCGGACTCATCTCTGGTGGGGATGGGTCTGCCTACAGTCATGAGAGCTCAATGCTCTCATGAGAGTGGAGATGGTAGCGGACTTCAGAAAGAACCCAGCCCCACTCACCACCATCAGTCGACACTGTGGAGTCCTTCCACTTCCTGGGCTCCATCATCTCCCAGGACCTTAAGTGGGAGCTGAACATCAGCTCTTTTACCAAAAAAGCCCAACAGAGGAGGATGTATTTTCTGCGGCAGCTGAAAAGTTCAGCCAGCCAAAGACAACGACGGTGCACTTGCACACCGCTCTCATTGAGTCCATCCTCACCTCCTCCATCACCATCTGGTACGCTGCTGCCACTGCCAAGGACAAGGGCAGACTGCAGCGTATTATTCGGTCTGCAGAGAAGGTGATTGGCTGCAACCTGCATTATAAAAACATATACATTGCACATATTTTAATAATATTTTTTTCTGATAGTCTGTATTGTAAATATTTTATAGTTATGTTTATGTTTCTTGACTTTTTGTACTACTTGTCTTCTACATCTACAATCATATTTCTACTACTTTTTCTTTTATTTTATTGTCATGCACCAATACTCCACAGCAAATTCCTTTGCAATAAACTTGATTCTGATTCTGATTCGGACAGTGCTAGCCATGCATATCACAAACACAAACAAAATTGCTGTGCTTCATATATGTTTTTCTTCTTTGAGTTAGATGCTAACTGCTGCTAGCTGCTATTCAAATCCCCCGGAGGTGGGTTGCACAAACACGTCATGAATACCCTTGACCCATCCTGTCAGTTCACCCTTTTTACACAGACGTCGATTCAGCTTTATTACTACCTCTACTTAGGCTTAAAAGCGGAACAGCAATGCCCCCCCCCCCCATTCCGTGTTTGTACCTTTTATACAGAAAGTGAGTAACAGTGCAACATTCCTGACTTTAACAGGCTGTGTAAAAAGGGTTCATGATGTAGAGCTGTGAAGCTCTAATTTTTTGGCGCTTCACATTGATTATATCCCTTCCCCGATTCAGGCTTCTTGTTTGAGAAAGCCTGCTACACTGTGTTGACATTTGGTGTGTGCATATGAGTCTGTAGTTCAGACCATGACATTCAGTCTCAGACATAATGTTGTGCAAGGCTTGTGAGCTGCTTCTCTGCCAACAAAGAGACAACACTTATCCTTCGTCACCCTTTCTGTCAAAACTCAAACCCCATATGGAAACTGAAAAGGCATTTCTGTGTATTGTATAGTGTCTGTAATGCTTTGTCTCTTGAGTATGAGTGAAACATTTCCTCCTTTACGAACTGGTAATCTATCTGTTAAAACCTTTTAATTTCAAAATGAGATATGGATAATTTGTAAAATATGGTACATCCTCTGAATATAATTGAAAGTAAAACTCGCTACTGTAAGATAAAGGTGCATGCAATAAAAATTGGATGAAAGATCATGGGGAGCCCTGGCCAAGAACAAACAAACTTGCTCTAAATCAAAATAGAATCAAAAAGGTACAACTCTTAATTGAACTTCCTATCAACACAGGAAATAACAGGAGAAATGGGAACATAACAAAATTGTCAGCTCTCCCCTACAAGGTGTCCTGGTAAGGATTTAAAAGGTAGTTAAAACTTCAACATCAGGTAACAATAACTTTCTAACCTGAATCTGACCACATCAAACAACAAGGCATGGACCAAGCCCTGACAAAAACACTCTGAGTGGAGGCAGGCAACACAAGTGACCACAAGGCCCAGAAGAGCAGCTCTCAGCCTTTAAAAAACCCCAACTGGACCATATTTGTCTGCAGGTCCTCAGCCAATGGCAGGAGAGAGGGGAAGAGGAGCTCAGGCTGAGGGCATAGAGCCTAACGCTGTGTTCAGACTACTGGTGACAAAGCCACAAAACGGCCGGCTTTGCCAGCTACATTGAGTCGCCATTGAAGTCTTGCTCAAGCGCTTGTTGACATGATTATGTTGTCATGAAAAGAAAATATCTGTGCTTTTGATCAATGTCTGGGCACCAATTTAACATCACATTTTGCTGCACCATTGCATCCACAGAAGCTAATGTTAGATAGCATAGCATCAGATAATCAGTAACACACTACCACAGCTCGCCATTATGTATTTAAAAATGTATGTGACATACCTGGTAGTCCTGCAATAGCTGGCCCCCTCTGCCCAAGCTGCATTTTTTTGTATTATTGTCCCAGTAAATGAAAAGGGTCGGGTTAGGGAACTGGCTAACAGCAATAATGAGGGGGGGGTGGAGGTGGAAATGATGAAACAAAAACATATGATGGGTTTGACACTTAAAAATTGTGATTTGTAGCATGTCATGCCTGTGTTAAGTAAGCTTAAGTAATATTCATACACGCATGTTCAAATCAACTCCCTCCTGACATTAAATGCCACCCCCACATCTTTTCACACAAAAAATGTTAGAATATATATTTTGTAATCCTTAAGGTTTCTGTCTGTTTGTGTCAGTCATATTGGTGAAAGGCAATCTGAGAAAATCTATATTCTGACTCAAACCATAATAATCAATAATAGATTGGAGTCGCCCAATCAAGTATGTAAAAAGATTTTCTTTCTCTATTGAACTATGTTAATCTTTAGCAGGGTATCAGTGATCAGACAATAACCAGCGCAAGGTTATTGCAGGAATAGGTGCAGGAATTCATCATGTGAAATTATGACTCTGAGGGATGGATTAGGGATTTATTTAAAACATACATAAAATTAATATAAATGTAACATAAAATGTGTTTTAGCACCATAACAATATTGGATGCCTTTTTCTCCTCCTTACACTCCCTTCATCCATATCTGTTATATCGCCTTTCATCATTCACACCCACATTTGTCCCCAATTTTCACTTGTGGTAAATCTATGTGGTGCATGTCACTCTCTCCATTGGAAATAATGGCCTTACTCTCTGCACTGCCAAACTTACGCTTTTGGTGTGAAATCCCAGAGAGGCCACAAGGGTGCAAGAGGTTATTTAAAATCCTGCTCACACACCATTCAAATAAATATTTGAAACAAAATGTACAGTACTGTCACAAAATTGCGTGACATGAGATACTTAATACATTACACTATACATTAATACTATCACTATTATATTCCTCCATCACAAAAGGATTATATAAGCATTAAACGGCATGTGATTTTGAAATGTTTACGCAACTAGAAAACATCCTATTTAAAGATTTGTTCCTGTTTGAGGAAGAAGGCTGAAAACGGATATTCTCTTCAGTTTTTGACATTTTGTTGAGAAGTAAACTCAAGTTGTTGAAGTTGGAAGACAAAAATATTCCTGCATTATACTCTACCTGTAACGATGTCCTGTTTCTAGTCTTATCCTGTCGTGTGAAATTATATATTTATTCTTTTTTGCATTTTAAGAAGAACTAATTTCTCACAATTTACCGAAACTAAGCTCCAAAATACAGTGGCTGATCAGCTTTGGACTCAGCTATGTTTCTTGTAGACTTTTAGTTTCATATTTCCAACAGGGACAGCGGTGCTGTCAGTGGAGCTTTCGTTCCAGCCGGATACCACCTGATTTCACTCATTATCCTGGCTCCTGAAATAGTCAGGCCTATTAAATCACTTTTAATCAAGACCATGGGTTATTAAATCAAGGAGACTTTAAAACAGTCTGTGGAAAAAGTGTTCAGAACCCCTTTGTCATGCCTGTAGCTGACCACCACAACAGTGGGAGAAGTCTTGATGAAAGCCAGTGTACAAGTGAATAAGGAGCTTCAGTAGACTTACACCAGAGGTCAACATCCACAAATGATGGCCTGATTGATGACTGATGAGAGTTTGTACTGTGGTGTGAGGTGCATGCTTGCATAGACTCCTGCTGCTGTTGTGATGCCCTGTTGACTTGTATGTCAACTGATTGATTTGATGGATTGCTCTGCCCTGTTTTTACTGGATCTGTTATGTATTCGGCAACATCTCTTCGAGAGGTTTTCCTCCATTAAACACTACTTCATTTTTCTTTTTAGCATTGATTGGAATATTTTAATTTATTAGGGCTTGTAACATGTTATTTTGCATTTCATAAAACACATCTGATTATGGTAATTAACCGCATCTTAATGTGTCAGTAGCAAGCCTGTCCATGAAGTCAGATTAGGAGGGGAATGGGAACTCCAGTAACAAGAATGTATCAGGGCTTTGGTATCCCTCCACAGAAAGTCTTTGACAAGTCTTGGTTGCCACAAATATCCATAGCACTTCAACAGAACAGAAAACCGGGAATGCAAATAGAGAAAGAGAGATTTTGAACACCTCAGCGGTTTTTATATTGTATCAGTGGCCTATTTATTCTTGCAGAGTACTGGAGGACAAGCTCTGCACAAATAATATTTCACCCAACCAACCAAACTGAGTAAACAAATCAATAGCTTAATGAAAAAGGGTGTGAGCAACTGAAATCGTAAGAGACTCGATCTACTTCTGATCAACGATAGCATCCATCCAAGTTTTTCCCCGGGGGACTTGGAATATGGTAATCAAATTATGTAACCATGTTGTGCTTAACAGAGCAAATATCCAAAAGGCTTGGAGCATCACTTCCATTACACCAGGATGTATTTTATACACACAGTACAAGCCCTCCCGTAATTAGACTCACTGTAAACATGAATACCAAAGTAGAGAAACCACCAAAGCAATTACACTGCAATTTGTAATGTCAAAATGTTATGGGAAAGTGCCATTTGAGGGATTATGGATGGAGACAATCTCAAGGTCTTTATTCTGCATAATACATCAAAACAAAAGCATACAGTTCATTGACTGAAACGATATCTCTTCTGGATTTTTGTGTGATAAAGATGAGCAGCCGTGCTGAATCAGCTCGCCTCGCAGCATCGTCAGTTGCACCCTCACAGAAAGAGCAATGGGGCTGACATCCACACCTCTGAATTGCTTTTCTTTAACTGCATCAATCTTTCCCAGCACTTGATACAGTAAGGTGATCCTCTGCTCACAAAAAAAGGAACAACACGCACTTTGTTTCATGCACAACACAAATCGGGAACTACTGTTGGGCAAAAAAGCATGATTGGACTCCAGCATTATATGTATGCCAAACCGCACTGGTCATGCCAAACTCAGATATTACCCATGCAGAGCCCAATCTACACATGCCAACCATTAGGACAAGATTTGGCGTTGTTTGTGAAACTCATGCCAAGACATTTGATCCACCCAATATTGTATCATCGTGTGCAGATCCACAGAAATTATGCAAACATGTTACCGTGTTTATGGAAATACCTTACGCTCCATTGATTATATTGCCACATTAACCCACACATATAGATGCACCAGGTCATGGAGAAATGAGAAGGTCATCAAATCAAAAATACAATGAAAAAAAGAGGGAAAGATAGGACATCTCACAGCCAATTGCTTCCTGGGCCGCAACATTGTAAGCCATACTCTCTCTGACTGACAAATGTGTAATAAAAGACTTACAAGTGTATCTACTTTGAAGAAGGAAATCTGATAGCTCTGATTATGAGTGACTGAGAGGGTATACTTCAACTTTCATGCAATGTTTTATTATGTTTTAAAGCAATATATACTGTGACTTAAATAAAATGCGTGCAAGATATGAAAAAGTGAAGAGTCAAAAAGTTCCCCCAAGCATGCATCTTCACCTAGATTTTTTTAACATCCAACTTTTCTACAAACATTATTATAAAATGTAAAGTATGAAATATAAATGAGTTTATGAGCATTTGTTTTAAAAGAAAGAGTTCCATGTTGATCAATAAGTTTAAATGTATAACGAACCCCACCCGTTCCCCACACAGGCAGTACATTATTTCCACTCTCTATCTGGTAAAGGTCTGGCTGTATTACTCACAAAGTGAGATAGCTCTGATTTCACATGCACACAGACTTGATTTCAAAAAGAAAGTTTTGGCAACATCAAGATAAATGCAACAGTAATGCAAGCGAACGTAATGGCAAAAGATCCAATACTGACAGTGACAGAAAGAGCATCTGCTTTGCATTCCCTGGACATTCGCTGACAAATTAGCCCCATATGATGATTGAGAAAGAGCAGTATTGTGTTTCAGTTATGATCTAATCAAAGCACAGTGTAATGACTTGCATGCATGTGATGATGAACATATAAAGTGTGAGATAATTGAAACATCATGGGATGATACATGGAAAACTGTGATTAAATCTGTCCTTTACATACAATAACTCAGTATCACAGGCTTTTCATTGACCCTTTACAAAAACAACTTGAGTAGTCCAGACAAGAACTGCAGACCGCCTTTTCATGCATTTTTCAATGAATACTGCTGCTTGAGTAATATCATGAAATATTAAATTTTGGTCTTTAATGCCCCGGAGTACTGAGTCAGGAGAGGTCTTTTATTACATAATCAGCTGTCTGGTAGCTGAAGTATCGCTGTACAGTATTAATTTCAATCCATGCATCTAAGCCAGAGAAGACGCTGTCATTAACCGCTGAGGAATTATTATTGTTTTGAGCTGATTATGTTCAAATGGCACGGTGTGATTGTGTTGTAAATCAAACATGCAGTGTTGGGCGCTCTGGAGAGCATCTACACACTGGTGTCCTCCACAGAAGGTAAATATTCATCATTCCTGCATGTTTTGATCTTTTTGTGCCTCCTTGTCCCCATTTTTTCCCTTTTTTTCCCCCTCTGAGTTGAGTTTCAGCCTCTGGTCCTGCTGCAACACTGAGTGCTGTAGTCTGCTGTGCCAAACCTGACGTCAGATTGCATGACGTCACGTGAGCAAAAGCGTGCAGGTTAAGAAACTAATGATTTGTTGTTGCCAGTGTCAAGGCTGCCCCGCTTAAACCGTACAGGCTTACCTCCTGCTTACATTTGGCGTGCATCTGCAGGCGCAAAAGGCGCGCTACAGTAGCTCCCTCTCTCCGGTTTGTCCGTGAATATTGGAAATAATGTTTCATATTATAGTTCTTTGGTCATCCCTTCCCATCAATTTTTTTTTTTTTTCTTTTTCTCCCTTCACTTTTTAGCTTTAGTCGATCAGAGCAGACGTCCCTCGCCTAGGTGTGAGGTGAAAATGAGCACGTTAAGTTGCTCACTCTTCCAAACGCCGCGCATGTCTCTGCGGTCAGTGTGCAGTGAGTTGATGGCAGGGATCTCTACTTGCCCTCGAACTAACCGGGATTACCTCATATCCCCCGTGTAATAATGCCCTTGACATGAACTAGGTGCGCTCTGCTCACACGGGTTGATTTGTTCCATCACTACAAAAAAAAAAACAAAAACAAAAAACAAAAACAAAAAAAAAAACAGTTCGTTTTCATGGCACAATAAACAACCAAGAGAGGCTGCCTTCTTACCTGTAAATGCCCCTGGTACATATTGAGCACACAGTCAGTCGCGGATCTCTCCGTCAGTGGATCTTCAGACTTCCTCCAGGACTTGCGAAGCAGCGTGTCAGCCTGGAAGTGATGACATTAAAAAGCTGCAGCAGAGTTTTTTGGGT
Source organism: Lateolabrax maculatus (assembly GCA_031216445.1). Taxonomy (NCBI): domain Eukaryota; kingdom Metazoa; phylum Chordata; class Actinopteri; order Acropomatiformes; family Lateolabracidae; genus Lateolabrax; species Lateolabrax maculatus. Next base: position 13,415,872 of record CM062196.1, read on the forward strand.
TTTTTTTTTGTTGTTGTTGTTTTGTTTTTTGTTTTTTTGGGACAGGGGGCGTCCGGAGGAGCAGGCGGAGCGGAGCTGTCCTCTCCTCGGGTGCTGAAGCGGACACTTTGCGCTCATCCAGGATTTCTCTGCGCGGTCACACCGAGGCGCAGGACATAGAGAGAGAGAGAGAGAGTGCTGACGCTGGACTATGACAAGTACCGTTTTTTGGGGGCTGTGTAAAAAGGCAGCCCCGAAGTCCTTGCAGGAAAGAATCGCCGCGATTTAAGTCTTCATCCTGCACGCACCGCGGCCTCCGCGCATCTCTCCTCGTCTGCGACTCTCACCTCGCCTCTTCATCCCGTTTCGCCTCTCCTCCTCTCTCGGCCGGGGTTTAAACGTCTTCTGACGCTCCGCGGGGGTCCGGTCTCTTCTTATGGTGCGCTCCTCTTTCCTGTTTGCCAACTACTCCCTGTGACCCAGCCCTCTGGTGCCTCCTCCAGTGCTGACGTGCTCCGCAAGGAGGCACACAGGAACATTTCACCCACACCCCACGAGCACGTTCAGACAGTCACATATGAAATGTCCAAAACGTGCATGCCATTTAGTCCGTTGATCTATCCATCTGTAGTTATACAGCATGTGTTTTTCATGTGTGTCCTGCAAACAACATGTAGCAGTTTGTTTGAATTGTTTCTCAGTATCTTTAAATCTTTTTTTTTTTTTTACATGGATTTTACACATACCTACTTTGTCCAGTGGATTTTTAATTGATGAAACATATGTTTATGTTCCTCCCTTAGTTCTCTCCTCTATATTGTTATGCAACATACTGTGCAATTTTCTTATTAAATGCTAAAAGTAAACTGTGTATGTCTAAAAGAGTGTGATATCTGCATGTGATGAGCAAATTAGTTGTTGTTCCCAGCTGTCCAATTAGTGGAAGAAAAAATTATATAACACAAACTATGCAAGTATGCATATAGTTTCCAGGTAATTGGAGCAAAGAGCAAATTAGCCTGTATCAGTGTCTGAAATATTTTCTTAAAAAACAAGCAAACAAGAGAAATCATCAACCTCACCTTACTAAACACATTTTTTCGTCCTATATGTCTATATGCATCGAAAAAAAGGAAGAAATGTTATTAAAAATTTTAAAGAGTTTGCAAAATGAGAAGACATTTTTCATCTTCAGTCCAGAGTCCTGCATGTTTCCAGTTTTGCAAACCTGCAAGGTAGCTGTAAAGTTTAGTATCGACCGACCTGTTCTCTCAAGATTCCCAGCCTGACGTGTTAATGTAAGACTGACCTGATCTGACCAGCAGGCTGATCAAATATGCTCAGAGCCGGTGCAGTACAGGCAAAAACTGTAGGGGCACACAGTATTTAAGGCAGTGACAGTCCACATTTTCAGTAAATTATTTTCACTTTCAAGGTATTGGGTAATACATGTAATCGGGCACTCCACTAGAATAAACAGCTAAACTGTGGTTAGTTGAAAGCACTTTGTTTAGCTCTCATGTTGCAGTGTTGTTGTGGAATTAAAACCACAGGTTCTGAGTACAAACAGGCTGTGCAGACCAGCAGTTTATTTAACATGGTGTCAGAAGTGTTCTGAGAGAGACACCCGACGCTATGACAAAGTTCAGCCCACCAGAAAAGATTCACCCGGTACAGGTTGGCGACAAAGTTTGAAGAGGGAAGAAAGAGAATGCCTACAACATTGTGCTAGCTGAATTCTATGAATATTTTTCAACCAAAGAAAAACATTCTACCTGAGAGAGGGTGCCTCCACCAGCGAGTGCTGGAAAAGTCAAGTTCATCCTTCATCAGGGCACTGTATGAGCTGAGTGAGAACTGTGACTTTGAGCGAACACATCAGAGGCAGACTGGTCGGCTGCATCCTTGACATAGAGCTCTCCAGGCTACTACAGGTCATATCCGACCTTACCTTGGAAACTGCAGTGCAGATGGTGCAACAAGCAGAGGACGTAACGCAGCAGATGAGCCAGCAAGCGCAACAGGTAGCATTCAGAGTGCAACCATCGATGAGAGGTGGGAGACAGCCAGCTAAGAAGAGAAGTGACAGACGGGAGCGAGCCCACTCAGGGGTCTACAGGAAGAAGGAGCCCCGAGCCAAATGCCCAGCATTCAAACCTGAGTGTAGAAAAATGTGCAAAAAGGGCAAATGGGAGAGAAAATGTTTGTCCAAGTCAGCAAAAAAAAGTCAGTACCAGTAAAGAGACTCAGGAAAACCTATATCTAGGAGCAGGACTGTAAGTAAGGAAAATCAGGGCAGTGCAGAGCGTTGGACCGAACAAAGAGAAAGCTAGTTAGATCTAGCAGACCCCTAGACATCCCCTCGAGGGTCATTAAATATTGTGGGACGGTTCACTGCTAGTTCACTCCGTAAAATAGGGAAGCACATTTTTAACATAAATGTAGCAGGAGTGTCTGCAGTCAGCAACCTGTTAGGTAGAGAGACAGCCGTAGAGATGTCAGGTTGTCTGCGCAGTTGTTTTTCTTTTTTTATATTCCCAAAGAATTAATTATGTATATATGATTAAATTATTTAAAATATATATTAATTATATATAAAATTAAGTCTTTGGGAATGGGTACTCTTCAATCAACAAACCTGGATCATGTGAAACGACAGCTGTTATGTTATTCAAACTCATGTACAGGAATTACAGTAAATGTCCTTTATAAACCTTGCAATAACTGAGTTTTTTGGCCATTTAGGGGCAGCAGAATCACATTGTAAACACACATTTGACATATTCACACTTTTTAAGTGCATAAGGTACTTGTCGGCAAATGGTTGCTTATTTACATCTCCAGGTGCTATGATCAACACTATCGTTAATTTGGAGATGATCTGAGATGTTCACTCTCTTTTAGCTCAGTTTTTGGTCTTGATCAGCTTCTGGGGGATTTATCTGGCTCTTTAAGGTTTAAGGTTCATTTATTTGTCATTCTACAACACACGGTTGCACAACGGATTGTTAACTGTAATCCCTTCTACACAATAAAAATATCATTTATGGTATATAAACCACACCTAAATGCTCCACTATGTTCACCAGCTGTGAGTCTGCTGTTTTGTGCTGAGCAGGTACTGTCAGTTTTTGTTGTTGTTGCTGAAAACAGTCAGAAGTAAGTTCTAACAGTAACAGTAAAGTTGCGGCCTGACAGCTAAACAATGAGCTGAAAGTTGTTATACGCTCAGTAAAGCTCAGGGGAGCTGCAGATATCGGTGATAATACTCTGTAGGTTCATCATTACAAGTGAGCTCTTTCACACTGTCAAATTGTTTTTGCATTGTCATTTTATACATTGTTATTATAAAAATATTGATTATAGCAGCTTTAAGGATATTTATTTTGTTGTATGTCCTTTCCATTATGTATCCAGGCCCGCATCTGTATTACAGTATACATAACCTCAGTGGTGGACCCTATCATTCCTATCCTCGCTAAATAACAATTTGTGATGATTCATCCACACTTCCTTTGCATTGTCTCTTCTAAATAAAGAAAATGTATGATTTCATGAGTTCACCATATGTTTTGCATGCAAACCATCCTTTTTTACCTTGCAGCTGCTCATTCGATGTAGTTGAGTAGGAAAGGATCACAATGTACCACCATCTGGACAGCTACTAGTATAGACTGTGCTCACATGTTACCACAAACAGAGTGAGTGAATTAAAGTTGCACCAGGCAGCTTCTCACACTGGCGGCTCCAGATGGCAACGAGGGGTAACTGACAGTATGAACTTCATTGCCCAGAAATCATGTAACGTGATGTAACTGCACACTGCTCACTCATGATCAAGAGACCAGTGCTATTTTATTTTTTACGATAAGAAAGTACTCTGCAATTATTAACACACTTTTAATGATTCGAATCTGTTCTTATGAAGCAACCACCCAAACCTCAAACACTCAGTTTTTTGTATTGTACAACAACGGGAACGCAGCAGTCCTTGCCATCCGCAGTGTTTTGATATTCCTCATGCCTCACCAGATGAAAACAAATCCAGCCCACAGGCATAAAAGTCAGCATGATTATTAGACACTGTGTTTCTGCGTGTACGGTTTACCAGAAATACACAGACATAAATTTACCACGCTCTGTATCCATAGATTCCTATCCCTTCATATTCCCTCCCACGTGTTTTATCAATGAATAATAATTACACATTCATGCTCATGTGATGTGAGATGACAGACGTGTACGTGCTGGCTATTTTTAGAATTCATCGGACTGTGGTTCTGTGTTTTTTTTTTTTTCATCCCTCAGCCATCAATCTGCTTGTGGTGACAGACACAAGGAGAACATAATTAATGTTCAGATGAGGGGAATTACTTCTCTGTACAAGGGACCAGACAGTCTGCACTCTCTGATGGACAAATTATTTCAGTCAAATTGAAATGTTTTATCTGCCTCTAAAATGTATCAGCTGAAGGAGAGAGCCTCTGAATTTTCATTAATGCTGAGCAGGAAATTGAGTGTCACCTGTCATAAATTGCATGTGTATATTATGCCACATGGGCTCTGCAACTGTTTGGATGTGTTAAGTAAAGATGTAAAGCCATGTTTACCCCAATGATGGAGAAAGTTGGAATTTAAAACAACAACATTTGGCTTTTGTGCACATTAATTCTATCATATTTCAGAAATACAGAGATTTGTGCAATGCATAAGAAATGCACTGAATCATATATATATATATATATATATATATATATATATATATATATATATATATATATATATATATATATATATATTTTTGCAGTTTATTTATACCACAGCCTACTTCTGTACATTGTCCCCCCAAAGCATGAATCATAATCACTTTTGCAATCCCCTGACTTGGGTGAGTTGGGTTTATGACTAAACACCAAGACTGTAGACTGTTAGTCTTGTTCTAAACTCGATGGCAAATTATCCAAAGAATTTTGAACACGTTTCCTCAGAGGTTAAGGCTCAAACTATATAGGTGTAAGAGGGGGAAAGGCTACTCTGAGTTTGGATGGCGTTAAAGCAGAGATACTATGTATTAGTATGTGGTTATCCTACTTATCCTGCTAGATTTTAAGATTTGCACAGTTCATTATTGCTGAGCATGCTGTCTGTTCACTAGTCCGACAACATTAATAACACCAAACCTGGGGATATGAGGTTTTCATCCAACAGCAATGAAAGCAGGAACACCAAAGTATGTGTGAATTGTTTCTGCAAAAAGACAGTGAGGCTTCGCTTAACTGCTTTAATTAGAGAATCACACATCAAGAGGCACTCGTAGTAACACTTCAGATGAGTGTTTATGATAATTATGATACATTTATGATAATCGAAAGAAGTGACACACTTGTTTGGATTATAAGTGGCAGTGGTATTTCTAGTGCAAAAAACATATTGTGAGCAGTACAGCAGCCGATTCTGCATTACAGGTTATGTTTTCATAACACATAGATTCACTCCACCATAATTCAATTATTACCTGTCAGCATTCAAAACTGGATCACAGATGGTAATGCCCATTTCGGAAATAGCCTCTCAGGACAGGTCTTTGAATTATAAAAATACCATAAATCTAAAAAAAAAATACGTCAGAATACATTGATCTCTGACTTCAAAGTATTTCAAATTAAGTACTGCCTGAATATTATGAATGAGGACAAAAATAGATGAAGTTGGCACATTTGGTGAGCCCATTATTAGCAGACGTACACTTACAAAGTCACCTGACAAATTTGCTGATTAAAAATTAAAATCTCCATTTTATCTCGTGTTTCACATATATGCTGATAGCTATATCAGGTAACGTCACAGTTGGTTTGATTCAAGTTGAGGTAAGGACATAAGGAATTGTCAAGTTTTGTATTACCGAATTTAGGGTTCGTGTTCATTGCAACAGAGTCCCAGAGGCACTGCCAGGTGGCTACTTCACTATTCATGTCACAAAACACCACACAACATAGCATATAGCAGAGACTAGATACCAACTGTACCTTCAAAGTAGTGTCGAAAATAAATTGAATTACACATTTCTTAAAGTAAAGCATACTGCTCAGCCTGTAACTATCATTCTTTCACAAGTGATTTTCAGGCCGCCGGTTGTTGCACAACCCACAGCGACAGGTCACAGATTGTGTCAGTCAACACAATTCTGTACCTCAATTCACGTTCAAATGGAAATTGCAGTCTTATGTTCTGGCCATTTGTCAGTCTGGGTAGTGTGTGTTTGTTTTTGCGGTGCAATAGAGCAGAGTGACGTCATCACCATGCTTTGTTTGGTCTGACCCTTTGTCAGTGTCACCCAGCAATCTGAAAGTGTGTGTGTGTTTTCTCAAACAAACCTGTTAGAGGAGGTGAGTGTTGCTTGTTTGCTCTGTAACTGGAGAGACCTTGGTACATTTAGAATAATATTCGGAGGAATAATCTGTCTTTCTGCTTGATCAACGATAAGAATGACTTGTGCACTACAGAGCTGATTCTTGTACTTCTATCTGTTTGCAGTTTTGTCAGAAATCTTCCCTTTTTTCCTTCAACAAACCCAACACCTGAAAACTACATGCTCTGTCAGGTCACATCAGCCAAGATGGGATTTATTTTGATTTAGCACACGGTGTAACCACCACACTAACACCTAATCTGCTGTTTGGAGGACAAGTCATTAGCAGTGAGCCAAAAAAACACAGAACTGAGGAGGAAAATGACAAAAAGTTAATAGAGCAAACAAATTATGTCAGATGAGCTAGAGCAGCAGACATTTCGTACCAACAACCATGTTTCCCTTTGGGCCTCTGCTTTTTGGTAAATGTACAGTGTAACAGTATTACTATTATTACTGAATATATTATTGTTAATATAGGCAATTGATCCTAGCAGCACTTTTTGTCATATTTGTTGAAATTCCTGCGTGCACTTTCCCCGTGCACTCATTGCGCATGGCCGGAGTCTTCCTGACATCTAACATTACCGCAGCTTGCTGCTCCTAGATAGCCGGCAATAAGTTACTGTTTCAAACTCAATTATCAATATAAAAACGCAAAATAATTTTTTAATTTTAAATTAATTTTCCCAATACTCTCGTGCTACCTTGACAGCTGTGAATCCAAACAATAGTCACGTTGGTTGTTTAAGTTCATTAAAATGCTCTCTCGTGGACCCGTCCTCCAGCAGCAGTCAGGCCCTGAGAGTTCACGTGTTTTGAAGGAGTGGCTTTGGAGGGAGGCCTGAAGGGCGTGGTGGGATTTTTAAGGTTGGATACTTTCAGAATCCAGCTTCTCTTGCCAGTTCCTCCAAAGTTACCTACCCCAGCTTTAAAAGACTGGTCACAATTTTACATATTTGTCGTTTCCTACAATGCATGTTTACATGATCTCACGCCTCAGTTTGCGTCTCTCACTTATTACCATTACATTTTAATCACAACATCAAAAAATAAAGACCCAAACAAGATAATGGGTCATTCAGACCGGATGTTGGTGGTAGATATAGGGTCAGGGGGTCAAGCTATTAAAATTCATCCCCTGGGGACAATGAAGGTCTGTACACAAGTTTGTGCCAATCCACCTGGTGGATGTCAAGATATTTCAGTCTGGACCAAAATAGTGGACTGATCAACATTAGGCTACTATCCAATCAGAGGTTTATTCAACAGCACTTGAACCGATGGGGCTGGATCTCACCATATATATTTAGTGAACACTATTAAGCTGGCTAATCATAACCTTAAACATTTACTCAACACAAAGATGTGGTGCTGCTTCCAGTCACCTTGACACCCAGCGGTAAGTGGATCGAAGAGTTCACCTGGCCATAGACTGACATATTCTTTCAGTGCTTTAATGACAGTCAGGACCTCTCAGTGGTATACTGTTTCTTTGTCAGTGTCTGCAGTGAACTGACTCCAGTTGGAGTTTGATTAAACAAATGGTCTTGGTTAACAATGATGTAGCCTATTGGAGGATTAAACAGCATGCGTTGGCCTCGTTCTCTCCCCTGGTAAATTATAGCCTGATTCATGTCTGTAGTCTGGTATCATAGACAGGATAAGGATCAAGTAAGGCTAATGTTGCAGAGAAACTGGTGTGGCGAGAGAAGCATCCCATGTAGCAGGAATGTCTAGTTACACAGAAACTAATTTGAAAAAAAGAAGAAAAAACATTATTTAGCTGTCTTAATGAAACTGGCTTGTTATTTTGGGGGGTTAATGCTACCTGCGCCATGGTTTTATTGTTTGTAGAAGAATGTTTCAAACCTGTTTGTGGTGTGATTAAGGAGGTTGTTTGTAGACACTTCGCTGGAGAAATTTAGTATGTGGATATCATTAGCACTCTAAATTTGCAACATTAACAATTTACGATATTGTCAAGTGTTTGCAGGGGTATTATGGACACTTCACAGTAAAGCTTACACGTGCCGTCTTATTGCGTCAGCCTTGACCTGCCAGCTCTGGTTTCTTGTGAGCATCAACCCCATTATTCTGGCCAGATAATAGGCTCATCTCCAACCCACTCACCCTGCAGTCCTCTCTAATGTTGGGCTATCACAATTTCTGAATCTTTAATGCCCAGATGACATGTCCACAAAGGAAGTAGCCTCTTTAAATATGTAGCCTATCCAGTTGTTCTGCTGGCTTCATTACCACGGTTATCTGTGCATGGCATAGGATTCATAATTCATGTTTTTCAAGTATCTCCTCAGATGAGTAGAGGCGTACACAGAAATCCCATTCATCCCCAATACAAACACATACTTGCATGTCATCTGAACTGCTCCAGATTAACCAAACTAGGAATATTCATATGCAGAAGTATTTATATCAGTAAATGCAGGATTTTCTTCACAAATACAAAAGTAGATCAAGGGGTCTGCAGTGCTTTGATATCACTAGCCGCTGATTATTAGAGTGTTTAGAATGCAAATACAGCTGCCTGCTTTTGCTGCATTTAGTTGTTTGGTGGCTGATAAAAGCAGGTTGCATTCACAAGCCCGCTGAGCTGCGAGCACCTTCAAACAATGTTGACCCCTCAGTGCTTCTCCTTTTATCTATGCACTTTACTATTTGTGCCAAGGTCAATTACTGCAGCAGTGGAGATGATTTGTATTTTATTAAGGATCCTCTTTAGCTAATGCCAAAGGTGAGCTCTATTCCTCCCAGCATTACGAAAAACACAATCCAAAGACCATGTAGCATTGACAATAAATGGATAGTACAGTGTGCTATGTACTATGATTGAAATACACCTGTTTTCATCTTTCTTTTTGGTCTTAATGATAAGCAGTCTATAAGGTCATGTTCCTGCTGTGTCAGCATAGCTTTCCTTCTGTACAGGTTCTCTGGTTTCCTCCCAGAATCCAAAGACAGGCAGGTTAGGTGAATGTGAGTGTGTGATAGTCCTGTACAATGGCAACCTGTACAGAGCTACTTAATCATACACGTGGACACACAGGACAGTTTTAATGATAAATAACAAACATTTTTAGTGTGTGAATTATGCGCATGCACACAACCACAGCATAAAACCAAGTATATGCACTGAGAAGATTGTTTCTTTTTTGCATCAATCCCATAGACTCTACTATAAATACTCAAAACAAAACTTAGTTTTAGTATTGATAATTTAATTTAATTTCTACCCATCATGTAATGATGCCAGTAGATTAGGACCTCCAATTTACAACCAGTTGGTTGGTTGAATAGAAAGATCTTTGTGAGTGATGGCCAAAACTTTGCAAGACTTGGCTGGTAACTTGTGTTTCCATCCTGAACATAAGCCCTTTTGTCTCTTTCATCAGCACAGAAGTGCAGTAATGCATTAAATGCACTTGACCCTGAATAAAACCATATTGATGGGTTTCCCACATGTTATATATTAGTTTACAGTTAAAAAAAAAACATAATGTTCTTGTGTGCACCCTTTTAAATTAATATGAAAACTTAAGGGACTATTTTTTTTATGAATCAGTCAATTATGACAAGTCAACCAGACTTGTCAATTTTACCTCTCTCATGCATTCATCCTTTTTGACTGTTCCAGCAACATTGCACCATGAATCCTGCACCATAAAGAGAAGAAGCCAATTTGAAGTTGTCGGGCAGTTTGGGGCACTGTGTTGAACAGGTTGGCTCACATGTAAACAAGCTCCCTGTCCATAACAATGAGCAGTTAGTCATCCCTGTATCTGATCTCTCTTTCCCCTATTTCCTGTCTCATCTGCTTGCTCACACTGATGAATAGAAACCTGACACCTTCAGAACAAAGGGATAGACATTTGATAAGATGAGATATGAGACAGACGGAGGGATCCACAGCGTGTAGGTTGATTGTGGCAGTAGGTTGATAACTATATAAGTTTCATCCCCTTCCTACAGACTGTGGAGTTCTTACATGAATATGCTGTGAGCTGTCGTTTGTGTAAGTTCTACTAGGTTAAGAAACACAGCACAAATAAAAGACTGAGAGACAGACAAGGGCCAGAGTTACAGGGATAAAGATTTCAAAATAATGTAGTGACTTTTAAAATAAAAACATTTAAAATATGACATTTTGGGAACTATGTCTATTAACTTTCTTTCCAGGAATTAGCTGAGAGGATCTCTGTACATTCAGTAGATTGGTCCAGGATGTGTTTATAGCCTAGCTCAGCATGAAGCAAGCGTCCACTGAAGGAGGAGAAATACTATTTCAAAAAGCCATTTTGTCATTGTTGAGTTTCTTTTTGTTTTTCTATGATCAACATACTGCTAACCAAGCTGGCCACTATAGTAAGTTTAAATGATAGACTACAGTGGGCAAAATATTATTTATTTTTTTTTGGAATGCTCCAATACTGACATGTCTCCCTAGCTTGATGCTTTCCTCCAACACAAGAGCAGAACGGTGAATTTTATTTATCCCTTGTAAACTCTTCTTTATATTTTGGATGGATGATGCCACCCAAATAACAGAAAATAGACTGTTAAGACTAATGGTGATTAAAATATGTTTTTATTTGCAGTCCCACTGTATTGTAACAGGCATCATGTGTTAATAATGATCTACAAGAGAGCGTAGAAAATATGCTTCCTTTTTGAAATAATATTGGGCCCATTTTTAACTCATGAATTGTGTGCTCAGGAATACCTTGTTTAGTCTGTCTGGGCTGCAAGGTTATGGTGAAATAAAAACTCTACTGATCTGAAATATATGTTATATTTAAGGGTTATGATGCAGCTTATTGTTGGTGCAGAGACAATCCACCGCACGGTATTAGTTTTAGTTATCTCTGGCCTTTAAGTCCATGAGTGCCAGCTGTACTGATTCATATGTGTCTTGCAAACTAACATTTTTCGGTTTGTGAAATAACATTTTCGGCATTCTAACTAAAGGCCTGTGAGAGAAGTAAAGATGTGGTAGTGAAGACAGCAAGGACTAGATTATGGTAGAGAGAAACATTGAGAATGACAGGAATTTGTGACCAGGATTTAAACCACAGTCACTTTATCATATTATTCAGTGTATTAATATGACAACATTACATAAACCAGCATTTTTTTTGTTTTGAGCTGGATTTAGATCCGAACAAAAAAGAAGTAACATTTGTGCCAAGTATGACACGGATATTTTCATATTCAACCTGCATGTCAAAAAATGATTACATTTGGCTCACAAAGGATTAGACATCAGTGTTTTTTTTCCTCTTGTGTAAATCCCATCAGAGTTGGCTGCACGCCCAGTGTGTGTTTTGACCGGGTGCAGTGGATTCAGGTTTTGAGGCTGACAGAGATGGTGTGATCATCTCTCAGTGCCGCCTGTCAGTTGTGACAGCCAATAACACTTCTGTGACCTCCCAATACACAACAGTACAATGCGATAATTAGCTGGATAGACAGTGATACGCACACACACACACAGACACAATGTTGTCATAAAGTCAATTTTTCATGTTTTCACTTAAGGTGAAAGATTTCCTGCCACTTTTGACTTTAGATTTGTCAAAAATACACGGTGGCCGCAATAAAAACACAGCTGCTTTTCTTTGATCTTGAAAAAGTAAAAACTTGAAGTAACTTGAGAGTTGCAAAACACTGTATTTATGTAGCCAACTAAACAATCTAGTTGTTTTGCAGCCTTCGATCATTTCACATGAGCTTCCTCAGCTTTGAAGTCAACCTTTGTGCCAGCATGGAAGTGAAGTCCTCAAAGTGCTACCTTTCCATGACAACAATGATAATGTGACATTGTTGAAAGCTTAACAGTTACTAAATGGATCTTAAAGTGAGATTATTTTGTCAATGAATGGTTGCTTTGCAAGTTTAAGAGCGAAGATTGAAGTTTAACTATATTCATGTATTATTCTTCAATGACATCAATTTCATTTTTCTCTGCAACAAGGAGCTGCAAGTTGTTACCTGAAATATTGATGTGTTAATCCCAGTTGACAAGCTGATCCAGACTATGTTTCCTGCAGGTAGAGTTGTCATAACAAGTTTCTTTGTTGCTTTTTAACAAGAGTGGAACTTTTTGAAATGCAGCAAAAGAGAGGAGTGTGGGAATGATGATTGGTGTGAATGCTGAAGGCATTCACAACATATGTTATTTTACATACATTCTAAAAATGTATTATTATTATTCTTCAGACCGCTTTTTTTCCCACCATTTCCCACTTTTCTTACTAATTCATACTCCCTCCGGCTACTTCAATCAAATTCAATCCAGCAGTCCAGTTTAGTGTCAGCCTTTTAACAAACCTTAAATTATTCCACATCTTTCATACATTGTTGATATATTCAAATCTTTTGCTAAACTTTAGCAATCCAGTTTAGCGCCAGCCTTTCATCAAACATTCAACTATTCCACATCTTTCACATCACATCTTTGTTGTCTTTTTTGACGTTTTTGTTGTTTATAGTGTCGTTTTGTCAAAAACACGACAAAAAACAACACTTTAAACAAAAACGACAAAAAACAACAAAAAACGACAACAAAACGACACTATAAATAACAGAAACACCAAAAAACGACAAACAACAAAAACAACAATAAACAACACTATAAACAACAAAAACAACAATAAACAAAAACGACAAGAACGACATTATAAACAACAAAAAACAACAAAAACACTATAAACAACAAAAACGACAGTATAAACAACAAAGACGACAAAAAACAACAATAACAACAAAAAAACGACAAAAAAAACGACACTATAAACAACAAAAACGACAACAAAATACAAAAAAACACAAAACAACACTATAAACAACAAAAACGACAACAAAACGACAAAAACGACAACAAAACGACAAAAACACGACAAAAAAAGACACTATAAACAACAAAAACAACAACAAAACGACAAAAACAACAAAAAATGACACTATAGACAACAAAAACGACGACAAAATGAAAAAAACACGATAAAAAAGACTATAAACAACAAAGACGACAAAAAACAACAAAAACAAAAAAACACTATAAACAACAAAAACGACAACAAAACAACAATAAAACAACAAAAATAACACTATAAACAACACTATAAACAACAAAAACAACAACAAAACGACAAAAACAACAAAAAATGACACTATAGACAACAAAAACGACGACAAAACGAAAAAAACACGATAAAAAAAGACTATAAACAAAGACAAAAAACTACAAAAACAAAAAATGACAAAAACGACACTATAAACAACAAAAATGACAGTATAAACAACAAAGATGACAAAAAACAACAATAACAACAAAAAACGACAAAAACCTACACTATAAACAATAACAACAACAACAAAACGACAAAAATTACACTATAAACAACAAAAACGACAACAAAATACAAAAAAACACAAAATGACACTATGAACAACAAAAACGACAACAAAAAAAACACTAAAAACAAAGACGAAAAAACCAACAAAAACTACACTATAAACAACAAAAACAACAAAAGACGACACTATAAACAAGTGTTGTTTTTTGTCGTTTTTGTTTTTTTCTGTCGTTTTTTGTTATTCATAGTGTCGTGTTTTGTTTTTGTTGTTTTTTGTCGTCTTTGTTGTATATAGTCTTTTTTATCATGTCTATAGTGTCATTTTTTGTTGTTGTTGTTGTTTTATTGTCGTATGTTGTCATTTTTGTTGTTTATAGTGTTGTTTTTTGTTTTATTTTGTCATCTTTGTCGTTTTGTTGTCGTTTTTGTTGTTTATAGTGTCGTTTTTGTCATGTTTTGTTGTTAATAGTGTCGTTTTTGTCGTGTTTTTTCATCTTTGTTGTTTATAGTGTCTTTTTTTGTCGTGTTTTTGTTGTCTTTAGTGTCATTTTTTGTTGTTTTTGTCGTTTTGTTGTTTATAGTGTTGTTTTTGTCGTTTTGTTGTCATTTTTGTTGTTTATAGTGTCGTTTTTTGTTGTTTTTGTTGCTTTGTTGTCGTTTCTGTTCTTTATAGTGTCGTTTTTGTTGTTTACAGTGTTGTTTTTTGTCGTTTTTAGTTGTTTTTTGTCGTTTTTGTTGTTTTTTGTCGTTTTTTGTTGTTTTTTTGTCGTTTTTGTTGTTTATAGTGTCGTTTTTGTTGTTTTTTGTCATTTTGTTGTCGTTTTTGTTGTTTATAGTGTCATTTTTGTTGTTTTTTGTTGTCGTTTTTGTTCCTTATAGTGTTGTTGTTGTCGTTTTTGTTGTTTTTTGTTGTCGTTTTTGTTCCTTATAGTGTTGTTTTTGTCGTTTTTGTTGTTTTTTGTTGTCGTTTGTGTTGTTTATAGTGTCGTTTTTGTTGTCTTTTTGTTGTCATTTTTGTTGTTCAATGTTGTTTTTGACGTGTTTTTGTTGTTTATAGTGTTGTTTTTTGTCGTTATTTGTCGTTTTTGTTGTTTATAGTGTCGTATTTTGTCGTTTTTGTTATTTTTTGTTGTTTTTTGTTGCCGTTTTCGTCCCTTATTATGTTGTTTTTTGTTGTCGTTTTTGTTGTTTATAGTGTTGTTTTTGTCGTTTTTTGTCGTTTTTGTTGTTTTTTGTTGTCGTTTTTGTTCCTTATAGTGTCGTTTTTGTCGTTTTTGTTGTTTATAGTGTCGTTTTTGTCGTGTTTTGTTGTCGTTTTTATTGTTTATAGTGTGTTTTTTTTGTTTTTGTTGTTTTTTGTCATCTTTGTCGTTTTGTTGTCGTTTTTGTTGTTTATAGTGTCTTTTTTTGTCGTGTTTTTTGTCGTCTTTGTTGTTTATAGTGTCGTCATTTGTTGTTTTTGTTGTTTATGGTGTCGTTTTTTGTTGTGTTTGTTTTTTGTTGTCATCTTATTTTTTATAGTGTGTTTTTTGTTGTTTTTGTTGTTTATAGTGTCGTTTTTGTTGTTTTTTGTTGTTTTTTGTCGCCTTTCTTTTTTATAGGTCGTTTTTGTTCATAGTGTCGTTTTACGTTGTTTTTCTGTTGTTTTTTGTCGTTTTTTGTCGTTTTTGTTATTTATAGTGTTGTGTTACTTGTGTGAATGCTGAAGGCAATAATAAAAATGTATTATTATTATTCTTCAGACCTTCCACATTCCTTCCACATTCTTTCTTCCACATTTTTCAATGTAGAAACTTCATTCAACATCAAAACGTTCAGCTCAATAAGGACATTATTGCTTGTATTCAACTTTTTCATAACATTCATACTCTCTAAAATATTCAATGTTTTCCAGGAATTTTGCTCCATTCAAATGAATGAACGGAACGTTCAAAATTTCCAGATTTTCATGCCTATTCAACTCTTCTTTACTCATTCATAATTTCAGCTACAAACTCCATTCAAACTTGTAAAAGTTCCACATCTTTCGTACATTCAAGGTATTATTCAACATTCAAATCCCATTAGTACTTTTTTCAAAATATTCAACTTTGTTTAAAACTTAGTTATAATGTAAGTCAATGAGCAAAACGTTCAAAACCACTCATCTTCAAAGTCTTCCAAATCCTTAATACTTTCACGTAGAAACGTAATTCCAACATTAAAACGTTCACAAAACTTTGAACTATCTAGCATAAATTCAACTCTTCCATATCATTCATACTTTTTACACAATCTCCTTTCAAAAATCATAAAAATTTCAGCCCTTCTGACATTTTTACATGAGTGTGTGTGTGGTGGAATGTTCAATGCTAGAGTGGGGGACATAACTGGTAGAGTGGGGAGGAGATTGAAACTCAACTCAAAGATTTCTACTCAACTTGCTCCCACAGTTTTCACTCCTCGTACGTGATTTTACATCAGAACGTAGGAAAATTTGTTACAGTCGCAGAAATGTGGGTAAGGTAGCAATCGGACCTAAACTTTTGGCTCTACGATCCCTTAAGTGACAGGTGTACCAGCCAAGAGCTGCATATACTGCAATGTTAACTGAGACCAGAAAGTTGAGGAAGGAGACAGAGGGGAAAAGTGCTGTGGCCATCAACATGGCAACCACTGACTGCAGCCTGCAACACACAGCTGATCAGTGCAGTTTGACACACAGGATTTTTACATTTTTAGACTTTTTCAAGCATTTTTCAAGTCTAATCTGCTCATGCAGATTAATAGGTTAATAGGTTTAAACTTTATTCAAACCAGAAAATGTTTTTATCTTTTAATCTTTTATACATTCTTAGTTTTATTCAACTTTTAACTCCCATTCATAAGATTTATACCATTTACCACTTTTCTAGTCTAGTCTGACCAAGCAAAGACTGAGACAGCAGTTAACAGCATTTGATGGATGTGACAAACAGACACACGCACACACACACACACACACACACACAGGAGTTTGCCATTTTTTGACTTTTTCAAGCAATATGAGTAATGACCTTGGGTTAGATATCTTCCTGTCATGTTAATGTTCATAAAATAACCAGTCTGACCAAGGACTGAGACAGCAGTTAACAGCAGTTAGTGGATGTGACAAAGACAAGCACACATTTTTTGACGTTTTCAAGCATTTTTCATGTCTAATCTTCTAATTCATACATTCAGGTGTAAACTCTGTTCAAACCAGAAAATCTTGAACATCTTTTATACATTCTTAGTTTTATTCAACTTTTAACTCCCATTCATAATATTTAGACCGTTTCCCACTTTTCTTAGCAATTCATTCTCCCTTCAGCTGCTTCAAGCAAATTCAAGCCAGCATTCCAGTTTAGCGCCAGCCTTTCAACAAACTTTAAACTATTCCACATCTTTCATACATTGTTGATATTATTAAACTTTCTTTTGCTAATCTTTAGCAATCCAGCTTAGCGCCAGCCTTTCAACAAACATTCAACTATTCCACATCATTCAAACATTGTTGATATTATTCAACTGTTTGTGCTCAACTTCAGCAGTCCAGTTTAGCGTCAGCCTTTCAGCAGTCAGCATTCACACCTCAATTTCTTCAGAAATTGACTTTACTAGTTAACATATAAGATTCACAAAATGCCAGACTGCATATCAGGTTTTACATGGTTAACATGTATGATGTGACTCATATGTCTATATATTGTATTACATTTTTCTATTTTCAAATAGAAACATATAGTATAGTCATGCATTATGCCATTTCCATATTGTACACACATAGATAACTGTAGAGTGTGTACATTTGAAAGTAGATAATTTTCCATATGCATGCCACGATTTGCCTTTCTAGTTCTAGTGAGAACATTCAGAGCCTGTTGTTGTGAGACTATCATTATGGCATCAAATACTTATTTGTGTTGAAAGTCGGTAGTTTCCTCCTTCAAAAAGAACAGCAGGTATAGTCAGCTCGAATTCTTGTTAACTGTCTATAGTGGTAACAACAAAAAGTATCAATTTGAACATAGAAATTTTTCTTGCAACATAATCCACTTCTCTGCTGTTCATTTGTCTGTCGTTGTCTTCCAAATACTGGTACTTTAGTTACAGTTTTTCCAACAAAAATGCACTGCTTGTGCATTGAGTGTATTTAACCATATGACAGATAAAATATTCAGGATTGATTTATATGTCAATGTAGATGTCAGTACTGTACATTTTCACATGCACAATAGCTTATTTCAAATACAGTGGTAGTTAAATACTTGTGACATGATGCTTGTGACACACAAACATTAGGTTGCACTTGAGTAATTCCTTTCACTTTTTAATATATTTTTATTTTACTGCTTTTTGCCAAGTTATTTTCCTATGTTTGTTGTTAAATACAAGTTATGAATCATTTTACTGGTGAAGCTCACTTCACAAAACTGTCCACACAGTCCCAGTTATGCTCTTATTCACTGATTAGCGGAAAAAAAAAAAAAAAAAAAAAGGCAATTAAACAGTTTTTTGGCAAAACTTCTTTAAAATAACATAGTTACCACTCTTACCTGCAGGGTTAGCGTCACTGCTTGTTATCCAAATTAGAGTAGCAACATCACAATAATATAATATTTTTTAAGTGTAAATATCTTCTTGGAGCGACAGATAATTGAGATTTTCCCCACCAACACATTTCAGGGAGGGTTAGATAATGTTTTCAAATACTATATAATCCACTAAAGTGATTTAAAAACCTTTCTGTCTAACACCTTGTCATGTGTCAGGCAGTGTCACCTTGTCAGAGGACACATACTGTACAGTAGTATGCAGGTATGGTAGCAGAGAGACTGGGAGGTTGCACAGCATTAAAAGGTTTTACACACACAAACCTGGCTCCAACCATCCCATACAGTATATGTCCACCCATGGTATGCCTCATTAATTTCCTTATTCCTCACACACACACACACACACACACACACACACACACACACATTGAAAAACATAAATAGGGTCACATCTCCCCACCCTCTCTCAGTTGTTGGGTTATTAAAGACTGTGCTCCTCAATCAATTGGAACAACTGTTAATGATGGATTGCTTTGGTCAGATGATTTGTGAGCTGTATGTGTGGATTAAAGTATGCACAAAGTTTAATTTATAATCCTTTTGTCCCTGTATCATGTATCTCTATGGTGTTATTGTAGCATAAATTCATATAATTTTTGTTAACTAGGTGAAATAAATGATTTATGTGTTTGTTAGGGTCAGCTCCAGAATGAGTGTGAGTGAAGTGAAACCAAATGCAGCTGACAAGGTAAGAACAGTTTCAAAAATGTAAGACACCATGGTAAAACACTGTCAGTAGTAAGTATATGTGATAATGTGATACACATCTTCACACATCTTTTTTATTTTATTTTTTTTTTATTTTTGTGAATTAACTGAATCTTAAATGTTTTCTCTGCTGCTGGTTTGCTGCACACTACTTCAATATTTTATGGAAACAAAAAGTACTTTTTACTCCAAGTCACATATATCACCTGTTAATCAAAGAGACTAGGCAGTACAATAAAAATCTTTTTATGGGATTTTGTGCTGTATGAGTTTCTGTAGATGTTGCTCTTTAATTGTTGTTTCTTCAGCCATGGCTACTCAGGCTTGTCAGCCAGTCAGTTAATTCAACCCAGCATGACGTCCTAAAATAAAACCCACAGTCACAGCCTTTATAATCCTGGCTCAGTTCAGACCTCAGTGGACTGTTCCCTTTAGAGTTGAGCACAAAACTCACTAGACCCAAAACTATATTACTCATCATTTGTCAATATTAGACTGATAGAACAAGTGTTCAGAGACAGGACTAATGATGTGGGGACAGTGTCAAGGGTTCCTTCTCCGGACAGCGTTTCTTTCACTCACAGCAACATCCCAATGTCATGTACCTAGAAACTGAGCCCTCTTAAACCTTGTTTATATGTTATTTCATATCAGATGTGTATTCCTTACTCCAATTATAATGTGGTTTTAAAATACACATTTAATCAAAAACCATTTACCGAGCACACAAGGAGTAATATTTTTTTTAAAAATCCAAATGCAGTTTATGAGTGCAAAATGCCAGCCATTGATTAAAAACTACCAAAAATATTTGGTGAGATTAAGAAAAACAACTGCTGAATCAGCAGCCAGTCAGGAAAAGAGAGAGATGCAAACAGACAAGTGTAGTGAAATAAATCGTTTCAGAGTGCAGATGGATGTAGGCTTTATTATAATGACGGCTGATTGATGAATTGACTGATTTGTTTACTGGTGGAATGAAAAACTAGATTTACATGACTGAAGTTGCACCAAATGGAAGTGTGTTTTTTATCACCAATATACAAAATTCTGTTTATTCATGGCTCGAAAAGTAAAAACCTTTAGCTTACTCTATTTGATTTTCTAACCAACTGCATCACTCAAGTTGAAGATGTGTTTACGCAGATAGTATACACTGGCTTCACAAAATCAGAAGAAGGACTTCCAGGTTTTTTTGATGAAGATGAGATGTTTATATGTGCTAAACAGGACGCTCTAAATCACCTGATCATAACTACAAAACTATTGTACTTGTGAATGTGCAGTTCATCAGCATAGGAATTAATCGTGTCTCAATTTTGATGGGATATTTCATCCACTAAGCCTTCACATTCACAGCTGGGAGCTGGACAGTAGTCTAAATGCTACTGATTGTTAAAAACGTCTGCTAGGAAATTCACTTTTTCTCAAGGGCATCTTGACATAAAAACCACTGTTGGAAACCATATCCCAACTGTGTCATTATGTCGCCCGCTCTGGCACCTTTTGGCAGCTGTGTTGTGTCAGATGGAGTCAAGACAATCCTGTGCTGACCCCTTCACACCAGAACAGCTTGCTGCTGTTATGAAAAATTGACACTGGGGACTTCAACATGCAAGTAAGCGTGTTAATCACATCACCATATGGTATCTCAACAGTGAAATGCTCTGTCAGTTGCGGAAGGGATTTGTAAGGAACAATTCTATGCAGTGTGACGTGTTGCCAGTTTATTAGGTACTAACTAAAACTAATGAAGTCTGATGGTTATAATGTTCAGTTTTTGTTGAAACTGTTTTACAGAGGTGTTGATTCAACTTTATGGTAATTTGCGATGCTGCAGTGTCTGGTGCTGTTGAATTTTATTGGGTTATACTGACTATTTCTATTATTTGGTCTGCCCCATTTGTTTAAATGAGGTTTGGTTAAATAAAAGATCTACTAATAGAGGAATAAAATCCCTAAAAATAACAATAAAAAAACATAATGCAGCTCTGTTTTCACGTGTCACTAGTGCACATAAACTGTAAAACATGTTTTAGCTATTTTGTTTTCCTGAAATTGTTTTGCACTTAAAAACTGCTTTTTTCTTTTTTTTTTACAATGCCTGATGCCAAATTATTAATGTCAGCCCAATAGATTTTTTTAAGATTGTGTGAGTGCATATTGACCTCTGGAATTTCTGCAATGCAGAGCATATTTTACTGACATGTGTATATCTTAAACACAACATTACCATGCATCCTTTTTTAGCTGCAAATGAACCCTCTCAATAGCAAACAGCTCTCTTAAAAATACCATATCTAGCTCCATTTTTTATAATGACTTGCAGTGTACTCTAAGCATTGCTGTAACTCTCATGTGGTTCCACAGACTCATCCTAAGAGAATGACTGACAAGGTGAGCATAATCACTGCCAAGGTTGGGTAATTCAGCCAGGCTATATCTGATAAATTAAATGAGATGGAGAAATGATGGGGCGCAAGCCCAGCAATGGAGCAAAGAACCGTGTAGTCGCTCTCTCTGCCTGTCTGTCTCTTTCTCTCTGAGCTCAGTCTTGTCACCATTGTGACAGGTGAGCAGAAGGAAAAGCAGAAGGTATACAGGTATAGATATTTGTGGTGCTCACTTTTTCTCTATATCTTCTTCACTGACTCCAACACAAGCATGAAAGCCCCCCCCCCCCCCCATACTCACACACTTTCCTTCATCTATGAAAATGTTTTGCCATGTATGACAGATAGATCACTGATTAGCTGACTCAGATTCAAAAGATTAATTTCTCCCACTCAGGTTTAACACAAAGCACAAAATGCTCAAATTACAATGAGCCTTACCAAATGTCTAATGTTTAAAATAGCACAGCATTATCTAAATGAGTCTAGTCATTCTATATTGTACTGTCTGCACACCAGGTGACTCAGCATTGCAGGAGCTAATGTATATGCCACCAAAGTCGGGAACAACATCTTATTCCGCTATTGGAAAGTTAAATTGCTGCCTCGAGTAAACACACATGGATTACATGCTGATTAGCTGTGTCTCTTCCCGTCTGAAAATACCTAATTCATCAGTGACCAATTACTGGTGACCTTTAGTGACATCTGAACTTGACATGAGAGCGATCTGCAAGGAAGAGATTGGCCTTTGTCTCATGCAATGAAGTGAGGCTTTAGGACTCTGAGTTAAATTACTCACTCCTCTGTCCTTGTGCAGCTTCACTGAGTAAAATTAGTCTTTGCAGATGAAAATGTACTTGCTGTTTTTTAAATTAAATTCACTGAGCCGACTTATTCTATTTAAAAGCTTACAGTCAAAACTGTGTTGACTCAGTGTGGAGAATGTATGATGAATTGTTCTTTTTTTCCTATATTTAGGTCCTCTGTTTTTAGAGGAACAAACTATGATGAACTTGTTTTGCTTCTTTAAATTAAAATTACAATGTTACATAACAGTCTGGCAAAGCTACAGAAAAAAATAGTGTAGAAAGCTGTAAGCTGCAAAATGCAATAAGAAAAGAAATCACTATTGTACATGTACTATACCTCAGGGTCTTAAGGCAGCTTATTAAGTGTACTGTGTGTTTTAGGCCTGTGGAGGGCCGGGCATGAATATGATGTGTTTTATTTATTAGTTTAATTCATCATTATCATTCATTACCTATAAATAATGTAGTTGGTGACAATAAATAATGCTTTATTGTTTTTTAAAAGATTCTAGTTGTTTCTGATGTTTTCTTATGTACTTTCTATTGTATATTGTATATTGTAGGAGAAATAATGAATGGCTTGAAACTAATTAAATTATTGACACCAGTTCATATAAAAAGTAGCCTAACTAACAACCAGCAGTATACCCCCGGCAAATATCTGCAGGCTGTCACCAGATGAGCTCTCTGGTTTTGGCACGTGAACAAATTATTCAAACAGCAGCATACACTCAGACAAGCACAACTCACTACTACTATATTACCACTGCCAAGCTGAATAAAATGTATTTTGTGCCAATACTGAGCTGGGTCAGCACAATACTTCTAAGTAAGGGGGTAAACAGCTGCAACACCAAACAATTGAGTAAAAATAAAATAATAAAAAATAAAATTAAGTGTGATGAGTTGCTGCATTGTGCTTTATTATAAGCAAATGCATATTAGTCTGGATCCTTTCAGTTCATTTTTGATTTCCAAAGGGCATTATCAACGGGCTGAGACAACCAATCATAACAACAAAATGCCATCCTGTCGTACGGTTCGTCCTGTCAGAAGTACAGCAAACACATATTTCTAATCAACATAAAAGTTAAGTGCAGTTGTTTGTTCTTCTTTTAGAGAAAATGAACTGTCCAGTCCGTTTAATACTATAGCCAGCCGTGGGACCAGCCGCATCAGCGGCAGCCATCTTGGTTATTTAAGAAGATGCATCAACGCCGCTCCTCTCTGTCAGTCATTGTATTAAACCCGCCTCATATTAGATAATATAAATAAAACATGAACTTGCGGATTTGTCTAACCCTGTCTCTGAAAAACGATGTTGTTGATTGCTAAATTGTTTTCATTATTACATTGTGGCGATAATCTCTGCTCACAATAGTGGAATCCATAAAAGAGAGGAAAAGAAGCAAAAGTTCAAGCAGATCCATCAAATCAAGACAAAGTGGGTACCCCAAAACATCACAAGTATTCTCTGTGTAAAGAGATCACTGATTTATTATATAATTATTATTAAACCGTATGTCATCTGAGGGTGGATTTTCTTTCAAACTAGTCTGAACTGATCCTGATGAAGGACAGTGATGGGAGGATCTTTCATCGCTAAAACAACTAAACTTGTGTCTTTAGGGATTATACACATTACTCTCTCTCTCACAGTAGGGGATTAAGCCTCTTACAGATTAGAAGCAAATGTCCTCCTTTCCTTAAAACTGAGAAAGATCTGTGATAAATTTTGCCATTTCATTCCATTGTTTTACAGTATTTAAAGTCAGAGCCAAACTACTGACATTTCAGCATGTAATAGCTCCAATTGTTGCCCATATAGAAGCCAGAAGTCGAGAAAAGCACAGAGGTGCCAGTATCTTAAAAAAGGAGCAATCACTGCCTTACGTAACACTGGCAAGTCTGCTATATTGCCTCCATGGGAGTTTACAGTTCTTTTCTCTTCATTTTGAACAAGTTTCCTGTGTGTTAGACATCCACATAGCAAACATCCACATAGCATCCACATAGACACAAAAAAACAGCTATTCTATGCAGATAAAATGGTATATATATATATGGGCCCAGCCAGGTCTCCTTTTCTGCCACTGGATTAATTTATGTGATCTGTGAAGGTTTTACAGCCACCACCAAGCAGCTCATGTGTGCCTAAATGTACATATTGGTTTCAGTGTGGATTAAATAACAAAAACATAGATATTTTCATACAAAATGCCAGTAACAAAAGAAAAACAATGAATCACCATGCATTGTGGTTGCGAGTTTCCCAATTGGTTTTAATTGGTGGCTACACAATATACCACCCCAAGCACTCTGAATATCAAAAGGCCATCTCCATGGCACACGCTTAAAACCAGTGAGAATGCTTCTGACCTCACATCAGTAATGTGTTCACATGGAAATCAATGTAGGCCACTACAACCAGTAGGTGCAACCTTGAAGCCACTTGCCTGAAAGGCCCCAAGATGTTGCTGCACTTCATTTGCATTTTCTTTCCTCTTATGAAACAGTTACAATTTTAAAGTATTCTTAGTGTGAAATTTGCTACTCTGTATGAATTTGAAGCAGGGTAATCATGCCTAACATGGGCGTGGACCAGAGTGCTTGAGCTGCAGGTTGATGGTAGAGTTTAATCTTTGAGGAGTTCAAAGTGAATTTAAATACAATCAGGCTGTTTCAGCTGTATTTTTTCTACATCAGAGTGTGTCAGCTCTTAAATACTCCTCATCCATCAACTTTAGACGTCTCTGTCTTTCTTATTATTTTCACAACTCCGTGCAACTCTTCAGTCAGTAAGCTGACAGCAGCCAGTATTTTTTACTAATCATGTCATGCAATCAGTCTCGCGGGGGAATTGTTAAGATGATAATCTAAAAGAAATCTGGAGGAAATTAGTGAGTTAGATTTCTCTTATAGAGGGTGAAGGGTGAATAGCTGGCATGTGGCTGCAACTTAAAAACAGCCTCGTAACTTATTCTTTTTGCTCAGTGTAATGAAAACAAAAGAGAAAAGAATGCATATCCCGAGGGGCTCATGAGTAAATGTGTAATTCTGAAAGAAGATATATCAGATCATCTCATCACTTTTAGTTTAAAATGTTCCTTTCATTTTTTAGTTGAAAAAGTCTTTGCATCAGAGGATAGCACAGATTGAATAAAATCACTCATGTACAGCATCTTGCTTACTGCTGGTATATTTATTAATATATTTATTAATCTGCTGGAGTTTTTTCATTTTCTTTCCAAATTAAAAGGGTCATCACATAATTTCCCTGGACGCACATTTTGCCCTTCTCTACTCCTCTGAAGATCCGCTCACAGTCTTTTGTTTTCTGATGACACAAGTATTGTCCGGTGCATCAGTGAGAGTAGTGAGAAGAAGGATAGGAGTCTGGTGGAGAGGCTTACTCGCTGATGTAGATTCAAATGGAGCACTGTAGTAGAGACATATTAGTCGTAGAAGTACATCAACAACTAACAACAAATGTTCTGTCAACGCACAGACACAGCAGGGGAGAGCACAGCACACTGCTCTCTAAGGAAGACTCATTAATTTAAATGCATCTAATGGATAACTGCATGATTTAGCCATCACTTGTGCATTATTCTTAAGTCAGAGTTTTAGTATGTGGAGAGTTTCTTTATTCATATCTTAACCTCTCTCTGTCGATCAGCACTTTTGTTTTATTTATATACATCTTTTCTCTTTTTGCTTATTCCCCATGTCTTGTTTTGATGAATGATTTGCATAATTCTGCAAGCAGCATTTGCATGATTCCTTTCGTCGATCTCCATACATTTATTGAAACTTTGTACTGTTCAAAGTAACTTGTCTGGAAAAGTACAGGTCTTGTTTTTTTGTTTGAGGGGGAGGAAGTGTACGACCCCAGTCTTATAAACAAACAAATGAAATGTGGCAGGTTCAGGCAAGCAGAGATGTGAGATTGTTATGTGACGGTACAGAGCTGTGAGAAAACAGACTGTTCCCCTTTAACCTGCTGGTCCCAGTCCCAGTGGTTGACCGCTGAGTCATGCTTCCTCTCGACACAAATAACAGCAAACGTCCATCCATCTATCCATTTTCTATACCTGCTTATCCTGTGCAGGGTCACGGGGGGGCTGGAGCATATCCCAGTGCACACTGAGTGAGAGGCAAGTTTCAACCTTGACAGGTCCACAGTCTATCACAAGACTAACTCACATTCACACCTAGGAGCAATTTAAGGTCGCTCATCATACATAATATAATCATATTCTTTATTCCAATGCAGTATATTGATGCTGATAAATGTATGTGTTTTGTATTGAAAAAAAAGGCAGTGATGGAAAGTTACTAAGTATGTTTAAGTATAATTTTGTGGTACTTTAATATATCCAATGTATGCTACTTTATACTTCTACTCCACTACATTTCAGAGAGAAACATTGTATTTTTGGCTTCACTACATTCATTTAACTGCTATAGTCACTAGTTAGTTAGATTTTACATACAACCATATGATCAACTTATTAAATATGATGTATGGTTCTACATTAAAGGCCCAACCAACCTTCACAGGTGCTTCCAGTGCTGTTGCAGATTAGACCTACTCAGTTTGGAGATGTGTGAAGCTCTGCTGGGATCTACATAAGGTCATCATGTACATATAAGAATGATAAAGCTGTAAATTGCCCCTAATGTCCAGAAAAAAATATTGTTTTTCTTGCTGACCACAATAATAACTTTTGTGTAGAAATTATTATCTTGTATGCATAAGATTTAAAAAAAAATCAATCATCTTTCTGGACCTTGAAGGCCTTATAATCTCTATATATCACTCTAAAAGGGACCATTTTTCATAGTGAGTACTTTACTGAGTACTTACTTTTGATTCTTTCAGTACATTTTAGTAGTTTGCTGGTGTGCTTTTACCAAAGTAGAATTTCGATTGCATGGTTTAAATTTTTGTCATCTTGTCGCCAGGGCTCATCAGCATGTTAGCCGTCTGTAAACCCGTAAGGCATATGCAAAACCACAGATTCTGGATTAAACAGTTAAGTGTAGAATCTGATTTGGTTCCCCCCCAATGGCAGTATCTAAATGCGGTTAGCGCCCCCTCACCCAAACATAATGCCTTTAACATGTGAATGAGATGCTAAAAGTTTTTCTCTTCCGCCTGGTTTCTTGGTGTCTATTACCCCGGCTGTTTTATTTCTGTGTGTCTGAAAAGCCCGGATCTTGGCAGATTCCTGACTGATCGAACCTAACCATTGGACTCTCTCATTGTAAGTCGGTGGACTTGATCCAGCCCAGCTGCATTTGACTCACAGTACTCTGACATATTCAGTGAATATCACCTCATAGAACAGAGTAGCCAAGACATGATATTGAAGGGTTAGAGCAGCAGGCTTGTGGCAAAAGATTTAAACGGTCTCTTGGTTGTTGACCAGTTGTACGCCAGGTTAACAATCTCTCCTTGACCACATCAGAAAAGAGCTTTTCCCTTTCTATATCCAGCGGATTGGGCAAAGGTTTATCGAAACTGGGACTTGAAATTGTTGATGGGGAAGAATTGTCACATACTACCAAATGTCTACTAGGAAGAAATTCTCTCTGTTTTTTTTCTCTGAGTTCGCAGCAATCTCAGGTAAAAAAAAAAAAAGCTTTCTCAGCCAATACCATCCAAAAATATAGAGTACTTTTTAACAATGAACACATAAATAAAAAAATGACTGTGCAATTCTCAAAAGAGGCATTCACTCAGAGGATTATGTCCTCACAACAACCAAGTAATCCAGACAGTCATTTCCATGGCATCTTTATCACTGTTACTTATCTGGAAATATATATTGTCTCCTCGCACTCTATCTTCTCTACATTGAAGCGACTAATTTCCATTTATATTGCTACTTAATGCTCACAGTTGTCCATTGTGTGGTTAACTCAGGAAGCACCCTGACACAGCAGACAGACCCCTCAGTGGGTCGACGCCGCTGATCTGTGTGCTGAGATGACTCCTTGTGGGTCAACTGAATGTCAGTAAGAAGGAAGGGTCAAGTAGAGAGTGACTTGTGTGTGTGTGTGTGTGTGTGTGTGTAGATAGCAGGAGAGACAGCATCGCTGTTTGGTTTATTAGCATAAGTGATTGGATGACTCTTGAATCAACAGACTGAAAAGCAGTTGGTAAATTAGCACAGCTTTAATTTTAGATTTTCAATGTGTCCATTTTTTGCAGTGAGATGGTAATTATTCATGTCATCATCACCCTCAGTTGGAGGATAAAACAAACAAGCAAAAATATTGGCATATGATAGCAACATAAACCAAAGACTCGGAAGTTATCATGTTACCGTTATAATGCCTGACATGTAATTCTTTGAAAAGCAAAACTTCATCATAGAAATGTAAAAAAAGGGTAGCCCCTCCACCAAACATAAAAACAATTGGAATCTGCTATCACATGTCTTTACAGGTCAGACTAACATTAGTCAGCAACTAAGTCAAAGTTGTATTGTTTTTTGATGGTGTCAAATGTCTGTTTATGCCAGTAATGTTGTATAGGAGTAATAAGAGCAAAACTGGTGCCTTTTAATTCAGTTAAGAAAAAAATGACATGGATTATATGCAGATAATATTTAAATGTGATACTTATTGATCTAATTGAATTTATGAGATAAAAACAAGCCAAAAGCATAACAGGCTCTTAATGAGGCCCTTTTAGTTTGTTTCCAGGTTTTTAAGATTCAAGATAACAGATTATGAGAGCTTTTGTGTAAAGGACATTATGTCAGTGTTAACACTTATTATCAGGCTTCTTCACAGTTTCCTGAGGAACTGACATTTGGCACCAGAATTCGATGAGTAATAAAAAATTGTTCTGTTTGCCAAATTGTTTGTAGTCATGTAGGGAAGTAGAGTAAAAGCACCATCTAAATTATCTTATTGACGTGACATTGAACAGTGCTCTTGATCCCCTTCACCAGAACAAAACAGGTCCGCTACTGTATAATAACAATGTTCTATAAAACCAATACTGGTGAGTGACAACACTTCCACTGTGCACAATGTGAGCCTCATATTTAACAAAACAAACTATACTCTTCAAAAATATTGCACCGTCACAGCATCAAAAGCTTTTGTAAAACAATTTCATCATTCATTCAACTCAAAAATAAAGACAAATTAAAAAGCACATAGTAAAAGTCGGCTACAAGAAAGGTTATCTGATTCAATACCATCATGTATTTGCATGTGCACATGCATTGTATACAGTGGTATTACATTAATGTTTTTATATGTAAAACATTGCACAGGCCTGTATAAAAATTCTAGCTGACTACTTAAATTACACTGCAATGAAGTCCTAACTAAATTTACTACAGGCTGTTTTGTTCATTGAGTTAACTTGAAAAGTTGCTAAACTGGAATATCCCTCAAATTGATGTATGAGATGACAACTGAAATGAAACTTTTTCCTAAATCGCAGCTCAGGCAATCTGACACTCACATTCAATTTATTGGGACCATGACAGAGAATTCTGTGCGCAGAGACAAATCATGTGGTTGCTGTTGTTGTCCAAAGTGTAAATCTGTCTGATGACGGCTGCACACTGGGCTCCAGATCACCTGCTGTTCCACCCCACCCTGCAGTAGCACTTTGCAAAGACTGAGAGGCACTGTGAAATACACACAAGAAACTGGATGTCTTCATCATTACAAGTGCGGCTGTGTGCGCAAGAGAGACACAACACTTTTGTATATTCTACACCTTTATATCAGTTTATATTCTGTGTACCATCACTAAAAAAGATCAGATTTGCTCATTATTTACAGGCTTGTAGCTAACAGAGATTCACAGTCTGCCAGTGCGTCCAGGTACAGCAGGGAGTTTACAGTGTGGCAGGTATGATCATCAGTGCTGCTCAGGCAGTGTGGGACTGCAGGGTGGGGGGAACAACCAGTTCCTGGGAGACTAGAGTGGAGGGAGATTGCAGTTGATTTCTGTCACTGCTTCGCCACATCTACACAGGTGCATTCACAGGGAGAGTGCTGGGATCCATGCTGCTGCGTCATCTAGTTCTAGATACTTACTCTGGGTGATTGATAAGTGCCTGTAGTTGGATACATTCAATGAAACAACAATAGAGACAAATAAATGAGGTGATGGAAAATACATTTTGTATTTTTCAGGTAGAACAATAATAATGGTTTCAGACATTTGTTGTTAAAAAAGAAAAAATTGCAAAACATTCACCGGCACAAGCTTCTCAGATGTGAGGATTTACTTTGTCACGTATAGTAAACAGTATAATAATAGTAAACTAAATACCTCTGGGTGTCAGACTGTTGGTCAGACCAAACAAGTGGGCACATCATCTTAAACTCTGGGTTATTGTGTTTGACATTTTATAGATCAAAGGTTTAATTGAGAAAATAATCATCAGATTAATCAATAACAAATTGTTGCAGCCTCCTGTCCTAGCTCTTCTCTGAAAATGCACTCTCCTGTTCATATTTGTTAGTAATGGGTGGAAACACACAAGAAGCTGTGAGATGGAAAGCTGCTATTGAGAACTTGTTTGTGAGGTTGCACTAATCCATTTGAGAAACTTGTGGCCTAAGATCATCAAATCAATAAATATTCACATTCTCTTTACCTACAGTAGTTAGTTGATGTCTTTGTCACCACAAATGAAGTCTGCACAGATTCTTGTGGTGAAAGATGGAGTAGAGACCTGCTAAACATCAGTCAGCTCTGGTTTTGAAATTGATTTGATTTTTTTTATTCACTCTCCCAGAAATGGCTTTTTATATTTATTAAGCAGAGTAAGGTTTCATCATTAACTCAGCTACACCGGGTAGGTACAGTACTTTGCTGAGCAGGCTAAATGTAAATATGAAATGTTCAGACCTTCTGAGAAAGAAAGAGTTCCGAGTATTTCAGCAGTCACATGTTGGTGTGGCCGTTGATTCACTCTAGGTTAGAGTTGAGATTGTTTTGCTGCCTTTGTTTTTCGATTGCTGTGTGTGTGTGTGTGTGTGTGTGTGTGTGTGTGTGTGTGTGTGTGTGTGTGTGTGTGTGATATTTGTGCAGTGTGATATAATCAGCTGAATTGGCTATCCCATCCCAGGCAGTTAGGTTGTTGATACTTTGTTGTTGGATTGTGTGGAAGATTTCATTGGCTGTTCCATGATGTTTGAATCTAATTTGATAGAATGGTGATACTCTTATCTAAAAACATCCTGCTTTTAGTTTGAACATGAAATAAGGAAAGTGAAAAGAAGGACAAACAGAGACTGCATGTAAACCCTTTTAAAGGCCCTTTATTCTGTTATTGTGTGTCAGAATATACATAAACATATATTTGACAAACCCGTGATTGATTCTGTAGGTGTAAAAGTGAGTGACTTTCAGTGCAGTGCAGCACAGTATGGAATGATAATGTCAGTCAGTCTTGGCACAATTTGTTATAGAATTACTGGATAGCTGCAGATCATGTTGAAGATCTGCAATATACTTAATTTCTTTCTAATTAAACCCCAAACCTTAAGTCAGTTTTTGACCCACAGAGCAGTCCTGTGGGGTAGGAGAACAGAGGAGAAAGAATGGCTCTAATTGCAAATGGCCAATTAAGAGCCAAATGCGTTGCCCATGAATCTGGAAGTTGAATGGCAAAGTGTTCTCTTGTGTCCTGTACATCGGGCTAATGCCTCACAATCTACTTGGGGTATAGCAAAGGTGAAACATCTCATTAAGTCAATGACACCATTATAGCTGGTGTGTTTTAGAATGACATCATAGTCCAAAAGATCTCAAAATATCTCAAACTCAATATCTCAAAAAAAATCTAGTGACTCAAGTTGACCTCTAAATGTAGAAAATTGTGTGACTTTGAGAACTAAGCATTTTTGTGTGTGTGAATCCAGGTGTTGAAATGCAGATGTCAGAGATTTTCATCACTCTCAAAGTTGTCCCTGTAATATTTGCAACACCCTTGTGCAGATGGATGAGACCTCTGCCTGGGGAAGAGTAGGAAGAGTAATTCTAATCTAAAATTAGACAAAGGAGAAGAGGACAGGGTAAAAATAGGCATGCTTTTTTCTTTCTTTTTTTTTTTCAAGCAGAGCTATTTCTGTCTAATTTCCTCATACAAATTCTGACAAGTCATTATTTGAAGCCATTATTTTTCTTGTTTTGGCAGCTAGGTCCTTGGCGTCATTATTCAAAGTATCATCCAAGATTCATCTTCTCAGGCGCTTTTTGTTTTTTGCAGTTTTTTTTCTTCGTTTTCTCTAAATTTTCTCCAGGGACTGTAGGTGAAGGTTGAAACTATGAATTAGTTTTATAACTTTTCACTGATT
This sequence comes from Lateolabrax maculatus, assembly GCA_031216445.1. Lineage (NCBI taxonomy): Eukaryota > Metazoa > Chordata > Actinopteri > Acropomatiformes > Lateolabracidae > Lateolabrax > Lateolabrax maculatus. The sequence goes on from CM062196.1 coordinate 13,448,512, forward strand.
TTTTAACCGTGCATGGCACATATGCGGTTTCATGTTCTTGTCTTTAACATTTTCTCAAAAGGTGCTAATGCTCCCATTATTTATTTGTGACTGCTTGAGTTTCAGAAGCAGCCGGAGGGCTACAGCAGCTCCCTCTGCTCACTTCCCTATCTAACCTCACTGAAAATATCACATTAATCTCGTAAAATACTGATAATCCTTAAATTACTGGCCACCAGATGATGAATCCTAAACTATTCCTCTAGCACCACCAGCAGGGCAACGATTTCACCTATCCTGTGAATCACCTCAGCATCTACTAAATTGATTGCAGTTTATTTCATGGCAATAAATGGCGTTACAAGTATTTATTATGCTCTATGTCCACTGCGCCACCATGTAGCATGACAGGTTCCAGTACCTGACAGTTTCCATTTTTAGCAGTGAGCGAGAAGGTGTCGTGGTGACCCCAGCTCCATGTTGCTGCAGCCTGCCTGGGGGGTGCAGCTGGCAGGCAGAGATTGGACTCAGCTGGCACTGCTCGAGACTCCTCGGGTGGGAGGTTGGGTTCAGGGAGCGGAGGCGTGAGACACCAGAGCCAAGGCGGCTGTGTTTTCCAGCGCCAGAGGCCAGGACTGCCCCTCAGCACTGTCTGCCTGTGTGAGGCTGCTTGTGCATATGTGCTCTTGTTTCTCTATACTTATGAAGACCATTGCCACAAAACAATACAGTACAAGGTCGAGGAAGCTGCCCTGCAGATGGTAACAATGCACTGGTCTTTTTTCATTTAAAGACTGGAGGGTAGTTTAAAATTAAGGAAATTTAGGATTAGGATCAGATTTAAAGTCAGGGTTAAATGTTAGGCAAGTGGTGGTTACAAACAGGGGTTTAAACAATCAATACATGTGTGAGCAGTTGGGTGACATAATTCTGAAAGAAACTGAATTATGTGTGTTTTCATTATATATTTTATTTATATATATATACTTATTTATACTTATTTATTTTATTGTATATATAGTATGTGTGACTTTTTCCATTTTAATATTACTGATAATTTGTATGCCTAAACTGAAAAAAGTATTGTATTTGAAAAATCAACGATTATAATGTAATTGTTCATTCTGTTGAATATACAGCATCCTGGTGATGGATAGTTAGTATAGAGGACTAAAAGTCAAACCAAGACTCCACAAGGTGCTTTATGGGACGGCAGGTGTTCTTTGCCTTTATGAAATATGGCACAGAGTAAACTTTGTCTTGTATATGCAAATTAAGTCCTTATGGATCAAATTTTAATTCTGCCAATATCATGGAGGTAGTAATCTAAAATATCTGATGGACCTCACAATTGGACAGTTTGTTCCAGGCACTCTTTGTTCCCACTGTGCACAGGAACACAACAAGTCCCAGGGGGCACTTACCTCTTACTTAACAGACGTTGAGGGAACATTAATAATTTGTGGCTCATATAATTGTCCTGAACTTTGTTATTTTGATTTGATCTTATCTCTACTTTTAGAGCATTTATGTAGCAAAGTACTCTAATGTAATAAAACTGAATGTATTGTTTTTCTGTGTGTCTGTTGACATTTGTATATGTGTGTTTACAACAGCAGGTTCCAGATGCACCATAAGGAGGTTTCTGGAGGCTTGAGGGCAGCTGTAGGAGTTAAGCCAAGAGGAACAACAGACTCATGGAAAGCTTAAGGCAGGAATAATGACATAATTAATCTGCAGTAACTGACTATAGAAAATACAAAAACATATATTTAAATGCAAAATGTCAAAGAAAGCATGTTTGCGAGCAAAACAGAAAAAACAGCTTTGAACTCACTATTGTATTTTCTGTGTGACCACAGGTGATGTAGTTTGATCCCTGAAAACTCAAATCGAACGCATAGCAACGGAGAAAAGATTCCTCCAGTTACAAAGCAACATGGGCATCTTGTTAAAGGTCTCTTTCTCACAACTGTTCAAATGTAAGTCCAGTATTCACTCACTCTTTATCTCTTTAGCTTGCTAAATGTTCACCTCTCTTCAATAGTCAATTATTATTAAGGTTTTATATGGTAAGGTTAACTAAACTACATAGACAGACATGATCTGAAAGCAGCACCAAGCTGTAGTTTAGTGTTGATTCTCAGTGGGATCGGCAGCACTGTCAATCCTCTCACATTACAGGGAGTATTTGATTCTGTGATGCTAATAATACCTCTGAAAACTTGTGTCAAATCTTAAATACTTCTCTGTAATGCTATATGTTCATGACTGAAAAGGCAACGCTTAAGTTTGGAAAAAAATATCCATACTTCTAAAACTGTTCTTACTTTGGCCAAAATGTTACATTCATGTAGGATCCCACTGCTCATATTAAGGAACTATACAACAAAATAGGGTCTTTAAAAGTGCCACTATATGGAGCTTTAGAGTAAAAAATCCAACATAGACCACTATATGTCATCAAGTTGTGATGGTAAGTGTGATTGGATCATCTTGTTATGAAGTATTGTCATTACTTTTTGCTATTGGCAATTTTCCTCAATACACCTTGTCCACTTCTGCTTGGTAATTTACCCGAATAACATTTGACAACATTTACATAAGGGGATGTGAACTTGTTGCTTTCTATACAAAATGCATTTTTGCGGTGTAACTTTTCAAAAACTTTTTTATTTATTTATTTACTTTTACCTTAAAAAATTCTATTCTTTATAAACAGTATACCAAGAACTGAATCTGCCCTAAGTGCTCTCTCTCAGCATTTCTTATGACTTCATAAAGCAAGAAAATACTGTGAAGAATGGGAGGTAGAGTGCTCAAAAATCAGTCAGCCACATCTCTGTCGTATGTTCCACATATTCTCTATAATAGGCCTCTGTTGGTCATTAACCCCAGGTAATCAGCTGTACCATCCCAGCTGAAAATCCGCCTGCTTACTGCAAACTATTTTCCAGTTGAAATGTCTAGTTTGGCTGTAATGGGCTCCTCCTCAGTTTATGGCCTCTTATGTTCTTCAACACATTGCCCTTTTCACACACAATTACCTCCTCAGCTCCATTTCAGGCTCATTAGAATGACTATCCTTCCCTAAAAACAGAGGCTTCGTTTTTTTCTGCTTCTGGAAGAGGATCGTTTAGCTCATCTAAAACTGTAGAACTGTAAAGCCATTGAATTTCAAAATGAGAAGTTAAAGTGAGCTGAATTGAGCACATGTTTTCTTATGGTAGACCTGTGATATCAACTTCAAGGAGTTCTGCTGCAGATTCCTCCATATTTGTCTGAAATCACCCATAGTCCATCAATGATGAGTTTAAAGACTCTGGTTAGAGGAGGGCTTTTAAGAGTGAAAGTGGTTTGATTCCTACAACACCAACCATTCAAGGTGTTTATGAGCAAGTATCTAATCTGCCCTCTACCTCATTGTATGTTTTTGTGGATAAAAGAGGGTCAGCTGCTTATTGTAAAATGCAAGTCCATGTAGCAGAGGCTCAACTGCATTGCTTTGGAAACATATAAATCTAGATAACCTTCAGAGCAGAGCATAAAACGCCATAATCAGCAATAGCTCTAGTCTGTCATTGTAGTCACATTGCCTCATGGCAAGGTCACCTAAACCTTGTCAGATATAACTGACCTTTTAATGTCAGTTGTTGTTGGCCCATTTACAAGTAAGTTGTGTTGTTTTGGCATCAGAGTCTCAGATACACTTGGACATCTGTACTATGAGGTTTGAGACATTTTATGATAAAAACTCAAAGTGTCCCAGGAAATGTTTGAATTAAAAGTGAATGAAACAGTAAATTCAACATCAAATGCTAAATTGCCAGTAGTAGCATTAAAGAAATGTTTTCAAAGTGGAGAGAGTTAAAGTGGTGTGGCTGAGCAGGTTGTTGCTTGACCCGAGGTTTTGATTCTTTTGAAGTTCCTAGAAGTTAAGTAGGACATTTTGATGTATGCAATGGAAAGGCAGATTTTGAATGCCAACTAGAGCTGCCATTTCACTAAAGTCAATTAAGAGTGTGGAAGTTTATAATGATATTTATTGAGGTGTGAATTACAGAGTTGCATTTATATTTAGAATTGTGAATGTTGGGACTGACAATGAGGGAAAGTGGAAGTGACAGAGAAGAACAGGAGAATATAGCAGGAATTCACCGATAGAGGGATAAAGGAAGAAAGTGAAAGAAAAGATCTTCTTTTTTCTGTTTTTTGGCACTCATCATGGAGAACAGTTCAGGATATACCAAAACCTCTGTCTGAAGACTTATGCCAGATATCCAAACTAGGGGTCCTGTCCATAAATGGATCCCAGACTTTTTGGCTTATGACGCCATAAACTGAACAAATGTCTATTTATGAACCCTCATCACAGGTTCTGCCTAAGTGGGGAAATGAGCTGAGAGCAACTCCTGTTCAAATTCTTTCATTTGAGGCAACAGAGGAACAATGAGCAGTATTATGTACAGCAGAGTCTGGTCATGATAGTACTAAGATAATCCCATACTTCTTATTTAAATAGCCAAACATAAAGTAAAAAGGTTGGAGCTGAGAACTGATCCTTCTTGGATCCCACATTGTGACAAAACATGTTCTGAACCTGAGACATGAGACATGAGAGCAAAACCAGGATAAACCAGAAAGTCTTTCTCCTTCATAACTGATGCAAAATTATTACGATGAAAGTGTTTGGAAGATTCACACTGTAAGAATTGGACAACTTGTATATTGTAGTGGTAGGATGCATAAATTAAATGATTAACTTTGAATGTAAATGTATGAATCTCTTAAAAAAACAGTCATTTTGAATCAGCACAGATGCAATCACATCATTTTTTTTTTAAGCAGTTTTTAATACATTTCTGCATTTCTAGAATTTTTTTTTTTTTGTGAATTTGGTATTTAAGCAACATGCAGGGAGTTTACAATTAAACACTTACTCAAACATAATTTGTTTTCCAGTAATAGACTAGATGATATCAAATGTCACCTTTTTTCACAAAGTCCCCAAAACTGCAGCTGCTTGATCTGTAATCACAGAGACACACGGAAGCAAGTATAAAGTGGACTAAAATACACCAGTCACTCAAATCTGGATAAATAATAAAGACATCAGACTGCTTACTTCATGTGGAGACGAGAATAGCTGTGTGATGCAACATCACAGGAGAGGACTTAACAAAAGCAGTGCATTACACTTAGCTGCAATTCAGAGTGGTATGAAATATTTAGCAACACAACTCTATGGGTTTTCTCACCCACTTTCAGTTGAATTGTGTAGTATGTTGATTGTTCACAATTTCATTGTTGTTTTTTTTGTGTATATCCATCTATCTCTCTCTCTCTCTCTCTCTCTCTCTCTCTCTCTCTCTCTCTCTCTCTCTATATATATATATATATATATATATATACTTTTGTATATATATTTATTTTGTTCTACTTTGTTGTCCTTGTTGTTTTTTTTTTTGTTTTGTTTTTGTTTATTTATCAGTCAAATTCCTTGTAGGTGAACACATGCATGGCTAATAAAGTGGATTCTGATTCTGATGTTGGTGTTCATCAGCGCCAGACATCCATTTGCTCCATGATTTAGAGCAGGTTTGACTTTGTACTTGCCATGACTGGTCAAGACTTGTTATATAATTAAGAAACTGAAATAAATGCATTTAATTTTGGTTTACATTCTGTCCTTTCTTAAACAGCTCCTTATTTATAATTTCTCTTATCAGAACACCCTAAACTGCAAAACTAGATTATCTTGTCTGTGATGCACCTCCTCTGTAATTCAATACAGCAGTTTGACTGGGGGGGGCACCACTTGAAACATTCAAACAGTCCTTTTCTGTAGTCTTTGTGTTTGTAGAGTGCTGTTTTATCCAATGCAGAAGTGCCCTCTAGTGGAAGAGTTATTAGAGTTCTAACTAATATGAGTAAAAACACAAATATATCATCTCTTCTAAAAACAGAGTAAACAATATAAAAGAAAAAAAAGTCCAAAATGAAGGAAAGGAAAGTTTTGATTTCAATAACAATCTATAATAATAATAATGATAATAATAGTAATATATCAACTTAACTGCTAAATTGCTTTTAAGAGTTTATATAAAAAGGCCTGCACTTTTACAAAATTTGGCTCTTAACATCATAGTTACTGTTCAGAGTCATAGCCATTTTTCTGCTATCTGATATTTTAAGGGCAGGCATTCGGCAAACATTTCAGTTTTCTATTCTGTTATTATCTCTCACACACACATGAACACGCATGTTCTCACAGACTGGGTTAATGAATCTGACCTACTGTTCTGTCCCTGTGCATCTGTCCAATATAATGCCCAATCAATCTATTTAACCTTTAGTTATCAGGCAACCCTACCAAACACAAATCCCAGTCCCAGACCCCTGCTCAGTGTTTTCCACTCTCCCATTTCATAGATCTATGACCTGTGGGATTCATTTGTTTTGCTGTGAAGATCAATATTGACCTTGTGGATTAAGTGCAATAATTTAGATTTCTACTTTAATAGAAAACCACTGATGAAAAAAATAAATAAAACCGTTGTACTTTATTTGTGCCAAAGGGAAACAAGCCCATACATTTTATTCTGACTACTAGGATTTAATCTAAATTGCAGACACGTGTTTACCATTTCTAGATTGTGTTAGATAAAGTTTCCTACACTCCACTTGTTTTCTGTGAATGAGACAGAGAATGATGTCTCTTAGATCTTTGGCTCCCCATGCTGTAAGACTGTGTCTGTTGTGGCCAAGTACCGGATTTCAGTCATAACAAGATAAACAGATTTCCAGGAAGACATTTTAAAATCATTATACAATCCATTATGTTTGTTTTTAGAACACATTATTATGTTTAAAAGTAGGTTTTTTTTCAGAATTTTTTTTACAACAAAAAAGTCAAAATTTCAGATGAGACATTTCTACATATGGTAGGTACAACCCGCTAAAGCATGTGATCAGCAACATGTTAATATTAACAATGTAAAGTGTCATAATTCATATGATCAGTATCTTTATATTAACAGAGGATGACTATTTGTATGTTATTGGGGTGGTTCAAAGTGACTAACCCGCAGAGAATTACTACATTTCCCCTCAGCTCTACTGTATTTTCAGCTGAAAAGCTCCTAAAAGCCACTGTACACTACCCGCTCAGCACGAAACAGTACATAACACACAGTGGAGCATTTAAAAAACTAAAGAGCCAGATATTTCCCCTGGGAGTCGGTAGAGACCCCAAAATCTCTAAAGTGCTGTTGTTGTTTAAAGTCCGTGAGTCTCTGCTTCTTGTAGAGGCCTGAGGATGACCTCTCTCCTGTAAGAGAAGTGGGTGAGTTTGACCATGTGGTACACTCTCTCCCTGCGCTGCAGCAGACGGTAAAGAGACATTGTGAACTTAGCCAGCGCCAGTGTGCAGATGATCTCCACCACAAGCAGTGTCGTGTAGATCATCATCTGAGATTTGCACCGTGTATTTTCGTTTCTGTGCTGATACGTGGAAGAAGGCAATGGCTCCTGAGTGGCCGGCTCCATTGGACAGGTGAAGATCACTGAAGTGGTTTGTGGAGGAGGCATCATTCTTTGGGTGGTGGTTGGTTGGGTAGTCCTCAGGGTAGTGGTTGTGGGTATAGCTGTTGTAGGTGTAGTTGTCGTAGTGGTTGTAGGCGTATTTGCTGTTAAAGTGGTTGTCGGTATAGTTGTTGTGGTGGTGGTCATGGGTGTAATTGTTGTTATTGTGGTGGTGGGTGCAGTTGTTGTCATAGTGGTGGTGGGTGCTGTTGTTGTCAAAGCGGTGGTGGGTGCTGTGGTTGTCATAGTGGTGGTGGGTGCTGTTGTTGTCATAGTGGTGGTGGGTGCTGTTGTTGTCAAAGTGGTGGTGGGTGCTGTGGTTGTCATAGTGGTGGTGGGTGCTGTTGTTGTCATAGTGGTGGTGGGTGCTGTTGTTGTCAAAGTGGTGGTGGGTGCTGTGGTTGTCATAGTGGTGGTGGGTGCTGTTGTTGTCAAAGCGGTGGTGGGTGCTGTGGTTGTCATAGTGGTGGTGGGTGCTGTGGTTATAGCTGTACTTAGAGTGGTTGTAGTTGTTGGCAGAGCAGCGGTTGTTGGTACTGTTGTGGTGGTTGTGGCTAGTGGTGTGGTTGAGACAGTGGTGGTTGTTGTAGTTGTAGTTGGCAAAGTGGTTGCTGGTGTTGTGGTAGTAAGGATAGTGGTGGTTGGTTCTGTGGTTGGGAGTGTAGTAGTGGTGGTTGGAAAAGTGGTCAATAGTGTTGTAGGAAGAGGTGTCGTAGTAGTAAGGATGGTAGTTGTTGGTTCTGTAGTTGGGAGTGTTGTGGTAGTTGTGGTAGTTGTTGTGGTGGTTAAGAGAGTGGTTGTGGTGGGAAGGGTCAGGCAAATAAACTGATCCTCTGTTAATGATTTGATTTCCTGCCCTTTGAGATCTTCTGGATATTCACACACCACAGGAGACACAATCTTGCCAGTGTTTGCCTTCATCCAGAGGTGAAGTTCTAACAGATTACAGTCACAGTGCCAAGGGTTGTCATTGAGGTAAAGTTTTCTGAGTTTTGTTAAAGGCTGAAAAATATCCTCAGGAAGTGTCTTGAGGTCATTGTGAGCTAGCTTGAGTGTGGTCAGTGATTGTAGCTTTTCAAACACATCTGCATCCAGCGAATTTATCTTGTTGTTCAGTAGATTGAGCTCTGTGAGCTTCTCTGCGCCTTCAAAGTACTCAGCATGCAAGGTGACAAAGTCATTTTTAGACAGATCTAGCTTCTTCAGTTTCTCCAGAGGGCTGATTATTCCTTTAGGAAGAGTGCTCAGATTGTTTTGACTGAGGCTCAAGTCAGTCAATTTGGGCATTTCTCCAAAAAGCACTGGTGGTAGACTAGTCAGTTTATTCTTCTGTAAGGTCAGTATTTTAAGCTGAGGGAAGCCAACAAAAAATTCGTGAGGTAAATGAGTCAGAAGATTACTATCCAAAAGCAGCTTACTTAATTTGTCTTTATGTGGAAATAAATTAGGTGATAATTCTGCTATTTTGTTTCCCTGCAAGCCAATTTCCCTCAAGTCTGGCAAATTCTGAAAAGTCTCTTCAGGAATGGTAGTTAGCTGATTCTCGTATAGTCGTAGTGTCTGCAGTTTATTTAGGTTTGAAAACCAGTGGGCAGATACAGCGGAGAGATTGTTTTTAGCTAAATGGAGAAATGTAAGGTTCTTAAGATCATCAAAGGTCCCATCTTCAATCGATTCGATCTTGTTCCCATGTAACAGGAGCTCTTTAACTTTATTAAGTCCATCAAACAAGCCTCTCTCCAGACTCCGAAGCTGGTTAAACTTTAGTACAATCTTCTCCAGGTTGCTGAGATCTTTAAAGACTCCCTCTGGCATTGACATTAATGGAGTGCTGGAGATCTCAATATGCTTTAGGTTTACCAAACCTTCAAAAGCACCCAGCTCAATAGATGTCGTATTAGTGTTCATGAATTCCACCTTTTCAAGCTGTTGGTTTTCAACAAAGGCTTCTTTGGGGATTGTTTTAATCTGGCTATCCACAAAGAAAACCTCTGTCACACCTGGTTTCAGGTAGCGTGGGATTTCTGTCGTAGATGAACTAAAAACATTCTGGTTCTCTTTGGGGCAGTCTGTCTCCCTTTCACATAGTTGAGTCAATGAAGACTCAAACAGTAAAGACAGAAAAAGAACAATGATTTCTCCTCTTGACATGCTTATTCACTAGAAGAAGAAAAAAAAAGCAATAATATATAACTTATAAAATTGAGTAGAGTCAATTTAGACCTTGTATACAGTTTAGAAGGTAGTTTAATGGATACATTTTTTATAGAATAATATATGAGTGGTCAAGGATCCGTAACATCATAAAAAGCTTTGCTATGTCAAGTTATCATTAAATATATGTGCTGTTACAGTCAAATGCCCCAAAAACATTTGCCTACCTTATTATTTCCTGTCCCAGGATGAGAAAAGTGACAGAGAGCATTGAGAAGACACAAAGCTATGTCGCATTAGTTCTTCTGTATCAATATTGGCCAGCAGGCCTCGAGTGTGTTTTATCCTATGTGAGGCGTGGTGTAACACACTTCTGCAGCTTGAGATAAGAGCAAGCACGGAATGTTTTTCATTTTTCATCCTGTTTTTTTCATGGCTCCAAGACTACAAAATTAATATATTTTGTCTGCTATCACTGCATTTAAATGAATTGAATGTCAGTTTTATATTTGATGATAACCACTCTAAGACTGCAGTACCTACCATCATGTTAGGTATGTTAAGTCATTAACCTAGGACAGTAGTGTAAACAATAAATTTTAAAAGTTTGAATATTCATCATTCATGCACACACTCTTAACAATAACATACTATGGTATGTAAACATTTTGTAAAATATGCATCTGGTCCTGCATCAGGAAAAACAGGAACAAAGTAAAAATGTCCTCTATTTCACATGCATTTATCGCCAGTTTGTTGATTATGTTTTGTTTTAAAATCCTTACTATAACACTGTTATTATCAGGCAACAATTAGACATTCATTAAAGAATTTGTGACTCATTTGTTTTGTCTGGTATCTGTAATTGCAGGCAAAGCAAAGGGTATCATTTGGGGATTTTTTTGTACATAATTTCACCATTATTCACTAAAATACAGATTGCTATGAATGCAACCCCAAAGGTTTGTGGTAGTATTACGCTATTTCTCCTGCCCATCACCATGACCACTTTTAAATCTACTCAGTGTGGATTTGTTGTTCTGGACATTCTACAAACTGAATAGGTAATATAAACATAATCAGAAACATACTGGTGATTAAACACAGAATGCAGGGTTACTTGTGGTACCTAAAGTCTCTAAAAGTAGAATGGGAGCCAGAGCCTTTAGTTATCAAGCTCCTCTTCTGTGGAATCAGCTCCCAATTTGGGTTCGGGAGGCAGACACCCTCTCTTCGTTTAAGAGTCTGCTAAAAACGTTCCTTTTTGATAAAGCCTATAGTTAGGGCTGGCTCAGGTGAGTCCTGAACCATCCCTTAGTTATGCTGCTATAGGCTTAAGACTGCTGGGGGACTTCCTAGGACGCACTGAGCTTCTCTCTCCTCCTCTCCCTCTCTATCTGTACGCATTCCTATCCCACTAATACAGGCTACCAACTCGATTTCTTCCTGGTAGTCCTTGTGCTTTCTGTGTTTTTTCGCCTTCTCACTTTCTGCAGGTATTTCTGCCTCTGGAGCTGTAGAGTCTGGATCTGTGATTGCCGGCCGTCTACTGCCCCCATGTTCCTGCTCCACACTCACTGCTGCAGTTGTTATTATTATTAGTCTGATTTGTTGTCTCTTCTCCTGTTCTGTCTCCCCTCTCCCCCTCTCTCCTCCCCTTTCAACCCAACTCGGTCGATGCAGATGGCCGCCCACCCAGAGCCTGGTTCTGCTCGAGGTTTCTACCTGTTAAAAGGGAGTTTTTCCTCGCCACTGTCGCCAAGTGCTTGCTCATGGTGGGAACTGTTGGGTCTCTGTAAATAATATTTTAAAGAGTATGGTCTAGACCTACTCTATGTGAAAGCGTCTTGAGATAACTTTTGTTATGATTTGGCGCTATACAAATAAAATTGACTTGACTTGACTTAAAAATCCTGTGTCTATTTACTATTTAGTAATCACAGTAGGCCTACCATCCTGCAAAAGGAAGGCCATGATGTATAAATTTACTTTCCTTTTTTCCATTTCATCGAATGTATAATATCGTATGTCAATGTAATACTACTTCCTACTTTTATACCTTTATGGGTAAGTTCCTTTGGACAAGCATTTGAGTGGAGTTTTATCCTCCTCTACACTCCTGAATAGTGTGTAGACCTAGATAAAGGATACCTTGCTATTCGATTCAAGGAGATGAAGTTTGCATGTGATACCACTTAGTTCAGTAAATGATTAACACAATGTAAGATTGCTCCCACTAAAAGTAGTGCATTTATTCAATGTACAGTATAGTAGCATTTTGCAATGTTAAGTATGAAAAGTTTAGGATGAATTGTGTTACAGTAGATTCAAAATGACATGTTTGATTTTGCATATATAGCCATTTTGCCAAAAAAGTAAAAATGTCTCCTAAATGTATGTTAGCACAAAAAGCCATTGTCAAACTGCAATTACTAATACTGAAAAATTGTAAATAGTTTGAACAAAATACTGACTGCAGTCTTAATTTTACTAAAAGAAGTACACTGTTTCAGTGCATCTGAGGGTTACATTCACCAAAACGGCCAGGTTTCCCACAAGATGGCAAGGTGGGTGTTTTTACAGTTAGTACATAAGATGTTCGTTCTCTTTTTACAGCACACATGAGTGAAATACTGGCTGCTAAATTTGATCATTAGAAATCAAAACGCTAATGAACTCAAAAGGTTACTTGTTTATTTTATCTCTTATGTCTAAATGGAGCTAAAGTGGCTGTTTCTGTGCCTTTGAGGCTCTAAAATCAACTCTAGGCTCCACATTTTCCGAGTCAACCACAGTAATCAGTGAGCAGTTTCCCTTGGCTTTAAAAGTTCTTGGGTTGCAGATGTTGTGTGGTCTATTCTACAGCACAGAGTTCTTGTTTCTGCGGCCTATATTTCCCCTGCCTCTCTTGTTCCTCCTCCAGCACACACAACTGATGATGACAATACTGATGATGACAGTGGACACCACCGCGATGATGATGAGGATGATCGAAGTGTCATTAGAAACCGTTCCCTTCTCCCCTTGTCCACTGCTGGTGACCTCCTCGTGCTCTGAGGTTGGGGTGGTCTTGACTCCAGGTGAGGAAGTGCTTCTTCTGGTTGGAGGGGTATGGGGTTTCCTCCTCTTCTCGGTTGAGGTCATCACAGGCTCCTCAGTAGGGCTGAGAGGCATCAAGTTCTCATCTGCCAGCAGAGCAATTACCTCACCATTCAGACTAAAAGGTGTTTCACAGATCACAAGAGTTTGGTTGACCTTGGTTGGGTGCTGTTTCAGCCATTCCCTAAGTGGGAGAATATCCTTGTCACACCTCCATGGGTTCTGCTGCAGGAGTACTTCCTTTGCTACAGTGAGGGCATCTAGACTCTCTTGTGAAAGGTTTGGAAGGGAGTTATTTCGCAGGTCTATCTGTCCCAGATGACTCAGGCCCTGTAGAAAACCCAAAGGGAGGGAGCTAATGAAATTGTTCTCCAAGGAAATGTTGACCAGACTGGGCAGACCTTGGAAAGTCCCAGCTTGGAGGGTTGTGAGCAGATTGGTGTGAAGTGATACCTCTCCCAGCCTCTCTAACCCTCTAAAGGCCCCGGTGGATACATATTTGATCTGGTTGCGACTGAGAACCAGGAGACGCAACTCTGTCAGGTTCCTGAATGTGTCATCCTCCACACGACTCAGCTTATTGTCATACAGCCACAGCTCCTGCAGGGCCATAGGCCCAAACACACCTGGTTCCAGACTCTCCAGCTGGTTTTCATACAGGGAGATTTGGGAAAGGAGGGGCATGTTTAAGAAGATTTGTTGTGGGAGAGATGTAAGCCTGTTGTCGGAGAGGAACAGCTTCCGGAGTTTCAAAGTCTTGGAGAAAAGGTTGTGGTGGAGATGAGTGATTAGATTGTCCTGTAGGGATAGTTCCTCCAGGTTTACAAGGTCATCCAAACTACCGATGGGGAGTTCCTGTAGTGAGTTTTTGTTAAGCCTTAAGGTTATCATCTTAGAAAGACCCTTGAATGTCTCTCTAGGAAGTTGACTGATATTGTTTCCAGAGAGAAAAAGGTACTGCAGCTCAGCAAGAGGGTGAAATGTTTCCACGGGAACAGAAGTGAAAAGGTTCTTACTGATGTCAAGGCTTTTCAGATTTGTTAACAGGGAAAACCAGGTAGGGCGGAGTACCAGGAGCTTGTTGCTCCTCAGATTCAGAGAATCAAGTTTATGAAGATTTTGGAACAAGGTCTCAGGGACATCATGCAGTTCAGTGCCAGTGAACCCTAAGGCACCTATGTTTGGAGTTGAATCAAAGGTGCCAGGGCGCACTTCCCTCAAAGCAGTGTCTTTAATCACAAAAACGGCAAGGGCATTAGAGAAATCAGTCAGGTCCTCTGGTTTCAGAGAGTAGATACTGCAACTGGAGAAGTAGAGGGCGGTGGTAGATGAAGGCACAGCTGTGGGGAAGTCAGAGAGGGCACTGCAGAGGATTTTGGTTCCTTGACATTGGCATCCATCCGGACATGCCCAAGCAACAGCGTTAAGGGAACAGAGAAGTAGCACATGAAGGGTCAGGGACAGGTCCATTATTTCCCTAGAACAGAAGAAATGGCTATGTTACAGTCAAGGTTGGTTATGAATCTTGTATCAAATTTACATGGTTGTCTAAGGACTTTGTGAGCATGTCATGGTCATTATGTACTAAATACCCTTTTTTTTTGTCCTTAAAGGAACACTCCAATTTTACATGTCAGAGTCACTTGACATGTCACTGGTAGTACTTTCACTTAGCCTGTGAAAGTTTTTGTCCTCTGTGGCTCTGGAGAACTGGAGTCAAGTTTAAATTTGTTGGCACATGAATGAAACTGAACTGCTCCACTGTAGACATGCAATGAAGCCATGGGGAGCGTTTTTACATTTGTTTTGTTTTTATTTCACTGCACTGCTCCCTGGGATTTGTACAATGGTTGTTAGTTACCAGGACTGTGGAAAAAAGGGCTGCGGTCTCACTTAGAGAACAGCCACAATGGGAATTCTCTGCACTTTAAATGACCACCATAATAAGGGCAGTTATACTGCAGGCAACTGTAATTAGTAACAGTCCCTACATGTTGAAGCCTCAGCATTCTTCTTTATACCAAAAAGGGGGCATTTCCATGAATTGATCCAGTGTTGTATTTTGTTGTCTGTGGCTATCAGTGTTGCCCATCTGCATTGTCACCAGGATTGGCTGGTAAATCACCCTGCTTAGCAGCCTTTTGGCATTAAAACCATTTATTCAGGATCTGTATTTAACAGCAATTTTTGAGCTCACATATGCTTGAAAAGTTTGCTGCAGATTGTTTTTTTAAGAAGTAAATCCCCAAACTACAGAGTATATCCTCATTAAATGTGGACATGGTGTTTTGTTTGTTGCCACAAGCAAAACGATTCCTGTGTTGAGCCTACACGTATATCTCAACATGACAGACTACCCTGCACATGTTTGAGGCTGTGGTGGAGGCTGTGCTCACTTTTTGTAATGGCACAGGAGGTTCCAAAAACAAAGCTGTGCCAACACAATGACCTGCTTCTCCATACAAATCCATTTAAAATTCTGCAACTCAAGGTTGGCAAGCATGAGTTGTTTCTCAGTGGCTGAGGTGTATTAGGGTGCAGAAAGAGTTTTTCCAAGGAAGTAACTTTCTAAAGGGACCACTATGCCTTCAAATGAGCTCAGCCACAGAAGTACCAGATATATTTTCTTTCTTTCTTATTCTTTCTTTTTTGTTTTTCAGATCAAAGATATAGGGTCATGAAATACATCCTGGTGCATCACAGCTGTTCCCATTTTAAATTCATTTTATATTCTGATTTAATTCGAGGCGTGGGGCTCTGGGTCTTGTTGTGAGAGGGAAAGTAATGTTTTCATCGTTGGTTAAATGTTATTGCTGTGCTATTTTAAAACTAGGGCTGTCAAGCATTTACATTTTTATCTAATTAATTACATGATATGCTGATTAATTAATTGAAGTTATCATGTATATCGATATGTGTTTTGAAAAGCCCCCAAATAAGGGTATTTCAACTCAAAAAGATGACATTATTGTGGCACAAAATCAAAATATTAAAAGGGGGCATTATAAATCAGTACATTGTTTTATTTCCTATATTTTTTCCAAATACATGTCTTTTTATTATTCAACATATGCCTCTCTCCTATCACAGCCTAAAAAACAGCTTTACACACACACACACACACACACACACACACACACATATATATATATATATATATATATACATACATACATACATATTTTCTACTTTCAATAACCCCAACCCTTAGTAATATTTGTTCACTTTCCTTCTTTTTTTTTTTGGAATGAGTTTTTGTGTGGCAACTATTGCCACTTCCCTTTTCTTTACTGCTGTGTATGTGAAGGGTCAGAGTTCACATTTATGTGTTTCTGATTGCACTACTATTCATTGAGTAATGTGTTATTTGAATATAGTTCCCCTTCCCTTGTATGTGTTGCAGTGGATAATCTTACTAAAATACAAAAACACTGGATAATGGATTTAAGCAGCTTTAGTAACTTTCAGACACATGACTCATTGAGGCATCACTGCTTCTTGACACAAAATCATTGAGAACTGTGCAGCTGTTGTGACTTTCATAGTGTTCCTGTTTACACAAAACCTGACAGTTAAACCATGTTTCCTCTCTGGTATATATTACAACATCCCAGTCCAACTGAAACCACTGTCTGCTCCTGACTGGGACAACTTGGAATGGTCTGCAGTACAGTGTAATAGCTAAAACATTTCCAGTTCACCATTAATTGCTTTGATTTTTTTTCCGCTTGCCATAGCTGAAGGATCAGCACTTTGACTGTCATGAAAGGACTGAGCTAGCAAAGTGGGGAACTGTACTTCCAGAGACCAGTCAAGCCACAGAAGTTAATTCATGCTTTATATAAAAGGTTTTTGATTAACACTTTGTTTGACAGACTCAAGTTATCCAAAATAAACCAACATTTCATTAATTCACTAAATTCAGTGCAAGTTAAGAATCCTGTAGGCAGTACTGTAGTTAACACATGAATTTACACATTATTTAACTAAATCAAGGGTTGAATTATGTACAGAAGGTATTATTTTTTTTGTTAGAAATACCATAGATTACACAAACATGTTGCTGCTTGTTGATCATTATCCTTATCTTATTTTGGTTCTGATTAATTTCATCATAAAAATGTTCCTGCCACTATCTTGACAACTATGTTACAAGTGACACTCTCTTAACCAGGACAGCATGCTGTTTTTCAGAACTTACCTCCTGGAGCAGCTGACGATCAAGTGAATAGAGACTGAGTTGGTGTGGTTATCTTTTATGCACGTCCTCCCTTCCTCTTCAGCTTCCCGGATCCTCTAATGAAAATTTCCAGCACTGTCTGAACTCTCACTCCATCACATTTTCCTGCTCTTCGTCATCACTTGATTCCCTTTACCAGTCAGTTCTTTTATGTTTGTTTTTTGCCCTGAGCTCATGAAATCTGCAGGTCCTCTTTCATTTGGCTTCAGTGGCGCTGTTCAGCGTCCTGGCTGTCCCCCTGCCTCCACTTCTCTTCCTGCACACTCAGGCTCACATTTTTTGCTAAATGTGGTGGGGGGGGGGGGGGATCAAGCAAGGGAAAGCCCCACCCTCACCCATATGTTCTCAACAGTGTGACTATGCGTGTTTGGGATTCTGGTTTGGTTAAAGACAATGGAGTTGTTTTTTTTTTGTTTTTGTTTGTGCCATTGTTTTGTGTGTATGTGCCTTCTTGTTTGGGTGTATCAGCTGCACATATCTTTGGTATGATGTCTCCGGTATGCTTGTAAACTGATGGTTTAGGTACTTGGCAGTCTTTTACATTCACACTTTTAACGACTGTAAGGGGATTACAGATTGCAAGATGATCCAAAAAACAACCTGCAAACGTCTGTTTAAACTCACTTGTGTTGCAGAAACAATAATGCCATTACAAATTACCCCTGTGCAGGCATGTTCAGGAAAATTAATAAACAGCTCTCATTCTTGTTAGGTCTGGATGAAATTATATGATGAGGCTTTCACTGCTGTTGCAGATTGCTTCTGTTTGTGTGCGTATACAGTATGTTGGTGTATGAGACTGAGTGGATCATAGATATCTAGATTGTATTTTCTTTTATACAGCCTATGATTGTATCCTGAATCAATCAAGTAATCAAGCAGTATGACATGCAATGCCTCTGAAAATGTTTTCTATGTTCAGGAACTAGAGTTTGAGTGTGTAAATTCAATGTGATTTAGCTTTGGTGCTAAAATGTGGAATGCTGTGTTCTTCAATAAATCAGTGAAAAAAATGTTGAGCAGCGAGCTTTCTGTTGCTTTTAACATGCCTGTGTTGCCATAAGTAAATCCATCTGTTTTGTAACATGACAAACTCCCTCCTCACCACAGAAAACAGATAGTGAGGGTGGAGTTAACGTATAGAGTCAACGTATAGTCAGTTATACTTTACTACTGGAAGACATATAGAATAGAAAGTAGTAACTGCTGCAACAGGTGATACCACTGTTTTATTTACTTAATCACCAAATATTTTCCATCATTAATCTGGAGTAATTGTTATTCACTGTTATCTCTCTCAATCTCAAAATGTCCATATTAAAGCTTCCAAACTTTAATTCTGATATTTCCACAGGTATCTGTCAACACTGTGCTATAACATCACTTATAGACTGGGCATACTGTAACAGACTAGGTGACAAGTTAAGACTCATGAGTGTGTCTTTCTGTTTTTAGAGTAATTCAGTCTGTGAACTGTCTGCTAATAAGTTGTCAGTGAAACTCAGTAACGTTACAGGTAGATGCTACGATACAGTACTTCATATTCCGTGTCTTCTTCTAAGTGAGGTCAGAAGGTCGAGTTGTTATATGGCAGTAAGACACAATCTTTGGATACTATTCTTCTATTTTCAAGTATATTTGGATGTGGATACCCTACAGCCAAAAGTCTGCCAAGACCAGAGTTACAAATGTGCTTTAAAAAATCCCTCTGAAGACCAAGTTAAAATAAGTTCATCACAGGCAAATAAAGGTTAGATAGACAGTTAGATTAGTTATGTTTTTTAATCTGTCCACTTGTTTTCCACTGATCCTTCAGACCCCTGCAGATTTCCTCTCCCCGTGTTCACCCTCTCTCACTGTCTGTGTGTGTGTGTGTGTGTGTGTGTGTGTGTGTGTGTGGGTGTGTGTGTGTGTGTGTATGTGTGTGTGTATGAGTGTGTATGCCCACTGTTGTGTGAACCCAGTGTACTGGAAAGGCCTAATCACCCGTTGTCATAGCAATGAACTTGGGTGCTGTTCACCAATTCATCCTCTTTTGTTTGCCGTTTGTTTTAAAGTCCAATCACTTCTCGTGGAATTTGTGGCATCCACTGTCATTTTGTAAAGATTTAAAAGCTTTTTTGACCAGCAGTCGATCACTCTCTATTGTTTCGCCTCCAAAGAACAATATTAAATTATATTTTTAGTCCAATGAGTAAAAAAGTGGTTACAAATGTATGATTCATTAATAATCCTCTCCAAAGTTCTTGTGTAAAAACATTTGTATGAAAACACTTGGACCACTCAAAAAGGGTGGAATCATAACTGTTTGCACATTGTTGTGGTTTTGTTTCATAATGGAGGCTTGTGAAATTACAGGGCCACTGTTTTCCACAAGTAAGATTAAAGTTATTTTGCTTCCTGACCTTATGAAATCTGAAAGATTGATGAATCTGAACTTCCTGTTCTGAAGACAAAGATGATCATGTAATTTTCCCAGCAGCCGAGATGTGACTCATTTTGGGAATCCACATTAGTCCCTCAGTGACATTTAAGGAAGTGAAATCCAGATAAGGGGGTTGTTTACAGAAAGAGTTCTCCCATTTACGACAGGTGACCTGGCACAAGTTTGTGAAACAACACACTGCACATATGTGTAGGCAATTAATTCAGCTATGTGGGCACAGGAGTGGGCCAGAGAAACACTGCAGTGCTGGACCACGCTACATAACAGTAAGTTTTAGGACCAACAGATTTAGATATTCCTGACTGTATGACCTACAAACCACCTCCATTATTATATCGATACTGTAAGTATTGGTTCTCATTACTATAATATAACATGTGGTCTACAGATGTAGAAAGAAATCTTGTAATTACTGATGGGAGAGGCAGGAATGAGATCATCATGACATAGCTTCAAAGGCATTTTTATACCTCAACTGCAGGAACTCAAATTTTCTACTTACAAACAAGCCCATCCCATCCACCAACATGGTGAAAAAAAGAAAGATATTTACACATAATATGATTTATTCAGAAATTTACTGACTGATACTCAAAAGTTACAGTAAACAATGTGTTTAAGCTGTTATGTCTCTTCATGCAGTTTGAAACTTTCACCACTAGAGAGAAACAAAGCACAAGCGTGTTACTATTGACTACATATGCTTGACTTTCTTTATGAAGCTTAACATGGGAAAAGCAGATACATTTAATATGGAAAAAGTACACATACTGTTAGACATTAGTATATATAACATTTAGCATCAATCTTAAGACAAGGAGATTTTTAAAACTTAAATCCACCAACAATTCCTTTCAATATTGATTAATCGGCAAAATATTTTCCTGATCAACTGATTCATTTTTTTGTCCATGAAATGTCAAAGAAATTATGAAAAACGGCCATTGAAATTTCCCAGAACCCAAGGTGTTGTATTCAGATTTGTCTGACCAACATACCAAAAACCAAAAGTTTTTGATTCACTATACAAGATGAATAAAATGACTAATACAATTGATCGGTTCTCAAAATAATTGCTGATTAAAAAAAGACTAATTTTTGCAGCTCTACATAAATTATCTAAAATTATGAGCTAACAATTGGTTAAAACTATTTGGAGCTTGCATACTATGTTATATACTGTTCTGTATTAAATAATATTAAATTCCGTATTATCTTACTGTAATCTTTTGCTATGGTAAAATACCTTTTAATTTACCATTTTAATTTAAACCCAAATTTCATAAATCTGACTGTCCTAAAATAACAGTTAAAGAAAACCTTCACCAATAATAATTGTTTATAAACTACAACCTTTGGAAAAGGACGGTTTATCTTGATCTCTTGTGCACAAGGCCTGATAACATGTTTTGTTACCCTGGAGTACAGTCAGCCTTAAGCTCATACATGGTCTTGTTGAGATGACACATGACATACAGGGCAGCAAGAATGAAGAACAAGCCTGTGGTAACAAAAAGGATGTGACAAAACATGAGGAACCCAGCCAAGGCCGTATCTGAGGCCAGAAACCACACATACACCCAGCCCTTGTGAAGGTTGTGGTGAATAAACTCGGGCCCCTGTTCAACCACCAGTGTGTCATAGAAAGGACGTGACCTGTAATAAGACGAGGGAGCATTAGTAATGAGAAGAAACTCGGCGTTAGGTAGGGTGGGGGTGGGAGTTTGGAGAGATGTTGATAACATCGTGGTGTGTATGGCAGATGGTTTTGTAGTTGGAGTGGTTGTTAGGATGGTGGCTTGTTGGGCAGCTCCTTGTGTGGTGGTTGATGTTGTAGCATCACAAAAGTTGAACTCCTCGTCACGCAAAGAGCCGATGGTACGGAGCAGTTGGTACATTGGACTATGACATACCACATCATCTCTGTCAAGAACCACATGCTCATTGTGTCTTATCCATTTTGCAATGCCTCTGATACTGCAGGTGCAGTCCCAGGGGTTTCCACTCAAAGTAAGAGCCCTCAAAGCTGTATTTGACGAGAAGCTATCTTCTGGGAGAGTCTCGAGGTGGTTATTCTTCAAATCAATTGACAAAAGCTCTCCAAGGCCCTGAAAGATGTTTTCTGGTAGGCTCTGCAGGCAATTATCATTAAGAAGCAGTATGCCCAGTGTGGTTAGTTTGGCGAACAGCTGAGGATGCAGATAAAGGAGCTTGTTGGATTTCAACGAGAGCTTCTGAAGGTTGGGAAGGCAGCAGAACAGGTCTGAAGGCAACTCATTCAGCATGTCATTTAAATGGAAGTTAAGCCTCAGGAGTCCAGACATGTTAGCAAACAAATTTCCAGGAACAGTGGTGAGATTAGTGGCATACAGATAAAAATCTCTCATGTCAGGCATGTGACCCATTAGCTGGTCTGGGAGAGATAATAGCGGGTTGTTGTAAATGGTAAGCTTGCTCAGCTTGGGCATATTGTAAAAGCTCTTTTCCGGGATAGCCTGAAGTCTGTTGGAGGACAGGGTGAGGGTCTTCAGGTTCCTCAATGCCCAGAACACCTGAGGTGGAAGGCTGGTAATCTGATTGTGGTGTAATTTTAATTCCTCAAGGTTGATGAGTCCATCAAAGATCCCATCTTCCAGCACCTCAAGCTCATTGTTGTAGATCAGGAGCTGGCGAAGTTCAGTTAAAAAGTGAAAGATGGTAGGTGGAAGCTTCTTAATGGAGTTTCTGCCAAGGTTCAGAAAGTTGAGTTTGGTCAGTCCATCGAAAATACCTGAAGCAGGACTGTTCAGTTTGTTACGACTCAGGTCCAGATCCAGCAACCCAACAAGTCCTTCCAACATATCCCGAGTTATGGCCTCCAACTGGTTTCCATCTAAGTGCAGCTGCTCCAGAGTTAACAGTGGCGAGAAAACCCGAGCAGGAAGGGTAGAGAGATCATTAGACGACAGCTTGACAGACTTCAGCTGCGGAGCAATCTGGAAGGCCCTGGGATGGATAGTGTGTAGATGGCTGTGGGTCAAACTGAAACGCAACAGGAGATCCTGGTTTGCCAAGCTCTGCTCATTTATGACATCCATGTTTGTGTCATTAAGCTGCAGCAGGTATGTGTGGAGAGGCAGCTGCTTTGGTATATCTGTGATGTTGTAGCCAATACACCTGACAGCACCTCTGAAGTTACACAGGCAACTGCTGGGGCAGACCATGTTGTAGGTGGGATGTGGCAGTGTGAAGAGGACGAATATCGTCCACAAGGTACCTGCATAGTTGAAATAAAGACACATTTTGACACATGAGATTAAACCTGAAATTAAGTATGTCTCATTAATATAGTTAGCATTATCACCCCAAATTGCGGTATTTAGTAATAATCTGTCACTGTTTATCCAAAAAGCAAACATTTTTCTCAACTCAAATTCAGGTTTTAATGCAAATCTGGAAAGTTTGAGATACTTCTCAAAGAATAATCATTGAAAACCCAAACACTATTATTATTCCCTGACTTGGGGTAAAAACCAGTTAAATATTCTACCAACCTCTGAAGTAAGAATCCATCATTGTCCATTTGACGTTATGATCATGCTTCTGTGCTCTGTGCTAGAGTGCGAACAATACCATGGCTTTCGAAGAACTCAGTTTTTTTTTATGGGTGGGGGGGATGCATTTGTGCATGCATCAGATACAGGACTGACTGTGGCTGTGTTTTAAAGAACCATTCATAGCTGCAAGCATGTAGGCTTACTTGCTTCATGTCTATTCATCGGATTTATAGAATAATCAGTTAATGACCACATCAAAACTGAACATCACAGTATGATACAATACAGCCAACTAAAGCAGAGTACAGTGTTCTCTGCAGAGTGATGGTTTATTGGGACAAATAAGACACTGTTACAACATATTTGAAATTGCCTTTCACATGGTTTCTTCAGTTTTACTTCCCTTATGTGTTAAGTGTCTTTTTCAGAAATTGTAATGCCTACTGTATATGTTTAACCATATAAAAACTCTTCTTGACATAATGCTGTATGTTTCGTTATTATTATATGAGTGACAAGGAGGGTGCTGGTTCATTTCCTGTGGAATTATCTTGACAGGATGGTCTGACCCCACTCTGACTGTACTCCAGTTTGTGGACTGACTGAAACAGATAACACCCATTTCTGTATCCAGTCAGTTAGGGTGTTTTTTGTCTAAAGCCTGTGGTTTGACAGAGCAGTTGGATAATTGTATTAACTTGACAGGGGATAACAACATGTTGGTAAAAAAATTAAAAAGCTATCTCTTTGTTTCAGATTTGTATAGGTTTGACAACTAGCACTTCTTCCATTCGTCACCACTGAACATGTAGCGTGTGTGTAAGACAGAGAGAGAAGGAAAGTGTTTATGATTAATTGACCTCTCAGCGACTGTTGTTAAACTGAGTACCAGGCAGTGGTGGTGTACTGCTTGGTTACTCCTAAATTCCAACAGGTTTACAAAAACATCCTTGACATAATATTTGCGCAAAAATGATAGATGCTGATGTTGAGTTAGTTAACACTTCTTTGTTCTTTGAACTTAATAAATAATCATGTCCGCAATGTGCTGATATGTTTTATAAAATTAAATTTTTCTTAGTTTCTTAGTTTTGTAAGTTTTTACTTTTTTTCTTCTCTGTCTATTTAAAGTCCTCTGAGAATGAAGGGGACAAAGATTGAGTGTGTGTTGCTGTAAGCTGCTGAACCAATAATGCTGTAAAACAGGGATACAATTAAACATAGTCCTGTATTTGGAGGAAAAAAATAAGTTAATTGTCTTTAAATAGAAACCAGTAATAATTGTATGATAGAGAGCTTTACAAGTAAACCCATTTACATTGCAGGTATGGTTTTCAGTTACATCTCACTGACTATTATCATGCAACATAACAGCAGATACAGTGCCAAAACCAATACTGTATGCTATGAATTATACTGAATGATTGTAAAAATTCAAAATGGTGAAAGAAAAGAAAATTATTTATGTATGCCTACATGTCCTGAACCACCAAAAAACAGTCTTTTGTACTATAGAATTGATTCTTTGTTGCTTTCCTTTCAATATTTGACGTAAAAAAAAGAACATTTGGACAATTACTCTGGAAGCACTGATCAAAATATTCTGCTTTCTTACACAGAAAAATGTGTTATTATCCCCATATTGTAGATATGTATTGTACATATATGTTTTATGGATATACCACAATATCCATGTTTCTGATTGTGTACACGTCATGTGCTTGTGGCTATTTTTGTGTGCAAATGCATTAATAATCTCTGAACTCAAGGACTCACTGGCTCAAAGCAAAAGTCAACACTTTTTTTGATTCTGCTGTGTTAAGTACAGCGTCACATTCAGTCAGGTTTCCCTGAAACCTCCTGTGTTCATCATACTCTGTGTGATTCAGACCTTTTCACAACAGCTCTCTCATTATTTAGTCTAAGCCCAGGCTTTGTCACCTTCGTCCAAAAAAGCAAAACAAATGAACTTCACTGTACAGTAATTCACCCATCACCACAGATGAGCAACATGTGCCACATTCCTTCACTTGGATGCTTATTTCCACTGTTTAAAGTATTTGATATTCAAAGTAAATAAAGAATTAAAGTAGGTATGAGTATTAATGTTCAGTAATGTTTTTTATTGTTTTTCAGTAATGTTATGTTCAAACATTTTCTTTAAAGAGAAAAACAAACAAACAAAATAAAATAAAACAAAACAAAACAAAAAGTACAGATTAACATTATAATTTTATTTATTTTGTAAAATGAACAGAAGTGCATTTTTAACAGCAGTAACAGATAAGATGTTTGTTGGCAGTGGTACAAAAAATGTTATGCCCAATTCTGCCACAAGAGAGCGACATAAACACAAGTAGTAGGCAAATAAAATCCCTGCTTAAATAATAATATGCCTTTCCAGTCAAGTACATTTTGTCATATCTGACCCTCAAGTATTTCCAGTAAGTAGCTGATTATTTACAGATTAAAGATGTACAGCCACGGGTCCTTAGATGTTCATCTCTGTTTGTGGAAATGAAAAGTTTATTGATGACTTTGATTATGGTACAACTCTATATTGCTAAGATAAATACAGTGTGATTATATTACTGGTGTTTTGAGTCTTAAGGCTATGTTGGGCTTTGCAGCAAGATTTCACAGTGGTCCTCCTCCTCATGCATCCATGTCAGACACAGTACTTCCAGAAGCAAGCTGCAGACGAAAGGAGATAGAATGACATCTTACATGCAGAATATTAATACTGCAATGTGGTTATAAATAACTACAAATATTAATTAGTTTGTATAATACATATTAATCCAGAAAAAAAATTAATCTCATTTACGTTCACCCCTCTTCCTAGTTATGGATTTGCCTTCTGCCAAATTGGCTGTGATCTCCCTCTCCAGCTCCAGGTCCTCCCTGAGCACTCGCAGCTACAAGCAGAGATCAGAGTGATTAAACACACCAAGACAGGAAGCCGTCATCTCAGTGTCAGTAAATCATCTATTCAGGAGGTAGTGTAACAGGTTTTCATTCAGATCCTCCTGTTTATGTAGAATTGGTACGCATTTTATGAGAAATTTAAACAAGATGACAACATTTCATTTATACAAATACCATATAATAGATGTTCATTGTAGTAAATTATGACCAAATTAGGATCCACATTTTTTCCAAAGTTGCTTCCAGGTGAATCTGTAAATATCCTTACCTCCTCTAATTCAGTTAGTTTATTGGCCAGCTCAAGACCTGCAAATAGGAAAACCAGTCATCATCAAACCCAGAATGCATTTGTGTTATTAAATTGGTTTCAGCATTTTATTTTATCTCTCACCTAGAGGATCATCCTTTTCAACAGGAACTAAGCTCTTGTGTAGTAACAGTGCTAGAATCTTGCTCTGGGGATCTGCGTCCTCTTTTGGATTAAAAACATGGTTTCCTGCACACACCAAGCAAATAAAAATGCAACTTTAAGAGCCCCAAATATCACAAAACAGAACAATTAGGTCACATCCATCCCATTTCATCTCTTAACCTGCTGCATTCTGGCAAAACTAAACCATTAAACCAACAATGGCACCAATTTAAGGGGTGGAGTTTTTCAGCATTTCTATTGCATATAGACCTAAAACAATACAACATTTGCACACTTACCAGGGTTAAATATGCTCCTTCCCTCCACATTTAGCACTCCTTGCAATAGTAACAAACCCAGGAGTCCTAAGCAGTAGTTGACAACTGTAACCTTATCCATAGTAGTAATTGTATGGTCCCAAACTAATGCTGCACTATGAGCCCTCTCTCCAGCAAGGCAAGCAATCCACTGCCTTGGGTCCATCCCGTCAATACATTTATCCTTTCAGGGGCCTGGAGGAGGGGCCAGTCAGACCCTCGCGTACTAAATCAATTGCTAGTCATTGTGGATTTCGTCAATAGGCCACCTTTCCACAGGGACCATGGAGCGTCTGAGTGAAATATGGTGATCTGACGTTGCAGGCGAGGCCAGTAACCCTACATCACTCTGACATGGGCAAATCAAACAGAGAGAGGAAGTTATCAATCAGCCTGCTGGTTATGAAAGACCAGAATTAGATGTTCTTGGCACCTCCAAGTCTTTTTCTTTTACATTAATTGCTTCTTTAAATAGTTACATAGGGGTGTGTTGGTCTGGGGGGAAGAAGGGGAGGATGTAAATTGATTCAGCCTCTAAGTGCATCATAGCCAGAGATGAGCTCCTCAGTCTTGGCTTCAGGACTGAATTGGAGCTGAAGCAACATCCATCAATGCGGTCAAGCCTACTACCCAACACCTTCTAAGTCACTGTAGTCTATTTTGTGCATCAAGGAAATCACATCTCATACCTCTGCCAGAAGTGTGGCAATGTGCTTGTGCAGTTTTAGGGAAATGAGCTGGTTGGCACCTACTAAATTTGGCTGGTGAGGGTCTCATAAAAGCCCCTGGCCGCCTTGTACCCGTTCAGACTTAACTTAGGAACCCGTTGACGTCGCATCCAGGAACCTTTCATGAATCCATCTCTTTAGTCATTCAGCTTTTGAATACACTGCAGATCAAATACTTAAACTAGCAATGTGGAACAACCTGGAAGAATTAGGAGAGTGTCTGTTGGGGCAATCGAATCACCAACTTGTAGTTTTAGTCGTGTTAAGTCAAATTAAATGTGTTGCTGAGGCACCGGAAACACTGATGTCACAAGTAAAGACAAACTAGATTTAATTAACAGGGAAACCAAGAACAGGGGAAGTATTTTCTTGTTGTTCCAAATAGGCCTTCATGTCAGCTGCATGCAACAAGGCTTTTTCTGTAAATAATACAGCAATACAGTTCATACAGTTCAGTTGGTGCTGTATATGGACCACTAATACCAGTCCATTCTAATTGATTTGCCGCATTCAGAAAATGAATTGGTGTGGCGCAGGGGTGTGGTAGACACAGTGGAAATGCTGAACACTAGATGGCGCAGTTATTAACACAATCAAACCAGCGGCTTGTCAGATCACATGACACGTGTGTATTCGTTTGTGTAAATGAGACAAAGAGAGAGCGAGAGGAGCACACAGAAAGCTTGTAACACACTTCATTTAGAAAATGTGTGTCCTCTTCATTCAAACAAACAAGGGTGCAGTCCGTCTACTTTGTCAATGTTTTTTTTTTTTTTTTTTAAATGTAGTCCTTTTATCATCCGCATACAAGGCGTCATTATTAATTTGGCCCAGGTAGTGTGATCCCCTTCCCTCCGTGATGAAGACTCCTTGTGTTCTGCAGCTGCAGATGTCCACAGTCACTGACCCTCGCAGAGGGAGCTGCGTCAAGCCAACCGGATACAACGAGAATGAAACCGGAAGTCCAAGAATTCACTCTTAAAATTAAATCGCAAGTTGATAGCATGGCTGCTGATAGGCCTCTACACATGTATGATGAGTAGGCCTATCCTAGGATTTTGAGGTATTGTAATAAATGCATTTGCGGCTGTTATCAGGCGTGTGAATTATTATTGTAGACTTTTGTTATTTTGGATGCTGTGAATGCTCAATACACAATTAGTCTTGGGATCCACTTGTATCCACTATTGTCTTTAAACTGCAACATTATGGGCATTTTTGTAATCTAATAATATTCAATTTAAAAAAAAGTATTCTAAAGCCAATGTTCACTTATTAAGTTTTGACTAGATTTCACAGCTTTCTGCAAATTTCTTCCATTTTGTCCATGTTACTCGGGTTTTTGGGGGGAGTTTTTCCCTTATCCGAGTCAAAGGTCTATGGTCTTGTTAAGTCCACTGAGATGAATTGTGATGTTTGATTTTGGGCTATATAAGTAAAATTTGACTGAACTTGACTTGACAAATGTAACATGCTCTGGTGTTTTCATGTGACCCTTGTACAGAACGTGATTGGATCCTACACAAACAAACTGTTTTCTGCCAAAGTTTTAACATGTTTGGTTATGTCGCATCTCGTGTACGTCTGTTTTTCTCTGTGCACTCCCAGTGGTTTGAAGTTGCAGGACTCAGTTGTAAAAATGCAATCCTATGTACTTTTTGTCTGTGCACCATTTTATCTGTCATGGTGAAGCAGATTAGTTGAATTTTTTAATGTTAAACTCCTAATAAATAACACTTCATATGTTTTATTGAGGAGAAAAGGGTGTAACAGCTGCATATAACAAACACTTCATGTAGGAACAGAATTATGCCTGTGTCAGTCATTATCCTCAACAACACCTTCAAGCTTTGCATATTTATCGATCAGTAAATGACAGTAATGCCAGTTGTTTGTTAAACTGAGGGGATAATCCAGGCTGTGACATGCAGCGACCACAGATTAACATTATTTATCTGCTCATTTTACTTTCGCTGTCGCTTATTATAGGTCCTGAACATTTAAAGTCACAGAGAAACATCTGAAGTAAGTGGTAAGCGTCTGAAGTTCATCAGGGGGGCTTTTACTCATGTCTTTTATTTTGACGCGGCCAGGCGGAAGCTGTGTGTGTGTGTGTGTGTGTGTGTGTGTGTGTGTGTGTGTGTGTGTGTGCTGGGTCACACACACACACACACAGCGGGCGGGCTGTAGGGAGGATCAGGGAGGGAGGATCAGGGAGGGAGGGACGCCAGCTTCACCGGAACAGCCGCCAGGCAATTAAAGCAGCGACGCATCGAGGGGAGGGTGGCTACCGAAACTAATCAGAAGGGCCGTCCAGCACCTGAACCATCAATCGGCTTTTTTACGAGCGGAGGCGATCAATCCGTCGGCGGTTAACCTTCGGGAGAAACGCGGAAGTGTAACTCAACGTCAACGGGTTTTTTTTTTATTTTTTTTATTTTTTAAAGGGCTTTTTTTTTTTTTTTTTTTTTTCTTTCTTTCTTTCTCCCTGCTCATTATTGTCGGTGACAACATGGCTGAGTGTAACGTTAGCATCGACAAGAATAAACTACCTGGAGTGAAAGAGGGTAACGTCCTTTTCCAATATCTGCCGGCTCGGTACGACGTGTGCTATCTGCTTTAGCATGACGGCGGCTGACGTTCACCAGGTGAACTCAGGTGTTTGTTCAGGGTCTCTTGTTGTTGTTGTTGTTGTTATTGTTGTGCTGGCTGTTAGCACGGTTAGCTAGTTGGATGCTACAGCCGCGGACCCGGAGGCTGGGTCAGGTAGCCCGCGCTGTTGTGATTTTTATTTTTTATTTATTTTTTGGCCTGGGTGCAGGCGTCGTGCCAGATTGACCCGGTTCAGATCTGTTTCCATTCAAGGTTAAAGGGCGAGACGTTATTTTAGCCCCCCCTTCATATTTGTGTTTGGTTTGTGGGGGTAAAGGGTTGTAAATGACTCTCTTAATGCATGTACACGACCAGGCACGACACCGGTGTGGGTGAATACAGTGCAGGAGTCAGGGGGGACGTGAGTCTTTAGCACTGATCACATGGAGGTGTTTACCTGTTAGGTAAGGTGTGATCCAGCCATGGGATGAAAGCAGCGTGGACGGTGGACTGAAAGTGTCCCCGGGCCTCTTCCTTTTTGAATTTCAAATCTAACATATCTGGTTTCACTTTGCTTTTGGCTGTAAAATCTGCCACTGCTTTGAAACCTAATCCTAAAGGACTTTGTGACCACACAAGAAAGAAATCCATCACGCCTAACTTTTATACACACCCAAAAGTTTGACCACTACTGTTGCTGCTTCGAAGGTGATAGCAGGTGGAGGAGTGGGGCTTTCACACTGACGCAGATTTTTGGATGGGATGCTGTGCTGGTGGGAAGGACCCGTCCTGTTGGTGTGAAGCAGCTGCTCGGCGGGATGCTTGTTATTCTGGTCAGAGAGAGAAGGGACGTGCATTCCCACTGCTTGGCTAGTCTGCAAGAGGAAAGACTGAGAGAGCCGCTGGAGACGTTTCAATTTCATCCTTCATGTGTTAGGAAAATAGTAAACACCGTGAGCTGTGTAGTTGCACTGTACTGTGAATCACAGATGAACTGAGCCTGTGTTTTGCCATTTCCTACTGCACATGAAGCACTTGACTCTTATGGTCTTTGGGCGTCATAATCCATCTGTCACTTGTTGCTTGATGTTGTGAAAACTAGACCCAGATATAAAGATAGACGTTCTGCAAAATGTTAACTTTGACAAGCTTTCAAATGAACGGTCACACAAACCCAAATTGTTACAGTAGTTAAAACAACTAGTGTATAGAGCTGTACCAGCCAGATTAAATCTCAGGTTTCTTGGTTAAGAAGATTAAGCATATGGTTGAAAATGGTCTGTATCAATCAAATCCTATACTGCTCTGAGGCAGTGGGGGCTTTGCTGAGGTCTCGCCCTCCTCGTCACAGCATCTGTTTAAAGCCAACCATTCACCCAGTCACCCCCCGTCTAATACAACCAGACAATCTGGACCACTCTTCAGTGTTTTGGTTGAGTACCACATGTTTTTGTGCTTTTCAATAATGTTGGCAAATAATTTGTTTTCTCAGAGCTGTCTGTACTGTACACATAATCATAGACTGTTGCTGGTTATTAATTGTTTATGTGGATGAAGTTATCTTAGTGAGACCAGCTGATGGGCTGTGAGCCTGGCAGTGGGAGGTTATTAAGTGTGTCTAGACTCTGTAATAAAAGCTGGGAGGAGAGCTTTAAATACATGGTTAGTGTCAAAGAAGGGATTGATATGATGTATGATATGAATAATTCCCATCTTAAAACTGAAGTAGGTAAAGTAAATACTAAATTACTCTTTATTTGCACTAAATAAAACCTCTGAGCAGAGTGCTGCATGGATTCCTGCAAGACAAATCATGGCCTAATTTTGTTCTTCTATATTTGATGCAATGAAGTATTTCATCTGAAGTAAAAGCTTCTTGCTGCTGTATTTCAAGATATAGGCTATGCTAAAGATAGGGTAGTTAAAACCATGTTGACTAAACCACAGAAGCAGGAGCAATAGGGTACATACATCCTATGCTATAAGGTCCACATCCATAATTAGCTGAGGCTGTGAGAAAGGTCTAAAAAGTCCCCGTAGCTTCTACTGTTTCCTTCACTGTCAGCATTTGAAGAGTGGTGGATCCTGAAAATTCAAGAAAAGCTATCTGCCTCACTTTCGATCAGTTCAGATGGATATGTGGTGATGGTATCTCCCCTCCCACAACAGTTTGCACAATTGTTTCCGTAATGAGTGTTCACAGCTTTTTGGCAGTCTTTGTAATATTGAAACCATAAATAGAAAGGTTGCTGTAGTTTAGATTTGTTGTGAAGGTGTCCGCTTAAGATGGAAAACAAGCAGTAAAAAAAACGTTTGCTTTTTGTTCGTTTTTCTTTTTTTCAGAAAAGTCTCGGTGACAAAAAATTGTGATCATACTCTGTTTACAGATAATTGAGATCATGACTTAAGGTCTACATGTGCAGTTTTAGTCCTTGAGCTTAGAGATAGAAGATAGTAAAATAAGAATTATAAGATGTTGTCAAAAACTCAGTAAATGTGGTAAATATATTTGTTCAAAAGATTATGAGATTTTAAGATCTCATGCTATATGTAGTATTTTAGTTTTTTAACTTGTGCTGATGGACACACAAATTGTTTCTTGTTTTTTTGGGGGGGCTACATTCTTCATTCTGAGAGCAAATCATGGTTCCGTGTTCACAGTTTCACTTCATGTTTTTTACAGGCAGAAGATAACCGAACCACAAGCCACTTGCCAGATAGCAAAAAAAATAGATGTACAATTTTTCACATGTTCTGTTGAACCTGTCATTTGGGAGTTAGGTGTTAAGTCTTCAAAAGTATCAGCCAGTGGTCATCCAGCTTATGAGGCAAATCCATACACCACATTATTAATTGAGAATAGTAGTCAGTAGTTTACAATAATACTAATCATCTTGCTGTTTTCTTTTTGCTTTAAAGTGTACTCATCAGGTCATCATAGAAAAAACCACTAAACACAGTAGAAGTTCACGAATTTGATCTCTCCTGAGTTTCATTGCTGACGTATTACATTCTCTGCTTGTGCTTAAATTTGATTGTGGGCCAGTTTTCTGTTTAAGCATGTGTGTAGGCAGATGGCCGGATGTTAAACAGTGTTAACCGTGAATGTCAGATTCAGATAACATCTCAACTGCCTCAGTTTGACTCGTACCAGATACATTGTTTAAATCACCAAGCATACAGTAGTTGAAACACATTTTTAACTTTTCATACGAGGCAGTATTCTTTCTCAGTTTCGGTCTCTTTCTATTTTTTCCCCCAGTGTGTCGAGACTTTGCTGTGCTGGAGGACCACTGCCTGGCCTATAACCTCCAGGAACAAGAAAGTAAGAAACTACAAATTAACTATGTTTTTTGATTTGCCCCAGCCCCCATATTTTCACCTGAAGAGACAGGTAACTTATTTCAAACAGGGGACGTCTGCATTCCTGCTTTTCAACTTCAGTCAGAGAAAAGCTTGGCTACCTTTTGATGGGTCCTGTTCTGTTAAGTTCATGCAGATAGGCTCATACCCTTTTTCCACACGGTGTGTGTTTAAACACTTACTCTCACTGTTTTCTGCATCAAACCCGTTACATCACTGTGGACTCTTTTTGTCAAGCTGCCGTGCTACATTCCTACAGGTCACTTAATGCTTACTTTGCAAAAGAACAAACTATGAAAGATGATTCTAGAGCATAGCAGTAGAAAAGTGAATGTAGTCTACCATGCTCCTCTTTTCCCATCTGGAAAATTTCAAGTCCAGCAGGCTAAACTGCAGTGTCAGTGGCTGCAGCCTGATTAAGCCTACATAAACCCTGCTTCAGCCACACAGTTAACTGTGTGAATGGTGCAGGACGCCACAACAATACTGTATCGGGGCAGGGCGGTGGCACACTACAGTGGACTGCTGTGTATCATTTGAGTGGATCACGTTCATTTTTGTGTGCTGCAGCTGTAGCACAGAGAAGCCCTGATTCTGGATCTGAAGTTAGATGGCACATCAGCTTAGCGAGACCTCTTTATATAGAGCACACTGTGAAATACTATTGTCTCCAACTGTGTTCGTGTGTGTGTGCCTATAAAGGATTTTGTGTGTACATTGTTTGCTAGCTATGTATTTGTCCCTGCATGCCTCAGTAGATTAGCTGGTGCTTTTATGTGTGTAATTAGCTGGCATCTGTTTCACATATTTTGCATTCAGATGAATTGTTGAAATCTCATGATGATGACTAACTTTGAAACTTCTTCTCAAAAGTGTCTTTAGCTTTAGTGTTTGTAGTAGAAATACTTTCAGGAACTGCCGGCCTCTCACTATAGATTAAGCCATGTCCTGCTGAGTTAGGCTGAAAGGACATTTTCTGCCAAGAGGCACTGACAAACACAGTTCCCAGACATAACAAGGCTTTCCTTTCATAAGACACAAATAAATATCTGCAGGTGGCTAATGGCCACCACATCTCCTCATATCATTCACTTGCACTCAGTCTTAAAAAAATGACACAAACCAACAGAGGCTACTGCCTTTTTAGATTGTGCAGAAAATTACTCCGTTGCTGTTCAGATTTCTTTGGTGAGCCTTTGTTTTGAAGGGATGGAGTGTAGACTTAGAGTGTAGACAGTGGAAACATTACAGCTTTTACTTCTTTGGACAATAATTTGTTTTTCTGTTTCCATTAATATGTCAGCCTATATCACCATAAAAGGGTAAATTATGTAACACGCGCCGCAAGAAAGAAGGCCAGATGTCACCCTGCCATACCATAAATGGCGATTTAGGCTCTGTTTCAGCTGTGATTAATTTGGTTTTGGCTACCCTGTCCTTGTGTTGTCATTAACCCTTTTAGTGATCTTAGTGATCCATAACCAAGGCTCATCTCCCTTTGTGCCCTTTGTTGCCACACTAACTGATCTGATTTGAGCTGGAAAAATATTTGTTTACCTCTGACCCTGGAGGTCACTGAAGAGAATGCTGGCTTATGTAGTCTGGCGTTTTTCTAAATATGCAGTATCCCCTTTTTTTCCTGGAACGCAACCAACAGATGGCCATCCTAAAAGGGTCTTTTTAGCAGTAATTCACTTTAAGTTAACGTGGAGTTACAGCTGGCTTTTATTTTCATTTGAAATGTTGAACATGCAAAACACTGAAGCATCCAAATGTCGGATGGAAAACATTTTCTTATGGCTGTGTCAGCACTTAGCGTCTTTGTTTCTGGAATGTGTTTTCTCTGTTTCAGTGTACAGCTGATATGTTGTGATAGTCCAGCTTTGTCACCCAAGCACCCCTTTTTCAGAATGACGTGAGACCTCTTCAAGGTTTATTTTGGTGAATGAACGAATGTCACGATGTCCGGACATGCTTTTTTTTTTTTTGCTGCCTTGAAAGATGAATCAATGAAAATGTGGCAGAAGATAAATGATAGCCTTATCTTGGGCTATGACATCAGTTTTGCCTTCAAATATTTTTTTGTAAGGTGTCATAAACTTGAACAGTTGATCAGTGTCATCCAGAAAAATCAATGTCAACCCCATGACTTTTTATCAAGTTGCCACAGCTGTGACTCACTGTTTCCTCTTTCAATCCCACCAGTCAGAAAGCAGAAACTTTATGGAGCCTCTCACGGGTAAATTGCGAAACGTAATTTGGTCCTTTTCACATGAAAGCTGGGAACAGATCGATAGCCAGGTGAAACAGAGCTGAGCGAGTGAGTGATGCTCTCCATGCTTACCAAGTGCTGGGAGTGCGTCAGCAAGCAGGATTTATCATCTGTTATGGCCCACAACGTGGCATCACACAACCTTGGAACGGCTCCTCTGCTGCACATTCATTTCTCAGTGACTAAGAGCGCGTTCTGTTTATTACCAGAGACTGAAGCGTCTGTGTCCTCAACGTTAATCTTGTTCTCTGCAGGCCATCTAAACAATACTACTGCTCCTCAGAAAGGAAACCATCAAGAAATTGTTGATCTGTAAATAAACCCCACAGTACTCCACTCTTCATCATTCATCTAATTCCTTACCACTAGCACATTGTGGGCAGCTGATTTATTTGTGTGTACACAGTTTTAAGAGCAGTGCTTATGTGTTTGTGTACAGTTGAGAGCCACTTGGCGTCCAACGTCAATAAGAGCCGCCTGGTGCAGAAGGACCTGCTGGTGGCCAAGAAGCTGCAGGAGGAGGAGGTTCAGAGGGCCAAGGTCCAAGGCCAGAAACAGCACGGTGACATGTGGGTGTCTCTCATACACCAACAAACACAAACATACAAACACATGTTTATATCAAAGAAAAATTCCACTGGGAGAAATGGACAATAAAACCATACACACAAAAGTTGTTAAGCCTAAAGAAGGTGACTGTGTTAGTTCATTGCACTTATTTAAAATGATAAATTTCATAAGATTCACAATTTACTTGAAAGCTGCTATCTGGTTAAAATTGTATATAATCATCTAGATGTTGCTGTAACCATCATTTTAAAGTGTAGTATTATGAATCTCTATTGGTTTAATTTCATCTGATTTCTGTAGTTCAGACTTCATGAATCAAACTCTTCATGAAGTCATCAGAATACTTTGCAGTAGCAGCTGTGTACAGTATTTGTTGCTTTGTTGATAGCACCTGTTTCAGAATAGTTAGTAATTCCTCCCAGAGCACAGCTGTTACTAATAACATTAAGGAGTCCCCTTACACAGCACCTAAAGACAGATTTATGCTTCACCAGCGAAGTGATCCAGGCATCCAGCCCTTCCGCCATAGATGACTGCAAATTGATTTATCGTTCAGTGTAGGTTTGACCTTTTTTATTATCATAAATTAGTAGGTCACCTCTTGCATTCATTACCAGAAGAGAGAGCAATCATGAGAAGGTTTGGAAATGGCTTTGATAGCTAGGGCAGTAATATTTATCTATTTTTCTACTCTCACTTAGAGCTTGAGGGCAACTGTTGCTGTGTGGAGAAGATTTGCACTGGTGAAGGCTTAGCTGGATCACAGAATATACATTTTGTCTAGCTTTACTGAAAAAGAAAGATTATCAAGCCTGTCTTCAGTTTGATATATGTTGTCTTCACCATCAGCAACTGCTACCAGCATCATAAAAATATGCTAACAAAAAGAAAGAAAGAAAGAGAGAAAGAAAGAAAGAAAGAAAGAAAGAAAGAAAGAAATTCTTAAAGGGTTTGGGTCAGCTCCAGCTTAAAGTCTAAAGCTATACAGCTTCCCCACAAAGTGGACAGCACGAGTTGCCTCTGTTGAAGTCCAGACCAGGAGCTGCAACAGAACCCCCCCTCTTTTTATTAAAATAAAATTGCTGACTCATAGTTCAGCGAGATCACTGTTTAACTCACTCACTCACACACACACACACACACACACACACACACACACACAGACACAGACATAGCAACTCCAGTAGTGGGATTGCACCCCCAGTGAGAGGCCAGATGCTCCACCATCCAGGCAGGCCAACGTAGGCTTGTCATGCTGGGAGCTCACACTGTCATCCACCCTGCACTTGCCAATGCCACTTCACATACACCCACTCTCAGACATTTGACTGAACGCACACACAAGGGAATGCAGCAATCACTTGTTTCTTAGTACATACCGATGAAGGCACACTATGGCGCTACCTGAGCTGTCGGCTGCTCAGGTCAAATATAGGTGCAGCGCAAGGTAGTTAAGCTCTTACCGTTCCTTTTTAAGTAAAGCATTACAGTAAACTTCTGTATGCCTACACACACACACACACACACACACACACACACACACACACACACACACACACACACAAACACACAAACAAACAGAAATGAGAAATGAGAAATGATCTTTGCATACCAGATGGTGTTGTTGTCAAAATCATGTAATTTAAAGATGTGAGTGAGCCGAAGTGAGATCAACATCACAGCCTGAAGCACACACGCCACCTCTCACAACATGTTAGATAATAACTTCACTGCTGATCATGTAGTACGTTCACTGCTCTGTGTTTTTCTGGTGTACCATGATTATTTCAATTGTTGTGCTGCTCTTGGTCAATAATTGTGAAGTTTGGCAGTGTTTGGCATTTTCTATGAAATGCGGTTTGCTTCACTTTGTTTGAAAGTCTCAGTTTGCTATATTAATCCAGTGAATGAATATCCACCTCAGTGGCAGTTAGGGTAATGGATGCAGGAGAGTGAGATAAAAGTATTGAGAAGAAAAAGAATGCCAACAGAAGTGTCAGCAGAAAGTGTTAAAAAAAGGGAGACATAGAAGTATTTAACAAATATGTATGAGAGCGATATAGAATTTATTTTTAGTGTACATAATATGCATGTGTATAAAAAGTGTTTGAAAACTGGTTCATGGTAAGAAAAAGATAGTAAATATAAACTTGCTAAAATCTTATCATCCACAGACTGACTTGTATGATTACAAACATTAAATATTGTTAGTCAGAGATAGTTTCAGGATCCTGAAACAAACTTGTGTATATATGTTATTAATGTTTTAATGTTCTCCAAACCCCTCCACATATACACATGAACTCATGGGGACCTCAGTGTGCAACAAGATATTGAGATCGCCCAGGAGATTCAGGACCAACTGGTCCGACAGGCGGAACAACAGCGACAGCAGGAAGAGAAGGATGCGGTAAGAAATAGAGACACACATGCACACACACACACACACACACACACACACACACACACACACACACACACACACACACTTCTGCCCATTCAAGCACAGTGTTGGTTACATCCACTCTTCTATGACTTGACTAGTATCGATGTGCTGTAATGGGCGAGTCATTCCACTTGAATCCTCACCTTGTTTATGTCTCTCCATTGTAATAATGGAATGACAGACCTGTATTTTTTCTCAAAGTCTCAATCACAATGTGTATGTACATAAAAAGCAGAGAATTAAGTATATTCTGACGCTGTAGTATCAAGATGATATCAACAAGTTCTTTGTAAATGTTTTCCCATGGTGTTGACAGACTGGACAGTGTTACAGATCAGAAGAAAAACTACATCTCCAAACAGGGACCTTTTCATAGTCATGTGGGACAACATGTTTACTGTGGCCTTGTTTGTTTGTAGGCAATAGCTCGTAAGCTGCAGGAGAAGGAGATGAAAGAGGAAAGGAGGAGACAGAAGCAGCTGGAATCAAACTTTGAGGAGGACTACTTTGAGGATCACGGAGGTGGGGAGAGCACTGCTGGCTCATGCTAATGTTTGCCTGTGTGTGTGTGTGTGTGTGTGTGTGTGTGTGTGTCTGTCTTCATATATATATATATATATATATATATATATATATATATATATATATATATATATGTATATGTATATATATGTGTGTGTGTGTGTGTGTGTGTGTGTGTGTGTGTGTAGACATGAGAGAAGATATGCCTTCCCTTTTGTAGACTGTGGATTTTTCTTTCATCTCTGGATGTGTAGTGAATGCTTTTGCTGCCCAGCGCTGGAGATTATGGCTGACACACAGAAAAGATTTTTGGAATGCATTTAAAAGCTGATAATTAACCTAGAAGGGAGGCTTGCATGTTCATACAGAGAAATAATTTGTCATTTCACTTGCATTCAAGAGCAAACACCACTGTAAATGGGTTTAGCAGTGCTCCAGTTTTAAGATACAGCTCAAGTGTGCTTTGATATCAGATTGTGCTTAAGATAGTAAATAAATCTCCACTTAGTGGTTAATTAGTGCATTAAGAAAAACATTTAGATTTACCAACTGATGTCACATAGCCACCTAAAACATCTTTGTCCACAAATGTGTATTTGTTATGCTTCTGTAACATATTGGAGAGCATCTCTTGGTGAGCAAGTATTTTCGTTACTGCATGATTCATCCCACTGGAGGTCTGTTCATTTTCTACTGAAACAGAAACAGTGGCTCATTTGAATTTTTTTCTTTCCCTTCTTAGTAAATGACTGCCCTGTGTCAAGTAATCTATGTAGGCGATTCAGATCAAGATTGGGGGGGTAATCCTGCATCCTGCGTTATCTCAATGTTGAGAAATGCAAGTTCAACGCAGGTCCTTCATAGTGAATGGCTATCACTTTATTAGCATGAAAAATTTTGCTGCTGAAATGTATCAGCTATCTGACAGTAGTGTGGCTCAGTCTGAATGCAGTTATACTTCTTGAGCCATAGGCGTAACTTTGACTTTACGGGGGAAGTAGATTTCACACAGTTCTTTCTAATGTTCCCACCTGACTCATGAAAGCTCAGCTCTTTTCTCCGCAGCTTTCTCAGCCTGCTGAATCTAATCTGGCAGATTGACTCCCTAATTTTTTCTTCTACGGAGGCTGACATTTTGTATACACTGCTACACTCATGTCATTCTTAGATAGAGCAAAAACCTTTTTCAGTTCAACTGTCTAGAAGAAAAAACAATCAATCTCCACTTCCTCTTTTGTTTTTTCTGTTCCCACCACTTCTGCAGTATACATATATTCCAAAGACACAATAGTATTTACTTTCACTGCGAGGGCCCTTTTGTATTAACCCTTAGGGTTATTGTTGTCTGCTTACATGAGGGGTTTCAGGTTATTCCTCTCCGTAGGCTTCCTGGATAAGTGTCAAAATTGAACACAAATGGGATGCAGAAAAGAACAGAAGGAGGGGCACAGTTGTGACAAAAGAGTAGCTGCTATACAGGCAGGTTTTAGAGAATACAGTGTCCGTGTCTACACTTTGTTTGACATAAGCAGGACCGAGCAAGTGTCTCCAGCTGACAGTCTACCTGTGCTGTTGTGTCCTACCTAAAAGATGTCACACATGCTAGGTGGTCGGGATGAAGCTACAGTGCAACATGCTGACTGTGCCACTTCTCCCTGCTCCCTTTTTATACTAGAATATTTGTGCCACTGCCAGGCCCTCTATGTTTGCAGTATTGCCTTGCAAGTTACATAACCACTCACCTACAATGTCCCTACGGAGTGTGTGTGCGCATATAACTGTGGCAGGCAGTAGAACAAATATTCAACTCCTTTGTTTGCTCTGGATCTAATGACTGACGTCAGAGTGAGTAGCCAGATACATTTTATGCAGGTTACAGGATTGACACTTTGCACAAAGGTGTTTTAGTTTTGACACTCTGATCAATTTGCTTGTATGTGGATATTACTTCATAGCAGAGCATTGCCTTATAAATATCCGTCCCACTAGTTTTTACATCCTCCTTATGCACATGTGCAGACACACATTTGGCGCACTTCTGTGAGATCATGGTGCTTTTCATTAGGCCACGTAATTGGCTGCTCCTCACAGGAAATGTGGAGCTGTTGGCTGTGTTTGTCTTAATCCAGTGGATTACAGTGTCACACAAACCAGCGTCGGGGCAGAACCTGTCTCCTGTCTCACACAAGAGCAAACACTTAAACTAGCCCAGTCACTCAGGAACAGGTACAAGTCGGGCTGTCTTTGGACCTGCCTCCTTTTTCAGACATTTGAACATTAACAAAGTCCTGTCGATTAGCCATTAGGCAGCCGGTTGGATAGCTTGAATTCCATTGAGCTGACTCCCAGTGCACAGTGAGTACTGGCCTCTGCTGTGTGCCGCCTCAATCTGCTTTTCTGCTCATTTGTTTTCATTCAAACTTCTGTCAGTCACAGGCCAACTCCCAGCAGAATGTTTTCTTTTTAGAGATGAACTGGTTGTTCCCAATCACACATTCAGCTTCAAGTCAATCATGCTCTGGTTATAAAACAGTATTTACTTTGTGTGCCACATTACTTTTCAACTTTCTCTCCATCAAACAACACACAGTATTCATGGGTGTTACTGCACATATTGTTTGTTCACTATGTCACATCAAAAGTCTAAAGGCTCCGAACACTTGTTGTCCTAACCTGTTCTATTTTTATTGTCATTACATTATTATTATTATTATTTATAATTATTACAATAATAACCACATCAGTGGACATTTTGGGTGCAGCTACTACCTACACTCTTTGTACTTTGTCTTTTACCATCACTCTCCTCACAGCTGCTGTCTAACTCAGTGCTTACTAACCATTTTAGTTTATATAATTCCTCTCTGTTATTTTTCACGTTTCCATGGCCTCTTCAATCATCATCATCATTCTCTCCACACGGGCCTCTTCCCACCCTCGCTCCTTCATCTCTTACCTGTTCAGCTGCAAGAAGACCCCTTGACTTGGATAAACGCACCCATCACAAATCAATTGCCCCAGGCCGATATGATGCTTCAGTGAGCTCACATCGCGATTACTCCCCAGATTATAGCTCAACAGAGCCCAAAAGGAGCAGGTACCCAAAACAGGACTCCGCAGCACCCCACGGCCGCTCCAGATACCCCGAGCACTACACAGTGGGAGAAGGGGGGCGAAGCAGGCATGCAGATCCTTACCCAGAGCATTTGTTGCCCTCCAGAGGAAAGCATGGGGACAGGTACCCAGACTGTGAGCCCACAGAGACTGGCAGAGCCCGGGGCCCAGGAGGGGAGGTCACAGAGAGAGTGGTCAGGAGGAAAGAGAGACCAGCCAGACCACCTCCACCACAGAGCCCCATAGAGAGAGACAAGGCATTGGACAGAGAAAGGGACAGGCAGCGTGACCAAGACAGGGGCAGAGACCTGGAAAGGGAGAGGTTTATGGGAAAAGACCAGAGGAGAGACAGGGAGCAAGACCTTGAAAGGGCAAGAGCAGGAGGAAAAGACAGGGAAAGATCCAGAGATAGAGGACAGAATGGGGACAGACACAGAGATGGGCAGAGACAGACAGACCGAAACAGACAAAGAGCAAGAACCACGAGCAGGGAGAGAGGACTTGAAGAGGATCCGGGGCACAGCAGGGACCGGCCGAGGGAGGGCCGGGCTTCTTGGGAGGAGGAAGGGGATGATGATGAGAGGGAGAGGAGGGCCGGGGGCCGGCAGCGTGTCCACTCCAGCTCCCAAGAGGTGTTTGACGAGCTTGGAAGTGACAAAGGGAGAGGGGACACCGGGGAATTCTGGCACCCCAGAAAGGGGGAAGTTCCCGGCAGGGAACGCTGTCATACTCACCCCAACGAGACAGGTACCACCCTGAGCCCGCCCTCTGGGCTCTGCGGGGGTGTTTGTGTGGTGTGCTGGAGTTGCTTTCTGCTGTGGCTAAGGTGGTGGGATGATCTAACATTGCAATCACTAATGAAGACACTAATTTTCTCTGTTCACACGAGGATGATGATGATTCAGATTTTGATGGTTGGAAATGGATTTGCTGTTGTGCTGTGGGGTTCGCTCATTCCTGCATTGTCTGCTGGCTTTTTTGCATTGAGTAAAAAAGCGTTTACACTATGCTGAGAGTGAAGTGTGTGCTGTGATCTTGTAGTAGAACATCGTGGAATTTGATGAGCTAAAATTTGGCATTCACAAGGGGCTTCAGAGCTGGTGAGCTGGTTGTTTTATCTTCTCCCAAAGCTGTTAAAGCCATTAAACAAAACACAGTGATAAACACTAGCAGAGATGCGCTGCAGCCCTTTTAGGTGCTGTATTGATTTAATCCAACAAGGATTGTATCTATTGAAGTGCTGAAAATATTAATCGATTACTCAATCAGTCAGAACATTGTTTTGATCATTTTACATTAATTCTTCATCAATCATCAAGAAAACTTTCCAAAAAAATCTGACAAAACAAACAATTAGTAGGCATAGCCCTGGGCTGTGGGAAATCCTGATCTTTAACAATCACAGTCTTAAAGACTAAACAATTAAAACAAATCAATAGATTATTTGATTATAATAAATAATCTAAAAAGGCCTAATCTATTGTTAACGTAATGTGCCGACATCCGCAGGTCGTATTGTGCACCGAGGGAGTGGAGCCGTAATAGCAGAAACGGAGTTGAAACTGAGCGAGGCCACCAAGGGGTTGACGAAGCTTGATCTACGTGAGCAGGAGCTGAAAGACATGGAGGTGGCCAGGAAACTACAAGAAGAAGAAATCAAAGTGAGAAGCCAATCCAGAAAAGTATTAGATTTTGTTT
The DNA here is from genome assembly GCA_031216445.1 of Lateolabrax maculatus. Lineage (NCBI taxonomy): Eukaryota > Metazoa > Chordata > Actinopteri > Acropomatiformes > Lateolabracidae > Lateolabrax > Lateolabrax maculatus. The sequence goes on from CM062196.1 coordinate 13,492,512, forward strand.
ATTTGTACATAAAAAAGTGAACCGTTTTTTTTATGTGCAGGATTAATAGCAAACATCCGAAAAAGAGTACAAATAGGATAATATGATTAAGATATATTATGGTACATAAGTGTTATACGTTTAACAACTCTTTCCCAATCAAGCTGCTCGGTTCTGCTGAGAGATCCAAAAATGTCCTCCTGCGCATGTTAAGTGTGCAGACCTTAAATCCTGGTCATAAATACTGTCAGACAAAACAACCTCCAGCACTTAAACTTGGTATTACTGAAATCTACAAAGAGTAAGAGAATGTGAAGTCAGGTCAGATATACAAAGTCAGATATTGAGATTATAATAAATCCAATGCCAAAAATCTAAAAGTGAGTTTATAATAAGTCTGATATCCAAATAATAGGCTCAGTGTAATAAGTACAACATCAGTCCTCAACACCATTGGACTTGGTGTGCTGGGGGTTATTCAGCTTTATATCAGGTTTTGGGCATAAATAACATTAAAGGCATAAAAACATTATGAAAGTAAAAACATGTAAGGTTTTGGTTTAGATGATTCAAATTATGAGTGAAGTCTGCTTTTGATTTAGCATGCATCTTAACAGCTTTAATATCTGGAGTGAATACTGTAGCCTTGGAATAGCACAATGTGATAAAGGACTATAACGTCTAAGTTGTAAATGGCTTGAAGCCTGAGTGTCAAAAAAACATACTGAAAGGCCTCAGTCTCAGTCATTTCCTATGTTATGTTATGTTATGTTGGAACAATGTGTTTCACTGTGGGGAAAATTTGCATTTTTGATAACCCTGTTTTCTGGTTTCAGGCAAGCAAGATGCATGTGCGTGCAGCCCAAGTTGCACAGGATGAAGTGAGTGGGCATGAAGTCTTATACTGTCTGTCCTCTTTTTATATTTCTTCATTTCCTGGGCTCAGCAAATTATATCAACTTTACTGTCATACAACCCTGAGTATATAAAGCCATGTCTAAACAAGACTCTTTCTGGCCCAAGATTATGTAAGAAGAAAGAATCTATTATTATAGAAGTGATATTATAGTTATAGAATGGTCTTTTAGATACTTCTATCATCGAACTAGGAATACAGATCTCATGACAGTCAAAATACAGTATCTGTTATACAAATACATGTGGTGACATGAAACACAATTGACATGTCACCCACACATTGAATTTCACAGGATACTTTTCTGTGCTGGTGTTCATTGTCCAGTTGATGTGAATGTGTCTAATGTCTCGCTCTGGCAGGAAATCGCCCGACTGATGATGGAACGAGAGAAAATGGAGTACAGGAAGAATCGTGAACGGGAGAATGAGAGAGAGTGGGAGAAAGAGAAGGAAAGAGAGAGGGAGAGGATGGCAATGGAAAGGAGGCGGCCAGAGGGAGACTACAGGGTAATTTTCCATAACCACATTCATTTTAAAACGTGTGCTTTGGGGCAAAATATTTTTTGCAGCCTGTGACTGACTTGTATATAAGAGTGTATTTCCACTGTGGTAGTAGAACCATCATTTTTATTTGGGTTTCCAGCCAAATGCAGAAGAAGTGGTCCGGCCCAGAACACGCGATGAGTACGAATACCAAAGGCAGAGGAACCACAACAAGCCTGCCAGGTACAAGACTCCTTGCTTCTAAAATATTTCCAGTCAGTCAAGAAGTAGAAACTCAATCATTTAATTTATTTTCTTTCTCCTCTCTGTCTGCCTCAGGCCTCCTCAGCCTCGTGTACACGACTATGAGAATGTGAACCCTGGCTACGGCTACTCGGAGCACCCTGTTCCCCCTCGTGCTCCCACCAGACCTGAGGCTGCTTACAAAGGTACTAAGTCTATACACCAGAGCGTATTTACTTAATCCTAACATGAAGTTCTCTCTAATTAAATAAGGATGTACTCTTTGTTTAAATTATTTTCTATCAACTACAAATTGCATATTGTTAAAATTACTGCTTACTTTTTTTCTATAGCATATCCGATAGTTATTCTTTTGGACTTAATTAAAGCTTTATGCGATTCTTTTCACCTGGTACTCTTATCTGTGTGTGCGCCCATTCTTCTGACTGAGCATGTCTGCAATGGAAGTGTTGATTTTGAATTTGCTAAAGCTAGAAAATGTTTGGCATTTTTGCTTTAGAAAATGACAGAATTCAATCCAGATCTCAAAGTAGAAAAGAAATGCAGTGCAAAAACACTACAACTACAATCCATCTTCAGTTGCAGTGTGATGTAGCAAGCTGCTGATGGACCTCTGTCTCCTCCATCTTTTCCAGGTGCCTATTACAAGCGGTGACTCAGGTTCTCTACCAAGAGAAGACATGCTGTCACTCCTCCTTCATCCCCCCTTTTGTTTTTTTGTTTTTTATATATTTTTGCTTTTTGACCATTGGCACTCTGTTGACCAAAAGTCTTGGGACAGTCTAATGAGTGGCAATGGGATTTTTTTTATTTAAAAACACTCTCCAAAGTTTGCCCAGAGTGAAGAAGGTGGGTCTGTGAGTGCTGGAACCACATTCATGTTTTCCTTTTCTTTTTTTTTTCTTTTTTTTTCAGTTGTTAATTATGACTTAATATTCTTTCTTTTAACTGACTCGACAACAAGACAAGCCAAAATATCAGCCCTGTGACAAACTCCCCTGATTATTAGCTGTTGAAATAGAGGAACCGGCTCCTCACCTGCTGTGGTCATCATGTGCCGATGTTCGTCCCACCTGTGGACCATGCCATCACAAGGGCTCAAGGCCTCTGCTGGATATAACCATGCAATCTCAAATTTCCTCATGACTCTTCATGGGACGTGCCTGTCTAGTCCAACATGGCTGCTACAGTGTCTTAAATACCAACATGGCAGCTGCTTTGTACACCCATGCTGCAGTCCGTTTCTCTTGTCATGCTGTGCAACGAGGCTACGCAGGCCCCATCCATGTGCCACACAGCGTATGACTCTGGAGGGGATACTTTTTCTGTTGCTGTATTCAAATAAAAATAAGCCTGTATCGAAATGCTGATAGTTTTGGCTTTGACATGTTTACCACCTTGTTCCAGTGCAGAGGAGGTGGAGCTTTGTGATGATCCATGGACATTTAATTGGCTTTGTCTTTTTGTGCTTGTTAAGGGCACTTTTTATTCCCATCACCCTTAAACTGAAAGTGGAAGGATGATATTCTGTGTAACACTCACTGTTTCTATGTGCATGCTTACTGAAAGTGTACAACTGTGTACATGCATTTCAGCTCTATATCAAATTATCTGGCACCCTCTTTATGGTCAAAAAATAATCTTCTCTTTGTGAATGAACAAAATACATGTTAGCTCATATCCTGCTGTACAATATATGACTTTTCTGCCACTATTTCATATCGGCTTGTCATTTACAAACCAAAACTGGCCCATAAAAGAACCAGTACCTAAATGAAATGCATGTACATTGCTTGTCTGTGCAAAACCTGAATTCATGCTTGTGCTTACGGCACAGACGTTGTGGAATATTTGTTCTTGATTTATTTAAATGTAAATATCAGATTTCTTTTTTTTTTATACTTGTGCTACCAAATCATGTTCCCCATCTTGGAAGATGATTCCCTCTTCAGTCCATCTATCATGCGTCCCATTAGTTATCTTTGTTCAGAAAGGGAGCCTTATATTTTATTTTTATACAATATTTTGTTGGTCTTTCCTCAGATTGTTCCCTTAATTTCCATTCCCCCAAGCTTTCCTGCCATCATTTCCAGTCCTCTTCTCTTTGTCTCAAACTCAAAGGCAGACATCACTTCCTGCCTGCAGAAAAAGCAAACATTCTCACAATAGAAGTGCATCTGGATGGAGGGAAATCAGTCACAGGATCAGCTGGAAATGTTGACATAAAATATACTGTATGTCACTGCTCAAAGGGACCTACTTTGGTGTTTTTACAACTTCAGGATCCATTATTTTCTGTTCATATTGAATAAGGATGATACATGAAGAGCACGTTCAGGCTTTGAGTTTACTGACATGTCTGTGACGGTCACAAAGTGATTCAGTCTTTGAACGTTTAGTGCTGCTTCCAGGTTCTCATGCCGTAATAAATGTTGCTGAAATTATAAATCGGCTTCCAAAAGTGATTCCCTCCCTGATTAGAGAAAATTTGTGTGAGATGTTTGTATTGCTGAGGACAAACATGCAGGTGTTATTGAATTATAATGTGCTAATTGCTGTTGACAGAATGAGATTTGTGCCATGTTTGTACTTTTTTCAGGGACTTGAAAATGGGAAAAGCTTAAAGTTGTTGTGGTTGTAGAGCTACCACACCCACCAACGTGGGATTCATAATTTATTCTTTGGTGAGAGCACCACCTTGTGTTGACAATTGAAAAAAGAAAATGTACAAAATTGATCTGATCAGGATGCGTCTTTGTGTATTTGTGGATGTTGTGCGCCAGACATTACTTTGGAATCGAGTGCTGTCTACACCAAACATCAAGTGTTAAGTTTTTAATTTTCTTTAATCCAGGGCTTGTATGCAATCGGCGTGTTGGCAATTGCTGTAACAGAACGTTTTTTAAGTAAAATGAATTACCACGTTGCTTTTACCTATAGCATCTCAAAATGTAATAAACTGTTTCAGCAACTATTTTCAGTTCATTCTTTCAACTGTTTATGAATACGACTCATTCATTAAGTCACAGTTAGGCCACTGAAACACATGACGCTGCATTGGAGGGCAACTAGTAAAACAAAGAAGTTCAGGCCTCCAATAGTTTTTAAAAAACATACCTTAAGGTTTCTTAAAGCAATTTGTTTAACACACATCACTTTTATTGCCAGAATGTCAACTAACCACAAAGATGGCACTACCTGACTACCAGTCTACCTGCTGTACAGGTTTTAAACTTCCCAAGAAAGACAGGGAACTGCCCACAGCAACCAAGACGAGACATTTTATGTGTCCCCTTCAGCTCTCTCCCTCCAGCCACTGACCTGCTGAAACTTTTGGCCCACAGAAAATATGCGTAGCAAAAGTAACAAAAGACATTTACATTTTAAATTGAGGCGGTGTTGGCTGACACACACTTTCATGTTAGGTTACATAATATGTCACTCACCTGTTACCAGTGTTCAAGCAGGTAATGCTGGATACAATATTCACATAATACAAGTTAACTCTGTCACTCAGCAATACCAAATGAAGGGGAACAGAGTTTGAAGAAACCTGTTTGAACAATGTGTAGCCCTCCAGCTGTTTGTGCATACAAATATTAACCATAGTATTTCAAGCAAAAAGACTAAAATAACAAGAAAGCTGTTCCATACACAGTAACTGCTGTACAAACCTTTATTTCTCATGTTTATTTTGTAGGAACAGATACACAAGCACATATTCACTCAAATCATAAACTGAATTGAAACATTTGTCCTTAGATAAAAAAAAATACCAATACTTGAATCCAGCACTAATTTTTTTTATATCTTTATTGTAAACTCAATCATGTGCTTAGTGTATTCATTGTGCAGTAATTTCCTTGTTTGAAGTGCTGACTGCCACTTGTCTTTTATTGTGAGCATTTTTTAATAACTCAATAATGCCACTCTCAAGGGAAGTACAGAGTTACACCCATCACCTGAGAACGGCTGAGTGGAGCTGGTTCAACAACATACCTGACATACTGATGCTTCGTCTGCATGTGGTAACACCACTGCCATGCCCTCAGTGGGATATGTCACAACCAAACTACTTGAAGCTGCACCTTCATAACCAGAAAGGTGGCTTTTGCTGATCAGGGATTTAAAAGTTTCAGAATCAGACAGGATTCCTGTTTCACTCCTAGTGGCTTTAGTATCTGGTGAACTTTAAAATCATTTGCTAAAATGCTCTTCAGATGAGACCCTGCTTGGATATCTGATGTATAAAAACGGAGACTAGACATGAAGCCTACCAACATTTGGCTGGTAGCTTGTAATTCCCACTGCTGCTTTAACAGATACAGACAAATTTACTATGATGATGCATAGGTTGTTCTTTCCAGACAGCTGAGCTCTGCAGTGTTTCAGGCTTTCAATCTTTAGAAACATAACACATTTTATCAGCTAAATTTTGCACCTCAGCTTGAAAACTCCAGTCAATCTCTAAAGAAAAATAACAAAAATACCATCCACAACCCCACTGTGGCACATCTGTTTGGTCGCGGATGCACATTACACACACGACCAGAAACAATGACTGAAATTTTTGAGCATACAAATTCCCAGGCAAAGTTTCCAGCTGAGTGGGTAATAGAAATGCTGTAAAATATAATCCTGTGAAGAGAAACAAAGTTATTGTTTTGTATTATATATTTTATATATATATATATAACTGTGTGTCATTAGTAGTATGTGTTCGATCATGCTCTTCCTATAATCTCTGTATCACACAATAATCCAAGCCAATATTTATTCCTGTTCAGGCTCAAACTCGTTTGATATGTTAGTTTATTAATTAGACTCATCTACTCTATCACCCAAACGTGAGCAGCAACAGGTGTTTGCACTGAAAACTGAAAAGAAGATGGTGCCATGCAACATAACTAGCAGCTTCTTAACAGTGTTGCATAACTGCACAGAAAAAAAACAGAACAATATGTATTTGCAGGTAATTGAACTCACCTGTCCTGGCCGGTGTCATCCAATCACCGTTCAAGCGGCCTGAGAGTGACGAACAGCTGCTGTATTCACCGAGTGAGTGAAATTAACTGAGGACTGAATGCTTCTTGGTGTCTCACCTGGCAAGTGAAAAGGTGAGTGCAGCTATCTGTCATCTGAAGCAGGCCCTGTTGAGACATGAAGACACACCCACTTATTAAAGAGAGAGAGAGAGAGAGAGACTACCTATTACCCTCTACATACAGCAGGTTTCACGTTTTTCCAGATCTTTATCAACCTGAAAATCCTACTGAGAGAGAAAATTAAAAAGGTGCTCCTGCCACACTCTGTGATAGGACAGTGTAAAGGAAGAGCGCCAGTCTTCTATAGTCTGAGGCATTGCACGCGTTTTTATCTCTCGGAGCATCTGCAGGAAAAACCGGTAGAAGTGGTCAGATAACTATTTTGTCAGACTTTAAACTGATCCAACTCTCAACAGAAAGAAAGCCAAGCTCTGTGTTTTTGTGTGAGGGAATCAGCACGGCCAGGTACTACAGATTCAAATGTGAAATTGGGAAAATAAAAAAAATAAATAAAAAACATGCCATCTAGATGGCTGTGCCAGAGTTAAGCCTACAAGCTATTTAAACTTTTAATTTTAGTTTTTAACACTTTATGCACTCGTTCTCTCCTTCTATGTCAAGCATTAAACCAACGCTAACAGGGTTGCATCAGTTGCAACACCTTCAGTCAGACACTCTTTTCCAAAATCAGTAACCCCTGCTTATAACCTCGGTTTGAAAGACAAAGATAATCTCAGCCAAATCAAATCTGTCCACCTTGCATTTGCAGAATAGAGCTCACAGTTTAACATAATTCTGCACAGAGTAGCCTACATTTGGTAAGTTCAACTGACTTGTTATTAGGTAGCCCTAGTCCACTGTAGTATCAAACTCTTATTACTCTTATTAAATATTTTGTTCATATATGTGGTGAAATGCACAATGGTCCTCTTATCTATTCTATATTCTTTTTTCTTTTTTTTATTTACCCTGGCTCAAATCTTCCTATATGAGCCTAATCAAGTAAAGAGCAACACTCCTACAGCCCCTGAAGAGTGTGCAATGTTTTAAAGGTTAAAATGGAGCTACAGAAGGTGACGGCTCCTGAATGCTGACATGAGGACAACGGCAAACATTCTCATCGTGAGATGTAAAAAATTAAGCGGGCCGTTTTGCCCGGGGCACTCTGTGCTGTGCCTGATGCAGGAATGACATCTGACTGGTTTGTAGCAACACCTAGCCCATCTGTGCAGGGAGTCACCCTTGTATGCATGCCAAGGCAATCCTCAGGTGCTTTGTTTAATCTTGCACAAAAGGAAAGAGTACTACTGAATTTATTTTGGGATATTGATCCACTGGTACAGTTCCCATAAAAGCAAATGGCAACTGAAAGACCTGAAGAGATTAGATATAAAGATGCACTAAAACCAAAATCATCCAGCAGGTAGCAACTGAAAAATTCTGAACTGGTTTTAGTGCATCTTTCTCTACCATGCTACAACACTTCACGTCAGCTGATTTGGTCGCATATCAATTAATGCATGAAGTAAGTGTGACTAATCACATAAAGTCATAGTAACAGGAATTTATGATACATAATGCATTGATTCATACATTAAAAATGTCAAGCATTACTCAAGTATTTGATTTGTACACTTAGTATAAAGTGTTACCAAAATACACTATAACCATTTGTAGCAAAATTTTGATAATTTTGTAATGACGTTTTTACAAGATGAAGCACTAATGTAGGAATGTTACATTTACTTTTAATTATGGTGTTTAATTTTAGTCTCAGTAATGGTGTTGTCGTTTGCTTGGCTTTCACCTACAATCAGTGGTGGAGGAAGTATTACCAGCAAAATGTACTTGGCCTCTTGTACAGTGTTAAAGTGTGGAGCCTTCAAGGTCCCAAAAGATGATATTTTCTTTAATCTACGTCCCACACAAAAGTTGGGATCTGTAAAAACAATCTTTACGGGCGTGTAGAGCGCTACTGTGGATGCTGGGGATTCAATGGTGTATGGGAGTATGTATGGCACCTGTAGGAAACTCTGACTCAACCGTACTATATGAACATTTTGGAGACAGAGGAAAGATTGTGGTAATTTCACTTCATATTACATGTTTGATCCTAGCCTGGCAACACCAGACTAATTGCCAAATACGTATTAGTCTGGAACATCTCCGTTTATTTTTTGCTTTAAAAGGGGCGTTATCGATGGGAACAGACCAAAATGCCTCTGGACGCAATTGGATAGACCTTCAACCAGAGCAACGGAGCGTTGACCTGTCTGGAGTACAACAAACACATTTTTCTTATCAACAAGTGCAGTAATCAGGGATGTCAACTGTAAACCATCGAGAATATTTTTAACAGGTCACGCATCTCAGTCTATAGGTTAGTTTAATAAACCTGCAGCGGGAAAAATATTATTTCTAGGTAGCTAGGCAAGCCTGCCGCTTCTCGACATCACAAGCAGGCACAGGGTGGACGGAGCCAAAGAAGCAGCGGCTTGCATTGTTATCACTTTGGGCAATATTGTCTTTGTTACATTCATGGCAATAATCCAAACTCAATTGAATTGTTTGCCACCAGTGCTAACAGGAAATTAAGTTTCTGTGGAAAGTGTACTCGGGTCCCTGATGTGAAAACCTCTCTGTGTGTCCCCAGTGCCACCTGCTCTTGGTGGTTGTCTTGCTTAGAGGAGCCACTAGATGGCATCTTCCTCATACATGTTCCAGCACTTCTTCACCAGCACTTCACTAGTTGTGAAACTGGGTAAGGGCTTTGCTTATGCAGGTCAGTATTTGAGGAGCTTGTTGACTTACATATTATGATGTAGCATTAGTAGGTGTTGGCTGCTGTCCCCTTTGAGAAACTGTATTTATTTTTGTGCAGTGTTAAACAGCCCAACCCTTTTGTCACATTCTTTAAACATTATAGCAAAAAGCACGACTTCAACCTGCTTTCGATTCAGTCCTTTCTACTCAGCAAGTTGAATACTAGATACTGTAAATATTTGGGTGTAATTACCTCCAATGGCTCACTGCTATTCCCAGAATTGAGATTACACCGTAGCTCCTCCCTGATGTCAGCTTCCCCCTTTTGTGTGATGCTGGAGAGAATTTGGCAGCATTTTCAGGAAGCCATGTTTGACGACTATAGAAATCCTGGGAGGTTGGGCAGTGAGAGTGAAGGCACTTCCATTCTTTTCTCCTGTGGAAGGAAAAATAATTTTACCAGTGAACTATGTTGATAACTTAGACAGGTGGTGATATTTTCCAAGGAATCACACCTGTATACCATAGTATTTCGGTAAAACTAGTGTTGACTTTACTGCGTACACACTGAACTCCTCAAAAGGGCTGAGTCGATGTTATATAATGCATTGTAGTCTATCCATATCTTGCTGTACCATCCAGTTCTACTGTGACTGTAATCAAATCCGTTTTCTGTGAACAGTTTGATTCATTCACAGGAGCACATCCCCTGTAACTGAAGGTTGTAAATTTATGTGCAGAAAGTCATGAGGGAGTGTGACAGTGTTGTGGGTGATACGCTGTGTGGGTGATACAATAGATAACTTAGTAAAGAGTGAAAAACTGGTGTGATCACTTATGCATACACAACAAATCATGCAGATTACAGAGAATGACAATCCTACTCCCATGTTATTTAAAGTATTTCTGTTACCCCAACACAGCACCACAGCATAAAACAAGGCACTGGCCATAAAGCTTTAATAGAAAACAATTAAGAGTTCACAACTGATCTCAAAGGACTTTAGTTTCCTGAGAAAAACAGTCTTTTTAAACACCACATTTACACTTTCTGGCTATTATCATATTCCATGGCCACATAAACACCCAGACAAGGAAACAATCTCAGCCTGCTGATTTTTGATAAAGACTGGAATAACTGCCTTTCTTTGTTTGTTAGGTCGTTTCAGGGAATGTTTATGATACTGTTTTGTCATTTTTCTTCAGTGACTGAGTCAATTTTCCTTTTTTTTGAAAATAAGTGATATAATGTGTTTATAATGCCATTTTAGCCCTTTGCACTGCCAAAAGTTTGTCGTCTGTTCATTTGACCAGTCCACTTGAAGAGTTGGTCTCGAGTATATTTCATGGGTACTCTGGTACGGATCGCATCAGATGTGAAAACTACCATACCAAAACACCAAAGTGGACTGCTATTTAGAATGTGATGTTGTGACTATGTTTTATAAGCTCTTGCGATTGGTATGCTTTTGTACACTGTAGCGACAACATAAACAAATGTCACATAGATGATGATGATGATGCAAGTGTACTCAGGTACAGAACAATATTAGTAATGTTAAAGCTGAGCGACGGGAGAGCAGAGAGGGGGTGCAATCATACTCAGGCACAGTAGGAAGCAATCGTACCTAATATAAAACGCACCTAGTTAAAGCTGGATTGCAAAACTTTTGTCTCCCCCCTTCAGACAGTGAGAGTAATCTATGAATTACACAACACTGTTGAAGCCTGCTTATGACATATTGTAGCGGTTTGACGAGGAGCCAGGATGCCAGACGCCAAATCTGACAAAGATAATATTTTAATATCAGTCAACCCTACAAACGACCCACGTCTTTCAGTACATGGCCCCTTAACAAGCACTAACAACTAAACATTTCAAAAGGGCACCAGGAGACAAAAAGAAACACAAAACACACAGGAATTTGAGGTCCTCACAGTGGGGAAAGTGTAGCAAAAAAAATAATTTTTGGGATCCCAGGAAGAAAAATACTCAGTTTGAAACTCAGTACAACAGTTGGCCAAAAAAAATAAATAAACCCAAGTGATGTCTCTTGTGTTTCATAGACAAGATTTGTGATCTCTGACAACTCCGGTGTTACCTCCCATCACTACAGCTGTGCCGGCGCGTTTATGTTGTCACAGACACTAGATTTAAAACTTTGGTACACTGCGAAATACAGAGAGACTTACCTGGTGGTGAGAGGCTCAATCAGCATTGTGTAAACTTGTTTGGCAAGGGCTTGAATGTAACAGACCTTCATTTATATGTAAAAGTCCCGCACTCCATCTTTAAGGTTTAGCTTTAGCAAGCCAGGGGATCACCGAAGTTACTATAATTTATCCTGAGGGGAACATGTATGTGTGTACCAAATGTCATGGCAATCCATCCAATAGTTGTAAAGACAATTCACTAAAAGCCAAAAAATGTTCAAACCTCATGGTGGCGCTGGAGGAAATATCTGGAGCTGATCAAAGTCATAAACAGTCATCCTCTGGGGTGAAGATTTGGTAAGAATTTGTTAAGATTTCATCAAGGCAAGACAAGTTAATTTATATAACATATTTCAGACATAGTAGCAAGTTTAAGTGCTTTACATGAAGTTTATAAAGTCAAAGTTAAAAATGTATTTTTTTATAATAAACATTTTACTGTTGTGTTTCACTTCATTACAATGTATGGGTGTCACATTGGATTTTTTCCCCAGTGTCTCTGACCCTACGTGACATGATGATGTCTATAGGGAGTGGATGTATCTGCATCTGAATCATTGTCACACACAGTGACATTTCCACTCTTCACACCATAAAAGTACCGTAATCAGCACAGTCAGAGACACACCAAAAAAATGTACAAACTAACTCCCTGACCTCTTCCCCTTTTAAAAATACATGATTTCCGTTCTGAGGACCATGGCAAACAGCTTTATTTGGCAGCTAAAAGAGAAGTGTGAAGGCCTAATTTAATTTTGGTTGCAAATTGCGAAACATATAATGCCCACGAAATGATGGTCCAGGATGATTCACAGCAGTGTCCATCCTGATGATTCAAAGTACTGTATTATTGTTTTGACATCAAACAGTTGTTTGCAGTTGTTTGACGTTCTGCTGCCTGTATTACACTGCCAAAATAGTTTAACTTTCTCACATTTATTTGTGTTCTCACAAAGCTGGTTATCAGCTGGCCCTGTTCACCAGGATTTTTCCCTCAAGCTATGAGTGAGGAAGTGTTTGTAACAACTGCCTGCAGAAATGACATGCAACATCAACACCTCAACATACAGTTTTAACCACATCAAACATAACATATTAAATGATATAAAACTATTGTTTTTTTATCAGGTTTTTTAAGTGAAACTATATGATTCAGTGGGGTACAGGATATAGATGCAAACAAGCACACATACTGTACATACATATATAAAAAGAAGGAATTCAGGTGCAGTGGAGCATTGGTTACCGTAAGTACGTCCTGGGTTCAAATCCAGTGAACACATCAGCCTCAGACAGCTAGAATAATACCTCCATTAACTCAAACTCGAAAAACTAAATCAACAATCACAAAACAGCTGTGATAAAAAGAATACCACTACTTGTATAGTAGATAAAAGTTGTCTGTCAATATTAGCTCCCATATGAACCAGAGCGCAGTCTCAGATCCTCAGGCAGGGCCATGCTGCCTGTTCCTAAATCTAGAAATCTAAATCTGTGACATCTTTTAAATCACTTCTAAAAACATATCTTTTTTTAAAGCCTTTTATTATTGCTATCACCACTAGCTTTTATTGCCAACATGTATTATCTGTTTATTATTTGGATCTTGTTACTATCTTTATTGTTGGGTTTGATTTTATCTTCATTATTTTGTTTCATTTTATTCATTTCCAGACTTTGTAACAGCACTTAGTAACTTTGTTTTGAAAGTGCTTTATAATTAAAGTGTATTATTAACATCATTATTATTTGTTTGATCACAGGTGGGACAGAATGGTGGATGTAACAATGACTGTTAACCTACGCACACCAGCACCTGTTGCACATGGTGATCAACACCTACACAGTTCATCCAGAGGACATGAATCAGTTCTGCACAGCTGATTTGCAAACACCATATTGTTAATGTGGGAGGACAGATTGCCGGGATGAGCGATGACATGGTTTTATGAGGGTCACCTCTGGCACTGATCATACTGTAACATGAAGTCTCTTTCTATCCTAACAAAAGCTACATGGTTTGATAACTCTAGCCAGTTCACTTGATGGATGGTTTTTGCTGCACGAGAACCTGAAAAGTTTAGAAAGTCACAGGGAAATCAGTATAATTCTCCGGATATTGTCATTAACCTTCTGGTTCTGCCTGCAGCCTGCAGACATACAACAGAAATTCCCTGGACATTAAGCTTGACCCGGGCAGACCTTTAAAGTCGTATTAAACAATGGAGTGAAAACTAAATGCTTGTAAAGGAGTGCTATGGCAAATTCAGATAGGAGCTGTGACTAATGCTGCAAGATCTTTTGATGGAAACTTATTTCAGGAAAGGGTGGACACTGATCCAATCTAACAGACACATGCAGAGTGTTTACAAACTGGCATCCCCTTCACCAAATATGGTCAAATAATTTGCTAATTGTCTGGGTAAAATGAAGATTGTTTGTCCATACAAACATAAGCTTGCTGCTGTTAATTGCTGAGGGAAGGAATGACAATTGAGCATGTGAACCTTCACTTGTTTGGGTGAAAGACCTCATTTACTGATGGTTTTGTCATTTTGTTTCTTGTATTTGTTGTTGTTGCTGTTGCTGACATGTACATTAAACTCAATATGTAATGGTAGACACTTTTTACATCAAGCTCTGTCCTACAGTGAGTGATTTGATATAACATACTGTACGCATGAAGGCTTAAAATGATACAACTACATATTGTAGTTGATATGACAGAGGCTGATAATGTGGTACTATTTTGTGGAAACTGTGAAGGTCCCTGGAGCTTCACTGGAACCATTCATACCATAAAGTGCCCAAAATAACAAACGACCAAAATTACAAACTGCAAATAAAAACCAAATCACAAATATTTTCTACTATTCCCTGTCAACATATCTATGCAGGTCCTACATGTGTTTGTGATTGACAGATGGGACCCCTTTATACAAATGTGTTTATCAGCTACACATGCCCCAGGTGTATGCGCCCTTGGGGGCAGTGAGCAATAAAAAGCCGATAAGTGGGGCCCATGTGAGCAATGATCATTTGATGAAAACTCTTCACTAATTTTCAACTTCAATTTGCACACTTGCCTTGTAATCCATGCATAAATCCACGTGGTAACCAACAGATAACCCACTTAGGTACCAATTTGGAAAGAGGGAGCCTATGGACACCTTCTTATGCCACCACTAACCCATGTGCAGCAACAAGTGCATATTGTTGGGTTTATTGCACTCCTGTAGGTATAACCTGTGTGTGTGTGTGTGTGTGTGTATGGATATTGTTATATTCTATATTCTGGCTGTTCTGAGTTTGGGTGATTTTAATGTTGATTTTCTTGTTGAATGTAGCCTACATATTGTGTTGTATGGATTTGATGGTAGTACATTGGAAATAAGTCTTAGCCTTGAATGTGTTATCCGGAAACATGTGTGACCCGGGCTCCTCTCTCTCTCTCTTATCAAACCAACTGAACTAAAATACTTGACACTTTCTTGAGAGAAGCACAATACAATCTTTCCTCTGGTGTTATTTCAGATAGATTTTTTTTTTTTTTTATTATTGGAGTGGTGCGTGTTTACCGTAATGTATTAATGGGTCTGATAAGACTTCTTAAAAAAAAAAAAAAAAAAAAAAATCTCTTCCCATCACCCGTTGACGGCGGCGACCTCTCATGCGTCACGCGCCTCCGGACTTTAAATAGAGGCTGCGGAGGAGCGCGAGTCTAACGGAGCCGGGAGGTGCGCAGAGGGACGCGGTTCACACGAGGGATCTCTTTCAGCAGCGGCTTTTTTCGCCTCGTTACCATGGCCAGCTCAGGACTGCAGCTCCTCGGTTTCCTCCTCTCGCTCGCGGGCCTCGCCGCCACCGTGGTGGCCACGGTCATGGTGGAGTGGAAGAAGCAGGCCCAGGGCAAGACGCACCGCATCTACGAGGGCTTGTGGATGAGCTGCAGCGGCAACGAGAGAACGACGTGTGAACTTCACGAGTCCCTGCTGAAGCTGCCGAGTAAGTCTTTGTTTTTTTTTTTTGTTATCGCAAATGCATCGCCTCTGAAAAGCCAGGCACCGCTTGTTGAGATACTTTCCACCGCCAATAAGTTACTATAATTAGCCAGAAGTGCGTCTGTGTTGGATAAACTCTTTGGATTGTCCTCGTCTGACTTTATGGCATCAGTCTGATATTCATATTGGGAATATATAGGGTCATATAGGGATTTATCTTTTTTTTATTCTTGTGGGATTTAGGTACTACCAATCTTCTTGTTTTTTTGTTTGTTTGTTTGTTTGGTTGGTTGGTTTTTTGCAGAATTTTAATTTCAGCTTTATCTTGTATTGTTCTGTGCTTTTCACAAAGGTTAAACCTGAAAAAGACTGTACAGTTGTTATACATTTAGTTACAGAAGTAATATGCAATCTCTTATAGAAAGACCCACAGGCAGAGATCATGTCCAGCAACCTCAGACTGTATCAGTGAGAAGTTTACTGCATATGTACCAACACTCCCACTTCTGCTCCTCCAGCTGAGGTCCAGGCTGCCAGGGCTGTGATGCTGCTCAGCATCTTCCTCTCCACGGTGGCGCTGTTGATCTCCACCGTGGGAATGAAGTGCACACGCTTTATGGATGACAAGCCTGAGAGCAAATCCATTACAGCTATGATCGGAGGAATCTTGTTCATGGTTGCAGGTGAGTCCGGTGGCAGCAGAACCTGGCAGGCTTTCACGGGCTGGACAATATGTCAGAGATAACAGGCTAGCAATGTTCCCATTCTTCATCTTTGATCACATTTTTTAGTTGAACCTTTACTTAACTGGGAAGGCCTCATTGAGATTTAAAATCTCAATTTCAAGCTCTTTGATGCAGAAAAACGACACAAGTAAAAAACACCACAAAACCAGGATTGAACAGAAATGCAAAAAATAAAATCATGACTAACATTTCTAATACTATTGTCATTCGGTGTCATTGTATATGTCGTCCTGAAAAACGAGTTGTCTGAAACCATATAAATCACTAAAACCAATCCCAACCAATAACTTAACTAATCACTACATCTTTGTAGGGGGAAAAAACGCTTGTTTATCTGGTTCATCTAAAGATACTGCCTTAATCTTTTCATAATTTAAACCGCATGAAACTGTAAAGTAATCATCTGAAAATGTAGTGGGTCATATTGAACAATAGTAATCATAAAGGTTCCTCATCATTCATTTAACCTCTGTTTATCCTCCATCTGTACTCTCTGCAGTCATTCACCATTGTAATCCTTACAATCTTAAGTAAACTGCACAAACTGTAAGGAGTGTCTTAAAAGAGATGAATTTAAAAAGTGTGATGGACAATATGATGCTTTTTCTTTTTTCAGGATTATTGACTCTCATCATAACCTCCTGGTATGTCAGTGTGATTGTTCAGGCCTTCAATGTATCCCATCACCTACAGAGGTACACACACACACACACACACACACACACACACACAGTGGGCAAACATAAGCAGTAGATCCTGTACATATGTGAATCTAAATGTGTGTGTGTATCTGTTTTCCTCTGCAGCTTTGAGTTTGGCAGGGCAGTGTTTGTCAGCTGGGCGGGTGGCCTCCTCACAATGGCTGGTGGTGCTTTCCTGAGCTGTCGACGGTGTTCGCAGTCCGAGTCGACCCCGTCCAAGAGCTCCAACCTCCAGTCCAACTACGTCTAGAGGAGAGCGGGGGGCGTGGGGGCAGAGAGGCCTCGATACAGTCAGTCGAGCGGCGAATTCACAAACCGGTGCAGGTCGTGCTTCTACGAGGAGGAAATGTCCCATTGCAGGATTATAAATACTACCTTCTCAACATCAAGCCAGTAACCAGGATCAAGACTACACCCAAACTGGGTTGTGTGTAACATCTCAGAATTAAATTTTTCTGTTTCAGCACAATACTTGTTTGCTACTTTGGGGCCATCAGTCACTGCAGTAGTTTCTGCTGCTATAGCAGTGTTTTTTTTTTTTTTTTCTCCATTCAGAGAAATATACGTTAGGATTAATAATAGATTAAACTTCAGTTTACACACAATGAAACTACTCTTAACAACTAGCAATGAAGCACATTTCAATAGTTTCTATAGTTTACAATGTAGACATAAATGTTAAACAAAAGCTCTGTACTTTTATGGTATACTGCCATACAAATCCTTCCCGTTACCTCTTCAATTTCACACTGGTGTTAATACAGATTTATTTGCATATGTTTTGAATTATTTGACTGAAGTTTTGTATTTTCTTATCGTATTTTCATGTAATTTGTTTTTATTGTTATGTGGCACCTTCTGTGGCAGTCTGAAAGATAATAGTATGTACATTTTGACAAAAAAATAAAATTATTTTGTTTTCTTCACTCTGGTTTACATTATTATATTACATACAGAATTAAACTTAATTTTGTGAGTAACTCAAGAAATCCTCTACATATTGTGATGGTATAATCATAGCATGTTTGTTTGTTTTGTAAACTTCTGTTGTACAAATTTTATGATTACAAGGAAAGTGAAATTATAAAACAACAAACTGATAATGTAGGTTTTTATTCTAAATGTGTGAATAATTTTGTCTGATTTAATTAATTAACAGTAGAATAGCGCTCATTGCATTTGACTATAATTTGATTAGTTTATACTCTATGTGATTGAGCATACATTTGCCACATTGTGATATATATAACAAAACACATAACATTAACAAATCTTATTAATATTGTCATATCAATTTCAGTCACATCAGTAAGTCATGGTTAGGTTAAAACTCCTTCTTAATTCACTCTTTATACTCAAATTCTGACTCCCATGGTGCAGTCCAAAGCAGTATGAGTTAGTGGTGGAAGAAGTACTCAGGACTTTTATTTAAGTAAAATTAGCAATACCACAGTGTAAATATACTCCATTACAAGTAAAAGCCCTGCATTCAAATTTTACTTTAGTAAAACTACAGAGGTATTTGCATCAATACACTTAAAGTACTAAAAGTACTCATTATGCAGGAATGTAAAATATATTATATTAAGGGATTATAATTACCGATGCATTAATGTTTATGTCACAATCTGCCTCTCCTCTCCAGCTGCATTTCATCTTTACCAGGTTCCTTCAGTGTTATTCTCCACCAATCCACCAGATGCCCTCAGACTTTCCCTCCTCTCCCCATCACCTGACTGCCTCACCCATCTGCTCACCTGTTCCCACTTCCCTCATCGGCCCTGCAGTTACCTGACCTTCCCCGCCCGCCCCCTCACCTGCTACTCATACCCTCATCAGCCACTCACTACTTATACCAGTCCGCTGGAATTGCTCCCTGCCAGATTGTTAAAGTTACCGTGTGCTTCATGCCTTTGTTTTTCTAGCCTCTGTATTCTGTTTCTCTGGGACTTGAAATCTGAAACCTGTTTTCCTCTCTTGCCTGTTTTTGGACCTTGGATTTTTTTTTCCTGCCCCTTGTTGGATTTGTTTACCTGTTTGGACTGCCGTCCTGGTTGTGACTCTTGCCTGCTTCATGACTCTGTAAGCTTATGTACCTCTACCTTTTTTTAAATAAATGATTGACCTGCACAAGCTCTGCCTCAGATGTCTGCTTTTGGGCATTTGCATTTGCATTTTAAGCTTATAAAGGTACTTTAAAATACTTTATATACTGCCAGGAAGCTTAATCTACAAAAATACATAATTTGTCTTTTGATTGCAATATTTCCCTCTGAAATGTAGTGGAGTAAAGGTAAAAAGTAGCGTAAAATGTTCCCTAAGTACAGAACTTGTGTTAATCTATTTTGTTGCTCCTCACCATTGGTCATGGTAAGAACTGTGGGACACCCCTGAGGCCTCAGTCTCTGTTTCAAGTGCGGCATCAAAGGAAAATCCAGATGACAGGGGACACAACTTAAGTGAATTAGTCCTTGTAATGTAATGTAATGAAGCAAACAGTCTAACATAAACTTATCTGAGGAAGTCTGTAGTTAATCGTGCATTATGATTTAATCCAACAACAATTCCATTCCAAGTTAAAGATTCAACACATCAAAATTGGTTCAGTTTAAATTTTATAGATTCCAGTAAGCTGTTTTTTTTTTTTTTTTTTTTGTTCGTTTGTTTTGTTTTGTTTTTATGTTTGGTTTTTTTTTTTTGGTTTTTTTTTTCTTTGACAAAGCAGATCCTGTTGCCTTACAGGCCAACACTCCTCCAGTAATGAGGCCTTTCCGGGCACTGGAACAGTTTCCTTCCTCTCATATCTGCTGTCTTTTACCCTCTAAATACTGTATTTACTGGCACCTGTTATAGGCTGGCACTGAAGTGAACTCCGGGAATTAAAGAGGAGTACAATTTTGTACAAACCTGGGTGAGAGTCAGTAAGGCTGGGATGATACACTTTTCTTTCAATTCTTTCATGATACTTGGGTGTCGATTTGATAAGTATTGCGATTCTACAAGTATTGTGATTCTATATTACGATTTATTGTCTAGTTTCATAACACTAGACCATGGGGTAAAGGTTGAATCATAAACTTCTAGAGACTGTATATCATCACGTCAGTTACACTTTCTGACTTTTATTTCAGCAGCATCAATGCTATGATGCTTAGAAAGGAAGTGGAAAATAAATGTACATGTACAATAGAATGAATAAAAAATACATACTTTTTGAAGTAAACTTAAACTGCTCCATTTAGCTGTCCCTGCTCATCAAGTTAGTTCCATAAAATAAAATAAGATGCTGACTACCCAGAATAACACTATATGATACATGATTGTTCCTTTAGGGATGTGAGGGTGTCTCTGTGGACAGGTGAAGTTCTTCATGCCCTGCATGTGTGTATATATCATAGACTGTATATAAAATAGTAGTCGCCTGGATGTAACTCAAGTTCTGTGAGTACTTACGGACCCGCAAACAAATGTAGATTATATCGATTCAGGCATTAAAGAATCTATTACAAAATCGTAAAAAAAAAAGAAAATCGCTATACTTAAGTGAATCGATTTTTACCCCCGCCCCTAAGAGAGACAGTGTTACCTCTGCTACAGGGAACCAGAGCATTACACCACACTGGGTAGATAAGAGAGAAGTTCTGAAAAATACCACTTGTATGAAAACCATTTAAGAGAAGTGACTCCAGTTCCTGGACAGTGACTAAATTAGATTACCGTGCCAAGTCTGCAAAGTCCCATCACCCTTAGTCTTAAGCTTTGAATACGTTAAAACTACATTTTCCTCCCATCTCATACCATAAAACGGACTCAAAGTGAAAATGGGAAATGGAAAAACACCTTGTTTGACAGAATTAAAGATATTCATTGCAGATATATTTGTTATACAGGTAGGCCATCCTGGAATAGTTGCTGCTGTCAGTGTTTTTCTGAACACCATAGCAGAGAGATAAAAACACCCTCATCAAACTGTTCAAAGAAATAACCTCTTACTTCAGTTCAAACACAACAAATAGCAGGAGATTGTTGTTGTCCTCAGCGGCTAGAAACTAATGTGGGAATGTCTCGTGGGACTGACACACTGCTGCCCACTGCAGCCAGCCCTTCCTGAAGAAAAAGTGAAAGTAAAATGGGCAAGCTGCGTGATGGATGATTTGCCGCAGTGGAACCATGCCAACTATCTGGTGAAACAAGCTGATATTTGACATGCTAATTCTCCATCTTTTGTTTTGAATGTGGCTTTTTCATATTGAAAGCACCATGATATTGGTTCTCCATTTCATAATGATTGCATCTTAATAAAGTAAACCACAATTTGTCTCATAAGTTTGGGCACACTTACCTTTCCAGTTCCTCGGAGAAAAGTGCACTGCATTATTCAGTAGTTTCTGTATTGGTTGGAGTTATTACACTGACTTTGATTCACCTTTCTTAGTATTTCTGTCAGACTTGCTTTGCTCCCAAAATACATTAATACTTTAAAACATTTACAAATGTTGCTTTATATAAATATTTACATGTGAATACATTCATTCTTCCAGTAAAGACGCTGACACATCTGTGACACCTCAGCAGCGGATGTGAAGTATCCAAACCTTTTTTGAACAGGGAGAAATTTGTGATTCTGCCCTATCCTCCAAAACATTTATATAGTCCCCGGATAAAATGTTGGATGCCAGTAAATGGTAATGGTTTCATGTTTGTGTTGTGTTATGTTATTTATATGTAAATGAAGAAATGCTGTCCTCTAGTGGTCTATTTAAAACATTTTGTTTTAAAATTACATTTGAAAAAGCTTATGCTTGATGTGATAATAAAAACAATCCCAAAAACATGATTTATTTCTTACAATAATAAGTTTGCCCTCAGCCTAAAGTCATGATTAAATCAATACACTTACAGCTCAGTTAAAACAGAAGTTCAAATACACTATTTACAGTGTACGTATGTGCAATGTATTGTTTATTTATTTACGATACACACGTCTGTATTTGTCCTGAACAAAGAGCTGAGATTTTAAAACAGAAGTCATTAAACTGCTTATTACTGTAAATACCTCCAGAGGGAGACAGTCTCCTTCAAGTGGATGAAGTGTCTGACTGTCTTCACACTCAACAAATGAACCTTCCAAGAAGACAAGACCGCAAGTATTTCTACATGCGTATCTCACCATAACAGATTTTTTTTTCTTTTTTTGGGGGGGAGGGGACAGCAATTTGTAAATAGTATAACCATCTAATATCTATTAGGCAACTTGAATATTTTTATTTAAAAGGGACAGTGCACGTTAATAAACAAGAGGCTATGTTTCCATCTGTAGCCCCAGGACAGATGTTACGAAATCATCCTGAAAAGATCATACCGAGTTAAGTTACTGACCTTTTATCCATGTGCCCTTTTCTTTGAAACAGATCTTACTTAAATATAAGGCTACACTGATCAGTAATAAGATTTATTTATTTTTTTTAAATCAAAATAATTTTAAATAGTTACAGTTTAATTGAATCTATTGCTACGAGTTTTATGACGTAAACTGTTTTCGTATTCGTTGCCATTTGCTTTACGGAGGCAAGTTCCTCTGCAGGCATGTTTGTAGTCACTTGATCCTTTGGAGGAGAAACACCCCCCCCCACACACACACACACACACAGACTTTTTCTTTCCACGGTTTCCTTTCCAGATCTTTGCAGACGGGACATTGGTTCTCGCAGGATCAACAGCCGAAGTTGTTTTTGTTTTTCTGTCTTTAATCGCGAGGCACAACGCTTTGGTCGAAACCCGAGCGTCCGCCCGGTGAAATACAAAGTGAACCGGACTGAGGCGGCCCGCGAGACTCCGCGAAGGGCCCCCCCCCCCCCCCCCGAGGGTCCCCGCTCCTCTGCTCATTCATCCGTCCGAGGAGGAGGAGGAGGAGGAGGAGTCAGCGGAGCCGGAGAGGGGCTCGCAACAAACTGTTAAAAGTGTCCCCCGACTGCAGCCGCGTTTATTCCCTGCACCCGGGGCCCGGAGCCGCGCCGACTGACCCCGAGCGGAGCTTCTTCTTCTTCTTCTTTTTTAAATGGACTCCAGAGCGAGTCCCCGCTGAGGCCGCGGTGACCGACTGTCCCTCCGCATCCGAAAAACCCCCACGCACAGGATGGATGCAAACTCGTCGCCGGCCGCCCTCCCGTCGGTGCTCCTGCTGGCCGCCTTGCTCTCCTCATCCTCCTCATCCTCCTCCTCCACCTCCACCTCCTCCTCCTCCTCCGCGGCTCCCCTGCAGCCCTGCGACCTCCTGTACGACAGCGCGGTGCGGGCCTTCTACGACGGCGACTACGCGAGCGTGGTGCGCCTCATGGAGGGCGCGCTCGGCAGCCACGCGGAGGCGCGGCGCGCCAGGGTCCGCTGCCGCCTGCGCTGCCAGGACCAGCACCCGCTGGACGACGGCGCGGCCGAGCTGCGCTTCTTCGACGCGGTGCTCCGCCGCGCGGCGTGCATGGACGCGTGCATCGAGGAGAGGCTCGGCCCGCAGTCCGTGCACAGGGTCAGCGAGGACGTGGTGCAGGACTTCCACCGCAGGATCCCCTACAACTACCTGCAGCTGGCTTATCAGAAGGTAAACGGGGGGGGGGGGGGGGGGGGGGGGGGGGGTAAAGAGTGTCTCTGTCCGCCGGCTCTGATCTGCTCCGCGTTACCTGCCGCAGCCTTCATCAGCGTGAGGAGGAGGAGGAGGGGTTCCCGCGTCAGTAGTAACACCTCGGTGTTTGTGTACACGTGTGCCAGCGCGCGGGGGACACGGATGTAGTATTTGTCACGGGCGTGCTGACAGACGTAAATACGTTCTGCAACAACCGGCGTGAAAAGATTCACGACTCCACAGTGTGTGGAGGCTGTTTGCGATTGTTTACTTTCTGCAACAACATGATGTGAAGTGGGAGCTTTTTTTTAAATACAGTTGAACAGTAAATTCTGTTATCTGAGTTGAGAGCAGTAGTTGTAAACCTTTCTATAGACAATACATAAAAACACATGGCTATAGAACAGAAATGTATAAAAGAATTGAGAAAAATAAGTGTACCATAAGCATTAAATTGCAGGAAAAACATGATTGTAGTGCATATCTGCTGATTATGACGATGGTAATATACTGTGTGAGTGATGAGCCAATGCAGGTCAGTGATATTGGTCTGCTGATAATATCGGTTGGACTAAATAATACCGTCAAGCTAAAGCTGTATGTAAAAATGAATATTATGGAGCCTTGAAGTTCACTCCTGACAGCAGCAATGTGCAGCAGTGTGAGTTAACATGCACTACATGTGTCCGTGTCCATCACACACACTTCAAACACTGCTATGTTGTTGGTAATAGATTTACCTGCAGGTCGATCCAGGCTCAGCAGCCCAGTCGCAGCAGGTTGACTCTGCTGATGTCTGTGCACTTGCTTCACTTCTTTGTTTACAACTGCGCTTTGTTTTTTTTTGTTTTTTTGCTTCTCTGCGTGCAGTGTTATTTTTGAACAGATGTTTGTGTTTTTTCTGTTTTGGCGGCTTCAACTTTTTCCTTCTCTTCTCCTGGTTCACTGTACATTCACAGTGGTAGCAACACGCTTGTAAGAGGAGATTTCATAACTCAAGATCTGCTTAAAAGGGCCGTCCGATAGATTCAGTGTGGTTTTGCATTGCGGCGACACTTTTTTAACTTTATTTTGTTTGTCCTTGGTTTTTGCTCCACGTGCATAGACATTTCTAGAACAGCATTTCCCATGAGGTCCATCTTTTGGCTGGGATGATGTTGAGTTCTAGGCGTGGGAACAATCCAAGAGACAGATAAAACTGGAGAGCTGGGAACAAAGTGCTTATTCAGATTCTGGGACTCTGTGTGCTCTATTCGTCCCCCAGGAGCAAGTAAGTTTGATGTGTCTGTCGTACTCAAACGCATGAACAGCCATTTGATGGATATTTTTATTCAAAGCTCTTTATTTACAGTAGAAGAGCTGGAAATGCGAGTTACTTTGTACTTCCGACGGATATAAAGAGTGGAGCTTTCTAAACACTTCATTCAACATGCAGGCATACAATAAGACTGGCTGCAACAATGATACAATGATTCCTGCAGGGAAATTGTCTTTCGGTATCCGGACGTCAACAGCACAGTCGGGGTCAACTTCAGGACACTCCAGAGGGCAGAAGTGTAACTGTCCTACAGCAGTGACTACATTATTTAGTATTTACAAAGAAATAACTCCGGCTGTGGTTGAATCTTATTCGACTTTTTACCTTCACACAAATGCTGAGAGAGTGACATTTTAGTCTAGTTGGAGATCAGCTGGGAAGCTGGCACCTTCTTCTCACATGAACCTGACTCCACACCAGCTCCAAATACCAGGGTGATGACACACAGCTTCCACTGCTCAGAAGTGGTGGGAAGTTAATCTGCCCTGTCACTGTCTGCGGGCAAATGGTTACTCCATTTTTTTTCTGAATCAGCAGAGAAAGACAAAGAGCTGATGTGATCCGCTCATAAAAGTGCACACTCCTGTCTAGACATGAGCGTAGACACGGCCTTACACACAGATCCTCGCCCAGCTGTAAAAATATTTCTAAACTTTTGCAAAAAGAGTTATGATTTCTCTAACATGTGTTTGGAGAAAAAAAAGTGGAACATTCGGATTTTTTCTCCTCACAACAAGTCAGGAACTGGTGCTCGTATGAGTGTTTTAGCAGATCTTTATTTCAGCCTCCCCTGTGTCTCTGAGCGTGTTGACGTCTTTATGAACTGAGTGCATGGCAGCACATCAAGGCTCAAAGCACTGATGTTGATCTTACCACAGGTAAGGAGAGGCAGAGCTGGAGCCTTCCTATTGGCCAGGCCGATCAGAGCACATCAGACCAGTCAGTGTGTACATATGCACATTAGTAGCTGAATCTTCAGTGTGTGTGTGTGTGTGTGTGTGTGTGTGTGTGTGTGTACGTGGACCCTCACATGTGTGTTAGTATGGGGGCACTTGGTGGTGTTTGTGAAAATAAATAACATTCCTGCAGTATTTAACATTCCAGCGTCACACACCCTCCTCCGGACAGCCTCTGGCATAATGCTGCCTTTGGGCTTGTTAGAAGAGGCTCCACAGTCGCCAACTGTTCTCCCCACTCGGGCTGCTGCGTATGTCCCCTGCTCGCCCATCGTTTAGCCTGGCAAATATTTTATTTTCCTGTTGTGGTCTGTTTGCTTTTCTAAAAAAAGAGAGACACGCCACCTTTTGCAGGTATTAAAGGGAGACTTCTGTAGCTCGCTATACAGTCACGATCGGCGCTGAACTGCCCTGACTTTTATTTGTTATTTTGTTTTATTTTTATTTTAGACGGATTCATGTGAGCAGCAGTAGTAGTATAGTATAGCAGTAATTTGCATTTTCCCCACCCATTTTTTTTTCTTTTCACTTTCTATTGCTGCAAACATTTTCTGTTGCAAGATGACCTTTTAAGTGCAACTGGTGAGGCTTCATAATGATACTGTGTGCACAGTTTAGCCTCAGTTCTTGTCTTGCCTTGAGGCCAGATATGACATTTAGAGTCATCAACGTGAACGTTGCATCGATGTTGAGGAACAAGGATTTACAAGCTCCATGCCCAAAAATGTCAAGAGCAGCTGCAAAATGTACGCTGACTGATTTGACACACACAATGCATTTCTTCATATTACGATGACACAATAGAGGAGGCGGAAGCTTTCTCATGAGTTAATTAAGTTCATTTGTCTTGGGAATTGGGACACATAACCCCATCTCATTGTCATTTTGTTTTGAGAACTTCCCCGTGTCTCCCAGCACGATGTGAAGAGGTGACAGTGGGTCAGAACAGTCTCTGAAGCCTGCTGATGTTGTGAGTCTTCTCTGGAATTTTCTCTTTAAAGTCTGACGCATTCATAAGTCCTCTGTGAACACGATGATTTGATTACAACACAGCAGGCAGGTTGTAGCTCAACTACAGTCCCCCTCACTTTAGATGGCCACATGGTTAAATGGAACCTGCTGCCTTGGTTGTGGTCAGAGGTTAGGTGTGTGTGTATGCGTGAAGGTCTCAATGTTCACAGTGTTTTTTGTGCATTCTTGCTGTGATTTGTTTCATCTTCCCCTTTCGAGCTTATTGGGAGACATTGACAGAATTAGGCTGCAGCGTGGGGAGGTATGTCTGTTTCCAGCTCCCCCATCAGCGTGAACCCCAGTAAGGAATGTTGGACTTGGTGAACATTTGGGTGGAAAATGAACAGATTTTGTACAGACAGAGCTCATAGCAGTGAGTGTTTGTGCGCTAGATGGGAATCACAGATGATGTTGTTGTCATCTGCAGCTCATAGTAAGAGGAGCGAAAGGGGTTTAGACAGAGGGAGGGTGAGATCTGTCTTTGGATTGGTTAAAGCAAGCGGTAACGCTGAATTTGTTCAGAGGCGGCCAGGTTGTTCGCCGCCAAGTCAGATTTATGTGTTTGATGTATCCGCGGGGAGCCTGGAAGGGGGACAAGAAGTAGTGCGGGAGTAGATGACCGAAGACATTGTCCCTCCAATCCACTCTTCACTCATCGCATGCTCAACTGAAGGAAATGAAGACTGAAGTGAGTCATTGAAAAGATCTGTTTAGAGTTTGTGATACATAAAGTTGCTCAGCATCAGGGGCATGAACCGATAATATTCTCTAGCACGTGTTAGTACCTTTTAAGTCAAGTAAGAGATTCCGTAACATACTTTATAGAAATATATTTTGGGACTCGCTGGTTGACCTCACTCGCTGGTTGACCTCATGGTAGTGACAAGACTCTAGCAAGTCACTGCACCTTGCCAAGAAATAGTCCAGAACATAACTCTTTTAAAGTATTAATTATTGAGTCTTAAATGTGCTGGTGGGTGGATTTTTATTACATTTGGCCAGGTTAGCTGTTTCCCCCTGTTTCCAATCTTTGTGCAAAGCTAAGTTAACTGGCTGCTGGCTGTAGCTTCATATTTACAGAACAGACATGAGAGTCAATCTCAGTATCGATCAGAAGATAAAACTCTTGGCAGTACCAGAGGTGGCCACCTAATATACTGCTGGTGACGGATTAAGTGATACTATTTGTAACATAATAAAGACTCAACCCTGAAGTAAAAGCACTACTGCACAAGAAGTGCAGTAGTGCACTCTCCTTATATCAAGACAAAATTGTTTAGATAAGACTCAAGTACTTTTAAGTTTTCTCTCATTGAAATTTCCAAGAAAATCATTACTTTGTGTTTCACAGCCTCAAATCATATTGACAATGGAAAAGGAGGATTGGCAAAAAGAGATGACACTGGATGCTGTCTTTAATAAATGTAAATAATCAGTTTCGTAATGATCCCCATCACCTTCTCCTTTGCACGCATCTGCGATGCCAACATGCTGCCCTCCTGGCTACCCTAACCTAGCGTGCGGTGCTGTGCTTTGCCCAGACGACCAGACATTGTGGCACTTTCCTGTGCCAAAGGCCTTCTGCATGACTGGATTTGAGTGGATAACGGACCACAGGAATGCGGGGGCATGCTGTGGCGTAACACACCAATATTGTTCTTGCCCTGATTAACAATTAAACGGCTGCAGAGGAGGAGGCAGGAGGCTGTTAATGGATCACTGCTGAAAACACTGTCGTGGTTTGTGAGCTGGGATGAGGCAGCAGCAGGTTGTGGAGTTGGACTTGGCTTGGAGGTGACTTTGTCAAGCGCTGGCATCTATGAGCGTATGCGTAGCTGAGGCCAAACTAAACAGCAGACCAGCTAGAAGCAGGAGCTGACGGCAATCAGGATGATTCAATTTCCAAACCTTCACTGTTGATTAATTGAGATATTTATCACTTTGACTGCTTTCTGACCACTGCGTATTCTCAATTTATGAAAGATCCAAAAATCCCTTGTCACAAAAGGGAGGATTTGGACCAAGAGTCACTGTCTAGATCCAACCAGCTGGAAAACAGCATTTAGATATACATATATGTGTGTATGTGGACTTATGTATTTCAGTAACTGCAGGGTTGGCAGCAAGGACAGTTGTTGTCACTCCATATTCAGTGTGTGTATGTGTCCTCTTGAGCAATGTAAATTCTGGTTGTGTGTGTGTGTTATTCTTTGTGTTTGGTGATTATCAGTCTGGCCAAAGACTCCCGGGTGTCTGAGTGGAGAAATCAGGACTGGGATGGAAAATCCAGAGTTTGCCAGGCATCTGTTCAGCTTCACTTGGGACTTGAACTATGTGTTGGCTTCTGCGGGGGTGCAAGCACAGGAACCACTTCTATCCGTCATGTTATCTTCTAGACAGCAGGCTGAACCATCAAATCATGAAAAAGATGAAAATATTTATTTCACAGTCAAATGTGACACCCACACATTACACACAAACTGAGTAGAAAAGTGTTTGCATGAATTTTTCCTGTGCTGATGACTGTAATGACTTTCAGAGAAAAATACTTTGGACAGTTATGAGGATGTACTGCTTCGGACAGAACGTCTATATATCAACAGTTTGCTGTAAACCCCTCAGGTGTTGCATCAGAGAGAAGGACATATTTTACGGATTTATGGGTTATGCTGAAGAGAAAGACATAACATTGATCTTTGTTGTTTACTTAGTCATACACCCATGGGTGTGCCATATACTGTAAACATAGCTGTTAAAATAGGGGAGATGGAGGGGCCAATGTACACTGACTAGTGGTGTTGTGAGATTTTTTTTTTTTCTACCAAAATGTTTGTTCACATGAAGTCAGTAGCCAGTTCCTGATCTATTCTGAGCATTTAGTGTCCTGTGACCAAACACATATTTGGCTTAGACAGAGCTGTTGGCACGCATTTAAGCCCAGCTTTTAGTCCACACAAAGAGTAAAATGTTCCTCAGGTTTTCTGAGGTATCCGGTATCCACCTCACAGCTTGTTCTGTACAACCGTGAGCTATAAATTGTGCTAACGTCTCAAGTTGCTTCTGTCCTCAGCAGATCATTTCTCTCAGTGGAGATCTGTGGGCTTTGGGGTGGAAACGACAAAGGGGTTAGATAGTACAGGAAGTCAAATCTGTTGAGGAAAACACTGGACTGAAATGAAACAAAGTTGGTTTTTAAGTTAGTAGTTTAATTTAAGTTAAGGTATAGAAGTTTTTATCCTCTTGTTTTTCAGCAGCTTTAATATACACAGTTCACTGTATAATTTAATACATAATCAATCTGTGGTGCCCAGTCATAAATTGAATTGACTGGCCACCACCATATTTGTTATGTGGCTGCCGTGCTCCAGTCGTAGTAGCAGGGACACATGTCCCAGCAGGGTCACATGTCTCCTGTTCCCTTTTTTCCACTGGTTTGGTGAAGCACACATTTGCCAAGGCATGGCATGATGTGATCATATGCATTTCCACTGCATCCTCACAGCAGGGGTAACTGATATTGTGGTGATATTATGTTTCAGGGCCAAACGGTAACAGTCTCCACCCTAAACTGAGCTGTGACATTGGCTGGATCAACCTGAATCTTGGGGTAAAGTGTGGATCAGGTGCTAATGTTGTGAATTGTGAAGTAACTCTAGTACATAGAAGCACCTAGAATGTAGCCCAGATTACTTGATTAATTGACTAGTTGATCCTCCGAAAATGTATCAGTAATCATATTAATGTTAATTAATCTATGTTGTCCCTGATAAATAAATGGATAAAGTAAAGCAAATCAAATTTACTACATCTTCTTTAGACCAAGCAAGATTGCCAAATTTCGCAATTTAAAACGTGGATCCCGTGCCAAATCCTCCAGTATTCCTCAGAAGTGAGAATCATTCATATTTTGAGGGCAGTTTGTTTGCCTTTTTGATCCCACAGCTGTTTCCTGTAAAATTCCTTTAGCAGTGTTGATTGTTTATCCGGGCCCACTCTGCTGCCGTCAGCCTGCAGGGCGATGGTCCCACGATGACTCTGTAGTAAGTGTGTGTGGGTGTGTGGGTGTGTTTGTGTGTGTGGGTGTGTGTGTGTGTGTGTGTGTGTGTGAAACTCAGATATGCTGTTGGATATTAGAATCTGTCTCACATCACCTTGTGGGCAGAGGTAACCAGGCCTTTGCTGTCAGAGCCACCAGACTGTTGAAATCAGACATTTCAGACATATCATTATCTCTTCTTAAAACCTTTTATAGTAAAGTGTTTATAGTTCTTAAATATAAGTTACTGGGGTTTATCAGTTCACGCTTGCCATTATACATTTTCTAACTTTATTTTGTCTATCTGTATTTAGTTTTTTTCTGTTCTGATTTACCTGCTACCCACTTTGTAACCTTGTTAGGAAAAGTGTTATACAAATATAGTTTATTATTATTATTACTATTATCAAAAGGTCAAGAAGATCCAGCCTGAGATGTACTTCAGCCGCTGTTCTGCCTGTTTTGTATTTTAAATAATCCAATGCAGATGTCTTCATTTGACACCATGAAAATACAACATTACAGCTTTCTGTATCCGCCCTATGCTACACACCACCAAGTTAAGTTTGACAGCTGGCATAGAAAAGGGGGCCATTTCCAATGTGCACACCCCCCTTCTCCTCCCTCTGACCTACGACTGCCAAAGAACAATTCATCTTAGCAGTGCATAACACCAGGATTTCCAACTATTATCCCCCTGCCGCTCTGTGACCTTCTTATCTTTGTCGTTAGATCTCAGCGTCTCCTCTCCTCAAGAGATTTTCCCTGCAGGGAAACCGGTAGTATTAGACCCATTTAGAGGACAGGAGAAAGTCATTTTCATGATCGCATGTTGACCTGACCCTGGCCACCACTGACCTCGCAGCGTCTTCACATTTGGTACAGAGCTCTATGAATTGCAACTAATAACAAAAGTCAAACAAGCACAAGGAGCCACAGACACTTTATCAAAGACGTGTGAAATGTATGGGAGAAAGTGAAGTTAAGGCTGAAATGTTCGTTAAGGTATTTTTCTTGGGTTGTACTTAAGTCATCTCTAACCAATCAGAGTTCCTTTTCAGTGGCTCAGGTAATGAGACAATGAGGTCATGGCTAGCAACATACCGCTGATCTGTAGTTCTGGGGAGAGCTGTCTATCAGCTTTATAAATGACTTCTCTAAACACAGATGCCTTTTCCAGAGAGCTGCTTTACAACCTCAATCTGCTTTTTGGTTCTTTACACCATAACCCATGCTGCTTCAATTGAGACAAACATTTAGAGAAAAAAAAAATTCATCCGTTATAATAAATAAATGAATCCCCTAAATCCGCCAAGAAAACAGAGTAGTCTTGGACTCCGAACATATGGATGGGTCATATCTCGTGGCTTCCAGAGATGGTGATTAAACCGATTAAAGCAGAGAGTGTGTATGTGTTGGTCTTCCTTCATAATCATCCTGAGCCAGATTTCCTGAAAGAACCGTAAATTGCTGTAAATTTAGGACTTTCCCCGAGCAGCAGGAGTATATCATCTGCGATAAGTTAAAGTGAGGTCAGTTCTGCATCATCTCCCGCTGGCTCCTGCAGCATGCTTTAAAGATTAGCTGAACTGATTAATAGGCCAAAAAAGTAAGAATCCTTGACAGCTCTCTGGCTTGGAAAAAAAAAAAGAGTTCAAAACAAATTAATGATCTGTCTAATAAAATCAGCACCCTGCTCAAAGCAGGGCTGCAACCAATTCATATCTTGACAAATTAGTAATTATGATTATTATAGCAATTAATTGACTTGCCAGTTAAACCTGTAATAACCTGGGGGTAGTAGAAACAAGCTGTCAACACAACACTGACATGTTGTCACCTTTCAACTTGAACTTATTAGCATCCACTTGCCTATTTACACATCCAGCAGTTACAGAGCGACATTATCATTCATTTTGATTAGTGTGTTTTTA
The DNA here is from genome assembly GCA_031216445.1 of Lateolabrax maculatus. NCBI lineage: Eukaryota > Metazoa > Chordata > Actinopteri > Acropomatiformes > Lateolabracidae > Lateolabrax > Lateolabrax maculatus. Next base: position 13,525,497 of record CM062196.1, read on the forward strand.
CCAATATTTACTCTCCTTTTAGCTCAGTTTTCATCTCCATTAAATCCTGAGGGAAATATCTGCATTTTTAGCTGCTTAAAGTTCCTCTATGTTCACCAGCTGTTCACTAACTTTGCCTGCCTGCTGTTAAGTACTGAGAAGGTAGTGAGTTTTTTGGCTGAAAACAGCTGCCTGCTACATTGGAAAATGATGCTATGAGAGCGGTGAGTGTGAACCAAAAGCCGTAAAACCGAAATAATGAGCTGAAAGTTGCTATAAAACACCCGCTAATTCTCAGTGGGTTTGTCATTACAAGTTACCCCATTCACATCCATAGTAATATGATCCATTGTCAATAAAAAATATAATATAACTTTGCTATCAGGTTGTCATCATCCTATCAGGTGATGGAAAAAAAACTTAAAACTTAATTATAGAACAGCTGCTATTTAGACAACGTTCAGAAGGTACAATGCAAATATATTAATTTGGCATTTAAAGTAATGTACATAAAGATTAAAATCTTATTTACAAAATCATATATCTTTATATAATATATATATATCTGTATTATGTGTCTTAGAGTGTAGTAGCACAGTGGTAGTTTGGACTCTTACAATTCTGGGTAGGAGTTAAAGTTATTCACAGCACAGTTTCAAGAATGCCATGTGTATTTTTAAGTGTTTGTGATGGGAGCACGCTGTGGCACCAACTCTGATAAGCACAGACACAAATTGCAGGATATACAAACAAATTATGGTTTCATGGCTTCTGTGTAGTAAGAATTATTTGTCTAATACATTATCTCTTACAAAATTTGGATCTTCTGAAAGCTGAAAGGCTGAAGGCTGGAAGCTTTGATTGTTTTACATCTCAGGCCACACCTGAAGCCTGTTTCGTGATCAGAAAGGTGTCTTTTCCCCATCCAAACATATATATCTCTTATCTCACTTTCTATCCACCTATGTCTTCAAAGATCAGCTGAAACTATGGGTTTATTCACTCTGTAAGTATTTCTTAGAGTGTCTCAAGGTTTATTTGTTATCCAGGATGATGTCAAATGATTTACTCATAAAGACCCATTCTAAAATATGTCAGGCCTGTTTAAATCCCTGAATAGTACCGTCAGCTAATGCCACATGTCCAAATTGCAGTTTATTTTACAATAGCTTTTAGCAGATGGCTCCGGCTTGAGGCTGTTTATGTCCCGTTCTGTTTGCCAATTTAGTAATGAGTCATTAAAGTGAAGATTTGGAAGTTCAGTTTATGTAAAGCATTCAGAGGACTGTGATGTCAACCAGTGGGAGAGCCCCCGCAAAGAATGTAAACTTTTTGGCTTCAGTTGTAATTTTGAGAGAAAACAACCTCAGCCCTGCCACTTCAAGACAATGTATTACCCCGTGACCACATGCACTCAACAAAGGGGGAAGGCATCAGTCTTCTTGAATGTCTACATGCAGAAGAAATCATTTAACTTGTGGAGACAGAGGAATACAGCAAAATAAACGCTTCCTCCTGCTGTAATCATAAACAATATGACCCAGCCAAGGCCAGAGACCCGTTCAGTTCTGGAGAAAAGCCACTTCTAGAAAGTTCACAGACTGTTTGGTAGTCATGCGGATAGTGTCCAATGTCATCCTGAATATGTCTGCTTTGTATAATGGTGTGGCATGTACAATCATGTTTTGTTTTTGTCCTTGAAGCTCTTATGTTTTGCCATCTCTGGTTCCTGTTTGCTAAAGCCTCGACTTTTGTTTTTATAGTTTTGGTGGATATTACTGTTCATAGAAAATGCCTTCAGAAAAAAAGGAATGGGAAATATTCTTCACAGTGTAGATTGTGCAAAGAAATAAACAAAAAGGAAGATAATTTACTTTTTTTTACTTTTCAACTTTAATGATGTGTTGTATAGACATTATTGATTATAGAAAGCTCTCTTCCACCACTATTATGACTGAGTTGAGGGAAATCAAGCAGGGGAAACACTACAGATATTTGGCTGCTTTTCAGCAGAACAAGCTTTTTTGATTTTAATAAAGATGACATTCAGACAGGGGCAGCTGTGTCTTTTCTTTTAGCAGAAAATGAACTCTTTCTCCTGCTGTGACAGCTCTGGTTTATAGGAATTCAATAGAAATAGGATTATCCTCTTTTATTGTTGTCTGGTGTGGAACTCTCAACATGGCCAGTAAAATAGACTTGACAGGCTTCTTAATTTAGCAGAGAAATACTTGGGGTGCTATAGGCCCAGCTCAGAGGTATTTACAGAATGTGAGTCCTCTGTAAGGCCAAGGCCATCATAGACTGTCCTGACCAGTACAAAGAGTTTGACCGCCTGCCATCAGGCCTCTGCTGTGAAGTGCGTGCTAGGAGGACAAAAGGATTTGAGGTTGATTTTGTATCCATGGCCATCAACATGGAATAGCTTTTGCACATTAAAAGCTGCCCTCTCTGCCTCCTTTTGCCCTGTGAAATGTAGACATGCACATGTATTTGCATGTTCCTCACTTTTGATCTTGTCTTCTGATCTTTGACTTTCACTGCCTTACACTTTTGTGTGTTTATTTTGCTTGTTTGGCTACTGCCGTACTGGTTGGGGTATTGTTAAACATGGCAGCACATTTTTCATCACGGGTCAATTAAGATTGACGTGCTTAGACATGACTTTCACTTGAGTTTTAGATCTGAATCTGTGTAAATATTTACTTAGTTACCAACATGTCTACTGTTTAATCAGAACATTATCCTATCACACTATGAGTTCATGTGAGGTAATATTTTTAATTAGAGGTAAGAGTAGCAATGCTGTGTTCATTGTTGCCAGGTTGCAAGCATAGCTGTTAATGACCGTGAGTAAACAGCTGATATCAAGTAAATTATATTAACACTGGTTAAGTTTCTAAGTTGATACTTAAGTTATCTCAATTATGTTTATTGACACAGACTCAAAAACTAAATGTGGCTCACAGCATCCACTTAAAAAATTGCACTATTGTGTAATAGTGTTGTCAAGTGGTGGATAAAGAGGCCATGTGCTGCTGAGTGGTTTTGTAATCTCTGACAACAATGCATCTTTTGTACACAGGCAGCTTCATGGCTGCATCACATCCCTGTCAGAACATCTGTAAAGCAACATCAGTTACTCTGTGTAAGAAGCCTTGCTGTCTCTCAACATGTGGATGAGTCTCAGAGCTCTTAAATCTAACTGGACTGTTGTTAGAAAAACATAAATACCAAAACAGCTTCCTCTCTTCAGTACAGACACTGAGGTGAAGCACGTTCAGCTTCAGTTGACTTCCCCGGAGGACTGTACAGTTGTCTGTAGAAGCGTTATAGTGCTCTAAAGTGCTGACGTATTAGAAATCCACAGGACTCCGATATTTCCTTTCATGTTGCTTTACTGGCAAACCCCAAGCTCTTGTAAAGGCCCAAATGTTGGCTATAATTTTAATGTTAATTATAGGTGTTAAACTCTAAGAATATCTCACATGTTTATGGCAAATGTTTGCGAGAGTGTGATGTTTTGAGTTCTTTGGTACAGCTGAAATAAATCATAAACTGTACTGTAATTAAATAAATTCCTTACGTTAACTGCGGCTCACACACACTGAACCACATCTAATTAAGATGTCAAACGTCATCTGAGCAACAATGTCGGAAAAAACATGTCCACCTTTTGTTGCTACTTTCTCCCAGAAAAGGCTACTAATTAATTACACCCAGTGCAGGAGCACACCTTGTGGGTTGGTTTCTAAGCAGCAGCAGGGATACAAACAGAACCAATGAGAGACTCACTGCTCTGTGGTTTGGTGGCCAATTGCATCTCTTCATCAAAGAGGCATTTTTACATGGTTTGGGCAGAAAGCTGAATCTTGGTGACTGTATCATTCTGAGGAAATGAGCGGTTAATTCCCCTCGAGAGTCTGTAATATGGACTCAGATTGAAACTAGAGGGAAGTATATGACTTTCTCTACAGTAGGGCCATTGTAGCATTATACAGAAATTGCTTCATGACATCATGTAGATATTGGACAGTACACAACTATTCTTTGTTTTACACAGTTTGAGTGGGAAAGCTTGCTCCGGGTTATTAGAATTCCATAGTGTAGTTTTTATGAAGTCTTATTGGTTTTACTACTGGCAATATGTCACCAGCTTTTAATATACATTAGGCCTCTGCTGGCACTGGTTTGGCCTGCTGTCATGAAAAACAGACACCAGGTAATCTTCATCGAGGGATCTTTTTATTTTTTATTGTATTGTATTTTTATTAACTTTTTCACTGATGATGCTCTCTATGTAAAGAAGTCTCTTCGTCCTCTCTGCCTCCTCACTCTTTAGGTCTTGTGTGGGCCTCTGCTCACAGTGGCTCCATCACAGCCAACAATAACACAGCCCTTTTTATCCTCTTACTTGCCTGGTGTAGTGTGGTTTTCAGTAACGTGTAGGCATGTCATACATACAGCAAGGCCTCCGTGTTTCATGTTTTCCATGGGCTGCTGGCTTCTACTGTACAGCCCGGCTGTGGTTTATGGCCGAGGCAGTGAGGTTTTAGTGCACCGTCAGCCTGAAGGAGGCTTCAGCTCAGGCTTCATGTGTGGTGTGAGAGGCATAGCTTGGCTTAAGAGACATCGTATCACTGCCAGGGCAGGATGAGCTCATGTGAATTAGTGGTGGTACAATAGAATTTAAATGTGGAATGAATGATGCATATGGTGCAGTCATAGTTTTCCCAAAATGAATTCTGTCTGTGATCAATGTTCCTCTTATTCATACATTTGCGTTCACACCACACGTCTGTACAGAATTATTCAAATTCTGGAGCAGTTTTTGCTTTAGTTCAGAAACTGTGAGCAGATATGAACACCAAACTAATGATGATAATGATGTTTGGGACACTGACTCTCAGTCCTGTTCCAGAAAACAAAGTGAAGGTGTATTTAGACTAAAATACCAACAAGTATTTATGGGTAAATAAGGAGCATTATAACCCAGCCAATACTGGATATTTGAGGCTGAAACTAGTGTTGATATTTGAGAGTTTTGAAGATAGACAACGATATATCAGCCAATAATATTTTTTTTATGCAAACAAATTATGAACACAAATATTTTGAATTAATAAGTTTTTTAAAAAGCTGTGACCAAGATACATACTGAACCTGACAATTTACAGATGAAAAATAAACTCAGGTGGACACTTCTAAATTACTTTTCAAATTGATATACAATATCTGTATATCGGCCGATATGAATTGGTCCGAATTCATTGATCTAGTTCTAAAAGAGATGGTTGTTGACACCACCAATACTCATTCTGTACATGTTCAAAGCATTACCATGAGGTTAGACCGCAGTCTTGACTCATGTTCATATTCAGCTGTCTTCTGGTGTTGTTTAAGTGTTATGAATGTTATTGTTGTTATGTTACTGTTCCCCTAGTTAAAGTGGTCGGCTAGTGGATCACCTGTGCCAGAGTGAAGCGTCTGAAAAATAAAACCTCTGCCCTGTTTGTTTTTTCAATCATGGCAGGCCCGTCTCTAAATCACCCTCACCTTTGCTTCAACTTCAAGGTTCCTATATCATCCTCTGAATAAGTGCTGTGGATAAGATAATGGTGGCTTTCTAGTACTATGCCTCATTCTGTTATGTAAGACGAAGAAATGACACCTAAATGATGTCACAGGTCTGCTTTCCATTGTCTCCTGTAAGCTACGTACGGTCTCTGGAAATGTCCTGGCTTGTTTTTGTCAGCCCACCACTTACAGCTGTCATGGCTTAGTGTAGAAATTTACACTCAACACAATCCTTCATCCTTGGTTATCCTGCAGGCCTTAGAAAGACTACAGTTGGTATTATTAAGTGGCTTATTCCAACGTTTGTGACATGCAAATGCGCACACATCTTTTGTGGATTGTTCAGTGAAAGTCTAGGCACATACCTTTCACCCCCTGCTTTGTAATTTAGGGATTGTGTTTCTGGAATTACCCCTATCTGTAAGCATGTTATTATGGTGTTTTCAGTTGCTAACACATTCATTCAGTAGCCTCTGTGCCTCCTCAGGCTATCAGAATCATCAAGTGAGTCCCTTTTTTCCAATGACGTGAGGGTGAAGAATGTGAAATTCAGGTTTTATGACTGTGATTATATCATTTTCTGCCTATTTCCAGCTATTACTCTTCCTCACAGTTCCACACATCATATAGATCACAGCAATTCCTGGCATTGCATTCCCCACAATAAAACCCAAATTAAAAAGCTGTCGTTGGAATATTGTGTCGGTGGATTGCAGTCAGCAGCTAATGAAGTTAATGGAAACGGCATTTGCGTGGTTGGATGCCGTGTCACATCTCGGTCCCGGGTGAACGGAGGCAGGAAGACGAGACCGGGGTAGAGATGGCTGGTTTCATTCTCAGAGGCTCAGTGTGAGCCAGCTGTGAACAGGGAGGAAATGAGGTCAGTCCTCACTTAGGGAGTCACATTTTTGGAACCGCCCCCACACACACACATCATCAATAATGATGATGCGTTTCCTCAGCTCTTTTCATCATCTCCCCATATTTAAATACTTTTATACAGGACACTTGTCAAGCAGAAAAGCCACCTGGTTCAAGTCGTACTAGTGTTGGTGGTCGAGCTCTCCGGACATAGTTTGTTTTGGGAGGTCTGGAGAAGTTTTTCCCCTCCAGATTGCTGGGGATTTCCTCTCCTCCCCTGGGGACATCCTGTTATCTGAGCAGTGGAAAGATCTCATTTCAGTAACACATTTGAATGTTGTAGGCAATTTTTCTAATCGAAAACTCCATAGTAAATACCTTTTGCTTCTATTTTGCAGCATTGTGCTTGATGTAGTATTCAGGTGGGGGAATATAACCATTAAGTTCAATTGACATTCATAAAAAGAAATGATATATAGATCAATCATTCTCTCCTATGACTTTAGCAGCTGTGTGTGGGATGACTCAGGTCTGGATCTGGTCTGGACAAGGGGAAACACTTTTCAAAGGGGAAATTAATATGACAGCTTTAACTCTAAAATATCTTTTTGAGGAAGGAAAAACTGAGTTTTGAAACCATTATCTATGGTTCAATGAGAATCAAGGACATAGAAGGAATTTAAGTAAAGTCAGATGTAGTTTGAAGGACATTGAATGAGTTGGCACTAAACCACTGAACAACAAAATAATACTAAAACTGAAATCACCAGCTCAACTTTGCAGTAGTTAAAGAATATTTGCTAGCTGACACTAGACACTAAATCAGATGGTGATTACACAGCACAGACAGAGTGATCTCATGCTGTAACAAACCTGCAAAAAATTACCAGACCTTTGTTCAGTGTTAATGCCTGTTTCCCCTCAGCGTCTACCCCTGCCCTGATTAATTAGACATTGTGACAACACTTTGGTCAAGCCTGCTCTGTGTCACACAGTAACAGTGCCCGAGGGGCAGTTATTAAACAGCTGGGTGGGATGAACTCTGGCCTTCCTGGCCAGTACTTGGGTTAACATGTCAGTTTGTCATTTTATATTCTTCCCTAGAAAGACACACCCAAAAATGTGCTTTCTTACTGTCGCAGAGTGGGTATGTAGTCACAAGGGGTGATGCTGTGTAAGTTAATGTCTTGCAATTTTAAATGGTAATGATATTTCCCTGACATCATTGGGATTTGGGGATTCATTAATCCAATAAAGGCTGACGACAAAATTGCATTTGAATTAAACACAGCGAGGCACAAACATATTGACGCCAACATCAACGTAGCGGCTGTTTGCACCTTGTTTGCCTTGTTCTTGTCCAAAAACTAGAGGTTTATTAGTAAAGTTTGAATACTGTCCAAGTTTAGTATCAGACATCTCAATTTCCTCCTTCAATTACAGGTCTGACTCATGCTGTGTGTGTGTGTGTGTGTGTGTGTGTGTGTGTGTGTGTGTGTGTGTGTGTGTTTGTGTTTGTGAAGAAGTCTGGAATTTACTAATTAATCTGTTTCAGGTTTACAGACACAAATATTTCTTCAACATCTTGGGAACTTGCTTAAGTCATGAAGACACAGGCTTCATGGGAATCATTTTCCAAATAGTCTGTCAACATGTGGTCTCTTTCACAGTGGTTGTCACCTTAGCTTCAAAGGACCCCTGCTGCAGAGGTTCCATAACTTTCTTGGCTCTGGACCCCAATTTTAGATCTGAAATGTCTTGTGACCAGTATTTAAATTAAATACTGGTCACAAGACATTTCTGCTATTGGATACTTTCATTGCATTGTTTTCAGTGGCAGCAGGCAGCGGTTTTCAGCTATAAAGTTCTAAAAACCCATTGTACACACTCGCTCAGGACCAAACAACAGACACACAGTTTTGCGATGAGTTGGTAAATGTAATGCAGCATCTAGCAGATAAAGAGCTAAATATTTCCTTTAGGAGTTGGTGGAGACCAAAACCAGACTTATAGAGAGTGAATATGAGTCTGAAGGATAATTACTGAAGTAATACAATTAGGGGCAACTCCACAAATGAGTTAATATATGCAAATTGTCTTGTAGTAAAAGTCTGATTTCTTCTTGGATTTCAGTGTGTGGTATATGTGGTACTTGTGCAGGTGTTTATAGACTTTTTTTTTTGTGTTTCCTTTCCTGCCCAGTCAGATTGACTGTGTTAGATTATTATATAGATTATTTCATAATTCTGTCTACAAGACAGAGGTGTTTGTGAAACTAAGTCAGATGCTAAGGGGGTTCTGTTGACCACAGTCTGCCAGATACACCCAGGACTTCTATACAAAAGAGAAGCAGACTTCTTATAATGAACAGATGTCTAATTCTAGACCTCCTGTGTGTCCTTCCTTGCCAAACCACTTCCTCACAGTAGTTTAACAGGGCAGAGTCCAGACCTGAAACCGAGACCTTTTGAGCCTCTCACCTCTGTAGTTACAGGTGAAATCCATCCAGCAAACGTCTCAAAATACTCACCAGCGTTTAATAGTCACTGAGGTCCAGGAGCCTCTCTGTAAAACTGTTTTAAATGGCAGCTGGCATTGTTTCCTGCCAGTGTCACAGCACTGAAAATAAGTTGTGAAGTGGAGCGGAGAGTGTCAGAGCTGCCAGAGTCTGAATGTTCGGGATTCTTGGAGGAAGCCTGTGTTGTGGTGTTTGGCAGAAGAAAACCAGGACAGTTTGTCTGCTTTTGGGCATTGATGGGGGGGGTGGGGTGGGGTGGGGGGGGATAGAGACGTTCCAGTGGAGACTGTGCAAAGACTTTAAGAGCATCTGTGCCCTTTTTGAGGGTCAGCGCTCATCATTATTTATTCTCCCTGCTCAATTAGACCGGAGAGTCTGTAAGCTCTCAACCCCAGCAGGGAGATTGGAGTACACATGGGTGGACGTGCTGCGGATACAGACATTCATGCATGAGCTCACGGATGCTCAAACAAACCTCTCCCTGAGGTGTACACATGCAAGCCTGCATACACAGGCAGGGGAGCCGATGCAGGTGGGACACATCAACAAGCAATAACTCAACACATGCGTCCTTCTGCCCACACACATCTTTTCCACTTCTCTCCAATCCTAGCTGATCTCATAGTGACTCTTGCTTAACCTCGGCAGGTAATCTCGCACATGTTTTTATTTCCCGAGGTGCAGTTTGGAGGAAGGGGCCGGTGTTCGGTTGTACAGTAGAAAGTGTGTTGATTTTATTGCCTGTGACCCAGTATGACTGCAGTAAAAACCATTGCCAGGTGGGCCGGCCATGCAGACTGAGGGATGCTGATGGATATCTCTGTCTTTAAGTGTTTCAGGATGGCAAGGAGGCAAAATGCTGCTGTCAGTCATTCACTGTCAGGGAGAAACAACACACACAGAAAACACTTATTCCAAATGGAGTCTGGTGGTGGTTTTGTTGTTGATACATTGTCAGGATGAATGGCGTGCTATTGTTTTGTCAGTATGGGTTGTCGGCCTGACAGCCTGTCCATCTGTCAGTCATTGAAGCAGCATTCCAACTACAGGCCTTCAGTACTCAAGGTCTTGGAATTTTTATATTTACCCTGAGATTTAAATTCCACCCGCTAACAACGTGAACCAAAGAAATAAAGATTTAAAGAGTAACAATTTAAAAAAAAGACATACAAACCGTGGCTCTAATGCGGTTGGTCCACCACTTTGGTCCAGACTGAAATATCTCAACTATTTGATGGATTGCTATGAAGTTTTGGAAAACATCAGACCATCAGAGATTGAAGTTGAGTTTGGTGATCCCCTGACTTTTCCTCTAGTGCCACCATGAGGTTGACATTTTGTGGTTTTGAGTGAAATCTCTCTACAACTATAGTAAGGGTTGATTTAGTAGACATGGAGACATTCATGTCCTCCTCAGGATAATTTGTTATCACTTTTGATCATACCTTAACTATTCATCTAGCAACATCATCAGGTCATAATTTAAATTTGTCCAGTGATCAAATATATTCAGACCTAATGAAAGTGTGCAGTGTGCCTGAATACAGCCTCGCTGAGCCGCTGGCATGACTGTACTTGTTGTTCCTACACTTCTGCAGAAATATTTTCATTGTTTTATGTGACCTGAAGTGTTTCCTTAATTGCCAGTTGCATTAACTTTCATGTTTCCGCAATTGTGTCTTGTTGTGCTTCAAGCTATTGTGGCTCAGCCAAGCGGCTATGGTAGCCAGTATAATAAGCTAGTTTTTTATTTTAAAATTAAAGAATTCTTTAGGGTTTGATTGTGTGTCAGGGATATGCCTCATTTAGTTAGAAGTCTTCAAGGCTATATCTCCACAGGATATGAAATCTTTTTTCAGAGAGATGGAGGTGATTATTATTATCTCCCACAGTGTTATCCTCTGATAGTGGCCTCAGATGCTTGTGAAAGACATTTTGTGTTGCCTCTGTGATTTATAGCCACTATAAAAACTATACAAGTCACAATTCTTTATAGCAAAATTTGTTTTAGTTATTTGTGTTCTGTCTTGCTTAAATTGTACTTATTTTTTCGTGTTTTATTAAACTTCAAAACAACATTCTCACTGACAAAAACTGCAACTTCTTGTCTACGATGTAGACAATCTCACACATCTTCTCCTTCACATAGACACACATAACTTGACACAAACACAGACAGACACCAGGGCTCTTTGTGTGTGGCCTCCCAGGATTTGTTACAACAGGAAATAGAATCTAAACGATGTTATCAACAGACAAGCAAATAGTGTAAGATTGTAAACAGACTGCCCACATCTGGGCCAGCTTTGTCCTCTGTCGCTCATTCTCTCTTTTTTTGTGTTTTGTTTTGACCTATCACACCATGAAGAATTCAGACTTGGATTTAGTTTCTGCAGCTTATGAGAGCTCAGTTTCCCTAAAAAGGCCCAATCGTGGAGGCACACACTTTTACTTTAATTTGGTATGGAATAAAAACCAAATGCACAGACTCAGGACTCAACTGGGGTCAATTGGTTTCCATTAGCCTGCACCCGCAACGCTAGTGGTCCCAGTGCTTATAACGGCAGAGGCATGTGAGGGTTGCCCTTCTAACAAAGAACAATGGAGGGGCAGAAGTAAAGTGGAAGCAGCTTTTCATAATGAAGGATGGAAATCCTTGCTGGAACCGTATTTAAGGCCTCGAGGGAAAAACACATGGAGCATATTATTGCCAGATCTGAATTTATGATTCTAAGAGATTAGCATGGCTTTAGTATTGTATGTTTTGATTCCAAGGTAAGATTTTGACTATGATGCTCCCTGATTCTGCGTCGTTTATTCGTGGTACATAAAATGCTGTATGTGCTTGGCTGATGACTCTGAAGTTGCAGCAGCAAAGATGAGCCAGCAGCATCACTGAAATTACAAGTCTTTACTGTTTCATTCATGTTGTACAAAACCACAGCCTAGATTACACGGTACAGTGAAGCAGTCCTACCCTGCCCTATTATCAGCACAACACACAGACTCTCTTTTACTAAGCAAGGCAGTACTGGGCTGTACCACCGCCACTACTCACCTCTTAACCACACTTTGGGCCTGGTGAGGCTTTCAATAGCATCTTTTTTACATCCAGATTTCCAGATGGTATAGCAAAATACACCAAGAGTAAAGGGAAGAAATAAAGGAAAAAAGGAAAGTCCTTAGCACAGTTTTCCACAGTCGAGATCCTGGTTGGTCTTAGCTCTAGGACTCTTATGAGTGTGAGGCTTTAAAACCTTTTATTATCTTTTACCCAGAAAAAGAGTCTGTCGTGGAAAAATTCAACTTCAATACTGTCTGATGATAACTTATAAAACAACAAGACTAAGAGTTTACACTAACGGCTCTGTGAGGCTGCTTCATATCATTACTACATGCTCACAGGCTATTATTGTAGGCTTTTATTTTAATCAGGTATAATGATGTTCATCATCTTAGATTAAGATGTTAGCATGATAACATTTGGTAATTATCTCTAAAAACAAAGTACAGCTGAGGCTGATGGGAATGCCACTAATTTCATAGGTATTTGGTCATAATCCAAAGTGTTGTGTGGTGCTAGAGGTAAAGTCAGAGGTTCACCTTAGTTTTTACAATTCATCATGCAAGGGAAGTGATTGTGTGTACCAGATTTTATGGCAATCCATCCAATGGCAAAACTTTTCATATTCAAAGACTTCGTGCTGATTGGATGATGATCACTGGACTGACACATCAGAGTTTCTTCATCTTCTCCTCATCTGTTGGTGGACTGTAGTTGCAGCACTGTGTGTCTTGTCTGAACACCGCGGCTCCTCCGTCACTGCTTGAGAATGTGAGGCATGCTGGTTCCTGGGACGTCTCATCACTAAGTCATCAGCCCGGCACCCACACGACCCCTGACCTCAGCCCTGTCCGGCCGCTCACAACCATCATTCACATCATCGTCGCATCAAAGGAACAGGCAGAGGGGGTTGTCCCTGCTTGTGCAGAGGTTTTAGCAGTAGACAGGAAGAGGTGGACAGGCACAGACTTGCTTGCTTATACACTGGGTTACTTACTTCTTTAAGACAACACTTGTTTATCTGTAAAATAAAAGTACTCACATTTCTCCTGAAAGAAAATGCAGCACAAACTGATCATTTGGATTTTACTGTGGTGGAAAACATTTGTTTACAGATAGGTATAAACACAAACTTGAAATCCTAAGATCTTATTGGATCTTAAAAAAATTCCTGGTAATTATTATCATGTGATCTGAAGTGTGTGTGTGTGTGTGTGTGTGTGTGTGTGTGTGTGTGTGTGAGAGAGAGAGAGAAAGAGAGAGACTAAATTCCAGTCAGCATGCTGTGTGTCAAGAATGCTAGATTTGTGTTATGTGACAGCAGCAACAGGAACATGTCGTGTTTATGAAGGGAGTACAAATCACTTTTAGAGGCCTTTTGAAGAGATTTACCTCCATCACCATGTGGGCGGTGAAAAGAAGGTTACATTATTATATATAGATATAGTGAGATATCTCAAAAAGTAATAATGACTGAATGAATAAATATAAAATCCATTTACATTCTAATTACCTTCTTTGCCAGTTTCATTTCCCACAACAAACATAGTTTCCTGTGAAGAACCTGAGATCTGCATCTTTCAGGTCATGCTTATCCCACGGACATCTTAAACAAACCTGGGCTTTAAGGTATATGTGGAAATCATCCCTGAAATCACCTCAGCAGTTTTTGAAACTTGCATAAAGCTTCAGACTCCAGAAGTTATTCCCAATGCAAAGCTGTGTATGTCCACTGTGCATCCAAGTTTTTAATTATGATTTTTATAAAAATCTAAATATTGTGCACTATGTTGCCAAATTGACTTGTCTTTCCCACTTATTCTTTAACACCCTTTTCGCTTTTCTCTCTACGAGGAAAGAGTGCCACTAATTAACCTCTCTGCAGTAAATAACTTGACTTGTGTGCTTGTTTGTGCACGGACCGAATAATGGCCCCTCGCTCACCCACCATCCTGCAGACATGGCCTCTCAGACATGCAAACAAATTCACAAGTTGGGGTTTTCTCACACACGTGTCCACACACTCCGACTCACAGCCTGTGTGTGTAAAAAGCTAGATGAAATGCGGCGGTGTGTCAACCCCGTGACACGGCAGCGTGGTCGGGTTTTTGAAACAGCACCCCAGAGGGGAGAGAAAATGCTGAGAAAATGTCTGAAATGAGATCTTGTCCGCTTTTTTCTCTCAACACTTCCACTGGAGATTTATTTGCTTTCTGTATCATCTCATTATGTGCAGAGTGTATTTTACAATAAATTTGAGTTATCGTTGCTGTCACATGCACACAGGCTGTGCCAAGATCTCCCAGCGGGTGAATGTAGAAGTGTGTGTTTTGGTGTGAGAGTGTTAGTGCAAATCTCTTTACAGTTGGACCTTAAATCATTTCTCAGTTGTTAGTTGGGTTTTCAGCTATGTCAAGAATTTCTTCTATCCACAATAATGGTTCCAGCCTGTCAGTGTAATTTACACAACAACACTTTGTTCTTATTTTGTATCAAGGTTTTCATTCTTACACTTAAATGGCCTTACTGAATTTACTGCGCGGTGATATAATTACCATTATGATGGAGACTATATTTCTCTGTTCACTTGACACAGGTCTCATTGGTTTTGTTGTTTTTATTTTCTTTATTGGCCAACACAACACAGAAAGCCTCCCACTGTTGTCCCAGATTTATAAGAAACCAAAGAAGCCAGTTTTAAATAAACTAACTAAATTAGTAAGATTAGCTCTGTAATAAACAAAAACAACCTAAATAATCCCAGCTGGTGAGGGATGCCTCCTTCTTCATCAGTAAAAAACAATACAAATGACCAGCAGTTCAGTCGGAGTGGTGCATGATCCTCATAAAGATGGGATATTTGGAGAAAAAGTAAAGTGAAATAAGCAACAGGTGTCTTTTATTTTGCTGTAGGACAAAAGGCTGGTAAGACAAGAAACATAAAATGAAAAAAACAATCAAGTTGATCTCTCACCAGTACAACCAAAAGTCACACTGCTTATAGTTTCTGAACTGGAATCTCCCCTTCGCCTCCCGCCGAGTGTTAACCAACCTGTGTCTACATTGCTCGCCTCCCCTTTCAGCCTCTGGACAATTTTGCAGCTGAGCACTAAGCTCCTCTCTCCCTTCTCCCCCCTTAAAGTCTGACTGTTAAACCCCAGAAGGAGCATATACTGGATCCGGTTGCGTCCCCTCTAGCGGTGGTCTCTTCGGGGGAACTTAACTGTGTAACTCGAGGGGAGGTAGCGAAAAGGAAAAGAAATAGACGCTCACTGTAAACTCCACACCGTCCTATCTGTTCAGCGCGTGGGATTTATTTAATGGGTTAGGGACCCGTTAAAGGACCATTTTATCATTTAAAAACACTTGAGCTGGCTCTCACTGATACTTGAGGGCTGAGAGGCTTCATATAATGGACTGCTGGTCTCCCTGGTCATCATTTTAGTCCTCAGATCTGGCTAGCTTAGTCTCAGCTCGCATACCACCAGCAGTATTAAAAAGAGACTGAAGGAGGTGCATTCTTCTCTCCTTTAGATAATCCTTAAATCATGCAGGCTTGACTGTTTTTTGCTTTCTTGGCCATTTCTTGAACTTCTCCATTCAATTGCCTGAAGTATGCCTGGGGAGGTTTTTTTTTTTTTTTCCAGTGCTAAAGTGTGGCGGCCTGATTGATGGGCAGAATTTGTGATGAAACATTGGACAGGACTTCTCTGTCATTGTTTGATTTAGCCTCCAGAAAAAGGTGTATTCGTTACCTCATCAGAGAGTGAGGCTGAGTCATGTTTGAAGTTTGAACCAGAGAATACTCCTTCAGGGCACTTGAACCTTTCATACTCTAATCTGGGGGAAAATCTTCTGACACTCAGCAGTTAGAAAGTCTTTTAGATGATGTTTCTATAATGGCAGCTGACATCATGAACTATGCTGATTAACATTTTTCAGTGACATGGGAAGTTGCTCGTAAGTGGACACTGTTATGTTGAAAAAGTGTTGATGTAGCTGTGTGTCAAATTGACAGGACACATTAGTGATCTTTGCATCCATCATTGGTTCTCAGAAGCGTTTCCGTCTCTTAGCAAATCCCTCCTCAGTCGAAGTTTACTGTTGCGTAATGCCCTTTGTCTTTTTAAAGCTGCTGATTGCTACAACACCCGATTGATTTCAACATGAACAAATATATTTTATACTTCTCTGGGGTATGTGGGGCCCGGGCAGGGTGAGAACTGAGCGGCTGGATGAATGCTGGTATTGTCTGCTGAGGCTCACATACTAGCTGCCTCACACATACACACTTACACACAGTTCCCCATAGCATCCTCCTCTTAAAGACCCTGTTTTGTTTGAACTAAACATTTGTCTGCTTTAGATTTAGCACTTAAGCACCACATAATGTTCACCTTTTCTTATTTTTCCAGCCCGTCTTTACAGGCTCAGTGGAAAAGCCGAATGTGCCCACGCTCATGTGAGAGGGTGACCTTTGACCCCTGTCCCTGAGTGGCGTGCCCGTAAACGTTTCCTTCAAATGTGCTGTTCCTCATAATGTTCTTCTCACGCGGGAAATACCCTAATCTCTGGAGCTTTATGGGGAAACAGAGTGAAAGGTCTACAACATTTCTGAAGTGGTTTTTGTTATCTCCTCTGAGATAGTGGTGAGTTATGATACAAACATGTGAAAGGAATAGTTTGAAATTTTGGGAAATACACTTCTTCTTTCCGAGAGTTAAGCTGGAATTATGCTTCTCCGGGCTGCGCATAAGTAAATGTAAACAGGTGTCTCGTGTGTTTCTTTTATACTTAGATTGGGCGTATAACGTATGTGTCGACTAGGAAGCAATCAAGAAATCAAAAAATGCATAGCAATTTCACTGCAGTGACAGTATAAACAAAGCACAATATCTATTATATATAATAATATGAAACAAACGTGAAATAATTTAGAAAATAGACTTGATGGTTGTGTATAGCGCAAGTAAAACCCAACCTCTGTAGACAGCTGGATTGATTAAAATAAAAGCCTCTCTGTTTGTCAAATAAAATACACTCCCCTGTACACACGCTAGAATTTTTCAGCAAGAAAGCATATAAGTGTATTTCCCAAAATGTTGAGCTGTTCCTTTTAAGCTATTGCAACCCAGTAGCTTGAGGGGGAAAAACCTGACTGCTAGTATCTGTGGTATCCCATGTGTGGGTTCCAGTTCCAGTCCGTATACACCTACAATACACACACACCAAATCCTCAACCAAAGGCAAAGTTTCAGAGACAAAACACAACTGTTAGCCACATTTCGGATTTCTGGGACCAGCCAGAGCATGTTTTTCCAGTCTTGAAAAAGGCACCTTTATGTGAATGGAAACTGGTGGAGTGTGAAATCAGAGGATCGGAGCCTAAAAATAAGATGTCGGCTGACCTGGCCTGTTTTTAGAAGTTCCTGAGAGAAAAGTGTGCGTGCGTGTGTGTGTGTGTGTGTATGTGGGTTACTGTATTTTGGACAAGTGGGAACGTGAGAGTGGTGTTGGGCATGTAGGCGGCAGGGGAGGAGGAAGACATTATAGGTGATTTTCCACCCTGTCTGCACTACTTAAAGCATACACACCTTGTGTTTTTTAGCTTTCCACACAAAGCTGGCCTTGTGTGTCATAGAACTGCCCAGGAAGCGAGATCAGACATGGGAAAGAGTGTGATGGTTGACTAAGGATACAGTAGCTGGCGTGGTGTCGGGTAGGCTCAGGATAGCTTAGAAAAAAAGGTTGTGTAGTCTCTCAGTGTTGACGCCCTCAAAGCTTAACTGGGCTGTCACTGGAGATGGAGGGGATAATGGGAGCAGTCATCTCCTTCTGCAGCCAAATGATGTCAGCCACAGGGCAGACAGAACTACAGATGTACAACAACCACCTCAATTTGGGTTGCCTGATCCAGATTAGCTCATAATGGACATGAACTGTGTTTTTCTAACTAATAGATTCTGGATGATGAGCGCCTGTTCCACATTCTGTGGCTCCTTATGAGTTCAGGACACTGTGGTCAAGTATGTTCACTCATTTTTCCCCCCTAATCAAAGCCAGCAGCTTGAGCGCACACAGCTCGGGCACGCAAAAGTCAAGGGTTTCTCCTGTGCATGGTGGCACTGTTATTGTTCTACCACTGTTTTTTTTTAACAGTCTCTGCAATCCGCCTGCTTGGGATTTTCAAGAAAGATGACAGATTGAGGCCGGTGAGGGAAGGAGCAAGGGCCGGCTTCTCCCTGCTTGTCGTGCCTCCTGTGTCTTCACGGGGTAATGAAAAAGGCTTTTTAGCAGCTACAGCGGTGAGGCTTTTTCAGACATTCCTTTGACATGACCTTATAGGAGGAACACACTCTGGCCCTGGGTGGGGCGAGGACAGGCAGAAAGAGGCCACTGTGCAGAGCTTTCAGCAGGAGCGGACAGATGAAAGAGAGAGGGATGGTGTGATGGAGAGAGCAAGGAAGAGAAGGGAGGGAGGGAGGACGGACATCAAGGGAGACAACTTTTACCCATGACATCACCAAGAGGAAAAGCTCCCCTCATGCACAGATTTTTTTTTTTTTTTTTTCCACAGCATGTGTTTAACGTGTTAGCCATGTTGCATGTAATGTACACCTTGACCGGCTGGCTGGTTTCCTGACTAGCATGGCAAAAAATATGAGTTACAGTCCAGATCTTGTGTGTTAAGGTGTTGTTTGATTTAGCAGCAGAGCAAAAGCAAACCCTTGTCTGGTTCATTTAGCTGAGATTATCAAGCGACTAATTCACACCTTCAGTGTACAGTAAAGACATTATGCGGCCTGTGTGTACAGTAAGCATGTGCTGAAGCAGTTTTTTGTCCATCGGAGCTACCGAGTTAATGAGACGAAAAAGACTTAAGAGTGGAAGATGGAGAGGTTAATTTGTAGAGTCTTATTGGACTTTTCCCGCCCAATTAGCGTCATACATACATCATGAGCACCCTTTGCCTCTGTGTATTTCAGTGTGTTCGAGTGTTCGGACACGTGTGCGCGTATGTGTATGCAATAAAATGTCTGGTTGGATAGGTGGCCAATGTATTGTCTTACAGCAGGGAATCTTCCACGTTAAACACTCAAAAATAGATTTAGAAGAATCTCTAAAGTTCCTGAATTGTAAAAGTGCTCGCTGTGTGCCTTTGAAACAATCCAGAGTGGAAGGAAGCGGGGCGCTCGCCTCATGGGGAGGTAATCAGCCATTTAGGCAAACTTTCCTACAGTGAAATCCTCGTGCCAGGCACTGGTGCCAATACCTTCCCTCAGCATAGCTGCTGCAGCTATAATGCCAATAAAAAGCTCTGTTTGATACAGTCCGTGGGAGTTTGCAGCTTTCCTTGCCAGGCGAATGGAATCTCAATCTTACTCCTATTTGTTAATGATTTAGAAGTATTGGGAAATAGTCTCAACCTTCTTTTCAACAAGATGCTCATATCCGTGTGTGTGTGTCCATTGTATTATATGTTTAATATTGTACACTGCCCCTTACAAATAAATAAAAATGTATTTAAAAAAAGCACCAGCCTCTTAAAGTGCCAATGTTTCTCTCAAGCTTGAAACTCATGAATTAAATGGACCTCATCCGTTGAAACCATAAATACCCCATTGCTGATATATAAATAGAAATACTTCTGGGTATTCCATGTCAGTATTAAAGAAGTTGTTTGGATAGATCAGATAGAAATGGTTTTATGACGATCTCTCTGGTAGAACTCAGGCAATAGTCTCCAACAGTTTCAAGTCAAATCCTCTTAACGTTAGTATAGGTGTATCACAAGAGTTTCTTTTTGGTCCTCTTTTATTCACATAAACAATACAATCTCTGCCGCCCCTAATTGTAATGTACATTTTATGCAGAAGACACTATTTTATTCTTCTTGCTTATTATTTGCACTTTTCTTAATCTGGCCATTGCAAATCTACAGTCTGCTTTTGATACATTTTAGATCTCTCTCATCAAACATAAACTTGTTTTCAATTCAGGCAAAACTAAATTTATGCTATTCTCTAGGTCACCTAATCCGTATCCAGCCAACTGCTCATATTCAAACCCCTCAGGGTCCTGAAATTGAAACTATTGTATGTTATATACTTGGGAGTCACTTTTAACACCCATGTGAAACACTTATCAAGCAAACTGAAGGTCAAAATTAGATTTTTATATAGAAACAAATCATGTTTCTCTGAAAAATTGGGTTTAAATACTTTGCTGCTTCCAAATGAAATGAGCTCCAAAAGAATATGAAGTTACATTCTCTCATTTCACTTGAACATTTTAAAAGGTTATACTTGTGTATTTGCAATCACACTTGCTGAAAATGTATGTGTGTGTGCATCTGTCAACTATGTTTCTTCTTTTGTACACTGGTCTGAAAGTAAACTGGTCAGAAAGATGACTACTGTGTTTACAGAGGAGTAAATATTATTCCCATTCAAACACTCCCTGGATATGTACAAACACACTTGGTGCTCCTCAGACAGACGGCTGGAATGTTTAGGGCCCAGTTGTGCAGCAATCATGTATTTCCTTGTGTTTATGAGTCCATAGTTTGAGAAGTATTGCTAAGAGGTCTGGGCAGTTAAATACTGTCTGTCTACGTTTCAATACAGATGACAGTTCTACTTTAATGCTGCTTTATTTTCTTTCCATCCCCTTCCTTACAGAGTTTTTTTATAAGCTCAGGTTTAGCTGAAGGCATTTTTTTGTTTGTGTTCTAATAGACGTCACCAGAGAGACGAGGACTTTCATCCAGTTGTTTATGTCTGATGACATGTAAACACACCTCATCAACATCTTCCTGCAGTAATGCTGCAGTACATTCCTAAACAGCTGTATCACATTGACCTTTCTAAAGCAGACACCACTTTTTCTCCTTCATTGGCCTTAAAACCATTGTTGGCTGTATAAGGACACTGTTATCACGCTCGCAGATGTTTCCGCTGGAATTGGTTCAATGTAAAGAGATGTGAGTCCATACTGTCCTGTAGGCAGCCAGAAATGATTTAATGCACCTTTACAGGAAGGGTGAGTCAAGATTTAGCCGGCTAAATGGTTATTTAACTGCAGCTGTAAGACATTTATGGAGCGATTAGCACTTAACTGGAGTTCAGACTGTAAATGGCTGGAATGGTGTGGGTGTATTATTACAGGTACCAGTAAGAAGATGAAATGTGGTCTAGGGGGTCCAATTTGAGTAATACATCAACATGTTTTAAGGCTCATCAGATACCAAAACTCTTTATCTTCTGTCTTAAATATCATGAGGTAGTAGATTTACTATTTACACTACATTTCACTTTATTAGAAATTTACCAAGAATGTGCGCTTGTACACATTTGATTGCCAAGTGCCAGAATCGGTCAGATTGGTACACCCCAAACGTGACAGAAATAGTTGTGTAACAGCTTGAGAGAGAAGTTCAAACCCTAGCTCCTTTCTCACCTCCGCACAGCCGGTCAGTCACTGCGTGAAGTGGGTGAGAATGTCGGATTGTCTGTTTCGGAAGGGTACAGAACCTTTTTGGACCAGCCAACCCCTCAAAAATGGCCGTCGCAATGTTTTGGGGGAAAGGGGTTTCAGACGCTATTCAACCATACCAAAAGCACTTTGGCTGGAGCATACTGACACCTTAAGACCCGCACCAGGAGGCCTGAAGGACACACTCTCTTTAACCTTGACATCCTCACAGACTTCTTCTGATTTATTGCAGCTGTTCTTGTGTCCCGTGTTAACCTGAACACTAACCTCTGTCTACTTCACTAGAGTTTGCTAACCTCTTGGGAACCGTAGAAACTCGTTGCAACAGCTTGTCTCTCAAAGTATTCACCACTGTGGTTTGACCACTCCTTGCCAGCTCCTCTTTCATATTTGGGTGGTAGCTCTGCCTCTGACAAGCCAACTGTGTAACTTTCTTCAGGCTCGCTTGTGGAGTTTGGATGCTGGCTTTTTGTCACAACACCATCGCTGCGTCTGTGGCGCCAGCCCAAGCTTATTTACATACCTGCGATCAAGCAGGAGGCCCAGAAGAGAAAGGCATGCAAATGTGCGTTTGCATTGGCACTACTCGGTGCCCACATCAAGAGCGCTTCTCTCAGAGTGGCAGGGCGGTCCAGCAGCTCTAACACAGGTTGCTCTTTAGTGAGGAGGGCAAACTGAGGGCTCAGACTGAGTGGTAGTTATTCACCTCTACAGGTGCTCCTTTGAAATTCATGTGAGAAGAGAAATGTACTCATGTGGTACAAGTTGTACACTTTTGAATGTGTTTAAATATTTACTTTTAATGGCAGAGTTTTAGTGTTTCTTGTGATTTTAAATCTTGTACAGTTTAATGTCAGAATTAACTGATAAATACAGAGACATTTTTTCATTCTCTGTATTCGGAGAAAAGTTACTTGCAAGTTGAAAGTAATTGAACATGCTTCAGACAGCAGCTTTCCAAAAGTAACATTAACGCTGTAGTTTAATTTATATAGTTTGATAGTTTCAAGTTAATTCTATAAGAACTGTGCGATTTACCGGTCAGATCCTTTTTGTATACACAAACTTTCCCAGGCTAAAAGCTGGCAAAACAGCTGAACTGCTTAAAGGGAGAGATAGGGTTGGGTGTTATGACGATCCATACCATGAGACGATATATACATTTGTCAGCCAAGATATTTCTACACCATTTATACTACCATAGCTATCCCTGTAAAGGAATAACTAAACATTTTGGGAAAAACATTCACTCACTTTCTTATCTCACTGTATGGTGTACATGAAAGTTCCACCAGCAGCTGGTTAGCCTGCCCTTTATTTCGTTAAATATTTGTGATTGTATTAGACCATTTTGAACAATGAGCTCAAGCAGACAAATGAGAACTGTTTTACAGCAGAAATAAATTTTTATATGATTTTTTTTAACCACTGTGAAGATATAAAACATCATGATATATATATATATATATATATTGTTTTTATCTATATCGCCCACTCCTAGGAAGAAAAGTAACAATGGCCACAATGGCTTTCACAAGAAATGACTTACTTTCTTAGTATCCATTTTCTCCTGGACAGACGTGTCATTTTGATTTACCGACGCATGGCTGTTTCCAGGCTGTGTTGTTTTCCATTACACTATTCAGTATCATGGAAATCTCACTTTAAACCCATGATTGATTTCTGCTCTGTCATCCTGAGGGGGTGTTTTAACCTTTCACTCTGCTCAGTTTGATATATGAGCATGTGTTTTCATTTCAGAATCTCCAAGCTTGGGCCCTTTTGGTTTTCTAAAGGTTTGATAAAGTACTCAGGCTCCCAGAAAACCTACATGTGGAACCACAAAGCTGTAGTGACCATCTTGTATGTGTGGGCTCAGGTGCTGTTAAATATCATTGTAAATCCATTATAAGTATGAGTCATGCACTGAACCTCACAGTAGATCCGGTCTTTTTATCTTCTCACCTAACTGCCCCAGATAACTCCCGGAGAGAGTCATTTTCTGGCCACAGGTCAATTTAATATTTTTGTTCCGTTTAAATACTGTCCTTCCTAAAGCATTGTTTTAACACCATAGCTTTATTATATTGCAATATATTTTTGAAATGTTTGCTGTAACTGTGGGAACCACGTGATAAAAAAGGAAAAATACAGTGAATCTCCCATGTTCGTGGCTTCCCCAGGTTTTGGGATGTCTCATCTCAGGACAGTAGATCTGGCAATGGCTGACAACAGCTGTGTTTGTGCTATGATAATGTACTGGAGTGATTGCCCCCCATCCTCCAGCTGACCCTCTGGCCTGAGCCAGGTTGTCCCTGAGGGCCTTAGGGCAGGTGAGGGCAGGTCGGAAGCTCCAGACCAACTATCCCCCTCAACTCTTCTTTCCTTTGTACACCACAGCCGCAGTGATCATTGCTGTTTAGTCTGGACAGAACATATCAACAGATGATTATCGAATCAAGTAAAGCCAAAATCGACAATGGTGTTTTTAAGGAGGATGTTCTCACTGAATTATCTTGGGGAGACTTTGTCAGGAATTCAGCAGCAGAGGACACATGATAGTGCTGGGTTGTGTGCCTGAGGTTGCGCCATCAGTTAGAGGAAAAATCCACCCTCAGATACACTTACACCGATTTCATCAGTGTTTAATGCATTCCATGTTTTACAATGTGCTTATATGTTGCAATTGAATCTTTAATGTACTCAGGTTTCCTCAGTGTACAGCCTATTTCTCCTCTGTGATTTACATCTACATGTTTTGTAAGAACTCTTATGACAACTGCCAGCAAATTGGTTTTGACTTGTTGCATTTACTTTTGGCAATGCATGTAAATGCAGTTCTGCATTTTCTCTCGTGTTGTTGTTTGGATTTGAGGCACAATTCTCAGAAGAAATGTTTCCGTTAACATCCTTATTCGGCAAGTAAACTTCAGGTTTGTTATATGAACTCTGGCCTTGCTCATATTTAGTATTAGAGTCCTTCTGTTGTTACATATAGTGTTTCATAAAACATGTCATGTAGCACACATGAATGCACAAGAAGACCTTATATGTGCCACTCACCATACACTTGCTCTATTCCTCCCTTGGTTGGTTGATCAGTCAAGCTGCGTCTCCCGGTGGCTCCAGCCAGGTGATCTGACCAGGAATGCACTCAATGCCACCTCACTCTTTGGCCTTTCAGGGGTAACCAAGCATGTCCAGCTGGGCTTTTCTCTCCTGCCTCTTCTGCTGCCACAGGAAAGAGACCCAATTGTGTCTGACAGGGGAGTCATTCTTGTGAAAGAAGTGGGTTGTTTGTGGGAAAAAGAATCTCTGCTTCTCCTATCAGAGCAGTTTAGTTTTTTGTTCTATAATGTATTGTGCAGACTTTGTGGAAATTGTTTGCCTCCCCCATAGAAAAAACAAAGTGCTTTGTTGTTGTATCTAAGTGGATCTGTGCAGAAAGGGTTATTCAACCCTGGCACTCTCACATCTTGGATAAATGTGGGAATTCCCAAGCTTTATCTCGCTAACTCACCCCGTGAAAACAATACAAAAAGTACAAAGGTTTTTGTTGTAACAAATGTCTTTCCTGGCAAACATGAACCAGTGCTGAGTGGCAAAACAGAGGGGTGAGTGTGTTGAGAAGCTCTCTCAGCCAGTTATGTGTTTGGCAGCCAGGCCAGAGACTGACCTTCTCAACTGTCAGGATAGAAGTTGTGAAACAATGGGATCTGCTTTACATTTGCACCTGTTTGCATCAGCAGGATTTAAACAAATGCAGTCAGAAGTCTCTGCGATACTGCGATTGTGAGTTACTGTTGCTGCAAGAGATATCTAATCCTACAAAAGCAATGTCTCCAACCTTTCCTACTTTCACCTTTCTATATCTGTTTTTTATTTTTCGCTGCATGTTTCCTGCTTAACTTCTCATCCCGCTCTCCTACTTTTACCCAGTTCAGTCACTGTCAAACACAATAAAGCTATTCATAAGTATTATCAGTTTCTCCTTTTGTTAGTTAGTAAAGTATGCTGTAGAGAAGGGGAAAAGAAAAGAGCGGACTGACATGCAACAAAGGTCACAGGGCAGCATGTATTGTAGTGTAAAAACTAGTTCATGGACGTGTGATGTGAACCAAACTCATTCAGGGCTATGGTGAAAGATGGTTTTGTTCCTGTGCGAATATAGCTGGGAAAAACCTAAACCATGTTGAGGCTTGACCATGATTAGGATCTTATCTGATAAGGACCTGGGAACTTCTAATGGCAGAGTTCTTCCAAAAATATATTTTTTAAGAGATAAAAGAGCATCTTAAAGCTGCAAGAAACTAGCTCGCACCAGACATCTGGGATCTTCCTCTCTGAATTGAGCTTTGTGTTTTTAGCTGGGAGCAGATCCACAACTGTTGTGTGTTGTGTAATACCAGAGAGTAGAGGTATACATGCCTTAGATGTTAAAGAAAAGCATCTTAACTGATGTCCTGGAATGTATGGTGTGAGGCAGAGGTCTGACAAATTCTGACAGATGGACATCCGATCTAGAGTGCATAGCATTCGTCGACTTTAGTACGAAACATCTTTAAACATATTTTGAAGTATATAGTTTGCAAAATGTCCTTTTTCTGTTTGGGTTAGTTTATCAGTCACAGCTGCCAACACTGATATGTGACAGCTGCTGTCCTTCATCCTTTTCGTCTTCAAGTCATTCACACAGAACATGGTCTGCACTGTGTCAATATCACTCACAAACACACATTAACTTACGCTTCCTTGTCACTCAGTGTTTCTCTTATCTAGCAAGCAAATGTCAACAGTAAACTGTCTTTTTTTCTAATGTGTTTATGTTAGATACATTTCTTAGAAAAAGGATGGGATGCCTGTGGTGATGGTAAATTCAAACACTCCCAACATCATTAAGTTCATGTGCTTTGAGTGCAGAGACCTCATCCATCACGTTAGCTGTAATAATGACGGATCTCTCTAATGGCAGGATGTGGATGGGAACAGTGCGTCCCTGTCTATCTGCTCAGTTCTTCTCTGGTCTGATTCAACAAATATAGAAATATTGCTAAGTTGATTCCAAATTATTTGCCAAGAATCGATTTTTATGTGAGGCTGGAATGCACTTTCGTATTTTGTCGAGTAGTCTGTTGTTCCTGCAGGAGCGGCTTCAGAAGTTTTTCTGTCTGTTTTATCTTATTCTTCACAAAGCAGTTAAACTTAAAAAGCCTCAGAGTAACCAAGAAACATTGTCTGTCTTTTTTTTTTTGGCCACTTTTTTATAATGTGGACCTGTCTATATGTTTCTGTTCTATATAAGTTTAAATAAACTAGATTAAAAAGATTGATTTAACACTCTTTTGGGAATATGTTGGAGATTTAAGCAAATACTAAGCAAACACCTTTTTGCAGTTACAAACTCACTAATTTGACTTTCATCAAATACACAGTTGAATTTGTGCCTTTTCTGCACAGTTCTCTATCATTATTATTTTGATAACATCTCTCTTTCCTTCTCTCTTTCTGTTTCTCTCTGTAGTTGAAGCAGCCTGACAAGGCAGCGGCAGCAGCTCACACCTATTTCCAGGCCAACCCGGAACATGTGGAGATGGGCCAGAACCTGGAGCAGTACAAAGACCTGCAGGGCGTCAAGGAGGACCACTTTGTGGACCGGGAAGCCCGGCCTCACCAGGTAAGCCAAGAAATCTTAATATGGATATAGATAGGGCCTAACTTTCTGGTTTTTAATTTCTTACTTTACTTTGTTTGATTTATCCATTTTTAATGCCTCTTTCCTACTGATTCTTCTGCCTGAGCATGTTTCAGATTATCAGTGTGACCTGTTGCCTTTTAGCCAAACGTTTTAATCCTGGCCAAAATATCTGGCTACTTTTTCTACTTCACTTCTGTCCTATAAGGAAAAGTAAAGCTGTTGTCACTTTATGAAGGGGCCTTTGTGTTCATGGCCTTTGCAGTTTAATGACTGGAAACTCATTTGGGCCTTTTAGTGTTGGTTGTGGTGAAGCCCTTAATGCCGAAGAGTTTTGGATCCTTTGTGCGCCGATTCACTGACAGTTTTTTGACCTTTCTCACCCCCTCTCTTAGTTTCCTCTCTGCCCGTCTATTCTCTCTTAATCTTCAGTTCCTACAGGACCATCTGGCAGAAGCTAGATACTCAATACATCTCTAACTGTCTGAATATTTCATTCTCTGTGACTTCACTTTACTTATCATTGCTTAGCTTTATACTGTGTTAATGTAGACGCATATACTTTGCATTCGAATCATTGTGTTTTTTCACCAGTTGTTAGTCTTTAATCTGTTTTCAGATTTTCTACATTTTGTTTCTAGAAGCAACTTGTCCACTCCAGTCTCCAGCCCAAAGCAAATTTTCTTTTGGGGTTTATAAATGAATGTGTGTTACATCCTATTTTTAAATGTATTCATAAAGAGAAAGACAGTGGGAATTCTTTCTGGCAGCTGGTCAGGCTAACCCACCCACCTCTCCCTCTGTTTATTCCAAACAAATGATCATTGCTGCTGCAGGAAACTTGATGTGCACCTGAGCACTTGTAAAAACTTTCTGTAAAATCGAACAACAAATGTTTGCTTAGATAAAAATGTCAAAGATAAATAATTCAATACACTGGCACATCATAAAGAGCTTTGCAAAGGTCCTAAATACTCATCCCATCATTCCTCGCTCTCATTACAGCGCTCCTTCACAGCAGCAGTGACGTTGTATGATAAAGGAGACTATGAAGGAGCCATCGCTCTGTTTGAGGAGGCTCTGGTGGAGTACTATAAAGCAGACGTGGAGTGTCGGGCCCTGTGTCAATGGCCGCAGAGGTTTGAAGGCCACGACCACCTCCGCTACCGTTACAGCCTGTATGAACTTATATCAGGTAAGAGCCAACATCTGAATAGGTTTACATGATCAGAAAAACAGTTGTAAGAGGCAATAATAATAATAATAGTAATAATAATGTGGGTTTTGGATATGATTGTTGGTTTACTCAGCTGTATATATTCTTTACAAATGGCAAAATCTGAGAAATAATTAGGACCAGGACTTTCTTGTTTAGGTTGTGATTTCAGTTGTTTACACCTTCTGTGTGTGTTACATCCACAACAACATGTTGGTGTTGATATGACACCTGGTGCTAATTTAAAAACCCATGCACATACAGTGACAAAGTAAATAGTAAGACTTTGGTTCAACTGGGTGGTCAGAGCTGTTTTGATACAATATGAAGTGATGTTTAATTTGACCACCTTCTGCATGTTGCAGTGCACTTAAATCTTGCTCGGGTATTTAGACTCTTTGCTTTCTGAGAAACCCTGCTTTGTCTTTTTGTTGATTTGTAAATTCCACTTTGTGTTCACACACGGCCCTCTGACAGTGGTTTCATAAATCCTGTCTTGAGCTGATTCTGAAAAGTCTCAGAGGACATTACAGTCTTGAATAAAAGTAACGAGACTGTTTATTTGGTGTGCGGAGCATTTTATCAACTTATTGTGACTGTTCTACCAACGTGCTGAGAGAGTCTGGGGAGGCTTAAACGTGGCCAAACAACCACCCTTCATGCTCACTAGGTGATCAAATCTCTCTGGCAGCGGCTTGGCACTGGATGGAAGTTGGTATTGGGTCAAAGGGCGGACGAGTGATAACAGCCATGTTACTGTAGGTTCCTAGAGCTGCAACCATAACTGTACTGTTGATCATGAAAACACATTTATAACCCATGTGAACCCACAGTCTCGAAGAGCGGGTACAGCACATTGAGTTTTTGTCATGGAAATACTCAAACATAAAAATATATCGGTGATGGCCTAGTGGTTAAGATGCATGCCATATACTGTAAAGAGATTTGTTGCATGTCATTCCCCTGCTTTCCCTTTATTTCATGTCATCTCTCTACCTTTGAAAAAATACAAAAACAAAAAAAATGTAGGCTGTTCAAATTGTATTTGTTTTTATCGTTCGCCAAGCTTTTTTCTTGACACTCCACAAGTTGATATACAAAAGATTTATATGTGCGTTGGCTTGAATTTCTTGGTGATAAAAAGGTGTAAATGGGTTCCAGAGCAGATTCATGGGTACAAATCGGAGCAGTCCACGTAGTGTAATCTGTGGTAAAAACAAACATGTGCAGATCACAAGCAAGGGAAAATCAGGTCGGATTTTGTCCCACAAACATCCGTGAGTTTTTTATTGTTGTATGGTTTACGGCAGCACTGGGGGTCTTGATTATTAAATTAGCTGTAAAACTGCATGCAGAAAATAACTGAACGGTACTTATGATGCCATTAAATTGTGTTAAGCCATTGTTTAGAAGACTCATGGTACATACCAGAGCCTGCTGATCAAACTGACTGCCCAAATAAATATATTGATCTCTATACTAGACAACATGCAGATCCAGAGGGAAATGAGCTCTCCACTAAACCAATAGTGTCACAGTCTTTTAGAAATTAACCACATAATTAAAAAAATAACTGAAAGAAAACTAAAAAGAACTGAGCTGTGTTCATTGAGCTCTATTATCATCTTCAATAGTCCAGGAAAACAGCCTGAACCTTAAAGGAACATTCTGGTATATTTCTGCTCATTAACTAGAAATTACAAATATTATTGTTGAGTGGAAGTCCAGCTGAACATGTGGATTGTTTCTGTCCAGTTTGGTGTTATCAGTTTCTGGTTCAGAGGCTTTTTATCTGTCTAGTTGCTAAACAGCAAACCTTTTTAATGCTAACCAACTACTTAATTTACATTTTCATTTTCACAGTATCTGTCTTTTCTTTTCATTTGTGTTTTTTAGTTAGATTTGTTGTTGTTTGACAGTATGGCTTGTTAAAGCAAGAGTTTAGCAGGTGACTCATAAAAGTCGAGTTTAAATTTAGGCTTTTACTAGCACCTGAACGCGGTTTCAGAACAGTCCATGCTTTCAGTTACAGCTCTCTCTACATTTTTACTCAACTCATTTGTTTACCGTTTTATTTATTTTGAGTAACATGCAAGTTACGGAGGGAAAAATCGGCTGTGCTATGATTTACAAAATAGTCTTTACTAATGCAAAGTAAACAGTTCGTAAATAGGATAAAACATGCTGTCAGAGTTGCAGCTCTAGCTGCACGTCTCCCAGTCTCCATAGCCCTGTCTGCTCTCCCTCGCTCTGCTGCTGCTCTCTGTGTCCTCAACAGGACAGAGCTGTTCAACGACAGAGGTCACTATAATACAGCTCAGCCCAGCAGCCGCTGGCATTCATCCGACTTGCAGTTACAGAGGAGCTGCTGCATTTTTTTCACCACCACGTGTTTGTCGTACAGTTTTAATGGGCTTCATAAATACCAAGCACTGAGCTGTTATGTACTGTGTTATTATTGTATTTTGTCTGCAACATGATGTGCAGCCAATAGGAGTCTGTGGGCCTTAACTGTCTTCCTGCGAAGAATCAGGCATGTTTGATGTGGAGGGAAGCGTGTATCCACAGCAGAACTCTTGCGCCATATCATAATTACACAATTATACTGTTAGACATATACATCAGCTTTTGGTCAGCGCTGCTTTTGTTGACACAAGTCGGGCCTTTCTCTCTGGAAATTGAGGCGGGTTTTGTGCGGTAGCTGCAGTTTAATTGCTGACAAGTGTGCTTTATCTCAAATGTGTACGGCCCGGTTGCATAAACACAGAAACGACGGCTAATTAGCTTTGGCCGGGCTTTGTTTTACTTGCAATCAGGGGATTATTTTCCATAGCACCACGATGATGATGTTTATTTCTGTTAAATTGTATGTATTTTTTAAGAGTAATATAATCTGCTATGTGAGTTTAATAAAAAAAAAAAGAGAGGATTTTGTAAAATTACTTCCTCCTGTAGTGGTTTAAATTTCAGGAAAAAAATTAATTTTGACCCAGAAACTGCGTCCCTTTACAGTAGCTTAGTGCATGATTGTGGTCTAACACATTTCAGATCGGTGCTCCTCTGAGACTCTTGATGAGATTGAAACAGACCACAACTCGGCTGTCTGGGGGTGAGGAAAGTAGTGCTGCAGCTGCTCAAGAGTGACCTCACTGTATATTCATGCTCACAACACACACACAAGCATGTTATCATCCAATCTGCTGGCTCTTCTTTTGGGCTCGACATTAGGAAATCATACGTAGCACCCTGTAAAACCTGTCTACCCTGAAGGATCGACAAACAACAGGATACATCACCACATGAGACATGAAGAACAAAGACATGGACGCTCTGTACTGTTAAAAAGGGAACAACATCTATTTGATCTACTTCACAGCAACAGGGGACAACAGATGCTGGACTGGTTGTATTTGATTTGATACAGCTCATCAAGTCGAACTCACTCCAGTGTTTTTTACTCCACAAATACGTGTTGAGATGAATCATAAACAGACTCTCCACCAAAACTGCCAAAACTGGACAACAGGGAACAAGAGACATTTATTACCACTGATGCAGTATCAGAGAAACATCTGTTTTATACAGAGTTCTTATTATTTGCAGCATCACATTATGACCTCTTATGTTCAGTTGGGATCTATATACATTAGATAAATTAAACTTTGTTGGCTAATTGAGTTGCTAGTTGCTTTTATGTGGACTGACAT
Source organism: Lateolabrax maculatus (assembly GCA_031216445.1). Lineage (NCBI taxonomy): Eukaryota > Metazoa > Chordata > Actinopteri > Acropomatiformes > Lateolabracidae > Lateolabrax > Lateolabrax maculatus. The sequence goes on from CM062196.1 coordinate 13,557,606, forward strand.
GTCCACTCTCTCACACTAGTATCTGTTCTCCAGCCTCTATTTTCACATCTGAGTGTTCAGATAATCACATGCTTTGATGCCAAACAGGTTCGTCAATAGTGGATGAAATCAATGTAATAAGTCTTTAATGCTGATGAGTAATTCATTATTTTCAGCTGTTTTTCCAGTGTGTAAATCAGAGTGGTCCTTTAAGCCTGAGCAGATATCACACTGATGATCTCAGCAGAGTTAATGGCTGTGGGCATGAGATCATACTGCAATAGTGACCATATTGCATCAGTTCATTAAATGTGCAGCAGACCACACAGAGTCTTATAACTGAGTCAGTAGGCCCAGCAGTATAGTCCTATAACTAACTGGAACTGCAGTATAAACACTCTTCAATGGGAGCTGATACCACTGTTCATTTCACTTCACTTCAAATAACAATGAGAACATATAATGAAATGTTTTAGAACTGTATTAGTTAATAGGACCTTTGATTACAAAATACTGATTATTATGTTCTTTTGCAGTTTTGAAATACTGAGAAGTGAAACTTTTTTAAAGCATTTTCTATTCACCCTGCAAATTGAACTTTATAACATTTTGAGTGTAAAGTTTGCAATGTGGATTCATTTTACATTTTCAGGCATACTTTATATAATAACAATTTACATAGTTAGTTTTGTGTTTAGAGTAGAATAAGATATTTTAGTTTAAATTACTTGAATTTAATGTTTGCAGGTGGATGCTGATATTTCTGGATGAATTTGCCAATTTGTTAATATTCTGCATACTTGACCATACTCTTGCCAAAATAAATGAAACTGCATTTAGAATATTGTAACCTACAGTATATTGATGATTATTTGGGGGGAATCTTCAGGTTTTAAGGCTGTATAAATCAGTTTGTATTCCAGGATTAACAGACTGATGTTTTGTGTAAAATCATATCTCACCTCAGTTATATCGGTGATGGGAACACTGGTATCTAGTCCATAAACCAGTGATGAGATTTTCCCAAATTAGAAGGCCAAATGCCAAATTTAAGAAGTGTTGAAAGGTTTTGTTGATGATCTAAAAACTGATCCGAAATCATTTTGCTGCAGATCACTTCACTCAGGTGCTGCACTGTGAACATGAGTGTGTTCGAGACCTCGCCACCCGACCAGGCCGCCTCTCACCCATGGAGAACTACCTGCCTCTACACTATGACTACCTTCAGTTTGCCTACTTCCAGGGTAAGTTGTTCACTGTGTAGGACGGGACAAAACTTTTCCCAAACATGACATCTTGTGTGACTGTGCATGGTGTAATTATGAACAAAGGAGACGGATACACCCATAGGTCATATACCCTACCCAAACACACACATACATGTAGTACATGCACATACAAGAACTCACGGTGACCACAAAGAGCTGCAGACAGGCCGAGTCAATCAGCAGTTTACCGCACCCTGCTTCACATTGTTTCACAAGTATTAATGACATTATCTGGTGTGTTTATGTTTGTGTGTCTGTGCAGCTTTTATATGGGTGCATCCAGTGCGTGTGTTTGAGTAAATAGATAGCCCTAAGATCTTCTGGTGTTGATGAAGTAGTGAAAAGCTCTTACAGACAAGGGTGTTGGCACAACAACAAAGCGTATTTGGGAAAGACGGCGTGCTGAATGGTTGTGAGATCACCAGATTATACTTAATGACTCATGTGGTTCTAATAAAGTGTGTGTGTGTCTGTGTGAACACCTCAAAGGCTTTTTTACCTGAGTTTGTAAAAACTGAGTCGTTTATTCTACTGTATTGTAAAAGCGGAAATGACTCACAGCTTAGTGTGTGTTTCAGTGCTTGTGATATGACTAGTCTGCTCCGGCTTTTTGTTTTTTAATTTAGTTTTTTCATGATATCAAACTCCATTTATAATATTATCTATGCATGTTTCAGCATTCAAATTCACTATATTGCATTCTGCCTCTCTATATAGCACTGTAGGTGTCATTGTTATTGGCATACTCACGTGCAAGGGATTTACGCGAAATTATGCATCCCTGTACTGAGTAAATTGCAGAGGCAAAAAGTCAGTGCCAGTGCAATTCAATCATGAAGTCATTTTTAGTCTTCTTTATTAAAAACAAATTCAATGAATCCCTCAGCCCACAGTTTGTTTGGGCATGTAAATACATCAGTTACTCCTCTTCTGTTGCATTTCTTACACAGTTAGTCAATACACAAGTCATTTCAAATTCAACTCTGAGATCCTATTATTAAGATCCATTACCAGCAGTAACCACAGGTTTCGCCAAACGGGCCAGGACTGAAATCTTGATTATAACTATACTGTATATACCTACAAGTGGTATTTTTAATATTTAAAAAAAAAAGTTTAAAAGGTTTGAAAAAAAGTTTAAATCATGTACAATGCTAGCAGTGTCCTCACAGAAAATATGTATTTATATGGTGTTACTCATTGCAGCGCTGTGGCCTGCTGTGTTTTACACTCCTTAGTTGCTCCACATCACACTGCCACAGTGGACATTTTCCATCAGTCAGCCGCCTCATTGTGCTTTAGCTGCTTAAGTTTCCTAAATAAATCCACAATGATGTTTTTCTTTTTGACTGAGCTCAAATCTCCAGACTCTTGACCTGGGAACACGCAACTGACGGCAGCAGATCCGCTGCCTCAGCCTCAGCCAAGACGGGAAGTCTTTGGTTAAGGCCTTGGGTCTTTACAAGCTTGTAAAAAATGTGTGTGTGTGTGCACGTAGCAGCTGTAGTGTAGAGCAGAAGGTGTGTATTGGGTAACGGACATGTTTGTAAATCTGTGTAAATAAATATATGTTAAAGTGAGTTTGCAGTTTGTTTAGCACAAGAAGACCGTACAGGACGGTCCTGCTGTACATTTGTCTCACTTCATCACTGATGTTCTTCTGTTGCAAGTTTTTCCACTATGTCAACCAGAGTGCAGCTCTTGCTCCATTTTGGTAATGGTTTTGGAATGTTAGGCGTGATAAATTTCCCCATTTCACACACAAACACAAACACATACACTGGTCATCCAGTCCATCCAGTTGATAGCTCAGCAGCTCTGTAGAAAACAGCAGGAACCCAAGGAAGCACATCTGCACCCGGCGAGATGTTTGTGTGTGTGTGATTACAGTTCCTTAAAGGTGCCCTGTGCAGTTTTAACAAATGTGCTGAATGCATTTCCTTCCTCGTGACACATTTAAAAATTGTAATTGTTTACATCCATGTTTTCTAGCTTGCAGTCTTCTTCACTTTCTTTGTTGCCACATTCCTACGTTTCCTGGTCCGTTACCGCCACAACTGATCATAAATAAACAGCTCTATAGCGCTACTAGAGGTTGAAAGCAGGTTCCACGGGTTATCTTTGATTGTGGTCATGTATAAACTACAAAGAGAACCCACTTCAACTGCTTTCTGTCTCTCGCTGCAGTGGACAGGCCGGAGGAGGCGCTACAGTGTGCTCTGACCTACCTGTTGTTCCACGAGGGAGAAGAGTTCGTTACGGACAACGTGGACTACTACAGAGAGATGCTGGGACACGATGGCAAGCCGAGAGAGGTCAGGATCTGCTGTTATTGTGGGGTGGGGAGGTATAAATGGCTTGGAGGCTGGGAGTGAAAGACACAGTAAATACCAGGATGGAGGCTTCTGTGGATGGATGGATTTGATAAACTTAGGAGGGCAATGTCATTGATGTGATGGATCACTGTGTTTGTGCATTAAAAGCTGTGTCTGTAAATAAAAAGATGATCAGCATCAATGACTGAACAAGAGGTTAGAAGGAGGAATAAAAATTATTTGATAATAATATTCGGATTGGTTTACAAAATACTTAAAAGACCAAGCCTTAAATATTTGCATTATCTGTAGAATCCAGATTTTAGGGGTCACAAATACACAAACTTGTTCTCCTTTATATTTAAGTTTAGTTGGAAAGATAGTTAAGAGAACTTTAAACATCGTTAAGAATAGTTTTCAGAAAGTTCAACAATATTCTGTTTTGACTAATTTTGTAATTAAAAGCAGCGTAATGAGGCTTAAACTGTAGTCACGTGACCATTTCAAGTTTGAAGTCTGGCATTACACTTCTGAACAAGTTGTGGACCATAGATTTAAGTCTAAGAAAATTGGGTGGAAAAAGCATTACAGTAATATGAGTAGGAGTGTGGGGGAAGAAGACTTGCGGGGAAAGAGACTGGAGAGGAAAAGTGCGGATTTGAGGGAAAAGGAGGAGACGTGAGGCAGCAGGCCGTTTGCTGTATTTTTTGGATGAACTTGCTACTCGCCGCTTGGCAGCAATTGCCTCTTAAAGTTTGCTTTTCACTTGTACATGTTCTCCATCCAGCTGGAAGCATTTGCTACATCAATGTGTTTATGACAACATGTTTTTTTCCTTTGGGCATGCTATTTATTATTTCCTTGCCCCCTGGTATTCATAACACTCATAATAATAATAATATGATAATAAAAGGCTGAAAGTCTGCCTGCTAGAGAAAAGAAAATTGAATTTGTTATGTTTTGACTACTCATCCGCCACTCCAGCGTTGAGAATTCCTCCTTCCTAAACTCTGATCAGCTGCTTGAAAAAGTTAAGCAGCGCCATGTTTAAATCCCAGTCACACAACCTCTTTTTCCTAGAAAGCCTGGTACTCATTAGAGGGAGCGAGGCTCCCAGGAGGACTGTGTGAATGTGTGAGTGTGTGTGGCTGACATCGCGTATGTGTGTGTGTGTGTGTGTGAGATAAAGAGAGGCTGAGAGCCGACGTGTGGCAGCTCATGCTTATGTTTTTCTACTCATAGCTTACATTTTTCTAGCCCTCAAGTCTTTCCAGTCCCGTCAGTTTACAGTACGGTCGCTGGCCGACGGATCGCCTCTCCTCTGTGCGTCCTCTCTCCCTCCAACCTCTGGGAGCTCATTTACAGAGTCCTAGATCTCAGTGCCAGGTCCGACCTGCTCCCCTGCCAGAGAATCCTGCCTTTCAGGAACGGTGGAGGAGGAGGAAAAGTCATGTCAGAGTTCCCACAGAAGTCTCTGGAACAATTTAGGGGCTGTTTGTATAAAAGGTGCTGGAAAAAAGGGCTTCTCCTTTTTTAACCACGACAAGAAAAACGCTACTGGAAGGTCCAGTTTCATAATACTCATCATCATTACTCTGGAAGCCCCTCCTCTAACCACTGCTCCCCTTCTCCCACAGACAGAAATACAAAAACACAGGACTGTATGGAGTCTTATAGCACATGTACACATGAAACTGTACTCACACAGTCTTTCTTTAAAACAGCATACAGCAAACTAACACACATATACTTATGAATACCCAACTATACCTAGGCAGATAAATCAGTTAGCTTACTGCAGATATATCTGTATTGGCGTATATATTGTGATGGAAATCTTAGAGCTGGTTCACTCTAACAAGAGGTTTCAGGAGACCTGGATGTCTTACACAGGAATATTTATTGATGCTCGATCGAGGAGAAAAGGGAAACACCACGTGTGAATCACAGCGTACTGCTACCCAAATCTGAAGATGGTGTCCTGAAGCTCAGTATTTTCACCTTCCCCAGAACTGTTAAGTTCCACTATATCTAAATAGGGTTATTCCTAACTCAGTCTGTCATGTGTGATGACTCTATTGGATATCAGATCCAGACAAGGATAGACATCATCCATTGCTGTCCAACAATAGCATTGCCTCTCTACAGTATCTTTTATCCAGCATCAACAACCAGGCTCCAGCCTGTTGTGTCTAAACCTGAAAACAGAAGATATCTAGCAGACCTTGGTTTACCAGAGGCCAGAGCCAACTCGGCCTTGTCAGGCACACAGAGTGAGACAGGCGAACAGAGACAGACAGTTGACCTGACCTGTGAAGCTCTGTCTTAAGTTACCGTTAACCTACAAGAGGGAAGTATAGCATACAAGAAGGAAAATTCCTTCACATATGTCAGCTGAAAAGTTACAAGAAAATGAAATACAGTAATGATAAAGACGCAGTATGTATGAGCTACTTTACAGTGTTTCCATTACATAGTTTTTCCACCAGATACCACAGTTTTTTTTTTTTTTTTTGCGGTAAAACTGCTCAGTACATATCTCAGTCATAATGTTTAAATAACTACATTTAAGTGAACTTTATAAAAAAAATGATGTGTTTATATGTGAATGATTATCACCTATTCATCAGTATTGGTCTTAAACAATCCTGTAGATGCAAACACACTTTCTGCCATGTCTGTCTGTCACAATCCACCTTAATGCAACGCCAAAGCAGCACCCATTGTTACTGTGTTATTTTAGGTTTGAGAAACAGCAGACTTTTCTTCCATTCAAGTTTTTACTCCAGGCAGGAAACAGTAGTAAAACTGTCCCTCTGAGAGGACACAAAGAAAGAGAGAGGCCATCACACTCTATTAGTTTTGGCACTGAAGCGAGGAGAGCCAGGGGAAAGAGAAACTCATTTTATTTGGGTGGTGAGAGAGTCAGGACTAGAGCACACTGTCACTTTTAGAGTTTGGAAAAGTTATGGCCATGAGCTTTGATACATGGAATATTTGATTAAGATTAAATACCATTAATACTCTAGTGTAACTGGGAGCATGAAAACAATGCAGTGACATGCAAAGTGTCTTTCCTAACAAAAAGATTACCCTTTAGATTAAGAAAGTCAAAAATATTATGTTTCCCTTTGTCGAAGTGTACAAAGGAAATAACAAAGTGGAAAAAATGAGAACGTTTGTGACTACAGACGCAAAACAAAGCGCCATAAAGAAAGACTTAACAGATGAGTCTCGTTGGCATGAATACGGAATGACCTTTTGGTGTGTTTGTCTTTCGCAGGAAGCTGCATGGTACCTGAGGAGGCACAGACAGGAACTGGAGCTCCTTCTGATTGGCAGCAAAACAATGGGTGTGGAATTTACCGAAGGGGTAAGTTAATGGAATATTAACATCAATACCAAATCTTGTTAATTTCTCATGTGTTGAGCCTGTAACTCAAAGCAGTCTGCAAGTAGTTATTGACAGGCCGGCGCCCCTTAATTCTCAGTTTTGCCCAGAAATGAAAAGATTGTGTAATATAACGGGCAGTTATCCGTAAGCCAGTCCACATGTCTCTGATGAAGAGCAGATCTTCTGCTGGGTGTGTAAACCATTAACGTGCCCCTGCTGCCTGGCTAATTCAAAGCAGGGTAACAGGTGTCTGGCACCGCCGCCCGCTGTGAACTGCTGTCTTCTCAGCCAACAGCGACACCTGCTGGTCACACTGACACATGTCATACGTCACCTTTCGGTGCAGATTACAGATTTCCTTGTCTTTCTTGCAGAATTACTGGAGCAGCACAGGTGGAAGAGATGACTCCAACAGGTAAAGAGATCCGCATCTGTAAACTAATAAAGTATAACATCAACTGTACTCTTATATATTTGAATACAGTTTGTCTCACCATTGTCTGAGGCCTCCTTCTCTGTAGTAGAAAAAGCTGCATATGCAAAAATTGAAAGTGGCTATAATCAGTATTTGTGTAATAACAATGGATCAAATGACTATGTGAAGTGTGAAAAGGTCTCTCATAATGACAAACCCACAAAGAATTATCAACCAACTCTGCAGTTTCCCTCAACTCTATAGATATTTATAGCTTATTTCAGCTCCTTGTTTAGCTGTCCAACCCACAACTTTACTGTTTTAGTCCACTCTCATAGAGTGGAGTCAAAAAACAGAGCTAACACGAAAAAAAAATATTGGACTGACTGTAAATAGGCAGCTGTTTGCTCAGTAGTTCATCATATCAACTTATACTTTGTGATAATATATTAGGGTTGTGTTCACAGTTGGTTTCTGCTGTCCCCAAGTTTCAAAAAAAATGTATCAATGTAGGTTTGAAGTTTAAAATCATAATTTTGACTCCTAATGATAAAACACATTCCAGGATTCCCTCCGGTACCGACGGCTGGATGGAGTATGTTCCCATCTCAGAGAAGAAGAACGTCAGTGTCGCTGCTCCACAGCAAATCAAAGAAGGTAAACCATGACTGCAGCCAGAGATGAAGCGTGGAGTTAAAATGCTATGACAAAATCATTGGTGTTCAAAGTGTTTAAATCTTCTCTGACCACCATGGTTGAGATAACATGTTGCACTTTTTAAATACTGCTCTGTGATCTGTGTAGGTGGCCCCTTGGTGTATGACAGTGTGCAACTGGTGCAGAACTCTGCGGCCTTGAACGGGACCCAGCGGGTGCTGCTGGATCATGTTATATCTGAGGAGGAGTGTGCAGACCTTAGACACCTGGCACATGTAAGGACATTACACCATGTTAATAAAACAAGGACTTTAAATCACAGAACAATAAATATTATCATGTACAGTAGGTTTACTCTTGGTTATACATTTTAATATGGGTGCTTGCTCCTGTGCTAACAGTACAGTTCATTGTGTGGGCCTGTACCTGAAGCTAATTCTGGCTTTTTTTTTTTTTTTTTCTTGTCTTCCAGGCTGTCACCATGGCAGGAGACGGATACAGAGGAAGGATGTCTCCACACACTCCAAATGAGAAGTTTGAAGGAGCCACTGTACTCAAAACCCTGCAGGTACACTAATCACTAAACAAATGCCACGGTTCCACTGCATGATTTACAAAGATTGCAGCCCTCATCCACCCAAATAGTTTTCAAGGTTGCAAGAAAGCTGTATTTTGTCTAAAAAGAATTTGTTGAGGAGAACAGTTGAATCTAAAACTGAGAAAATTCAAACCATGGGATCGGGATTGCCACGTCAGTAGCTTTGTCTTATACAGTGTTCAATAAAATGTGTCAAAATTGTACGTGTACAGTATCTTTCTTGAGTTATTGTTTGACTATACAGTCTCCCTTTTGTTTTTGTCTTTGCAGTACGGCTATGAGGGCAGAGTGCCGATGAGGAGCGCTCGCCAGTTCTACGATATCAGCGAGCGAGCAAGACGGATTATCGAGTCTTACTTCCTGCTCAATTCCACCCTTCACTTCTCCTACACACACCTGGTGTGCAGGACAGCCATCACAGGTCACTCACACACAAAAACATACTTAACTTGACACCGGAAGACATATGTTGTCATTTGATATTTCGTCTTTAATGGATACTCTCAATGAGGGCAACATAGAATGAGTTCAGCCGCAGAATAGGCTTAAAACTTACAGAGGATGTTTCCTGTGTTGTGCTAAAATAGTATTTGAAAGGCTGTATTATAATGTATTTATGCTTTTGTGTGTTGGTTGTCGGTTTCAGGCCAGCAAGATCACAGGAATGACCTGAGCCATCCCATCCATGCTGACAACTGTCTGCTGGACCCCGAAGCCAATGAGTGCTGGAAGGAACCACCAGCATATACATACAGAGACTACAGGTATACCATTAGATCACCATTGTCAACACCATTAGAAAATAATAAACCTGCTTTGCTGAAGCTGTATTACACAGAGAAAGATCACTATCACCTCCCTCCATTTAATCTTGAGCCTGTACTGATCTCTCCTTAACTTTTTTTTATTTTCAGTGCACTGTTATATCTAAATGGAGATTTTGAAGGAGGGGAGTTCATATTCACAGAAATGGATGCCAAAACAGTCACGGTAAGACGGTTCTCCTGAGATGTCAGATTTACTTGAAAATGATTTTACTGCATGGCACTGCTTAGTGTTGGATTCACTCATTTGAACAGATGGTGGTCATTTTAACCTCACCTCTGTCCTTGCGCTGTCTCTTCCACCCTCCCCAGGCATCAGTGAAGCCCAAGTGTGGCAGGATGGTGGGTTTCTCATCAGGAGGGGAGAATCCGCACGGTGTGAAGGCCGTCACCAGCGGGCAGAGGTGTGCTGTCGCTCTGTGGTTCACCCTGGACCCGCTCTTCAGGGAACTGGTAAACTAATGTCTCACTTTAAGAAATCACACGCAGTTATGACAGGGATTTACGTTCTAATTTGCTAAAGGAGTCAGGGCAGACGGGTTCATGTAGTGATGAAAGTATGAGAAATCCCGTCTGATGAATTCTCTATGAATCCCTCTGCTTTGGTTAACTTTTGGTATAATTATTGCTCTAGCTTCAACATGAAGTTTCCTTTAAAAAATGATTCACTGTAGCTGTTTTTCTTTGTAAATCTTGTTTCCCCATTCTGACCTTCCTCAATCTTATTTTTACTTCCTTATTCTCTCCCAGGAGAGACTGCAAGCAGATGAGGTGATCCAAGCGCTGGACACACAGTCTGTATGGGGTCAGGGCCTCAACATCAACCCTAAAGATGAACTGTAGAACCAGAAAAACAGCTGCACCCCATGCCATCCCCTTAAAATTCTTCGATATAGTTTAACTATTTATTGAATTGACCTTTTGATCAGAACATTTATATTTTTGTACTGTTTGAAGTGCAAGATTAATAATATTGTCATATTTGTGTTGTCAGTCGTATGTTTTTTTTTGTTTGTTTCTCTACACACATGTACTTGAGTTTACCTTTGGTTCTTTGCCTTTCCTTCCAGTGACAGCCTCTCTTAGAGAAACAATCCAATTCACTTTGCTTTGTTGAGTTGGCAAAGTAGACCGCTCATACCTGTATCTCACTGAACTGTGAAGAAGCCAAAGAGAAGAACGGTGGTTGAGGTTTTTTTTTTTGTTGTTGTTGCTTTGAGTTGTGCTTGCGGACAACATCAATGGGTTTTATTTAAAAACACTATGTACAGACATTAAAAAATACGTTAATTTCAGTGGGCGGTATTTCAAAATAATATTCAGTCTTCACAAATGGTACTCTTACATATGCCATTACTAACATTATGTTATTCAATAATGTTTTTTTTTTTTAATTCAGTGCCAGTAACAATTATTTTCCACGTAGGCAGTGCACTGTTTTTATAATTTGGGATTTTCAAATAGCACACATACAACGAATTTAAGAAAGAGATATGTTCTATAATGCTGAATATTTAATGATCATGCACTCTGTCCTTCTCTGTGTGTCAAGTCTGAAACTGAAAATGTCTTCTGTCACTACTTTCGTCCACCTTTCCTTTGTTGTTGTAGTCACTCCCCTCCTTTCCGGGCACACAGAGCAGAATACTGGTTTACATGTTCACTGATATGAGAACATGGTGTTTATGGTTTACTTTTATTTATGTGACTTTAATAATAGACAGCTGCTGTTGTAACTGTCGGCATTTAATATGAGGAACTTTTATTCACAAAAGATGTCAATCATTCCTGTTTCAAGGAATACATATTTGTTTGGTCTTTTATGTCTTTATATTTGTGTTGAAGATACAGTTGATAGGCTGAGTCGTGCACTGTAAATCCAATGGAAAGAAACATACAAAAAGTAGCTTTTTTTTCCTACATAGATTCAAACTGCTAACCAGAAACTTAATCCTGTCGTTTAATGTGGTTGGCCACTTTTGTTTCACTGATATTTAATTCTGAAATGCTGTAACACACAAAAATTTATGTGTACATGCCTATAAATTAAATATATAATATTCCGTATCTATATTTAATGGTTTGTGCTTTATTTGTTCATGTCATATTGTTCAGCATGAAACTAAACATCTTTCATTACTTTGTATCAAATAAGAATGCCTTTTATATGAAGAAACTGATAAATTACTTGTGTTTAGTCTGTTTTAAGTCCCTCAAACAACCAGGCATATTTTCCAATAGCATTTTCCTCTTACAGATATATATTTCATTCCTTTACAGTTTCATCAGTTCAAGTAACGTGTTGTAAAACTGAACGTATCCTTGTATATTTATGTCACCAAACACTCTCTGACAAAAGGCATACAGTAACAAACGCTTCAGCTCTTAAACTGCACAGTGCTGCAGTTTATAAAGAGCTTCAAGTAAAGTGCATCTGCCACTACACAAAGTAAATAAGTAATAGTAAAAATTATTTACTCAATACATTTTATCAAACCTTAAATTACTTTGGATGGATTATTTACCCAGCTATGGTCACACTGAGTAAGAGGTCACTGCGGTAAACTTTTTCAACAGCACAGAAAAAAATAAAAGAAAACCCTAGCAACAACTGAACACGGATAAACTATGTCTTATGTTCCGCACCAAGTCTTTTGCTATCCTGTCTGTGGTTAAATTACAGTATGGGGCCATGTTCGGTGACGGCCTGTTGGATTTGTCTGGTTCAGAAGCGGTAGGCCAGCTGCTCAGTGAAATTGAATGGCTTGGTTTCATTGACAGAACACTGCAGGTCCCTCATGCGTCGCGCACGTCGTTCCTCCACCACCAACCTGCGGGAGCGCTCCCAAGCCGCCTGCTGCTCCGCTCGCTTCTCCGCCCGTTTCCGCTTCAGCCACCTGGAGACGAGAAGACGATGGAGAACACAAGGAGCAAATTTGATGTTGGCATACTGAGAGAACTGTCAAAATAAACCCATATTATACCATATACATGAGGATATTATTTATAATAATTTATATGTAATGTAATATGATGTCATCATAAGCAATTAACTAAAATGTCATTAACTAAAAACATCAAGAGATACATACTGATGTACTTATGAAATTATCTGGCACTTGCATTCTATGTTGCTGCAGGCCTCGAAATGAATGAAAAGGTAAAAGTGGACTTACAGTTTAAAGGCACGTTCACACTCCTCGCGGCTGCGTAAGAGGTAACCACTGTCCTCCTCGAGCCTCTTCAACTCCACCAGCTGTCTCTCTTTCTGCTGCTGCTCCTGCTTCCTCTGGAGCCAAAGCCTGAAGGACTCCTCCGGGTCGCTGGAGTCTTTCTGCATGAGGACGCAGAAATGCACCCAGTAATAAAGTGGAAACTATGGCAAACATTCATTATAGCAATGTTTTTGAATTGCCTACATAATGCTACCTTAATATAATCATAAATCTACATTCACCATCATATACTCAAGCAGGACTATTGTAGGTTAAAGATGAGTAAAACAAAAACTATAGTGCTTATTTGAAAAGAACAAATAGTTGTTAGATATTTGTTAGTACTGGATAGTGGCTGACTAATCACTAAAAACAGTATTAATGTCTGACCAAAAGAAACTACCTACATTCCTATCACGGAATCCACATACTGTAGAAAGTCTATTGTATAACACTGACGCACAGCCATGCTTTGTTTGGTTGGTGTGCCCCCTTGTGGTCATACCTTACAATTCATCCTCTCCATCTCCTGGGCTCGGTGGATCCTTCTCTCCTCGTGGAGCTGCTCTCTCTTCCTCATCATCCAGGCCTTAAACGCCAGCTCGTTCTCCTGCCTCTTCTGCTCCTCTTCCTCACGTCTCCTCTGCTCTGTCTGAAATGGGAAACCAGACCGATTAAAATAGTGACTTAAGTGATTAACAACAAGCCTTAAAGTGGAAATATAAATATAATGCATATGCTATTTTGCTGTTTTGATTTTAGATGTGCTACTTGAAATGGTGAGAGTTCAGAATTTGCAAACTTTTTATCCACCTCTATCCGACCAACTATACCCCTTCTTTCCTACCTCTCTGGCCAGCTTCTCCTTCCTCTCCTGGATCCTCTGCAGCAGCTCTTTCTGCTGGGGGGAGAGGGTGTAGGTGGCCTGGCAGGGTGTCCCGGTGGCCGACTGCACTCGCCGCTTACTGCCATTCCTCTGGCTGCCTCTCTGGCTGTGGCTGGCTGAGCTGGGCCTGCTCCTGGGCTGAGCCGGAGGTCTGGGGGCACGCAGGCGATCCACACCTTGATGGAAGGGGGAAGAGTCGGCACGAGGACGAGGAGACGAGGAGGACTTGCGGATCTTGCTGGAGCTCACGGTCGGCTCCTGGGGACGTGGGGAGGAGCGCAAGTAGTCACTGTAGTTGTTTGCTAGAGGAGGGAGAAGTCCTTGGCTCTCCACCTCTTTCAAGCTGACCAGGTCAAACTTGCCATCCTTTTCTACAAGCACCCTGCCCTCCTTTGCCCCCGGCCCTCCCTCACCTGAGGGTCCTCCAGATCTTACACTTTCCTCCCGTGGGGAAAGTTTTAGCTCGGAGAGCTTCCCTGACACGTCGGCGTCTGCCTCTGAATCCCTGGCTCTATCTTTGCTGCTCTTTCCCCCTTCCATCTCTCCGCTGTTGCCATCTTTCTCAAACAGCAGAGGAGGCACCACCAGATCTACCAGCTTCTCTTTAAAATGCAGACGCCTGTGCCTTGTCATATCCGGAGCTTCCTGGCCCTGCAGCTCCTGATTGGCCTGCTGGATCTTCTCCAGAATGTACTTCTTCTCCTCGTCTGTCTGGTCATCCATCCCTTGAGGAGGTGGGACTAAAGTTGATGACCTATTTGGGCTGTCTCTGTCTGAGTCATACTCTAATGGGTCCATAGGGGAGGGCCACCTCTCTTCATCTTCTTCCAACACCTCTGTTTTGTTGCCTCTCTTCTCCTCCTTGTGGTTTTTTGGCTTTCTTTTCATTCCTTGCGGTTTCTCATCCTCCTCTAGTTCTTTGTCAATTTCTGCTTCTATGTCCTCAAAGTCAGGACCCTGTGGGGTGTAAAGGAAGCCACTCTGCAATCATTAATTAGGTTTGAATGTAAATGAATGAGCAACATCAATACTTATCAGGCAATAGTCGAGCTGGTGTGATAAAAGACATGTAGGTGTGTTCATCAATATTGCATCCATCAGTGGCACGGTGAAAGTATGTCACTGTATGTCAATAGAGTAGGTTTCACATGCAAACAGGGAAATGTGCCAGCTCGGGTAACTCAACACTACTCACTGTCCCACTTTCACAGAGCAGAGTCAGGCACCCATGCACCACCTAGTCTGCAGTAAGTAGAGCAGCAGCCTAAACTCAAGTTTCACACAATAACACAATGAAGCAAGGTGAAAAAAACAAAAAGTAAAGTTGAAAGAGGAGATCAGCCCGTCCAATGATCTTATATAAATTGCACTTATACAGCGAGGTCCAACTTACCTGGTCCTCACTCCGGCCTTCCTCGCCGATCAGCCAGTCCAGATCCTTTTCAAAGTCGTCCTCATATTCCTCCTGGGACTTAATGCAAAGCACCTCACTCATAATCCTCACTGGAAGAAGATCAGGGACAAATTTCAGAAATGATAATTGTCTCACTAGCAGCAGGGCTTAAGAAAAGTGATTTCAGTCAGTCAGCCCTGGGCAAGACATCTCAAAACCAAGCTATTTGTTCTGGAGATTTACGGTCTCCAAACCGTGACTTTTTAAGATGATTTCTAATGATGTGGGTCGTCAGTTTAGGCCAATTATCATCTTGACCCACACTTGGTCCATGACAAGTCTACTTGGATATTTGATTGTCCCTAGAAGATGAATTCAAATATTTCTGATGTCCCACAGACATTTCCTCTTGTACCAACCTCAAGACAAAACACGTGCTCAAGACGTGTGTTCCTTCCACCCAAGCAAATGTAATGTTTTATTTACCACTAAATTGTCACTTCATGACATGAAGGTAGGTAACAGAGGTTAGAGATTAGATGAGTGGCAATACTGGACATCCTATGACCTGGGTGACTGAGTTACAGCTCATAGTCTAGCCTACAGTACAGTACAGTACAGATCAGGATTTCCCATCAGGTTTCATCAAGCTGGATAATCAACATCAACAGCATCACACAAATCAAATAGCAAGAAACATATTCCAAATTGACTTTAGTTTTTGTGTCACATGGATTGAAGAAGACACAGGTTTTTGGATTATTGTGGCAATAGTTCTGTTCAGTTCAAACTGAATAAAAAAAAATGCAAAGTACAATCCACCAATCCACCCTATCAATACCTGCTGGGTCACCATCACAAGTCCTGTGGATATATGTGTTACACAGAGCTGTTCTGTACTTGTGCTAAGGATTGGTCACCACCTGCTGGATACACATCAGTACTACAGGGTTACGAGTAAACTAATGTTTTTGTTTTTGACACGAATATGCCCTGTCTGCTGACATGTAGGTTACACTTACTGCGGCTGCGGTTCTGTTGTGACTCAGAACCAACTTCAGAGACTGCAAGACAGAGTTTAACATAAATAAACTATAATCCAGGTTATTTTTATAGCTGTGCGGGGTATAAAAATAAAAACGTTGCAGTGCGCAGTGTGCGCCTATGGGACACATATTACTCAAAATGTTTGGCTGCCTTGGAATAAACAGCAGTAAAACTGTGGCAATGTGGACATTAGTAAACTCACCGCAGGCAGGTTCTTGCGTTGTACTCCTGTTGAGTTAAAAGCGATGAAAGAACACTTCCAGCCGGGCTGTTCTGTGACTATCACAACACCTAAGTGGCCCACATAGTGCCTGGCAGTCTGCAGAGCAGCACCTGTGCACATAATCTGCTCCCAGTCTCTCTGCAGCCTTAAAGCTTTAATAGACCCGTCGCCATGGAGACCTACAACACGCTGGACCGCGCGCGCATGCGCACACGGGGCACACGCAGGGCAAAACAATTCTCAGCAGTCATAAAATCTCCATGAAGACACTATAAACAAGGGCAAACATCCAAAATGTACCCGGAACCCTTCAGGTAAAAAACCGTACTGTTGTAGGAAATATTAAAAGGTTACTATAAAAGTAAAATAGCACTGTCTCTGTGTTAATTTAACATATGAACAGCCAATAATACTATTACTAAAAAAAAAAGTATTAAATTACGAGAATAGCTCGCTCTGTCAGATTTAAAGCATTCAATTAAACTTGGTGTGCCCATGCTCCAGCCGCTGTCTGTTTGGGAATATACATCAACTGAAATAATAAAGGACTTAAAGTGAGTGCTGCATTATTTCTTCTGTTGTACAGAGGTATAATAGTTGTTATAGAGAGGTTATATAGCATAATATAATAGCGATCAGATAAAAACAGATACAATTAATAAAAGAGGCCTTACCATATAACTTACAAAAGTCTTGAATTCATAAATAATCGTATGTTTAAACGAGTTATCACAAACTGGGTCACTGTGCCCAGCTCATTGTTGGTTAATGTTAAATCTAGCCGACAGACCACGACCATAGGACAGTGGTAAGTCGTCAGTCAATCCAATTACTTTATTTCGAGCCATCTATAGTCCATTAATTAATGGAGAAAAAAAAGTATACAGATAAAATATTTTAAAATATCTACACTGACTTGGTTGTGTTTGGGTGTTTAAGATTTTTTAATGAACAAAACATAATGCAAATTCAAAATCTTCACTAAAAATATGTTTGTGTGCTGTAATAACAATCGTTTGAAGATTAGGAAAGTCAATCATGTGGCAAACAAACCGAAGCACTTGAATTCGTCTTGACTGTTATAGAATACGGAGCACACGAGGAGTCCCTGAACGCAACCTCCGTTGCCAGGCGCACTGCACTCTGGGTCTTGAAGTTTCTTGTAGGCGTTCACTGCTCGGAGAGTTCGCGAAAAGAACGACATTTCCCGTGATGCCTCTGTCAATACCGAGGAACTACACGCCCCTCCACTTGGCGTACGTGCTGCGTGCTGCCTGATAGCAGAAGAACTTCCATGATAACTTGTGATAATGTTTTTGAGTAAGTAGCTTCATTACAACTTCACCAGCGGCCGCTACGCACCGACTGAAGGGCGGCTGTTTCCCCTACAAATGGCCACCATTGTCTTTTGCTCTGTAAACAAAGCGGCTCGCACCACAGCGAGACGATGTTTAATTTCCCATTTAAATCGGCTCGCCAGAGCAGGAGAGTCGCCGTCGTCCCCTCACAGCGCGACTCTGACTCTGCTCCCGGGACCCAGATGGTTTTCCAGGGGTTCCAGCGTGAGGTTCATGTCCCACGGGACCGCAGGCGGGTCCGCAGCCGGGCGAACCGGGAGGGGAGCGCTGGCGCTCAGCGGGGCTGCGGCGGTGACAGCCGCGGCGGCAGTAGCGGGGTTAATGGCCAACGCTCACCACTTCCAGCGCGCCGAGATGGCAACGAAAGTGTCCCGTGCCGCCGAGGAGCAGGAGCAGGAGCAGGAGGGGGGTATCTTGGAGAGGTGCCGGGGGTTCATGTCTCCACCGGTGACCGACATCGGTGTGCTGCAGGAGCATGAAGGGGAGATGCGCACGAGGATGGAGATGTTGATCATGGAGACGCAGGCCGACTTCTGCAAAGCCCTGCAGGAGGTGGACGGTGGGACGTTCAAGGTGGACCGGTGGGAGAGGAAGGAAGGTGAGAGGTGCGGGTGATGACGCTGAAGCTGCATTTTAAAGCATGCTGCATGTGTGTGTGTGTGCTGAAAGCAACATGGTCACTGATGCATACAACAACCTCAGCCATAAACTGGCAAAAAGCTTTAGGTATCAAGGCAATCTCTTTCAGTTTATTCCCTTTTTGTCCCTTTGTGTGTGTGTGTGTGTGTGTGTGTCAGGTGGCGGAGGAATCAGCTGTGTGATGCAAGATGGAAAAGTGTTTGAAAAGGCAGGGGTCAATGTGTCAGTGGTGTTTGGAAACCTGACCGAGGAGGCCGCCAGGCAGATGAGGAGCAGAGGGAAAGTCCTCAAAGGGAAAGATGGTAAATTGTGTTAACTGGATATCTGTATGCGGGCTTAAAGCTCGACACGGCTTTTTAACAAGAGGCATTCAGGGTAATATGTAATGGATACAGTTGTATGCTCTGTTTCCTCCTCCAGGTAAACTGCCATTTTGTGCCATGGGTGTGAGCTCTGTCATCCACCCCAAGAACCCCCACATCCCCACAGTGCACTTCAACTACAGATACTTTGAGATCGAGGAAGAAGATGGTGAGTGTGCGACTGTCGGCCCTTTGACGTCAGCAGTTGTGTCTTGGTGTCAGTGACACTATTGAGTAAATGAATGAATGATGACCCTTGTGTCCTTCTTCCTTGTCTGTGTGTCTGTTCCAGGCACTAAGCAGTGGTGGTTTGGCGGGGGCACAGACCTGACTCCAATTTACGTTAATAAAGAAGATGGTTTTCACTTCCACAACACCCTGAAGGAGGCCTGTGACAAGCACCACCCGCAGTACTACCCCGACTTTAAAAAATGGTACGACGTGACGTAAGATCAGTCCTGCGTTTGTGAAACGCCACATTTATGTGTGCACTTCAGCACGTACACATCTGATTTCTGCATATTAGTGTTTGTGGATTACAATGGGTGTATCCTCACTGTAAGATGATGATAAGAGGGAGTCTGTTCCTAAAATCTGCAGTTGCAGAAAAACCGTTGCGCCGTGACTTTCGCCAGTGACGGACTGCTGGGGAAATGAAACGGATGGGTGTGGCTTATCTGATGTGGCAAGCAATAAGTATATTTTGTCAACTTTATTTGAAGTTGAATTAAAAGGCATTGGGGAAATAAACTTGCTCTCTTGCCGCGAGTTAGATGAGAAGATTAATACCACTCTCGTATCTGTCTGTTAAACAGAAGGGTACAGGCTGCAGCTGGTTAGCTCGAGCTGAGCTGTAGAGGTTCTGGTTCCTACAGACAACCAGACCGGCTGTTTCCCCCTGATTCCAGTTTTTATGTTAAGCAAAGCTAACAATCTCCTGGCTTTAGATTCATATTTAATTTAAATTCCTGTATCACTATAGTGTGCTCTTTCACACTTACTTTTTATTATTTTTGTGATAACTAGACTTTTGCCAGCTTTTTGTGAATGCCTCTAAATAATACTAATATTACATATTAATAATATTTCCTTAACCCAGATCTAGTGGATATTTTCAAGTCCAGCCCCTGGTTTAAAAAAAAGAAAAAAAGAAAAGCAAAATGGAAACACCTATTGGTCGATGTATTTGGGTCCACTTGTTGTTTGTGTTTTGATAAAGTAGCTAACATACACTTTGTTCTCTCCACTGTTACCACAATTAAATCTGTAGACAAACATGTAAACTAAATGATTGTCCCATCTGATTCTTCTGGTCACTAGGT